>CM060430.1:187251260-187851260 GCA_030545235.1 Helianthus tuberosus | reverse complement strand
AGTGGGTTCATCGACACATACCTGACTTGATGAACTGTCGACATTAGCCATAAAGGCTGAATGGAGAGAAGACGAAGAATAAGCAGCTTGATCCACCAAAATAGATCTTCTTTGAATTCCTGCTCCAGCTTCTTCCAAAAGCTCATCAATATCTGCAGCAACTGACGCACTTGATGTCTCATCCACCTGATCATTGCCTGAAGTGGAGGATTCTTCATCTGAGCTTAGACTATAACCAGAAGACTCTTCATCTTCAGAAGGTTCATCACCATTGGTGGAAGATTCTCCACCACTGGCGTGCTTTAAATCCTTAACCACTTCAGCAAAACAAGCTGTTCCATCTGGAGCATCATTTCCCAACTGAATTGACCAATCACAACCTTCATCTACTTGAACCACAAGTGCCTGGTTGGCATTAGATGGTCCTGCTTGACTCTGGTTGTTGACAGGCACCAATGTGCGCTCATTGTTCCTTACTTGGTTCTGATTTGCCCTGTTGCCTTGACCTCTGAAAGGATTTTGGTTTCCATGTTGAGATGGCCTCGTACATTCACGTTTGAAATGACCACGTTCACCACAATTGAAACACTTAACAGCCTGCTTATTAAACCCATACTTGGTGTCTTTCTTGCTTTCCAAGCTGGTTCTGCCAGTTCTTTCCATGAAATCCTTTGCTCGCCTAACAGCACTGGCAAAGGCCCACTTGATGTCCATCATCTCCATCTCCTCTTTATCGATCTGCTGATAGTCTTCTTGTGTCAGATTAATGTTACCAATCTGACCTTCCACTAATCCACAGTATGCGCTCACCAAAGTGTTTAGCAGCTCCATGTGTTCCTTTGCTACTTCCACACTGACTTTAGAAAAGCTTGAGGTGTCGAGCCGTACTGTATTTGGCTTTGATTGTTGACCAGCAGATGATGTGCTTCCATAACACGCTTGCTGTTGAGGAGGAAGTGGATTCCCATACATGTCTGTTGGTCCGGTAGATTGAGGAGGAAGTGGATTCCCATACATGTCTGTTGTTCCGGGAGATCGAACTGGTAATGGATTTCCGAACATATCAGTTGGTCTGAGAGGTCGTTGGCTTTGTTGTTGTGGTACTGATTGAGGGACTGGTTCAAGCGGATTTCCATACATGTCTGTTTTTGGAGGGACCGGAACTTGGATAGTATTGCCATATATGTCAGTGCTAGTCACAAACGCTGTTTGAATTGGAGCATGTGAAGAAGGTTTTGTAGAAGTGCTAGAAGTTCCATAATACATTTCAGGATTTTGTGGCACTGGAACTCTTTTTGCCTTGAGAGTTTCTTCCTGATTCTTGTTTTCCATGATTTGAACAAAGTCATTGAAGCTTGTTGTAGCTAAAGTGCCATTGTACTTCATGATTTCCAAGAAAGTATTCCATTGAGGTGGCAACGCATCTGCAAACTTTTTCACAATCTCTGCTGAAGCTGTAATAACCTCAAAATTTGACAATTCAGTCAGCAGATGATTAAATCGACTTGTCAAATCTCCTAAAGATTCATTCTCCATACAAGTAAAACCATCAAACTCTTTCTTTAGCAGTTCTTTTCTCAATTGACGTGTCGCTTCATTCCTACGCCCCTTGTCTTCAATGCATCCCACAACCTTTTCGTTGTCTTGTAACTGACAAATTGATGATAAATATCTTTACTTAACGCCTGAGTAAGAATGGCATATGCCTTCTTTTCCAAATCATAGACCTTCTTCTTATCTTCCGTAAGATCTGCAAACGTAGCAGCAGATGATGCGGCAACCTCTATTGTTTGATCGAAATCTGTGATGAACCGCAACCACAATTCTGTATTTTGACCAAGGACGTATGTATGAAATCTGTCAATCCATCCTGGATATTCGTATAAGTGCATCAACTTTGGAGGCCTATTCAAACTTCCGGTTTCGCTCTCGCTTAAGAGAATGCTTTGAACACTTGGAGTTTGATTTGATACGAATGCCCATTGACCGGTAGATATAGCATTAGCTTGCGAAGATGAATCCGGAGTCGGAGTACCAAAATACATTTCTGTATTTACCAGTCTACCCCATCTTGGATTCATTTTTGATCAAGAAAAATAATACCTGAAAATCACACCTCAAACAAACAGTTAAAAATACTTTTACAATTTTTTTTTTAATATCTTGAAAAAACAAAATCCCGCGAAACAAAGATCCGACGAAACAAGTCTTGTGATACAACGCGATGAACCACACTTCTTGAAAGATAGGCGACGAAAACGAGCCCAAATAGAAGCCCAAATTATTTGTTGTGCAAGCCCAACTTAAATCAGATTCTGATATATCAATGAAACAGAAGCCCAAAACAGAAGCCCAATGTTTGTACGAGTAATCAGGTCTTGTGCGACCAGAATATCTTGTGCGAATAAACAACTCTTGTGCGACCAGTATCTTGTGTGACTGGATATCAAAAGCCCAAATATAATTTAAAAGATGGTCTGAAGGAATCAAAAGCCCAAATAGAAGCCCAGCTACGATCCAAATTGTTGTCCGACTGAAATCAGCTTGTTCGATCCTGTTAATTCGCTGGCTTTTCTGTTAGATTCGCTGGTAAGTTTAAATTTGCTGGATTTCGCTGCCTATGCTCGCTATTACGACGATCAGAAAAATCGCCGAAAAACCGTAATAATCTCACTGAGGACGATTACACGGTTACCAAAGTCGCCTTTGGATTTGAGTTGGCCGGGTCAAGCAATTTCGCTGGTTACTGAAATCAAATTCGCTGAAAACAAATTTGCTGAAATCAAATTCGCTGAAATCAAATCTGCTGAAATCAAATTCGCTGAAATCAGGTCCCAACTTCGCTGAGTTATGCTTATGGTTACTGAAATATCGCTGGTTACTATAAATCCGCTGGTTTATCTTGTGCGATTGAAAACAGTTGACTTTCTATCACCTGACACAAGACAGACAACTTTCTTTTTCAACTTCCACTTTCGGCTCACACTTCCCCAAACTACCAACCGAATGATGATGTTGATACATATATGTGGACGCGACTCGACTCGACGCGACTTGGTTCGGTTCGACCCGGTTAGGTTCGGCTCAAGCCCGACGTCACGACATTCCTCCGTCGTGCGTCCCAGAGTTCGACACGCGAAGCACGGAGCGCCGCGAGCCGATTCCGGCTGCCACATCATCATGACATCATCATGATGATGTCATGATGATGTCATAAGTTGACTAAACTTGGCAAATATGAATTGTTGAATTCTGTACGTATACTTGCATGAATTTTGGGCCAATCATCATCAAGACAAATGCATGTTGGGCCTTTGACCAACCCACATGGGCCGAACCCCAAATCCAATCGCACAACATGTGCAGAACTCATATATACCGAAAACAAGTGTTTTCGGTGGTGTGTGTGTGTGCAACGGACAAGAAAAAGGAGCGCACAAGTGAGCACCGGAGAGAACCGAGAGAGAAGTTTTAGTGTGTTTATGTTTAACCGGATCTTGTATCATCTTGTACTCGTACTCTTATCATAAATATACAAGTGTGTTAAACTTTGAATCTTTGGGTCTTGTATCTCGTGTTCTTGACGTGTTCGATCTCGGTTTGCTTTCCCGGTTGGATTCCACACAACCGGGTTGGTTTGTACACAAGGATTAGGCGACTAGATCCTCCCCTAGCCGGACCTACAGGGCTCTTTCTAGAAAATTTGGTTTCGGAGAGTTTGTGCAATTTCTGATAATGTGGCCAAACTCCCCGCATTTGAAACACGTTCTCCTCTCAACAAACTTGGGAGATCCGGTTCGACTTTCACGTGTTGAACCTGTAGACCCAGAGGTACTTGTTCCTTCATCACACCCGTTTGTGTGTTGGGTGTAATTGTTTTGAGCGTTACGCTTTAAAATTTTGACTTTTTGAACAAAATCGGTGTTTGATTTATTTTCAAAAGTCTCCACCTTGTCAGTACCCTTGGATGCTACAAATTTAACATCATTGTTTTTCTTCTTGAAACGAGCTCCTTTGGTCTCAACCTTCGGTTGTGAACTTTTAGAATTTTGAGCTCGCTGCTGTTGCTGTTTACCCTTAAAAGCAATAGGTTGTTGCTTGGTTGGTGATTTTTGATTTCCAAATTGTTTTCTGACTTCAGCTTTTGGAATCGGATCACACTGAGTTACTGAAACTCTCGGGATCCCCTTTTCCAAAAACTTACTGGTAGTATCTTCAAACACTTTGTCAATCAAAGATTGATTGACATTTTTAATTGAAAAAGCTATGTTTGAATAAATTTTGTCATCACCGACTAAAGTGTACAACACGTTATCAATTTTAACAGTAGACACTGTTTTAGTGATAGGATCTATCTCTTGTTCAGCACCAGTTGATTGCACAGCAGGAGTAGGAGGATCACACAGAATGTGATTCTCAAAAGGCACTTCTACTCCTTTGTTCTTCTCAAGAGATTTATCCTCATCACTCACATCTGGTTCATCATCTGGCGAATCATAGTCCTCAACTGTGGGAGGACTTTGATTTGAAGCACATGATGACTTTTCTTTCCGATCAGATGAGCCCTCCGATGAATTATCCATTTTGAACCCTAAGCCAGTTGTAACTTCCTCATAATCAAGAGGTACAGTTGGCTCAAAACGTGGCATTTCTTCCTCATCGGGCATTCGAGTATAATTTTGTCTCAAAGGGGGCGGACACTTCTTATACCCAACACCTCTCACGTTTCCCTTCAGTTGTTGAACGTCAATAATGTGATCGAGCACAAATCGGGAGTTAGAATAACTCTCCAACTTGAGCTTGATTGCATCATGCTCGCATTTGGCAATGGCTAGCTCCTTTTTGGTTTCCTCAACGATGTTAATGTAATCGTTAATACTAACTTGTTTATGATAAACAGTTTTGGTCACTTCGGAAACACTTTTCTTTAAGGTTTCAATTACAGATTTAAAATCCTTTTCGTTTCTAGCTAAAGCCATATTTGCCTCTTTGCACTTTGACAATTCAATAACCAAACTCTGATTGTGACTATGAACCGTTTCAGATTCACGTTTCAATTCAGCACATTCATGTTTCATATTAGCACAATCACTACATATGCTAGGAGTTTCAGATTTTACCTGACTCGTAGAGGCTGTGACATTAGCCATGAAGGCAGTATGAGAAGAGAAAGATCCATCTTCAGTGAGAATCTTCTCCATTTCTTTCGATGTAGCATCAGCTTTCTTGATCAAGTCCGATTTCTCGTTAGCATCATTCGACAAATTATCAGCTTCAGAATCAGTTCTTTCATTCAAATTCGATTCTTCATCCGAACTGCCACTGTATCCCGAACTATCATCTTTTCCTGAAGATTCACCATCATTGACATTCTTGACAATTTCAGCGTAAAACACAGTTCTTGTTCACCGTTTCCCAACTGTATGGCCGGACCACAATTGACACTTGGATTGAATTGAGGTTGTGTTGTGGAAACTTGAGGTTGAGGTTGGGCTTGAGGAATGGAATTCATTAAATATGCGGCCATCGAAGTCTGATGTGGAGGGGGTTGAGGTATGGTACTCCTTAAATATTCGGCCATCGACATCTGTTTTTGAGCTGGTTGTGGATCCGTACTCCAATCCCATGGACTTGTACAACTCATGATTGGTATATGAAATTGAAAACCTGGTCACACACTTAATAACCCACTGTTAAATCAGTTTTGCAAAGCTTCTAAAATTTTTTTTGACAAGTTTCGATGAAACTCTTTTTGATGAAACCGTGATATTTAGAAGCGCGATTGAAAACAACTTGACGAACACCCGACCCTACTCCGCGAATCCTAGCTTTTCACCAAAATTCTCTCAAGCTTTCACTGTGTCTCTATTTGTTTGCAAATACTCGAACCTAAACCACATAGGCCCAAATTTAAAATAAACCAAAAGAGATAAACCATCTTTTAGTGACTGTTATGGTTGATAAGAAATCAAACGGCCCACTTAACAATCCCATGTTCTCAAACTTACCAAAACTTAATATTCTTAGCCCAAAAAAAAAAAATTATGAGGCCCACTAAGAATCACGGCCCTTAATGGCTGTTAATAAAACCAATAGTCAACAAACCTAGCTGCCATTTTAAAATTTGCAAACCACAGTCAACATCAATATACTCAGCCGACATGTTCTTTTTCACCTTGTGTCTCTCTTATTTCTTCGATACAAACAAAGAAGGAGCAGGCAAACTTTACCAAACAAATCTATAATGAAAAACCCAGATGATAACTCTCTTATCTATTCGATGATACCCAACATCAACAATCAAAACCCCTAAAATTTCTTTCAAAACCTAATCTAACCCCAAATCATCAATCAGAGCTGCCGCCTCCCATCTTCAATTACACGATACCTTGATTCCATCTGTTGTTAACTGTATCAGACGAAGATGTATGGTGACGAAGGTTCAATTGATGACGAAGGTTATATGGTGTGACAAAACTTGTATGATTTGACGAAGACTGTTTGGCGAAATCGGTTTTTTTTTTTTTTTAATAAAGATGTATGTTTGACGAAAATTGTTGTGTAGAAGGTTATAATGACTAGGAAGGTTGAATAACGAGGAAGGTTGAAATGTGAGGAAGGTTGAGTAACGAGGAAGGATTAAAATGATGAGGAAGGTTGAGTAATGAGGAAGGTTAAAGTGATGAGGAAGGTTGACATGTGAGGAAGGTTGAGAAGATGAGTCTGACGAAGGTTAAAAGGTGAGGAGGGTTAAAGGTGAGGAAGGTTAAAGGTGAGGAAGGTTGAGGTAACCTTATCTCCTTCTGACACAAGACACCATTATTCAAACATACACCATGCTTTTCTGATTTTACAAGTTTTCTTTTTCAACAAATAACATCATCACAGTACACAATTGTCAAACAAACAATATTATAATCAAGGGAAAAGATCAAATAGGAAGATTAATTTCGCTAGGAAGGATAGGAAGCAATAAGAGGATGACATGTGGCAACATTTAAAATAAAGAAAAAGGGTATTTTAGTCAATCCAACCCTTTCTTCTTCCTTTTTCAAAACCCAGTATCTTCAAAACCCACCATCTTCAACCATTTCTTCACTTTCTATCTCAATAATCACTACATTATAGTGCGATTTTCATCACCAATCAATGATTCAAACCCCCGATCAACGTGTTATTCAGTTTTTTTGAAGAAAACCCAGTTTAATTTCATACAAAATCTCGTTTTTTCCGGTGATTTTGAAGATAATCACTCGATTTGTTCGATTCAATCGCTGATAAGTGTTTCTATCATTTCAAATTTCGTCAATTGATGAAGAAACCGGCTTCGATCCATGTAAGAAATTCTTTAATTTCATTTTCACGATCTGGGTTTTTATTTAGTCATTGCGTTTTACGATCTTGGCGGGGGTCCGGGGGCGGCAGCCCCCCGGCAGCCCCTGGCGGGGTCCAAGGGGCAGAGCCCCTGGCTGGGGTTGACAATTCAGACAGTTCACAGACAATTCACAAACAGTTCAGAAACAGTTTTATGTGTCCATTGCGTTTTAGAAATAAGAGAGTTTTATGTGTTTTCTGGCTATTGCGTTTTAGAAAAAACACATTTTTAAGTATCTTTAGTCATTGCGTTTTAGGTAAAACACATTTTTGAAGTGTTTTTAGTCATTGCGTTTTAGGTAAAACACATTTTAGGTGTTTTCAGTCCATTGCGTTTTACAGAGAACACTTTCTTTTGTTTTTTTAGGTCATTGCGTTTTAGAAATGAGACATTTTTAAGTGTTTTCTGGCCATTGCGTTTTACAAATAAAACATTTCTTTGTGTTTTCTGGCCATTGCGTTTTACAAATAAGACATTTCTTTGTGTTTTTTGTGCATTGCGTTTTAGGTAAAACACTTTTTTATGTGTTTTCGGTCTATTGCGTTTTAGAAATAAGACATTTCTTTGTGTTTTCTGGCCATTGCATTTTACAAATAAGTCATTTCTTTGTGTTTTTTGTGCATTGCGTTTTAGAAAAATGTCATTTTTAGGTTTTTCTTTTCATTGTGTTTTACGTAACTGGTTGTTTTTCTGTTGCGTTTTACACAACTGGGTTAAATTTTCTTTTTAAATATAGCAACAGTATACTCGTTTTAAAGATAAAAAAACGCTCGTTTTTTTTGTGCAATTTTTATAAAAAAATAATGTCGTATGAAAGAGTTATTAACGTTTAAAAAATGGGGGGGAATTGGTGGAGAGAGAAACTATTGGCTTGGATTGACTAGAATGCCCTTGAACAAACTCACGCACCTCTTTTCTTCTTTTCAATTTCCCTGATTTAATCTTAGCCCTTGATTAACTAAATGGATGGTCAAGATCACTTCCTAGCCTTCCTAGCCAAATTAACTTCCTATTGTATCTCCACCCTTATAATATATATCCTTTTAATTCAAAACACAATTCAGATCAGATAAGATAGATATACAGGAACAGTTTGAATATAGCCAAGAACACTATGAAGAACTGAAGAACAGTATGATGATTCCGGCCAGATTTTTCACCGGATAAATTTTCCGAAAATGATTTTGCTTATACTTTCAACAAAAACCCACTAGTAACATGTAAACATTCAAACAAACAAGGTTTTTGAACAAACTTTTAGCAAAACAATATGATAAACACTGATTTTAAAGACTTTTTCCAGAAAATATATAAATTTTTCAAGAACGAAATCTGAAAATCACAATAACACACTTGTTTCAAACAACACAATGTTTGGTTTTAAACAAGGAAAAGAGCCAAAGCTCTGATACCACTTGTAGGTCCGTTTTCCGGAGGATCCGATACGTAACCTATCCTTGTTTATCACAAACACAATCGCGGGTACGGAATCCCCGAGACGGTCCAAACCAAACAATGTAACGCGAGTAACACAACAGATAATCAAAGATTCACTTGGATTAAAAGGACGAGAACAATATCAAACATATACACACAATGTTTGACGATAAACTCTCTGGTTTCACTATGCTCTCATGACTAAAACTGATAACATACTAAGCTATTTATACTGTCCACTGACGAACCTTCATGCGACGAAGGAATGAGTGGGGAAGGTTAAACTTCCCCACACATTATCTTGACGAACCTTGAAAGGTTCCCCATGTATGTTCATGAGGAAGGTTAACCTTCCTCAATTGAGTTCATATCCTTCGTCACATAAATTTCATGTAAATGTTATCTACACACATGACATCATCATGATGTCATCATGACATCATCATGGTGATGTCATGATGATGTGTCGGCGGGAACGGTTCGCGGCTATCCGTGCTTCGCGTGTCGAACTCTGGGGCGCACGACGGAGGAATGTCGCGATGTCGGGCTTGAGCCGAACCTAACCGAGTCGAACCGAATCGAGTCGCGTCCACATAAAGTGTACCAACATGTTCTCACATACAAGACTTTCTGGAGTGTTTTCACATACAAGACTTTGCAACAGGGGCGGATGTACCCCTTAATAAGGGGTAACCTACGTTGCCCCTTAACGCTCCGACGGTAATGTAAATTTTGAAAAATTTTGATGTTTTTTCGATTTTGTTACCTCTTTTCTTTGAAACGTTGCCCCTATAAGGGTTTTCTAGATCCGCCACTGCTTTGTAATTATCCTTATTTGTTTAGTATGTGTAGTTTAAAAAATATATACTATATGGACGTGGTTTTATTTGATTTTAACCAACAAATTACACTTATTTTTAAAAATTCTTAAACACATTATACTTTTCTTTTTGACTTTTTTATTTTTTTATTATTGCCCTTTGCATAGCAAATTCAAACTGAAATCGCTTGAGTGGGTACCTCTTTTTTACTTTTACTTTTCAATCAAAGCCTGTGTTCATGTGATTTTTTCTTGGCTGGAGTGGCCAATCAACATATTAGCAGCTTGCTCTATATCTCTGTTAGTGTTTTCCTTTTTTGCTAGATGGTTTATTCAAATTTGTTTTCGGTATAAAAGATTCAATAATGCGTAGGACTTGCAGTCATCATGCATTGAATAGTAAGTGACATTCTGAATCAATAAACATATAAACAAAAATCACTTATCCACATATTTCATATCAATATGAGTTCATTAAGAACCACATAGACACATAGTGACCAATGACCATAAGTATTATTACATAAGTTTCGGAGTCTTGGTTTATCTGTCATCTCCTATATTCATTCCTCCTTAAATCTTCAACACCAGCTAGTAATAATGCTCTTGTCTAAACTAGAATCAGTCTTGGTTGTTGCTCTTGTCATACATATTATTGGAGTAGTCTATGGTTCTAGTGCTGAGTCAGACCATCTTGCTTCCTCGGTAACATTACCCTTGACAGCAACAACCTTCATGGAAGTATCCCTCATGAGATAGGTCAATTACACCGATTACAGGTATTATCCCTTCCCAAGAATTTGTTCACCGGGGAAATCCCAGCCAACATGTCAAGTTGGCCAAAACTGTCACTCCTTAACTTAAAAAATAATAACCTATCTGGGAAAATTCCAAATGATTTTAGTTCTAAGTCACTAATAACTATCATAGCCTTATCCAACAATGACCTCACTGGTGGTATTCCACCATCCATAGGCAATCTCACATCTCTTGAAATACTCGCTCTACAAGGTTGTCAGCTAGGAGGGATCATTCCTAGTTCCTTCAATCAATTGATCAAAAACTTGCGAAAAATAGGTCTGGGAGAGAACGGCTTCCTTGGTGCATTTCCTTCGTTTTTATTTAACCTTTCGATGTTAGAAATAATAAGTTTGACAAAAAACCAACTTCATGGTAGTCTACCCTCCAACTTATGTTTGAGTCAGCCCCATCTCACGTGGATAACATTAGGGGGTAATAACTTCAATGGATTCCTTCCACCGTCAATATCAAATTGTTCAGACGTGGAAATCCTTGATTTTTCTTATAATTATTTAAAGGGGGAAATAGGTATTGATTTTGGAAGACTACAACATCTTAGGGGACTATCTCTTGCTGTCAACAATTTTGGAAGCAAGAATCTTGATGACATGAATTTCTTTTCTTCTTTGTCCAACTGCAGAAATTTGGAAGTTATAGATATTGACATGAACCAATTAGGAGGGGTGCTCCCAAATTCACTTGGGAACTTCTCATCCAAACTGTCTTACCTAACGTTGGACAGTAACCACCTCTCAGGTAGCATCCCTTCATCAATAGGCAATTTGTTAGGCCTAAACTCATTTTCTTTAAGTGAAAACAACTTTACAGGCTTGATTCCTGAAAGCATTGGCAATCTTCAAAACCTGCAAATACTATATCTTTTTGACAACCATTTCTCTGGGGTTATTCCAAGATCTATAGGAAACTTGTCACTTTTAACTAAAGTAGCATTTGGTAGAAATAGTTTGGAAGGCCCTATACCCTCGACTATTGGGAGATGGAAACAAGTTATAGATTTGGAACTTTATGGAAATAAGCTAAGCGGGTGTGTACCTAAAGAACTATTCCAACTGACTTCACTTTCCATAGTACTAGATCTGAGTCAAAACAATCTATCTGGAGTGCTTCCACAAGAGATTGGCAACCTGAAACTCATAGGATCAATTAATTTTTCTATGAATCATTTAACAGGTGAACTTCCAAGTAGTTTAAGCAGTTGCGCCAGTCTTCAAAACCTAGACCTTTCTAGTAATCTCTTTTATGGATCAATGCCGGAATCATTTAGTTCACAGAAAGCCCTCGAATATGTTGACTTGTCACACAATAACTTTTCTGGGCACATTCCAACATATCTGCAACAAATTCCGTCATTGGGAATACCAGACTTTGTGGGGGAATACCGGACCTTCACCTAACAAAATGCACAAGCACAACTAGCAACCCCAAAAGACGAACTCGAAAGCTTTCTGTACATGCTATTGTAGCAGTTTCGCTATGTTCCACTGTTGCGGGTTTGGGCCTTTTTTGGTTTGTCTTGTTTTATTGTCATATAAAAAAGAAGAGAGATAAACAATTAGAAGCAAGATTGTCTGAATCTTTTGAGAAGATATCATATGGAAGGCTTTTAAAAGCAACGGAAGGGTTCTCTGCAGAAAATCTGATTGGTACAGGTAGCTTTGCTTCGGTTTACAAAGGTGTTTTTGATGAAAATGGCTTCACTGTGGCAATCAAAGTACTAAACCTTCTACGCCAAGGAGGTTTTAAGAGCTTTATGGCTGAGTGTGAGGCCTTGAGAAACATTCGTCACCGCAACCTGGTGAAGGTCATAACGGCTTGCTCAAGTATCGATTTCCAAGGCAATGATTTCAAAGCTTTGGTGTACGATTTCATGCCTAATGGGAATCTGGAGAGCTGGTTGCATTCTGTAGATCGTACCTTAGATCTTGTTCAAAGAATCAGTATCATCAAAGATGTGGCTTGTGCTCTTGATTATCTCCATTGTCGTTGTGGAAATGTTATCGTTCATTGTGATTTGAAGCCGAGCAACATATTAATGGATGCGGATATGGTTGCTCATGTTGGAGATTTTGGTTGGCGAAAATACTTTCCCTTGAAGAAGGTTCTTATGCAAATGCGAGTAGCTCAAGTATCATTAGAGGAACCATTGGGTATGCACCTCCAGGTAATTTATGATTACTAGTCCATTAGACTGTTTTTTTTTTGTTATACAATACAATATACTCTAATTAAATAAGTTGCAGAATATGGGCTTGGAAATGAAGTGTCAACCAGTGGGGACATGTATAGCTATGGGATCCTATTGTTAGAGATGTTGACAGGGAAAAAACCTGTTGATCCAATGTTTGAAGGAGGGCTAGGCCTGCATTCCTATGCTAGAAATGCCCTGGCTGATGGTTGTGTGCTTCAGATTGTGGATCCAATCCTTCTAAGTAAGGATGTCCATGAAAATAGTTTAATTTCCCTAGTGAAAGTCGGTGTGCAATGCTCTTATGAGTCTCCACAAGATCGAATGGATATTGGGACTGTTGTTCACGAGCTGTTCGGGACAACATTTGCAAGTAGATCTTGATTTGTTAAACACCGATGATGCAAGTGGTGTGACCTGAAAAGCTAGCTAGATATAATGTTTTTTGTGCAAAATGATGAGAAAGCACTTTGTCTTACAGTTTAAATCTATATTTTTCTTTGCAAATTTTATCAAAATCCTACATTGACACCAGACACCTGCATTGCATCTATTGCATTCGGTGAATAAGAACCAAACCCCTACTTTTTTTTGGACAATACCGGTTCGGTTTCAGGAGGGCTAGGCCTTCATTCCTATGCTAGGAGTGCCTTGGCAGATGGTTGTGTGCTTGAGATTGTGGATCCAGTGCTTCTAAGTGAGGATGTCAATGAAAATAGTTTAATTTCACTTGTAAAAATCGGTGTGCAGTGCTCTTACGAGTCTCCATAAGATCGTATGGATATTGGGACTGTTATTCACAAGCTCTTCGGGACAACATTTGCAAGTAGATCTTGACTTGTTAAATACCCTCTATGCAAATGGTGCGACCCAAAAAGCTAGCTAGTTTGTTGTTTAATAAACAAGTACTTGCTTTCATCCATCTGAATCAATAAACGAGTTATAATGTGTGTGTGTGTGGTTTTTTTTTTTTTTTTTTTTTTTTTTTTTTTTTTGCAAATTGAGAAAGAATTTGGTCTTTTATATAGTATTAATCATATCTAATTAATATCTTACAGTTTTAAAATCTATTATTTTGTTTGCAAACATGAAAATCCTACATCGACACTCGCATCTCTTGCACTTGCTAAATGAACCAATAAAGGTTGATTAAAAGTTATTTTGAACTAAGAGTTCCAAAGAAGAAATTGAGGTGAGGTGTCTTCTGTTTATTCACATTTGAACATAAAATAGCAATAAATAGTCTATCACTGTGAATTAGGAAACACAGAATTCAAAAATTAATTGTAATAAGAACTACCTGGATCAACACTAAATGGAACTGTATACACAATGAAAATTCTTTGTCATGTACATATCAATTTAAATTGATAATAGTAGTTATGATTTTTCCAGGTTTAACAACTTTGTCACAACACGCAGGTTATAAGTCGAGTTATTTACTCTATTCTACGTTTTACATTTCGGTTTAATTTTTACAGATGAACAAATTGTAACACATGTTCGTGGTTCAACATTTTTATGCCTAATTTTTATTCAATTTAAAGGTCTCCTAGGATTCCTAAATAAAAGATTATACCTTAAACCAAGAGAAACATGATTTAGTCAACATAGTAGTAAAATAGCAAGGGTTAGATAGTACAGTGGCTAAACTTGACCCTCACAAATAACCAAGGGACTCAAATTGTCACATACCCTTCAAACCTCGCATCACCATTCGGGTAAAAACAGGATCCGAGAACAAACACCCGACCCGACAAACAAATACAACAATTTATCCCCACCAGTTCATCCAATTAGGGTTTTACATTGGCAAAAACAACATCTACAATGGGGAAATCAAAAACCTCAGGGAAAGGAAATAAAACATGGAGATCGAACCAGCAAAGACGCCCTTCCCGGCGGCTCTCTCTTCTTCGTCGACAAACCCAGAGGTTAACTACTAACTGACATCTTCTTGTTGCTGTTTCTTATAGCATAATGAAATTTATTTGATTGTTATTATTTATTAATGGGAGTCATGTTTTTCAGGTGATCATGCTGTAAAGAAAAGAAAGGTAAAAATTTCACATTTATATATTGCATATGTTGTATACCTGTTTGGTGATGCGGTTTTATTTTTAGTTATTGAAATGTATCAATTCTATGACAGTCAAGAGCAAAATTAGGGCAGAAATAGGCACAGTTTGTATTGATAGGGATGAGGAAAAATTACAGAGTAAAGAGATGGGAAAACAGAGTCAACAACTGACAATGAAGATGCCTAATCCACCTCACCCTACCCTGACCTGGCATTCCTCATATTCTGTTGGTCCATTGGTTCTGTTGGCAGCCTGTTTGTTTCATTATCCTGTAGTCCATGATCTGTTGTAGCCCCCCCCCCCCCCCCCCCCCCCCCCCCCCCCACACCCATTTACTGGCACCTTGTCCTCAAGGTGAAGACTATTGTTATTCCTGCTGTGGAAGTAGAGCCGCCTGGATGCTCATACAATCCATCATCTCAAACTCATCAGGTCACATGGGGTTCTATATTACTTAATTATTTATATCTGGTTATGTACTTATATTCATTTAGTGGCATGTTATAATTATTTGCCCTTTTGTTTATTTACCAACTTTTTTTTTTGCAGGATTCGTTGGCTCAAGCTGTTGCAGATGAAATGCAGAAAGTTTATACAAAAGATTGTGCCCGGCACCTGTTCCTTTAACTGTTGAAGGGGGAGTTATTGAGGAGGAAGATGTGGGTATTTTTACTTTTCTGCATCTGCTACATATTTGGAATTAGGTTAATCTGGATCCTTAATGTTATAAAACTTTGCAGATGTATTTTCTTGATGCGGATAATGAGAGTGATAATGATGTTGAGGGAAAGGATGTTGATGAAAACGATCATGCACATCTTGAGAATAGGTATGCCTGTTTTTTTCATCGTTTATGAGTAGATGCTTTCAGAACAAGGTAATGTGATTTTATTAAATGACTTCATATGTATGGTTTCGGTAGACTTGAGACATCATTGTAATTGCAAAAAACCGCAGTTTAGCTAACAAAAATCATTAAAACTTAAAGTTTTAGAGACGGTTGTTCAGTTAACTGAGCCATCTAATTAAGTACCAAGATCAGTTTAGGATTTATGGGCTCAGTTAGGCATAGTAAGTTATCTCGTTGTAGTTATCTGGTCTTCCTCTTTGTCTCTTAAAAAAACTATTTGTGATTAGAAGTGTCTGTTACACTTCATATACCGGCTTTACTTCATTCTCATACCCAAATATAACAAACAGAGTATCAGTTTCTGACTGCAAACCAAACACCAACTTAGTCTAAGTTCTCATTTGATACTTATTTTTAATTTTAATTTTATATATTTGATTTCCGCTTTGTATTTAAGTAGACCTGGCAATTTTTGCCCAAAGGTCTAAACATGTGCTGATATGGACTTAAAAAAGAAAGGCATGGGTTATTTTGGGTTAGCAACTAAACTTAAGGGGGTCAGATTGGGCCTTTCAAGCATGGTTTAAAAAGGCTTTCCGAGGCCCGTCTATGAAAAACCGCCTAAGAGGCTAGCCTCATAGAGGTCAACTGAAACATAGGCCTCAGTCATCCGAGGCTTTCTGAGGTTGTCCGAGGCGGTGAGGCTTAAGCCTCACCATACCTTGTGAAAATTGAAAAAATTTAGGTTTTCTGGACTTTATTTTAGACCCATTTAGTGTTTATTGGGCTTTATTGGTGGCCCAACCCAATAGTTAACTTAAAAAAACATCTAGTAGGTTAAAAAACATCGAGGTAAATTTTACATCAATCAACTCGTATCCTCGTTCTAATCAAAAGCCTTAAATCATCGGTTTGTAATTCGGAAAAAAACTTAACTCCGTTAAGCTATTTTTAACGCAGACTATTATCGGCCAAAAGTGGACCAGTTCGGATTATTATCGGCAAATACCGAGTTGAGATTATTATCGACAAATTGAGAAAGTTGGGATTATTTAAATCCAATTTGCCTATCATTTTTAATGTGAAATTGATGGTATCTTATTTGCATTATTTGATAAATTACATTTCAGATTTGAGCCTGTAGGTCCGGCTAGGGGAGGATCTAGTCGCCTAATCCTTGTTGTCAAACACACCCGGTTGTGCGGAATCCAACCGGAGATGCAAACCGAGATAGAACACGACAAGAACACGAGAAGGAGACCGAGACTCAACGATTAACACCAATGTATTAATACTTGAAAGACAATTACAAATCAATGTTTACAAAATAATCTTTGCAAACTCTCACTAGTTCTCTCGGGTTCTTCCTTGTGCGATTTGTGTCCTCTCGTGTCTGCCCTCTCTCTACCGAAATCACACTTGATTTCGGTATTTATATTTCATCTATACTTGTGCGATTGGACTTGGGTTCGGCCCAAAGTTGGTGGCCCAATGAATATGATTGGTCCAAATTACATGCACGTCCATATTGCAGATTTTCACATGAATTTGTATTTAGTCAACATGAATGACATCATCATGACATCACCAAGGTGATGTCATGGTGATGTGTCGACGGGAAAGGCCGCGGCGCTTCGTGCTTCGCGTGTCGAACTCTGGGACGCACGACGGAGGAATGTCGTGACGTTGGGCTTGAGCCGAACCTAACCGGGTCGAACCGAATCGAGTCGAACCGAACCGAGTCGTGTCCACATAATATGTATCAACAGAGCCTGCGCCTGTTCAAGTGTTGCTTTCTGAAGAGATTACCGGTTCTTTGAGGAACCTGAAGGCTGAAGGTATGAAGTTTTAACAACTAGAGTTTGCTTTCAGAATGTTATAAAATAAAAAGCTTAATGCAGCTGTGAACGGGATGTTCTGAAGTTATGAGTGGTTTAACTACCTTTTGACATTAATGACAAATGTATGTATGTTGCTAACTACCAGAGATTCTCCTCGTTGTAGGCATTAAAAGGATTTCTATTCATACCCGTTAAAAAGGATTTCTATTCATTAATATTTCTAAAATCATATCTTAATTGGCATTTGGCAATCATCGTTGGTCAAAGCTGTGCCCCCTGTTTGTTTTATGGGTTTGTTGTTTAGATCATGGTGTTTTGCGGCCTGTTTATTAACAATTTGTTGAATTTATTTGTGCAGGAAATAGAAGTATTTCCAAGAACCGCATACATGGCTGGCAATTAAGGGAGAAAGAAGAGATGAACATGTCAATCAAAGTGATGAAAATGCTGCTCAAATCTGTTTTTGGCAATCGTATTTGTATTCTAGTTTATTTCTTCACCTCAAAAGCTACGCATGTTTTTTTGTTTCTTAATCCTCAAAAGCTATGTATCATTAAAAGATCTTACATAGAAGACATAAAAAGATTTCTGTTTTTTTATGGGTTGATTAAGATTGGTTTTTATATTTGTCCACAATTTCTTCACTTTGCTTTATATGACTTTTTTTTAGATCCAAATTAAACCATTGTACATTTTTAAGAAACCCACTGATTATACCTCTTTTTAATTTTATTTTTCCAATCAACGTTTGTGTTCATGTGATTGTTTCCTGCTTTCTTTTATTGCCCTGTTGCATAACAATTCAATCTGAGATGGCTAGCTTGAGTGGCTTACCATCACATTAGCAGCTTGCTCTAGTTCTCTGTAAATGTTTTCCTTTTTTGCTACATGGCTTATTCAAATTTGTTTTCAGAATAAAAGATTCAATAATGCGAAAACAAAATTTTGGAACTTAATTGGGGCAGAAATGAAAGCTCATTTTCCAACGTTTAAGTTGATATATGTTTTACTTGGGAATATTTTTTTTTTTGTCATAAAAGCGTACGACTTGCAGTCAACATGCATTGAATATTGTCATTTTCAATCAACAGATAAACATATAACCAGAAAACACTCATCCACATATTTCCTATC
Source organism: Helianthus tuberosus (assembly GCA_030545235.1). Classification (NCBI taxonomy): domain Eukaryota; kingdom Viridiplantae; phylum Streptophyta; class Magnoliopsida; order Asterales; family Asteraceae; genus Helianthus; species Helianthus tuberosus. The sequence goes on along the minus strand of CM060430.1, from coordinate 187,832,715 downwards.
AATAAGAGTTAATTAAGAGCGGCGTAGACAATTAGAAACCGACGACTATAAGTATTTTCCACATTTGATTACAAAGTTGACTTTGAAGATAAAATGCTACATGTCTTCTAACCCATCTGTGGGTTTAAAAAAGGGTGTGCATATTCACACACCTTAATCCCTATTTCCACACCCTTTAAAACGCCTCGTCTAGGCCTAGACGGGGAGTCTAGGGTTTTTGTCTCCGACCAGATACTGAACCTCGTACCAGGTCACATCAATCACATCAGACGGGGCGTCTAGGTCTAGACGAGGAGCAATATGCTAGAGGAAGACGCCTCGTCTAGGCCTAGACGAGGCGTCTTGAGACTGATTTGACTATCTCTCTGGCATGTGACTTAAAGTAATATGGGGCATCTAGGGCTATACGGGGCATACATATTGGAATTAAATAGGGACATGCAGAGCATTCTTCAACCATCCATCGCTTTGCTTCTTCTTTGCCTTCTATTTGATATCATTCAAAGGTGTTGAAATGTCATCATACTGGGACGACAACTATTTCTCTGGGCCGTATTCTAGCTAGTCATGGGTGCCCGAAACCGTTCCGGTAACAGTTATTAGCTTAAATTACTTCTTGTTTTAATTATTTACTAATGATGATACCGTTTTTTTGGAGGAGACTGGCGTTCCCGATTCTAACGAGCAAGAGGAGGTTGTGTCTAGTGTACAAGGAAAACAAAACAGACCGTTTCTAGATTTGAACACGCATCCCCCTGTTGATGAAACATCCCATGTAGATGACTCATACCATGCTGATGAACCATGTTATCCGGCGCAACAAGGGTATCCGGATTATGGATACGGGTGAATATTCTTACATGCAACAACACTATCCTGATGGATACGGAGGAGACGGTGGTCATCAACAATTCATTTCCCCGAGCAATCCTTACGAAAGTTACAATGCATCACAGTCTTTGTACGTTCAACAAAACTATTCGGATGTTGGAGGATATGGTGTTGAGGTACCCCCCATCACGGGCAATCCGTACTTCACAAAGCAGGTATCAAATTTATTTAGTTTCGTTATACAGATTAATAAATATAAAATCTAACCTAACCCTGTCGATGTTATAGGTTTTCAACTCTCTAGATGAACTAAAGAAATGGGCACAAGAAATGGTAAACGCGGATGATTTCGTTATTGTAACCCGTCGATCAAAGAAAATTGGGGGAAGGACCGGGAGGGTATGGCTTGAATGTGACCGTGGTGGTGAGCACCATACTACAGCAACGGTTAGTGTCACACCCCTTTCAAAGGCGGAAGCACGAGGTGTGATCTGAAAGGTTCTCATTGCATACGATAAGTAAACATGCTACATGAAATAAAACAAACTCCAACTTGCCATTCAAAGTTTAGTCAACCAAGATACAAATTTAGTTTAAAGTTTACATCTTAACAAAAGATAATTGTTTGAAAGTTTACAACATCATTTCAAAACAAAGATCAAGGTTTTGCTTCCAATATCACCACAAGGGGGCGGGATATAGCAAACAAATCCGTCAAAAGGTGGCAATGGAGTATGGACACTAAACATCTTGAAACATGAAACTACATCTTGAACAAAGGAGCCCCCGAGCATTTCCATTAATTTCCTGAAATACATGTAAGTTTAAAAATCATCAACAAAAGTTTGTGTGAATTCATGCAGATTGTGTAAAACGTAATAGTTGTAATTGTATAAAAACATGGTATGCGATTGAAAAACGTATTTGTATAATGTATTCTGTAAATGAAAGGAAATCAAGATCGCTAATGTTTAGCTAGGACATCAACATATGTGACGACATACGAAGCATCCAATCCTAGACGACTTTTAACATCTATTACCCATTCGACTGTGACCCAAAGCACTCCATGGCTATGTGTTGCCAAGGAAGTGAGGCTGCCCGAACCTGCTAGATCTAACCCTTGTTCTTCCGGTCTAAACTAGATTAATGGTGCTTACGTATACCCTATTCGTGACATGATCTATGTATGATTCCTTTGTTTTTAAACATACCATTGTACATGTATTTTCCCCAAAGTTTAGAAAACAGTAAAAATGTTTAAAAGTGGGGACATGAACTCACTGATTTGCTCTTGTGCGTCAAGCTTCACCGGTGTCCGCTATGATGGTGTCGTAACCTATAAACGTTCTATGTATGTTAATCACCTAAACTTGTAAACTTCTAAGTACAAGTTACCATTAGTTTAATGTGTCTTATATGTAGATGTTTCTTGTATTGTTAATGTATATATATTCCACAATATATTTAGTGTAGTATTTGTTATATATATTTTTATCCCCCAAAATATATATTTGTATATGTAAATTTGAAATGATATATGTTAAAAATAATATATTTTTAACTTTTCCAAATATATGGTACTTATATGATTTCTCAAAATAGATATAAAAAATTTGTTAAATAATATTTCATCTAATATTATTATTGGAATTCTATAACGTAGAGGTGAGAATTCTATAAACGGGGTATTAGGTTTATGTCTTGACGTTGTGAACTTGTGATTATCAAATATTCGATGCTCATCTTATATGTTGCGAGTATTTGTAGATTTTTAGAGCGTTTTCACATACAAGAATCTATTTCTAGAGTGTTTTCACATATACGAATCCAACTACGAGTGTTTCATGATTGTACTTTATTACATTTTATTGATTATTGATTTATGATTAGCATGATTCTTACATCCTACTTAGGTAGCATGTTTTAAATAACTTATATGTTTATGTATGTGTAGTTTAAAAAATAAGAAATAATGGATTTAACTAATCCCAACTATTGCCCATTGGCCGGCAACGGTCCCAACTTCAAAAATTTCCACTCGTGTTCCCATCTTTTCATATATTGGCCTTCAATAGATCCTGACTAATAGAACGCTAACACCATTAGTCTCTGATCGCCGAAAAAACGTTTTTGGCCGGAAAACTCCATTTTGACCGGAAAACTCAGCATTTTCGTCTCAAACCTCTTTGTAACCTTATTATGCACCTTTAGGAACCCTTTCTAGTAAAAAGCCACAGTTATTAAGGTCGCCAGAAAAAACTTTTTTTTTTTGCCGGAAAACTCAACTTTTTAGCCGGAAAACTCAAAGTTTTCATCCCAAACCTGTTTGTAACCATAGATCGGACCTTTAGGAACCTTTTCTGACCAAAAACGTTTTTCCGGCGACCGGAGACTAACGGCGTTAGGGTTCTGTTAGTCAGGGTCCATTGAAGGCCAATATGTGAAAAGATGGGACCGCCAGTTAGAATTTTTAAAGTTGGGACCGTTGCCGGTCAACGGACAATAGTTGAGATTATTAAAATCCATTAATGGACGCGGTTTTATTTGTTTTTAACCAAAAATATAACTTATTGTCTAAATTTCAATCAACACATTATAATTTTCAATAACTTGATTCTATTTTTTTTAATGCCATTTGCATAGCAAATTCAAACTGAAATGGCTTTGAGTGGGTGAGTCTAGTTCTCTGTAAAATTGCTTTATATGACTTTCTTTAACCAACCCACTAATTATACCTCTTTTTAATTTAGTTTTTAACCAACCCACTAACCATACCTCTTTTTAATTTATTTTTTTTCAATCAACGCTTGTGTTATTGTGTTCATTTGATTGTTTCCTGCTTTCTTTTATTGCCCTGTTGATATGCTGTACAAGTAGGGCTGTAAACGAACCGAACGAACACGAACAAGGTCTTGTTTGTATTCGTTCATTAAGGAATAAGCTTGTTCGTGAACTGTTCAAGGTTTGAAAAGAGTGAATGACTAATTTGACAAGAGGGGTACATTCGATAAAAAGAAGGGAGTGTATGTTTACTACTGACCTTGCTATGTATGTAGATTATATATATTTTCCAAGGATCATTTATGTATTTGGTGTAACAAAATATCATGCATACGTATTATTCAAGTTTTTTTTTTCTAATCATAGCATAAACTTACATTTCAAACTTGGAAGCATAAGTCTCTATAAAAGTTTCTTCTTTTCATCATTAATGCCCAATAGCCACACTAATTCTTGGAGACGACTTATCATGATGTGCATCTCTCAGTTGTCATCATCATGTCACAATATTTCTAGTGGTTCACTAGCATGCGTGACTTACTTTCTTTGGATACAACATGAACTATAAATTCCCATAATTTTTTTTATTGAGTAAAATAAGATCAATTCCTATAAATAGATAGCATCTATGGCAACTTGAGCAAGTGAGTTTTCTTTCACTCAAAGTCTTGCTTCCTGAAAAAACCTCCTTAAATCTTCAACACTAGCTAGCTAGTAATAATGCTCTTGTCAGTAGTCTCAAAATCAGAAGCAGTCATAGTTATTGCTCTTGTCATACATATGATTGAAGCTGTCTCTGTTTCCAGTGATCATCTCGCATTACTGGAAATCAAATCCAAGATTACAGATGACCCTCAAGGTGCTTTGACATCTTGGAATGATTCCCTTCCTTTTTGCCAGTGGAGAGGAGTGAAATGTGGTCGCCGCCACCCAAGAGTCACAATGTTGAAGCTACCAGACTTGGGTTTAGTAGGCTCTTTATCTCCTTATATTGGTAACATGAGCTTCCTCCGTTACATTAACTTTTCCAGCAACCAACTTCATGGAAGTATCCCGCCCGAGATTATAAGTCATTTATACCGGTTACGGTTAGTATCCCTTTCCAACAATTCATTCAGCGGGGAAATCCCGGCCAACATGTTTAACTGCTCAAAGCTATCATTTATCAAGTTAAACTATAATACGCTATCTGGCAAAATTCCAATTGATTTTAGTTCTAAGTCGAGGATAATTCAGTTAGCCTTAGACACAAATCACCTCACCGGTGGTATTCCACCATCCATAGGCAATCTCACATCTCTTGAGGAACTCAGTCTAGCTTACAATCAGCTAGAAGGGAGCATTCCTGATTCCTTTAATCAACTAAAGAACTTACGAATAATAGGTCTGGGAGCGAATGGCCTTGTTGGTGCCTTCCCTTCGTTTATGTTTAACCTTTCCAAGTTAGAAATTCTAAGTTTTACAGAAAATCAACTTCAAGGCAGTCTACCCTCCAACTTATGTTTGAATCAGCCCCATCTCAGGTGGTTAGGATTTGGGGATAATCACTTCAATGGATTCCTTCCATCGTCAATATCAAATTGTTCACAGTTGGAACGCCTTATGCTTCCTGATAATTATTTAAAGGGCGAAATAGCTATTGATTTTGGAAGATTACAACATTTTATAAAACTATATCTTGGCGGCAACAATTTTGGAAGCAAGGATCTTGATGACATGAAATTTTTTTCTTCTTTGTCCAACTGCACCAATTTGGAAATGATAGAACTTCATGATAACCAATTGGGAGGGGTGCTGCCAAATTCAATTGGGAACTTCTCATTCAAACTGTCAATCCTAGGGATGGGGGGTAACTATCTCTCAGGTAGCATCCCTTCATCTATAGGCAATTTGATAGGCCTAACCGCATTTTCTTTAGAAGAAAACAACTTCACAGGCTTGATTCCTGAAAGCATTGGCAAGCTTCAAAACTTGCAAAAACTGTATCTTGATGTCAACCATTTCTCTGGGGTTATTCCAAGATCCATAGGAAACTTGTCACTTTTAACTAAAGTAGCATTAGGTGGAAATGGGCTGGAAGGCACTATACCCTCGACTATTGGGAGCTGGAAACAAATTATACTTTTGGTTCTTTATCGAAATAACCTAAGCGGGAGTGTACCTAAAGAGCTCTTTCAACTGACTTCACTTTCCATAGGGCTTGATCTGAGTCAAAATAATTTGTCCGGAGTGATTCCACAAGAGATTAGCAATCTGAAAGTCTTAGAAATACTTGATTTTTCTATGAATCGTTTAACAGGTGAAGTTCCAAGTAGTTTAAGTAGTTGCACCAGTCTTCAAAGCCTAAACCTTTCTGCCAATATTTTCTATGGATCAATGCCGGAATCATTTAGTTCACTGAAAGGCCTCGAATCGGTTGACTTGTCACACAATAACTTTTCTGGGCACATTCCAACATATCTGCAACAAATTCCCATGAAGCATCTAAATCTTTCGTACAATAACTTTGAGGGTGAGGTACCTGTTAAAGGTGTTTTCACCAACACAAGTGCAATATCCGTCATTGGGAACACCAGACTCTGCGGGGGAATAGCTGACCTTCACCTAGCCAAATGCACAAGCACAACTAGCAACACCAAAAGACGAACTCGGAAGCTTTCAGTACGTGTTATTGTAGCAGTTTCACTATGTTCCACCATTGCAGGTTTAGGTCTGTTGTCATTTGTCTTGTTTTACTGTTGTATAAAAAAGAAGAGAGATAAACCATCAGAAGCAAGATTGGCTGAATCTTTTGAGAAGATATCATATGGAAGACTTTTCAAAGCAACAGAAGGGTTCTCTGCAGAAAATCTGATTGGTACAGGTAGTTTTTCTTCGGTTTACAAAGGATTTCTTGATGAAAATGGCTTCACTGTGGCAATCAAAGTACTAAACCTTCAACGCCGAGGTGGCTTTAAGAGCTTTATGGCTGAGTGTGAGGCATTGAGAAACATTCGTCACCGCAACCTGGTGAAGGTAATAACTGCTTGCTCAAGTATCGATTTCCAAGGCAATGATTTCAAAGCTTTGGTGTACGATTTCATGCCAAACGGGAGTCTGGAGGGCTGGCTGTATTCTGTAGATCGTACGCTGGATCTTGTTCAAAGAATTAGTATCATCAAAGATGTGGCTTGTGCTCTTGATTATCTCCATTGTCGTTGTGGAAATGTTATTGTTCATTGTGATTTGAAGCCAAGCAACATATTATTGGATGCTGATATGGTTGCTCATGTTGGAGATTTTGGGCTCGCAAAAATCCTTTCCCTTGAAGAAGGTTCGAATGGAAACGCGAATAACTCAAGTATCATCAGAGGAACCGTTGGGTATGCACCTCCAGGTAATTTATGATTACTTGTCATTAAACTGTTTTTTTATACGATACAATTCACTCTAATTAAATAAGTTGCAGAATATGGGCTTGGAAATGAAGTTTCGACAAGCGGGGACATGTATAGCTATGGGATCCTATTATTAGAAATGTTGATAGGGAAAAAACCTGTTGATCCAATGTTCGAAGGAGGGCTAGGCCTGCATTCCTATGCTAGGAGTGCCTTGGCTGATGGTTGTGTGCTTCAGATTGTGGATCCAGTGCTTCTACGTGAGGGTGTCAACGAAAATAGTTTGATTTCACTAGTAAAAATCGGTGTGCAATGCTCTTACGAGTCTCCACAAGATCGAATGGATATTGCGACTGTTATTCACGAAGTCTTCGGGACAACATTTGCAAGTGGTGCGACCTGAAAAGCTAGCTAGCTTTTGGTTTAATAATATTGTATTAAATTGATGTTTGGGTGTGTCTGTGTGAACATTGCTTTCTTAACCATACAAGTGCTTGCTATTTTCCATATGAATCAATAAACAAGTTCTAATGTTTTTTGTGCAAAACGAGAAAGGATTTTATCTTTTATATAGTACTAACCATATCTTTGAGTTTAAATCTATTTTGTTCTTTGCAAATTTCATTAAAATGCTATGTTGACATCTGCATCTATTGCACTTGGTGAATGAACCAATAAAGGTTGGTTAAAGTTATTTTGAACCAAGAGTTCTAAACAGAAATTGAGGTAAAATGCCTTCGGTTTATTTACATTTGAACAAAAACTAGCAATAGATGGAATGGAACTGTATACAAAATGGAAATTCTTTGTCATGTACATATCAATTTAAATTGTTAATAGTTGAAAAACCTAAACATTTCAAACCCATAAATCTGTAAATTATTGGGATTGGATGTAAAAAAAAAAAAAAAAAAGTGAAATCTGGATTCAAAGGGGTCTGAAGAATAGAGTTGTGACGGAGCTAAGGAGTTGCCCCCCCCCCCCCCCCCCCTCCCCCCCTCTCTTTATTTGGATATCGTCAAAGTCCTATACAACACGTATAGGGTACATTAATTACCGGTCAATCATTGGTTGAGCCAATCATTGGCAAGTAATTAATGTTATGCACGATGAGCGTATAGCCGTATACGTGTTGTATAGGACTTGGGTATTATTTCTGGTTGAAAAAACAATTTTTTTTTTGTATTTTCAGTCAATTGTGTTTTAAAAATAACACGTTTTATTGTATTTTTAGTATATTTCGTTTTAGGTAAAAGACATTTTATGTGCTTTAGTCCATTGCGTTTTAGAAAAAAAAAAAACTTTCTTTTGTGTTTTAGGAAAACACATTTTTATGTGTTTTTTGGTCTAATACGTTTTAGAAAAACACATTTTGAAGTGTTTTTAGTCCATTGCGTTTTAGGTAAAACACACTTTTATGTACTTTTATGTGTTTTTAGTCCATTGCATTTTAGAAAAAAAAAACATTTTTTTTTGTATTTTTTGTCTATTGCGTTTTACGAATTCATTGTGTTTTAGAAAAAACACATTTTGAAGTGTTTTTAGTCCATTGCGTTTTAGGTAGAACACATTTTTATGTGTTTTTAGTCCATTGCATTTTAGAAATAACACTTTCTTTTGTGTTTTTAGGCCATTGCGTTTTAAAAAAAAAAGGCATTTCTTTTTGTTTTTTGGCCATTGCGTTTTAGAAATAAGACATTTCTTTATGTTTTTTGTCCATTGCGTTTTAGAAAAAAAAAAGTATTTTTTTACGCTTTTTGTCCATTGCATTTTATGCAACTAGGTTTTCGAAAAAAAAATTCGAAAATATAGCAATAGTATACTCGTTTTAAAGATAAAAAACGTTTTTTTTGTGCAATTTTTCTAAAAAAATGTCGTATGAAAGAGTTATTAACGTTTAAATAATGGGGGGTGGAGGAGAGAGAAACTATTGCCTTGGATTGACTAGAATGTCCCTAGACAAACCCATGCGCCTATTTTTTTCTTCAACTTCACTCGTTTAACATTAGCCCTTAATTAATAAATAGATGGTCAAGATTACTTCCTATACTTCCTACCCAAATAAATTTCCTAGTATATCCTGACCTATAAATATATACATTGTGATTACGATTACTAGCAGAAGCCCAATTGCACATATGGCCTTGACATATTAATCAATACTCTTTATATTAACTAGTCAACTCCAACTCCAGTAAATATTTTAACTCTATTAAATATTTAAACTAGACTCAATTAAATAAGTCCATATAGTAAAGGTGTTGGGCTCAAATCCGATTACGCACACTAGCTCGTTATAATAATCAAGTCCACAAATGTCTATAATCTAACTCTATTAAATATTTAAACTAGACTCAATTAAATAAGTCCATATAGTAAAGGTGTTGGGCTCAAATCCGATTACGCACACTAGCTTGTTATAATAACTGTTTTGGTCAAAAATTACCGAAGTAATTAAGTGATCAAATTAGTTAAGTGAGGTAGTGTGCTAGAAGTAAATGTCAAAAATGTGTTAATTAAATTACTTGCAAAAACAGTTTAAGGATACGGCTCGGGATATTGAGCTGTATCGACGATCAAACAATGAGCAATTAATGAGCAAAAAGTAAAGGAAGTGACACGAGATGTACGAGGAAAGCCCTTGATCAATCTAGATCGCCGGCATAAAACCTCGGGAGCTGACAATCGCAGCTGCCTTGTTCTTCAATTGCTTCAAAAATCAGGATACAGTGCAGGATGTGGTACGGATCGACTAAGTGTTACAACGAAAATGAAATACAAGTGTGGTGTTTGCAACTAGCTAGAATGTGATTGTGTTCGAGAGTGTAAGTGTGAAATGATGTGTTCTAAGTTGATCCGACCTCATCTATTTATAGTAAAGATAAGATAACTAACTACCCTAAACTCGCGGGATTCACCGAATATTCCTTCTTGGAACGTTGCAGACCTGGTCTTTCGGGCTCAACGTCTCTTTCTCAACAAATTCGTCCGAGTCTTGAGGAGAAGAAGTCCTTGTGACCGTTAGCAAGCCTCTACCCTTAACCTGCACGTGGTTAATTCAATAAGCTTCAGGATATCGCCCAAGATGTCAGCAATATCCTCTTCCAGCATCCTGATTACAAATAACCAAACAAAGGCAGGATATTGGTCAGGATACATATGTTAAGAAAATGACCCCTAACAATTGTCCCCAAATATATCAGTTGGGATACCAATCCAACGGATATATTTCAAAACTTTACTTCATAATTTAAGGCAATTAATATGAGTAGACTCTTGAAATGACAGCAGTGCTATTTCCAAGACATTATTTACTTTTTACCCCCTTATATTCATCCTATATTAACCAAGGGACTCCTTGTCTCGGTCATCCTTATCTTCAAGCAAGCATCAGGTAACTTCTCTTCTAATTTCCTCTCTTTAATTTTTCATAATTTACTCAACGGCACCACGAACGAAATCCCGCTCAGTCCGGTCCGCCTCAACCCTGATAAGTCAAAACCTTATCACTGATCCAGCAAAGGAGATTTGCTGTTTCAATAATGCTGATATTGCTGCTCTCAAAGACTCCGGTGCCTTTCCCACCGGAACGGTCTTTCGCCCGTTTGACAAGGAAGCCCGATCGGATGCATCATCCGACGAGTGGGTTTGTTTTTTCGCTTATCCTTTCTCCCTTGGACTCCGGTATCCATTTTCACCCTTTATCTCCAGTTTTTTCGACCTCACCGGCCTTAGTTATGCCCAAGTTATGCCAATGGTCTGGCGAATCTTGATAGTGTTGGATCAAATCAAATCTCGTCATTACCCCAACCTTCTTGTTGAGGACCTTCCCGTAGCATACCGATTAAGATCCCACGGCAACCACCGTTATCTTCTATTCTCCATCAAGAGTCCTTTGGTCCTTAAAGCCACCAAGAACGAGGATCGATGGCGACGAAAATTCTTTTTCGTCAAAAGAGACTCCATTGATAAGGGTTTCGATCTACCGGTTAAATGGTTAACCAAGGGTAGGGTTTAGGGTTTTAGGAATATCCCCAATCATATTTTCAAACTGTATCCCGGACTTATATTCTGATGTTTTTATGCAGCGAATTTCAGAGATTTAGTGCCTCCTAGCGCGGAATCCGAATCCAAGATCAAGGAAATCTACCGTCTTCCTGCCAGCGAAAGAAGTTTTTCCCTGTCTCTCACAGATCCTCATCAAAAATCAAACTCAGAAATGTCTGGTAAGCACATTTTCATATGTTAATTATTTTCAAAAATATGATGAGTTTTGAGAGTATCTCCCCTTATGTAGCACCAGTCGTCAACCTTGATGCTTTCGAACTCGATGAACTGGATTGCTATTCCAGCCTTGAACCCGCCAAACAAGAATCCAAGCCAAAGTCGTCTGCTACACCAAAGCCTACCTCCTCAAAAGCTGTTTCTGCTCCCAAAGGCCCTCCGGCATCCAGGACCAGGGCATCCAGTTCTCGGAAGAGAAAGGAGACTGACTCCCCAGCTGTTTCTGAAACATTCTCTCTTGAGAATCATGGGTTCAATGACGCCATCTCATTTCTCAAACAGGTAGAATTTTCTTTCCGATATCCTGTACAAGTATGTTAGTCTTTATCCTGCTTATTATTCACATTAATACCTGTATTTTTATCTATAGGGTCTGGATCGCCTCATGCATTTATACGAAGATGCTAGCGGTCTTAACAAGATGTTGCAGATTCAGCTGGAGAAAGCTCAAGCCACCATAGCTGATCAAGGAACCATTGCAGCTGCCAAATCCCAGCATTATGAGGACAAATACAAGGCAATGACTCAGGAACATCAAGCCGCTCTTCACAAAGCTAATGAGGATGCTCAAGCCAAGCTGGATGCCGCCCTTCTCCAATATCAGCAGAATATGAGCTCATACCGAGATAGCCTAAAAACTTCGGTGGTCGTCTCTCTTCTCCAAGCCAGGATAAGGATGGCTTATGAAGCCATGGATCTGGGTTTTGAATGCCCTTCCTGGAATGTAAAGGCTTGGGAGGAGAAACTACAGGGCCTCGGAGGTCATCCCGTTGCTCATCCTGCAAAACACACTGATGAAGAGCCTTCTAAGGCAGCAAAGGAGGTGGCCAATGCTGATGATGGTGCTGAGAAGAATCCTGAGGGTGATGCTGGGGCGAATGCTGGCAAGGAGGTTGTTGTTCAAGAAGGTGCTGCCCCTTAGGCAGCAGAGTGGGCGATGATGGATATACGTGCCAAGGCCGGAGCCCACTTTTTAATTTCATGGTTGTGGTTGCATAAACAATTTACTTTTCCTGTCCTTGAACAATTTACTTTTCCTGCACTAGAACAATGCGATGACCAAAGGTGGATGGGTCCTAGGTTTTAGGACGAAGCCCTTGGTCATCAGTTAGTATAACTTGTTTTGAACATAGTAACGGTTGTAGGTAAACGGGTCCTGTTTTGAGACAAATCCTGCAACCGTTACAAAATTATGGTAACAACTAATTGTGCTTTTGGCGGGTGGGCCTTACCAAAAGCACAACTTTTGATTTGTTAATAATATAACTATCTTTTGACTTATTTTTTGTTACTTTGCATTGTTTAGTGTAAGTTTTAGCTTTGTAAAAATTTCATACTGTTATTTTACAAAATATCTTGACCAGTATGCTTAGAAACATACTGCAGAAGTCTTTTAAATGGATCTTCCATACGTTCTTTTAATTTTGTAAAAATTTCTTTAGAAAGTAAAAAATAGTTTATCTTTTTAAAACCAAGTTTTGATGATGATCAGAGTTTCAAGCCAATGCTAGTTTCAAACATCCCAGTCAAAGATCCTTAAAAGGACTTTGAGGATATGTGTCAAGATACTTAACATGATGTTATTAAAGATTTAAATGAGGCTTGCAAAGGAAAGATCATACCAGACATAGGATATAAACCTATTACCAAACTTCAATCCCTTTGCAACTCTCCCAATGAAGATGTCCCCAGTGCAAGGTACTTAATGCATTAGTCGCAAACTTCATTCTTCTAACTTTACACCACCATCTTGGCAGGGATGTCCCCTGCGTACAATGTCTTCAAGTATCTTAGAAATCTATTTAATGTCAGTTTCCATGGCATAAGCAATTTTTCTCGTTCCGAGGGTATAACCCAAGGATGTACTGGAGATAAATCCTTTGTATCCTGGGGAAAATCCCAATTTTTCATGCGCTACAGGCGGGAGTGTATAAACTCCAAGACTTAGAAAGGTGAAAACCTTTAAACCTTAGAGAGTATGAAAATACCCTTTCGTGAGAGAGGGTGATCAATCCTCATATACCGTTAGGATTCAGGATATAGCCAATGGTAACGAAATTGTCAGCCACTTTTACATGGACTGGTCCCGCCACCTTGAACTATCCCTGAATAACTTGCGCTCCAGGCGGGGTGTTTAAACCCAATTCGGAAGAAAGGTGAATACCTTTAAACCTGTGAAGGGATCAGTATCCCTTAAACGTGAGAGAGGGGGCCAATCCTCTAATCTTCTGAGGTATCCCGAGTGCATATTCTGGAGCTATATCCTGAAACATATCTTGCAAAACAAATGTAAACTAAGGTGGGTGTTAGCTTGGCTAACACCCCTCCGATGCTTAAGTCAGTATCAAGTTATAAAGAACAAATTACACCAAACACATTTAAAAGAAGTAAGAATTCATACCATCTCGAGTTAGAAATTAAATTCTAGACTCACTTGAAATAGAGCTTAAGGTGTATAGCATTCCAAGATCTCGGTAGCATATCTCCCTCCATATTCTTGAGTCTATACGCTCCTTTCCCTGCTTCTGACTCAACTTCATATGGTCCTTCCCATTTTGGAGCTAACTTGCCATCGGCAGGATTAGTAGTATTTTGGAAGGCCTTTCTTAATACCCAATCTCCAACCTTAAATCTTCTGGTTCTAATATTCTTGTTATATGCCCTGGATATTCTCTGTTGATATGCTGCCATCCTTAGCCTTGCCGCATCTCTCTTTTCATCTATAGTGTCTAAATCCTGACTCAAGGCTTCAGGATTCTTCTCAGGATCACTTAAGATAGATCTTGCAGTAGGTATTGTCATCTCCGTTGGAATCACTGCTTCTGCTCCAAACACCAACGAAAATGGGGTTTGACCTGTTGCATTCTTTATCGTTGTCCTGTCAGCCCATAAAACAAAGGGTAATTCTTCTGCCCATCTTCCTTTTTTGGCTCCAAGCCTTTTCTTTAAGTTGTTGACAATTATCTTGTTAGAGGATTCTGCTTGTCCATTTGCTTGAGGATGTACCGGAGTTGATGTGATCATTTTGATTCCCCAACTCTTGCAAAAGTCAGTAGTCCTCTTACTTATGAACTGAGAGCCATTGTCACAGATTATCTCAGATGGTACTCCGAATCTGGTCAGGATATTCCTCTTGATGAAGGATACTACTTCTTGGTCTCTTACTTGAACAAATGCTTCAGCTTCAACCCACTTAGAGAAGTAATCCGTCATTGCTAGCATAAAGACTTTTCCTCCCGGAGCTTTCGGTAACTTTCCCACTATATCCATACCCCACTTCATAAATGGCCAAGGGGAAACAATAGGATATAATGGTTCAGCCGGTTGATGCAGTATGTTACTATGTCTTTGACACGAGTCACATCTTCGAGCATATTCTGCGGCATCTTTTCTCATTGTTGGCCAATAATATCCTGTTCTTAATATTTTTGAGAATAACGATCTGCCCCCAGCATGGTTACCACAATCCCCTTCATGTATATCCTGAAGGACTTCTTTGGCTTCAAGATCCTCCAAGCATCTCAAATACGGTCCTGCAAGAGATTTCTTGTATAAAATATTATCTATAATAGTGAATCGTGATACCTTCATCCTAAATGCCTTAGGATTTTCATCTCCAGGAATGTGTCCTTCTTTGAGATATTTCATGATTGGAGTCGTCCAGGTTCTAGGATCCTCTTCAGGATATTCCGCCCCAGGATCCTGAATACCAGCTACTTCTTTATCCCGAGGATTCGTTGCAGGATATAAGACATGTACTATTGGTATTTGTGTCCCTTCAGGTATCCTGACCGACGATCCCAGATTTGCTAAGGCGTCTGCTTCAGCATTATCTTCCCTTGGTATCTGTTCAAGTATAAAAACATCGAAATATCCTGCTAATTTTTTGAGAATATCGAGATATTCGATTAATTTCTCTCCCTTAACTGCATATGATCCATTAAAATGGTTAGTAATTAACAGAGAGTCAACATATACTTGCAAATTTTTGATACTCATGCTCTTAGCCAACTCTAATCCTGCAATTAAAGCCTCATACTCTGCTTCATTATTAGTAGCAGGAAATTCACACCTAATAGCCTGGGGTAATATGTCCCCCTGTGGCGATTTTAGTAGTATTCCTAATCCTACTCCTCTTACATTAGATGCACCATCAGTATATAATGTCCAGGATCCTGAGGATTCTCCTAGTTGTTGAACTTCTAGATCTACCTCATCCTGAATGTCACTACTAAAGTCAGCCACAAAGTCAGCTAAAGCCTGAGACTTTATGGCATTCCTAGGTTCATATACTAAATCATAAGCACTCAACTTTACTAACCACTTGGCCATCCTGCCTGACATCTCTGGTTTCCTAAGCACATTTTTAATAGGATAGTTTGTTTTAACATGAATCCTATGTGTCTCGAAATAATGCCTAAGTTTCGTTGATGCCATAATTAATGCTAGTATCAATTTTTCTAAATGAGAATACCTAGTTTCAGCATCTAACAAACTTTTACTAACATAATAAACAGGGTACTGCTGACCTTCATGGTCTTTTATAAGAACGGCACTTACAGCATTCCCTGATACAGCAAGGTACAGGGATAGTGGTTCACCATTTTCCGGCTTCATCAATAGAGGTGTGGTTGAGAGATACCGTTTCAAATCCTGTAGGGCTGCTTCATGCTTTTCCCCCCATTCGAATCTTTTGTTCTTTTTTAGGATATCATAGAAGTCTTTGCATTTCTCCGAGGATCTTGAGATAAATCTGTTTAGAGCTGCTACTCGGCCTGTTAATCTTTGTACATCCTTCATATTCGAGGGTGATTTTATATCCAGGATAGCTTTAATCTGCTCCGGGCTTGCCTCTATCCCCCTTTTCGTCACCATATACCCAAGAAACTTTCCTGCCCCCACTCCGAAATGGCACTTAGCAGGATTCAGCTTCATATTATACTGATCCAGGATATCAAATGCTCCTTTAATATCCTGGAGGTGATCCTGAGCTTTCTTTGACTTTACTACCATATCGTCAATGTATACTTCCATGGTGTCCCCCAGTTTGTCTTTGAACATCATGTTTACCAATCTTTGGTATGTTGCACCTGCATTTTTCAAACCAAAAGGCATAGCTGTATAACAATAAATACCTGTTGGCGTCATGAAGGCGGTATCCTCCTGGTCAGAAGGCTCCATTTGTATCTGTTGAAATCCTGAGGATGCGTCCATGAAAGTCAGCATTTCATGCCCAGCAGTGGCATCTACCATTGCATCAATATGGGGGAGAGGAAATGGGTCTTTAGGACAAGCTTTGTTCAAGTCTGTGTAGTCTACACAAACTCTCCATTTCCCATTCTTCTTCTGTACTACAACCACGTTTGCTAGCCACCTTGGGAACTTAACCTCTCTGATCATTCTTGACTTTAATAATCTCTCAACTTCCTCTTGGATAATCGTGTTCCGCTCAGGAGCAAACTTCCTTCTTTTTTGTTGCACAGGCTTGAACGACTTATCAATTCCAAGCTTGTGAGTGATGATATCTTTGGATATGCCAGTCATATCCTCATGTTTCCATGCAAACGTAGACATCCTGCATTTCAAAAAGTTAATTAATTGTTCCTCAATATCCTGAGGGATATTGGTCCCTACGAGCACCGAAATATCGGGGTTATCCTGGTCTAGGATAACTTTCTTCACATCCTGCTCCGGATCCTCCACGATATCCTGGGCCCGCGTCTTTAATTGCTATGCTGCACTAGTTCTGGCTGAGGATTTCATCGAGGAGGAGTAGCATTCTTTCGCCTCCTGCTGATCGCTATCAACTTTAACAACTCCCCAAGGGGTAGGTATCTTGATGCATTGGTGATATGTTGATGGCACGGCCTTCATATCGTGAATCCATGGTCTTCCTAGTATGATGTTATAGCAGGATAGAGAGTCCATCACACAGAAACGTTGTATCGAGTTGACTCCTTCAACGTACACCGGCAACTTTATCTCTCCCACTGTGTTTCTGGCTTCTCCGCTGAATCCGACAAGCACGGTGGACTTCGAAGTTATATCCATTGGAGACACATTCATTCTTTTAAGTGTCTCTAGCTGGATTATGTTGACGGAGCTACCATTATCAACCAATATCCTGCGTACAAAATGGTTAGCCACATATAACGTTATTACCAGAGCATCATGGTGAGGATCCTGGACAGTATCCCTGTCATCAGCATCAAATGTGATCACTTTGTCAGTTGTGAGTGTAGCCATCCTGACAGGTTTGTCTCCCCTTTCGGCTTTGGCTTCCTTTGCGTGTCTCTTTGCTGCCGAATACGAAGTTCCACAAATGTCGGATCCCCCCGAAATGAAGTTGATTATCTTGGCATCCGCGGGAGGTGATGCAGCTCGCTCAGGATCCTTCTCAGTATCCTGACCCTTATTCTTCTTCTTTCCTAAGAGATCTTTCAGATATCCCTTGCTTAGAAGATAGCTTATTTCTTTCCTTAAAGCAATGCAATCCTCAGTCATATGTCCGAAATCTTCGTGGAAAGCACACCATTTCGACTTATCTTTCCAGTCAGCCTTTTGTTGATTCTTTCGAGGCCATCTAGCCTTGTCTCCTAGACCCTGCATAGCATACATCAATTCAGGAATATTAACAGAAAAGCAATATTCAGACAACTCAGGATACTCTTCAGGATCCTCATCTTCGACAGCATTCACTCTCTTGTTTTCATTTCTACCATATGGCTTAGGCCGATATGACTTAAATGAGGATTCTGACTTCCTGTTAGTCGATTCATAAGTGTTGGATGAGTTCATCCTTTCTTGCATCTTCTTGTCATCTTCCAGACGGATATATCTCAAGGCCCTGTTACGAGCTTCATCGAGATTCCTGCAGGGATTCATTACAAGATCCTGATAAAACTGAGAATCCTTTTGTAATCCCATCTTAAAAGCTTGCACAGCTGTTGCAACATCAAGATGTGGGATATCCAAGGATTCTCGACTAAATTTGTTCACATAATCCCTCAAGGATTCTTGAGGCCCTTGAGTTATCCTGTAAAGATCACTGGTTAGTTTCTCAAAACTCCGACTACAAGAAAATTGACTGTTAAATAAATTAACCAAATGAGCAAATGAAGTAATTGAGTGAGGAGGAACGTTCAACAGCCATTTCAAGGCTGATCCTGTTAGAGTAGAACCAAATCCCTTGCACAAGCACGCTTCCTTGAGCTCCGGAGGGATAGGGTTAATCTCCATTCTTTCCCTATACTGGGCAATATGCTCCTCAGGATCCGTAGTCCCGTCATAAAGCTTCATGTTGGGAGTTTGGAATCTCTTTGGGATCTCAGCATCACATATAGGGTATGCAAAACGAGATATCTTGTGGCTATCTTGAGATACTTCCGGGATCGGCTGGACCACCCCAGGTACACTAGATATCATGTCTTTCAACTTCTGAAGTTCCCTGGTAAGTGCTGATGTTACACCTGTATCCTGCAAGGATCCACCACTGTTAATAGTATGAGTATTATCATTATTAGACACGTTACCAGTTGGAGGATTCTGCCCATATCCTGAAGCATATCCTGAGCTCCTTATGGTTGACATCCGGGCCAAGGAGGGTATTTCAGGAGTATGATTCTGAGGAAGACTGGGCACGATACTCCCCCTATTATCCTCGGTGTACACAGCTGAGCTAAAGTTCAACGCTCTGGGGTGTAACGGGGTGACATTGTCCTCCGCAGATCTGCTCGAGCCAGCCTTCAAGAGTTGTATCTCCCTCAAAAGCATTTGGTTTGTTTCCTGTTGCTGCCTCATTTGTTCCTGCACCCTTCCAAATAAGGTTAAAATTTCATCATTAGAAGCTAAAACGGGAGCAGATCCCTGGACACTCCGAGTTGGGATAACATCTTGAGATTGTGTAGAGGCTGGCATCCTTGGAGGAGGTGGTGGAAGCACCGAACCGGTAGTGGCAGAAGTCATAGCAGACACAGTAGAGGAACTCATGTTTGATCTTGAGGCCATTATAGATAATGTGGCAAAAAGTTTTGAAAATAGAAAACCGATTAGCGATTTGACAAAAAGTTTTAGTAAAAAGAGCACCACTTGCCCCACGGTGGGCGCCAAATTGTTTTGGTCAAAAATTACCGAAGTAATTAAGTGATCAAATTAGTTAAGTGAGGTAGTGTGCTAGAAGTAAATGTCAAAAATGTGTTAATTAAATTACTTGCAAAAACAGTTTAAGGATACGGCTCGGGATATTGAGCTGTATCGACGATCAAACAATGAGCAATTAATGAGCAAAAAGTAAAGGAAGTGACACGAGATGTACGAGGAAAGCCCTTGATCAATCTAGATCGCCGGCATAAAACCTCGGGAGCTGACAATCGCAGCTGCCTTGTTCTTCAATTGCTTCAAAAATCAGGATACAGTGCAGGATGTGGTACGGATCGACTAAGTGTTACAACGAAAATGAAATACAAGTGTGGTGTTTGCAACTAGCTAGAATGTGATTGTGTTCGAGAGTGTAAGTGTGAAATGATGTGTTCTAAGTTGATCCGACCTCATCTATTTATAGTAAAGATAAGATAACTAACTACCCTAAACTCGCGGGATTCACCGAATATTCCTTCTTGGAACGTTGCAGACCTGGTCTTTCGGGCTCAACGTCTCTTTCTCAACAAATTCGTCCGAGTCTTGAGGAGAAGAAGTCCTTGTGACCGTTAGCAAGCCTCTACCCTTAACCTGCACGTGGTTAATTCAATAAGCTTCAGGATATCGCCCAAGATGTCAGCAATATCCTCTTCCAGCATCCTGATTACAAATAACCAAACAAAGGCAGGATATTGGTCAGGATACATATGTTAAGAAAATGACCCCTAACAATAACCAAGTCCTCAAATGTCTATAATCACTAAAATTACCAACAGGGCTTCATCTGTCGTCCAATTTCACCGGATTCACTCCAGCATTCAACTCGACGATGTTTTAGTGGGTGTTTGGGTTAGCTTATTTTGGAGCTACTTTTAACTTATTGACTTATAAAAAGTTAATAAGTTTTTGTTAGTGTTTGGATAAGGGTTGAGAAGGGGTTTTATAGCTTGAAAAGGAGAAAATGAGAAGTTAGAATTTCTGACTAACTTATGACTTACTTTTTTTTTTGAACGGCTAATTTTTCCCCTTAAATAATTGCACCTCCTAACCTTAATCTCAATACAAGAGATAATTCCTTTTCGAGTAAATTACAAAAATCATCCTTTATGTTGACACCAGATTGCAAAGTATGTCCTTTGTCTTTAAAAATTACACAAAACGTACTCAACGTTTGCAAACCCTTACACGTTACGTCCTTTGACCCTAACTCAGTTAGTTTTTATGGTTAAATCTGACCAAATGGACCTCATCTGAGGGTATTTTGGTCATTTTACGCTATATACTAAACTAAATACACATAAACCCTTATTCTCTCTGTATTTCTCTCTCTAACTACCGCCACCACACACCCCGCTGCTGGAAAACAAATGCCACCACACACATAAACCCTTTCGCCGGAATACCAATCGCCCAAAACATCGCCCGACGCACCACCTGAACCATACCCACCGTCAACCACCATTGACCGGCAGCCCAAGGTTATTTCAGCCGCTTAACACGCACCATCATCAACTAAAATCACCACTTCGACCAACACATCAACCCAATCCACCATGACTCTAAGCCGATCCTTAGATCTGAACAAAAAATCGTGTAAATGGGGGAACACATCATGATTTTTGGAATCTCACAAGATAAACGAGACCAATGTTGACGAAATTTTACTTTGGTCGTTCGAATAACACACTTGAAGGAGCAAATCGGCAGTTGAAACTCAGGTCATCGAATTTCTATCTTCTCCAACGCATTTATTATTGTTGTTGAAATTTTTTGAGATTATAACCTAGGATTTATAATAGGGCCGGTAATTTGGGGCTTTTTGGGATGTGCATGAAGATTTGGTGTTGTTTATGTATTGGAGAAGAAGAGAAATTTAGGAGCAGGGAGATGACTGACGAGGAATGATGATGAGGATATGAACTTTTTAGGGGAGTGTGGTTCTAGAAGTAGCGCAGGGGTTGATTTACATATGAGTTTGGGTGGAGGCTGGAGGGTGTTCATCTTCAAAGAGATTGGGGTGAAGTGGTGGTGGTGGTGGTGTCCAGGTGGGTGGTGGTAGTTAGAGAGATATGGAGTTCAGAAATAGAGAGAGAAGTGTTTACGGGTACATATATATACTAGTAGGGTGCCCGCGCGATGCGGCGGGGGCGACACTTTAGATTGCGGCACTCGTTTCTGTTAGTTTTCTTATTCGTATAATATTTATAGTAACATTATTGGGGTTGATATATGTCATTAGTGTTACACATATGTAAAGTTTTGTTTTTTTATAAAAAGTAATAATCAAAAGACAAAAAAATATTGTTTTTTATAAAAATTAATAATCAAAAGACAAAAAATAAAAGATAAGTTGTTATAATTGTAAAGTATGTTTATTTTATTGGTTAAATTATAAAGTACAATTTTATTCTTTAAAGTTCATAACTTTTTTTTAAATATCCACATAGTACTCATCCAATAAACTTTAAGTTTAAAATTTTCGTTTTTATAAAAATAAAAAATAGTATTTGACTCGTAAGTACGTTTTAGAGCTTTAACTTAAATTTTTAAATTTTGGTTTTTAACAGATATAAAAATTTTATATTTTTATAAAATTTCAAGAACTGTTTTTATAAAAAAATAGGATGTTAAGAGTTTATATCTTTTTTTTTACTTTATATCATACTAAGTTCAAATTTTTAGTTTATAACTAATTTTATCTATATGAGTCTACTTTTAACTTATAATCCCTAAAAATATGCAACACAATCTACTATGTATCTAGTCAAGTTAGTAAAGAATTATTTTGAAACTAACTAACATTATCTAGAACAATATAGTTGAACTTATAATTCATAAAAATTTGTAACACAATTTAGTATTTATCTAGTAAAGATTGTAAATTTCTGTAATATTTTATTTATATTACTTGTTACAAAAAATGTTTATAAAAGAATTATTTTTTTTATAAAAACAAAATGTTTAGTTTATAAATAAAGTAAAAAATTGTTTTACACATGTAAAGTTTCATTTTTTTTAAAAAGATGATAATCAAATAACAAAAAATAAAAGATAAGTTGTTATAATTGTAAAGTAAGTTTATTTTGTTGGTTAAATGTTAAAGTTTATAGTTTTATTCTTTAAAGTTCATAACTTTTTTTAAATATCCACATGGTACTCATCCAATAAACTTTAAATTTAAAATTTTTGGTTTAAAAAAATAAAAAATAGTAGTTGACTCGTAAGTACGTTTTACACCTTTACCTTTAATTGTTAAATTTTGTTTTAATATATATAAAAATTTTATTTTTATAAATTTTAAAAACAGTTTTTGTAAAAAATAGGATGTTAAGAGTTTATATCTTTATTAATTTTGTATCATAGTAATTTTATTTTTTTGTTTAGCTTTAAAGTTTATTACTTTATTATTTTTTAATTAAGAAATACAAATTATTATCCTATATATTAAAAAACAAAGCTAATGAATAGTACTTGTCACATCATAATGAATAGCAAACTTTTCTTATTGGTTGTCATGAATATTAAATATACATAACTTCAAGTCATCTTTTGTTGACTTTTTTCTCTTATACCCTTTTTAAGTGTGTGTATATATATATATTTTCTTCAAAGTTAGGTAGATTATTCATCATGGTGGAGTGGTTTTGTGGTTGTATGTGTTTTAAAGAGACTCAAGTTCAAATCATGGGGTCTTTTTTTTTCTTTCCATTTTATGCTTACATAACTTCACGTCATCTTCCTTTTTCTCCTCTTTCACACGTTTTTCTGATTGTATTTATACAATTCTTATTCCTTATTTGTTGGGTTAGTGGATGCTTAGACATCGCAATAGTCACCATCGCCAGGAGTTACTAACTCGCTTGCTACCAACGACTCTGTTGTATGAAAACTCCACTTGTCAACTTAAAAATAAGACACTAAATAGCACAGCTTTAATAACAACCAAGTATTTAGTCGCAATAAATAGTTTTACAATGACTTAGTTTTGTCGCACCGCAACGCGGCGCGCAACATTAAAACCTAGTTTGATTAATATCCAAGAATAACTGCAATATTTTATAATTTCAGCTTGACTATATCTAATTGCAATATATATTTATTGCAACTTTAGGATATTAACTTATATAATTTTAGTTGACTTGTAAATTTTAGGATACTAACTTTAAAGTAAAGTTCAAATATAAAATAAACTTTATTCATATGTTTAGATCAAACATAACAGCTGAAAATGAAAAAAAAAACATAAAAACACTTGATAGATTTCATATTAGACTGCATGAAACCTGTTCCGCTTCTGAATTGACACTTGAGGTATTTTTAATCGGGTTTTCTGGTTTGTGTTTGAATCGACAGTAACTTCTAATTCCTCTTCTTTGTCATTGTCCCTAGAATCGTCTAAATTAATAACCTCACTTCATTTCCATTCAGAGAGTCTCTTGGATCTCTTCCTTTGAGTCTTAAACTTTCGATCCTTAAAAAGGACAAAAATTGAATACAAAAGTTTAAAAAAATTAAATAAACCTTAAAATTACCTCTTTACTAAATTCGCGTTAAAGATTAGCCTTGTATGGACTAAACATTGCACCATAAGAAATAATATCAACACTTTTATCACCATCATCCTGCAATAAAACACACATATAATAACATAACGAACATGTTAATACGAAAGATATACGCAAAAATAATACTTCAAAACCAACAAAATCAATATCTTAGAAGCTTGTTCAACAAATGGGTTGTTTAAATTGGCATGTTCGTCATGGAACTGAATCTGAAAAATCAAATAAGTTAACATTCACATAAAAGTAAATAAAAGAAAACAATTACGCACTGCTGCGATATAACAGAACTGACCTTAGAATTTTGAATCTCGCATGCTTGTTTTTTCGCAACAATTGAATTCAAAACTGGATCCATTTTTTTAACTTTGTTTAGCAATAGATATAGTGGTGTCCTGCTATGTATTTATAGTAGTAACTATAGAAGTGCATTAGGGTTTAATTTTAGATTTGACAATCCTTTATTTAGGAAGTTAGTTGTAGTTAGTTTTAAGTTTTTTTAAGATATATATAAGTACAGATATTAGGCACTTTTAATAAAATAAAATGTGACACATAATATCTTCATTTTATGTTACGGTACTTTTAATTCTTTTTGTTTTTGTTTGCATAGATGGAGCCCATCTTTGTAGATTAGGCGCATTAGCTCACAAGTATTAATTACTTGTACATTAAAGCATTATCGACTTGTAGCTTTTAATCCGTGCTTCGATATTGAACAAGACAACTACCGAAACGTTTACAAAAATGTGTAGGTCGTCATGCTATCTTTGGAATTTTTTTAAACAGTATAGTTTATAAGATATGTCAAGAATACGTAAAAAAATTATAAGTTTGTTGTGGATGGGTGAATTGTAACTAATTATCTATAATTTTGTTAAAACCTTAAGTATTTAAGTGTAATAAATTTAGGGGCTAAAAAATAAATAGTGTTTAAAAGACTAAACTACCCTCATTTTAGGGGTATTTCTATAAATAAAGTGGGGGGGGGAAATTCTTATTTTTTGGGTATCTTAATGTTGGACCGTTTTGCGACCCCGAAAAGTCAGTTGAGAGCGTTCATCTTCATGTATAAAGGCGGAATCAGTATACACGAAGTTACACAGCTTATCCTTTCAATTTTCTTCACTTTTATTGCTTTTTGAATACAATTTGACAGAGTTCCGACACCTAAGCAATGACCTGATTCCACTCATACGTACATAATGAAGTCACTTGTGAGGGTATTTATGCTAGTTCTGATTTCACTTATATGTCAGTGACACAAAAGTGGAATCACTAAGTGACATATAAGTGGAATCACCTAGTGACTAATGAGTGGAATCACCTAGTGACTAATAAGCGAAATCACTTATAACCTATGTACATAAAAACGAAATTAACAAGATAAAACCCTAATTTAACTCTCAAGACCCTATGTTGACTATCTTGACTTAAGACTTGATGTAGACGTAGTCAACAGACATTCTGTGCACCAACAGACTCCCCCTTGGATGTTGACGAAGTCTTCAGCTCCGAGTCTTCAGTCTTAGTCTTTTCTCCAACTCTCTGTCTTCTCATCATTAGCACTCTATTTTCACAGGTTCACAATCTTGTCCTATCTTCATCTTCAGCATTCCCTTTAATCATTGGACCAGACTCCCCCTTTCACAGACTCCCCCTCTCAACATGCTAGAATCTGAGATCTTTATCTGGTTCAAGCTTTGACATTTAGCTTCCATGGGAATGATGAAGTCCAAAACCTGTTACCCTGCACATCCTCTACCTCACCATAAGTTTCACAAATTTATAACATTTGAATTTAACAAACTTACTGGTAGACATCATATATACAATCAATCATACTAGTTACATCAAGTTCAAATGAACGACCTTGATAAACTAACCACACAGTCTTTCAAAACATTTGTATATGACATTCAAAGTTTTCAACATATTCTCCCAACCCAATTCATCATGTTTAGCACTTGGAATTTTGAATATCAGCTCTTCAACATCAGTTGTCGAAAATCTTTTTGAATTTTCAAAATTTTTATGCTAAAACACTCCGAAAATCTTTTTGGATTTTTGTTTTTTAAATGAAAAGCAGTAAACAAATATATACAAACAATATTTTTGCGAGTTTGTGTAAGAGGATCATATCAGTTTATGAGACAAATCACTAACACCGTTAAGCTTTAATCATTTTAAGTTCTAAACGATTCACTTAGATTGTCAGTATACTGGTCCACTTAAATTTTCACACAAAGTTCAATTGCTTCGAGATACGAGTTTAATGTCTTAGATACTTAAACTTAATTGCGTGTCCCACCTCAGAATATACTCCCGTATCCAGATCCCAATATTCAGTCTTACAGGTAATTATAACACAAATGATATTTGTAAGGGGTTAATAATTTATGAAGAATCATGAGAGCTCAGGTCAGAACCATCGTTTAGCAGAGAGATCATGACTCAACTTTTGGGTGTGTCCCCTTTAGAGGATCTTTTTTACAACAGCATTGCTAAGCAATTTTATTGTCTTATCATTTATGTTGAGGGTGATGCTATGTTTCAAGCATTTACAGAAAGTATTATTCGAGGACTAGGTCAGAACTACCGTTCAGCAGAAGTCCTGGAATAATACCCCAGATATCACTGAGTATAAACACCTAGTATATCAGAAAAAAGGAATCTTTCAAACGAGATTTCGGGGGTTACCCATATATCCGAGAGATGTTACCCACAATATAAGCAAGTTTGAATTTAGGTTTATATCTCGTCACAATCTACTAAATGTGCAAAAACCTACTGACACATCATCAGTGAGACCGTTTATCACTTTTTAACTTTCCATATCTTTAGCATGCTGTGATCGTCTACTGATGTACTATCATTTCCTCTTTTATACACCAAAACTCAATTTTTGCTTTTTCAATGTTTTTTGGCATTTTCAAATTTTCTAATTTTTTTTTTAAATTTTTCTCCCCCTAAAATCAAAATATGTTTCAATTTTGATTTTCTGGGAAAATTTGAAACCAAACTATACAAGAAACGTGACAAACTGATATCAAATCACTTCAATTCGCCATCCACTTGGCATAAACAATCAGAACCCCCCCTGTCAACAAACTATTTTCCCATAATGATTTCAAAACACTTAAGTTTGTTTTAATCAAATGGTTTTTCCGGAAAATTAGTTTTGTTGAATTAACAAATCACTTGTTGGTTAGGGGATTACATCATCACTTTGTTCTCCTTTAACCATTTTGAAAAATTTAACAGTTCAAGATTCTATCAACACAAACACTTGTAGGAAATCAAGTACAACTTAATGTCCCTGATTTACCACATGTAAGACGAAAAATCACCAGAGTGAAATTTCTCAAGAAATGTGCCGATTCATGTTCCACGCTTACCAACCTGGGAACTCCGGCAAGTCAGGTTTTTCTATTTGAAAAGATTCACCCAAGCCTGACCAGCCTTGGGTGATTTTGAATTCTTGTTCAACAATGATGGAAAATTTGCATCATCCATTGTTAAACCTGAATTCTCAGATTTTACCTCAACACTAGGCTCCTCTGGCTTTGATGAACCAGAATCATTGCCTGTACATGGCTTGTCTGACTTTGACCTGTCAGATTCATTGCCTGATGGTGGCTTGTCTGACTTTGACACATCAGATTCATCGACGACCATTTTCTTCTTCTCTTTTTTCTCTTTTGTCCTCAGATTTGCATCTAAAGAATTCAATTTACTTGGCTTTGCAGTCGAGTGAATTGATTCATCAGAACTTTTATTCAATCTGTCCGGTGAACCCGAAGACAAAATTTTCTCCAGATATTCTCTTGCCTTCTTCCTCTTCTTCCTCAGTCTGTCTTTCTGCCCCTGAGAAAGCTTCACTTTCTTTTCTTGAACTTTAGGTTCTTGAACCTTCTGTTCTTTGGGCTTGACGTTGACTGGTTTCTTTGCCATTCTTTGAGATTCAACCCTCGATCTTCCCATCGATCTCCTCGAGCAATCTCTGGCAATATGTCCTTTGATATGACAATTATAGCATCTTCTTGTTTCATAATTCCAATTCTGGCAGTTAACAGCAATGTGTCCTTTCACACCACAGGTGTAGCACACTCTGTTATCGTACCATCCACCACTTTCACACCATATGCTTAGATCATAACATTGTCTGGCTTTGTGGTAATCATCACTCTTCTTGAAAACTGGTTTTGGCTTTGAAGCACTGTGGTCAAACCTGCACCACTTATTACCAACATTTTGTGAGTTTTCATTTTTAGATTTTTGTAATTTTTCATAATGATTGGATGACTTATCTGATGAGCTTTTATTTTCATTTTTAAAATTTTTAAAATTTTTAATTTTTTGTTTCTGTTCTACACTCTTCTTAACAGGTTTTTGTTTAGAACATTCACCTGTTTCAGTAGATTGCAAAACAGTATTTTTAATTTTTTCTTGTAAATCTAAAAATATTTTTCTTTTCTTTTCTTTTTCATCATCAGATATTTCATCACAATTTTCAATTTTGACTTTGTCAAAATTTTTGACATTGTCACTTATTGGAACAGAATTGATCGGTTTTGGACACACATATGGTGCCGAAGTCACAAAACCTTTCAATTTATTCTCTAACTCAGCAATTTTATTTCGAGCAATTTCAGCTTCATTTTCAAGCCGAATGATTTTCTGAAGATGAGAATTTATTTCAATTTGTTTTTCAAGATTATTCTGAAAAATAACAGATTTTTCATCTTCTAAAATCTTCATTTGACTTTGAAAATCTTTTTCAAATTTTAATTTTTCATTTTCAAAATATTTTTCTTTTTCTTTAAAATTTTTGTTTTCTAATGACAAACTCTCAACATTCTTCAAAAGTTTGTCATTTTCAGATTTTAGTTTTTCACAATTCAAGCGCAACTCCAGAATCTGTTCATTATCAGCTTTCTTCTCGTCTTTCAAACTTTTGATTTCCAATGTTAAACTTTCTACATTCTTCAGAAGTTTGACATTGTCTGTTTCTGATTTTTCGCATTTCGAGCATTTTCCATTCATCTCTCCATCATCAGCTTCTTTCTTTGTTTCCATCTTGTATGTTCCTTCACATAAAATTTTAACAAAATCAAGAGGATTCATATTTTCATCAATATAACAACCCCTCTTAATATCGTATCTCATAACATTTTTTGTTGCAAGACACACAGTGATTAGTTTTCTCATTTCAATGATTACATCCAAATCTATCTTTTCTGATTCTCCTTTTATTTCATCCAATAACTCCCTTTTTCTTGAATCTTTATGAAGCCAATGATTTGTTATTGTATTGATGAAACTTCTTAAATCAAAGCGTGATAAACTAGAATCCCGTTTCAGTTCATTCACGAATTTATCCCATTCCAAAGGTAAAGCATTAACAAATCTTGAAATTTGTTCATCCTTTGAAAAATATATCCCATGTCTTTCTAACTTGTACACTAACTCATCAAATCGTTTTACCAACTTCTCCACTGATTCATTCTTCATACACAACAAATTTTCGAATCTTTTAACATAAACATCCTTATCACCTAATCTCCCACACCAAGATTCACAAAGCCAATCATTTAAATTTTCAAGATTCTTGTTTTCCTTTTCGTCAAACATTTTGATTTCTTGGTATTTGTGCCTTGTAAAACACCTCAAATCTCCTGCAAACAAACAAACAAACGATTAGTTTAACCGGACTGAAAATATGAAAGTGTTTTGATTAGGCCACACTTTCACTTAAATCGACAAACTCTTAACACCACAAACTCTATGATTGGGCCGTAGAACACTATGCAAATCACATATAATGTGCCGACAAATCACATATCAAAACATCAGATAATGTGCCGCCGTAAATGTCAGCTGATTGGGCCAAACAATCCACTAATCCGTTATAAGATTGGGCCGTAAATCTAGTGGGTAAGAGCAATTCACTGTTTCACGTGGGCTTTATAATGATTGTGATTGGGCCTTTACATCTGATTAGACAACTTTTATATGTTTTGAAAAATATATCGTATGTCTTTAATGTCTGACAAATTCTCGCTTAACCGACAACTATGATTGGAACTTATCTTTCACTAAGCCGACATTACAATTCACATGTAACTTTAATTGAAATGGCCGACAACTGTTATATTTCAACAACTATTATGTTCACATTCAATCAAAATTAAATGTGATGACACAAAAGCGAAATCAACAGCAGGTCCTTATCAGCGAAATCAAGATGTACAAATAAGCGAAATCAAGCACAATCTGTCAATGTCCGAATAAGTGGAATCAGGAATGACAGATAAGTGGAATCGGAAATGACAAATAAGTGGAGTCAGGAATGTCACTATGAGCGAAATTAGATGATGTCACAAAAACGAAATCACCCAATTTATGTCCGAAAGAGTGAAATCACTCGATGTCCGTAAAAGCGAAATCAGGTTTTAGCCAATTTTCACCATGTTTTAATCCGGATTTCAACCTGAAACTTTCTAGGGTTTGTTATTAGTAGGTTTTACACGTTATACTTGAATTTTAGACAATTTTAACCGTAGGAACTATCTCAAATCGAAAAAATATGAAAGAAAGTGAGTAGAAGTAAGAAAATTCAGTCGAATCAGCTGTAGTAGTATGAACTCCTCGTCCTGAAGCTCTGATACCACTTGTTGGACCGTTTTGCGACCCCGAAAAGTCAGTTGAGAACGTGCATCTTCATGTATAAAGGCGGAATCAGTATACACGAAGTTACACAGCTTATCCTTTCAATTTTCTTCACTTTTATTGCTTTTTGAATACAATTTGACAGAGTTCCGACACCTAAGCAATGACCTGATTCCACTCATACGTACATAATGAAGTCACTTGTGAGGGTATTTATACTAGTTCTGATTTCACTTATATGTCAGTGACACAAAAGTGGAATCACTAAGTGACGTATAAGTGGAATCACCTAGTGACTAATGAGTGGAATCACCTAGTGACTAATAAGCGAAATCACTTATAACCTATGTACATTAAAACGAAATTAACAAGATAAAACCCTAATTTAACTCTCAAGACCCTATGTTGACTATCTTGACTTAAGACTTGATGTAGACGTAGTCAACAGACATTCTGTGCACCAACACTTAAAATACCCCTTCCTCATGCATTATAATATAGTATAGATAATATAATTCTTTTTAAAACAAAATAAACAAAATTGTATAAATATAAAAAGACTAATTTGCCCTCAGATGGGGCCCATTTGGTCAAATGCAACCATGAAAACTAACTGAGTTAGTGGCAAAGGACGTAATGTGTAAGGATTTGCAAACATCGAGTGCGTTTTTTGTACTTTTTGAAGGTAAAAGACATAGTTTGCAATCTGTAATCAACGCAAACATCGAGTACGTTTTTTGTACTTTTTGAAGGTAAAGGACATAGTTTGCAATCTGTAAGGAACCTAAAAAACAATTTTTTGACGATTTTTGTAATTTGCTCTTCCTTTTCACCACCACTAGACAATCACCTAAGTGACAACTGATTTATGACTTATAAAATGTTAATGAGTTATAACTTTAGTTCAACATCTACAACGAATGAGATTCGAATAGTGAAG
Source organism: Helianthus tuberosus (assembly GCA_030545235.1). Classification (NCBI taxonomy): domain Eukaryota; kingdom Viridiplantae; phylum Streptophyta; class Magnoliopsida; order Asterales; family Asteraceae; genus Helianthus; species Helianthus tuberosus. The sequence goes on along the minus strand of CM060430.1, from coordinate 187,801,129 downwards.
TTGATTTTGACGATTGCTTAGGGCTTCAAGCGTTCCATGCATACACGCCAGATTTAGTTCAACATCACAACCGAATCGATTCGAATAGTGAAGCTATGGCCTTCAATACACCACGGATTTTGTTCAATTGCTAGGCTTCGATTACAGTCTGCCTCCGCAGCAATCTATCGCTCTTTTTCAGAAATCAATGGAAGGAAGGAAATTCATCCAGATCTATCTCAATCGCCCTGTGCATTTAGCTCGAATCGGTTTGTTCAAATTCTCATTGCTTATGATCGCTTGATGCTTGTTTATTGTTGGTGATAAGGTTAAACGGTTATGTGATTGTTGTGCATATGGTTTCTATAGGAATTTATGTTTTTATTTGGTGAATTAGGTTAAAATTGCATATTTATTATCTGAAACCTAGGGCTGCCAGTGATTGACCATGTTTCTTGTCAGAGACTCAGACGTAGTGTGTAAGCACTCTAGGTGTTCGATGTATTGTCTCATAGAATTATTGCTTTAAGGATCTCATTTTAACAGTTGTATTTGTTTCTTTTGATTATCCCATAGCAATATGATATGCTGATCTGTTTAGTATCGTCTGTTCTTGCAGAGTTTGTGTTCATATAATTTTTCGCTATAATGTAGTTTGTTTGCGAAGTTTGGTGATTGAAGCTACTTAGTCTATCCTATAAGCACTCTGTAGGTTTGAACATATGGTTGGTCTTGAACGCAGTTCTAATCCTTAGCAAGTTGATAGTTTCATTATGCCGTCGCATGTCGATATGTTACATGTCTGGCAACACAACCTGCCTCTCTGTCTGTTTTTATTTTCTGGCCCTTTTAGTGGCTTAAATTTCGGATGCTGTCTTTCTCATTTCATTATCTCGAATGTATACCATCTTTGACAACATAGGATTCTACCTGGTTACTTGTAATAAGTTGTTTGGGAAGTATTCTATAATTAAGGATAGACTATTCTTCATTTTGTTCAAAGTAAACTCAGAAGAATGTTTTGTTTTGATGACACTCTTATAGCAATCTTTTGTTGATTTTATGCCTCATTCTGTTAAAGATTGCTCGATGGCTTATAGTATTCTAGTTGAAATTATTTATTAATACAAATTCTTTATAGTTTAACTGAAAATGCAAGATATATGGTGATAGGATGTGCTATTGTTGTCTGATCCAAAAACTGAAAACTTTGTCAATTTCACAAACAGCATGGATCCAGACATGGACTGTTCGAGAAAATATTTTGTCCGGGTCAGTAATAGATGAAGAAAGATATGAAGAAGTGGTTAAGAAAAGCTCACTTGTGAAGGATATTGAGGTGTTTCCATTTGGAGAACAAACACTTATAGGAGAAAGATGTGTAAATCGGAGTGGTGGACAGAAGCAAAGAGTTCAGCTTGCACGCGCATTATACCAAGATGCAGATATATACCTTTGGATGACCCGTTTAGCGCAGTTGATGCCCAAACTGCAGCCAGTTTGTTCAAAGTAATTATCATTCTATGACTGCATTCTTCTGTAATAAAAATATAACCTGTTTTATTTGCAGGAATACATTATGGATGCACTATCAATGATAGTTATTGTTTACTAATACGTTTATACTGAGTTTTTCGTGACAATGGTGCAGATACATTCCGGCGTTATGAGTCATTGCCAATGATTAAAAAAGTTATTGATTCTATGGCCTATGCAAAGCTGGTAAGTCTTTTCTTCGGGCTTAACCCTTAATATGCTAAAGTGCTGTCATTATAATGGTCAACTTGGTCACTGATATCAGGTTTAACCCATATACTGTCAATCTTTTCCGTTGGAGATACCTTTATTCCCGCGTTGCTTTTCAGGTGAGTTGACTCAGCATATCACGGAAAATTTGAAACATCACAAGCCTATTTCCATTTCCTGACCTCATATAACTATTGTAGGGTGCGTTAGCAGAGGTGTTTTTGAGGTGGAATGATCTAGTCACGAATGCATCCTGAATGATGACTCCCAAGTGACCTGGCAAACGGGTTGGGTCGGGTCGGGTCATGGGTCAAAACGGGTTCGGGTCAAAATGGGTTCGGGTCAGAACGGGTTTGGGTCAGAACGGGTTTCGGGTCGGGTCGGGTCGGGTTAGTTAAAAATGTTTTTTTTAAAGAGATTGTACATCAAGGGGCAATCTTGTTGGGTTAAAACGGGTCCAGGTTGGTTCGGGTTGAGAATGGGTTCGGGTCGGGACGGGTTCGGTTCAAAAAAGTGGGCTTCTTCAGATGTAAACAGATTCGATATATTTTTGTCCAAATTACAGACCTACTTGAGAAGCAAAACAATTGCAACTTGACATATACCTATGAATAAACTAGCTCCAACCTGTTACAAATGCTTTCATGCTGAACATTTTCCTAACTATTACTTCCTATTAGGACTCTAGCTTACAACTATGTGCTTAATGCTTGCAAAACCTAACACTAATAAGATGCACAATTATCAGCAACTAATTCCAGTAAATATAATGAAATGAAACGGTAAGTGCCTGTGATTGTTCCGTGAACAACAGTGCCGTTTTGAGTTCGATCGAAACCGTCTCGTTGTTCAGCTTCATCAAAAATCAAAACTTGCTATCATAGTACTAAAGAGCAGAAACCATATGAGATCAGACCAAAAAAGATTCCCCAAAATTAAGGTGATTCACATATAAATATTAATCAAACTCAAATACAACAAAACTAGTAAAAGATTAACAAACAGATCCAAAACTGAACTAATCACACAAACAAATTTGATCATTGCCTAAAACAACTCTAAATCTGTGTAGTAACAGATTACTGTAACAAATGTATTTAGCTTAATAATGCCTTAATAATCACACACAAAAAAAAAAAAAACATTCCTACAAGTCTGTTTATCAACTAATAACAAATTACATATGTAAACAACTAATCGCATGAAATTAAAATTGCCGATGTTCACTATTACTGTCAAAATAATCGATTTAAACGATTGTAAAATCCCTAATCCTATACGCATTTTCACTAAGAACATCCATAATTTCGTAATCCAGATTGATACAGTATTGGTACATAAAATTAACAAAAGATCTGTATAATCTGACGGATATGTACATAAACAATTGGACCTTTTCTTCAACCAACAAATTAAATATACCTCTTTTTAATTTTTTATACTAATCGCTTGTGTTCATGTGATTGTTTTTTGCTTTCTTTTATTGCCCTGTTGCTTAATAAACACTGAAATGGCTTTAGTAATTGGGGTGGATGTAACTAAAAGCTCATTTTCTAATTGGTGGCCAATATAATTAAAAGCTCATTTTCCAATTGGTTAAGTTGATATGCTTTACTAGGGAATATTATTTCGGTGTTGCTAAACGTACAATCCCCCTATATTTTTATTAATATTTGAATGACTCTTTGTGCCAGTGGTAGGGAGTGGCATGCTACCATTGACACCAAAGATTCGCAATCTTGATTTAAATAAGCATGCGAAGACCAGAATCTATAGTTTTATTTCCATAAGCTTAATAGTAATTAAAATTGTGATGGCTCCACTAGTTTGGCCCCAGAAACAGACGAAAATAAGAAGAAAAATTGAATTTCCCTTGGTACATTGTCTTATTCACGAGTTCAGTATGGCGTTCTGATGAAAGGGTGCAAGTGGAGGTAAAAAATAGATATTAAATTTCTACTTGCTTATAATAAAACCATTTATTAGTCACAAAAGATATTCTAACAGTTTATTATTATTATTATTATTATTATTATTATTATTATTATTATTATTATTATTATTATTATTGTTATTATTGTTATTATTATTATTTAGGTTTCAAATTTTAGCAGATGATGCATTTCTAAATAGATAGCATTTCTAGCAACTTCAGCAAGCGAGTTTTCTTTTGATCAGAGCCTTGATTTAGCATCTCCAAAAACAGCTCCTTCAATTTTCAAGACTAGCTAGCTAGTAATAATGCTTTTGTCATTGGTCTGTAAATTAGAAGCAGTCATAGTGGTTGCTCTTGTCATACATATGATTGAAGCTGTCTCTGTTTCCAGTGATCATCTCGCATTACTGGAAATCAAGTCAAAGATTACACATGACCCTCAAGGTGCTTTGAGATCTTGGAATGGTTCCCTTCCTTTTTGCCAGTGGAGAGGAGTGTCATGTGGTCGCCGCCACCAACGAGTCACAATGTTGGATCTACAAGACTCGGGTTTAGTAGGCTCCTTATCTCCTTATCTTGGTAACATGAGCTTCCTCCGTTACATTAACCTTGACAGCAATCAACTTCATGGAAGTATCCCACCCGAGATAAGTCATTTATTCCGGTTACGGTCAGTATCCCTTTTCAACAATTCATTCACTGGTGAAATCCCAGCCAACATATCAAGCTTCCCAAAACTTACATATCTTGACTTACAGTTCAATAAGCTATCTGGGAAGATTCCAGATACTTTTAGTTCTAAGTTAATGATAACTTTTATAGACTTAGCCAAGAATGACCTCACCGGTGGGATTCCACCATCCATAGGCAATCTTACATCTCTTGAACTACTCAGTCTATCTCAATGTCATCTAGAAGGGAGCATTCCTGATTCCTTTAATCAACTAAAGAACTTGCGAAAAATAGGTCTGGCATTGAATGGCCTCGTTGGTGCCTTCCCTTCGTTTATGTTTAACCTTTCCATGTTAGAAATTCTAAGTTTTTCAGGAAATCAACTTCAAGGCAGTCTACCCTCCAACTTATGTTTGAGTCAGCCCCATCTCACGTGGATAGGATTTGGGTCAAATCAATTCAGTGGATTCCTTCCACCGTCGATATCGAATTGTTCAGAGTTGGAAGTCCTTGCTATGCCTTATAATTATTTGAAGGGATCAATAGCTGTTGATTTTGGAAGACTACAACATCTTTACAGACTATCTCTTGCTGCCAACAAGTTTGGAAGCAAGGATCTTGATGACATGAATTTCTTTTCTTCTTTGTCCAACTGCACTAATTTGGAACTTGTGGATATTGGCACGAACCAATTAGGAGGGGTGCTGCCAAATTCACTTGGGAACTTCTCATCCAAACTGTCATTCCTAGGGTTAAGTTCAACCTATCTCTCAGGCACCATCCCCTCATCTATAGGAAATTTGTTAGGCCTAACTACACTTCATCTAGATACAAATAACTTCACAGGCCTGATTCCTGAAAGCATTGGTAAGCTTCAAAACTTGCAAGCACTGTATCTTAATGACAACTATTTCTCTGGGGTTATTCCAAGATCTCTAGGAAACTTGTCACTTTTAATTGAAGTAACATTAGGTGGAAATAGTTTGGAAGGCACTATACCCTCCACTATTGGGAATTGGAAAAATATTATAGTTTTGGACCTATATGGAAATAAACTAAGTGGGAGTGTACCCAAAGAGCTATTCCAACTGTCTCCACTTTCAATAGGGTTACGTCTGAGTCAAAACAATCTATCTGGAGTTCTTCCACAAGAGATTGGCAATCTGAAACTCTTAGGATCACTTGATTTTTCTAAGAACCATTTCACAGGTGAACTTCCAAGTAGTTTAAGCAGTTGCGCCAGTCTTCAAAACCTAGACCTTTCTAGTAATCTCTTTTATGGATCTATGCCGGAATCATTTAGTTCACTGAAAGCCCTTGAATCGGTTGACTTGTCAAACAATAACTTTTCGGGGCACATTCCAACATATCTGCAACAAATTCCCTTGAAAAATCTAAATCTTTCCTATAATAACTTTGAGGGTGAGGTGCCTGTTAAAGGTGTTTTCGGAAACACAAGTGCAATATCCGTCATTGGGAACACCAGACTCTGTGGGGGAATAGCTAACCTTCACCTACCCAAATGCACAAGCACAACTAGCAACCCCAAAAGACGAACTCGAAAGCATTCTGTTCGTGTTATTGTAGCAGTTTCACTATGTTCCACTGTTGCAGGTTTAGGTCTCTTGTCGTTTGTCTTGTTTTATTGTTGTATAAAAAAGAAGAGAGACAAACCATCAGAAGCAAGATTGGCTGAATCTTTTGAGAAGATATCATATGGAAGACTTTTCAAAGCAACAGAAGGGTTCTCTGCAGAAAATCTGATTGGTACAGGTAGTTTTTCTTCGGTTTACAAAGGAGTTTTTGATGAAAATGGCTTCACTGTGGCAATCAAAGTACTAAACCTTCTACGCCGAGGAGGTTTTAAGAGCTTTATGGCTGAGTGTGAGGCCTTGAGAAACATTCGTCACCGCAACCTGGTGAAGGTCATAACGGCTTGCTCAAGTATCGATTTCCAAGGCAATGATTTCAAAGCTTTGGTGTACGATTTCATGCCTAATGGGAATCTGGGGAGCTGGTTGCATTCTGTAGATCGTACCTTAGATCTTGTTCAAAGAATCAACATCATCAAAGATGTGGCTTGTGCTCTTGATTATCTCCATTGTCGTTGTGGAAATGTTATCGTTCATTGTGATTTGAAGCCGAGCAACATATTATTGGATGCGGATATGGTTGCTCATGTTGGAGATTTTGGTCTGGCGAAAATACTTTCCCTTGAAGAAGGTTCTTATGCAAATGTGAGTAGCTCAAGTATCATTAGAGGAACCATTGGGTATGCACCTCCAGGTAATTTATGATTACTAGTCCATTAGACTGTTTTTTTTGTTATACAATACAATATACTCTAATTAAATAAGTTGCAGAATATGGGCTTGGAAATGAAGTGTCAACCAGTGGGGACATGTATAGCTATGGGATCCTATTGTTAGAGATGCTGACAGGGAAAAAACCTGTTGATCCAATGTTTGAAGGAGGGCTAGGCCTGCATTCCTATGCTAGGAGTGCCTTGGCTGATGGTTGTGTGCTTCAGATTGTCGATCCAGTGCTTCTAAGTGAGGATGTCAATGAAAATTGTTTAATTTCACTGGTAAAAGTCGGTGTGCAATGCTCTTATGAGTCTCCACAAGATCGAATGGATATTGGGACTGTTATTCATGAGCTCTTCGGGACAACGTTTGCAAGTAGATCTTAATTTGCCAAATACCCACGATGCAAGTGGTGCGACCTGAAAAGCTAGCTAGTTTTTGGTTTAATAATATTGTATTAAATTGAATAACTGATGTTCGGGGGTGTGTGTGTGTGTGTGTGAACATTGATTTCTTATCTATACATGTACTTGCTTTCTTCTATATGAATCAATAAACAAGATATAATGTTTTTTTGTGCAAAATGATGAGAAAGCACTTTGTCTTACAGTTTAAATCTATATTTTTCTTTGCAAATTTTATCAAAATCCTACATTGACACTAGACACCTGCATCTATTGCATTCAGTGAATAAGAACCGAACACCTGCTTTTTTTAGACAATACCGGTTCGGTTTCAGGAAGTTCTCAGTTTGGTTAATGGGTATTTTCGGGTTGACCCTAAATTTGTTCACTCATGTTCCGTATCACAACAAGTTGGTATACAACTTTCTCATTGATTCCCCTGTTTTATATATGTTTGCTAAGCGACATATGTAACGAGTTGCAACTCAAAGTATGCGGGTTATGGTTACTGTGTTTATTAAACTGGTCCGAATAAACTATTTTGATAAATGGGTCATACTTATCGTTTTTAGTATACAGGTCAAACTGATCATTTTTAGAACGCAAAGAAAAAAAAGTTTATATCCTTGTACAATTAATATACCCATCCACCGTACGGGTATAGAACTAGTTGATAATAGTAGAAAAACCTAAACATTTCAAAACCCATAAATCTTTAAATTTTTGGGATTGGATGTAAGAAAAGAAAAGTGAAACCTGGATTCAAGTCGGTTGTGCTTATGGCTGTAGCTATCTGTTTATTTTTGGGTTCAGTCCATCATGACCCATTCACTTTTCTATAATTTAAATATAATGGTCCTGGCCAATTGAGAATACTACTTAACCCAAAACAGCCCACATATTTATATCAAGTGTCTAAATCAGCCCAAAAGTATATATGTGGGTCCAGATTGTCAGGTCTAGACAAACCGTATCTAAAGAACTATAAAATAAATATGGTGTTACCATTGAATAAGTTTTTAGTTTAAATTATTCATTGCATGGAATTTATGGCAATTAAACGAAACAGTTGTGAAACTAGCAGGACACCAAAATGAACTATTAAAAGGGAAAGCATGGGCTCAATCAGGCGGCTCATTGTTGTTATCTGGTCTTCCTCTGTGTCTCTTAAAGTTATTTAAGGACACATTTGTTAAGAATTTAATACTAATTCTTTAAAAAGACAATCTATGGCTAGAAGTGTTGGTTACAGTTCATAAACCAGCTTTACTTCATTTTCATACCCAAATATAACAAACAGAGTATCAGTTTCGGGCAATGTTTTAAAAGCCGGTTTTTAAATCATACCAAGATGGTCTTAAAAATGGTTCAACCGGTAGAACTGGGTTGTACCGGGTGGTTCAACCGGAACTACTTAACTCTATAATTTCATAGAGATACATACGTACATAAAATTATATTGACATAACTTATCGGTCTTAATTTTTTCCACTAACATAATAAATTATAATATAACTATTTTCATGTCCTCTTTCTTTTTCAAGTTTCAAAATACAATCTTTCACATAACATTGCTTTACCCATACACACATACACACATAACACACATACATACATACATACATACATATGGAGAGAGAGAGAGAGAGATACATCAAATTGCTTCAAGTCTTTCACTTTATGACCCACTTGGGGATCTATTTACTCTCAGATTATTTTACTGAAATAAGTAAAACTACCGATGAAGATGGAGCTGAATCTTGTGGATGAAGTGATGAACAGTAAGTGATGATGATGTTGAATGTCGATCGATGGTATATGTATTTGATGAAACTCTAGAATACTAAAAACCCAAACCAAAATAACCATTGGCCGGTACCGGTATTATGGTTCAAACCGGTATACCGGATTTTACCGCTGGTACGAATCTTTTGTCGTTTCACTTATTTAACAGGGTGTTTCTTACCGGATTTGCATCCGGAACCGGTAATACCGGTATAACTAGCCAGTATTTACCGGTTTTTAAAACACTGATTTCGGGAATGATTGTTTCTACCAAAGTACCAAACTGTTGGAAATCAGGCCCTTGAATGAACACGCAAACACGATATTGAACGAACTGTTCAACTCTTTTTATTAATTATCAATGAGAGCACACAAATACAATAACCTTAACCCTTCTATTTATACTAAACTTGTTCTAGTTCTAACCCGACACAAACTATATTTAATAAAATAAACTAAACAACTAGATACACTTATCTAATTTAAACTAAGAATTATCCCTAAAATAATTGTCTTTATCTTCTAATTCAAGATTAACTTATTCACAGACAAAGGCATCAAGTATTCATCAATCATCATACTCATAGTGATTCCTGACTGCAAACCAAACACCAACTAAGTCTAAGCTCTCATTTGATACTTAAATTTTATGTTTTATTTTATATATTTGATTTTCGTTTTGTATTTCAGAATTGTGATTTTTGTTTGACAACAAAATGAATAAACGATGCACACAAAATAAGAAATTTTGAATAAATAACAAGAAATGTGTTTCTCTATTGTTATAGGTGGAAAAAAAATCAAGCTTACACTATTGGAAAGAGTAAATTGCATTTTTCGTCTTTTTAACTCTCAACCGAATTTTAGGATCTTTTCATTAACTAACGAAATTACATTGGATGTCCTTGTAGTTTCTTATCGGATAGTGCCCTTATGGTTTAATCCAATTAGTTTTTAAAGTCAAATCCACCCATGTTCCAGGGCATAATATAGTCTTTTAATATATAGGAGGGTCTATTTATGTAAATACCTTAAAATTTTGGATATCTCCCTCTCATGACATTTACCATCAGCACCAAACGATGTCGTATCCTCAAAATCCCCAATTCCACCCCACCAGATCCTTGCTTTCATCAATCTATCAGCACCAAACGGTGTCGTATCATCAAAATCCTATTCCCCCCTCATCTTCTTCTTCTTCAATTCGCGACCGTACTATGTACTTAATCTGGTCTCTGTTCTCCAACCGGCGTCTGTATTTTGATTCCGATTCTGATGAAGGTGAATTTGAAGACGTTGAGGATGAAGTGAGCCCTAAGATGACCGATTGTTACATTGCTGTTCCGACGATTGCTAAAGAAGTTCATCCGTTTGCTGATGAAGCTGATGCGATGATATAAATGAATTCAAGTTAATTCATTGGAATCTTCGACCGGTTGACCCGTACTGTTTCTACCCGAACCGTTTTCGACCAGTACCGTTTCGACACAAACGGTTTTCGACGCAAATAGTTTTCCACCTGCACCCTTCCGACCCACACCGTTTCGATCTGAACTGTTTTCGACCCGTACCGTTTCGACCCGAATTGTTTTGACCCCAACCATTTTCGACATGCACGGTTTAAACCCGCACCGCTTCGACCCGAATCGTTCCGACCCAAACGGTTTTCAACCGTACGGTTTCAACCCGAACCTTTTCGACCCGAACAGTTTCGACTTGAATCGTTTTCGACCCGCACCGTTTCAAACCAAACTATTTCGACCCGAACCATACTGTTTCGACCCAAACACTTTCGTCTCGTAACGTTTCAACCCGTACCCGGGGTGGTAGGGACTAGGGTGATAGATTCCAATTCATTTTACAACCAAACACATCAAAAATGGAATTGAGATTCCAATTCTTGTTGGAATGTTTAAATCCAAATCCTTCAAATTTGAATTCCTAAAAAAATTCCAATTCTAATTCCAAAATATTCCGTGAACCAAACGCACGGAATTGTTAAGCTGTTAGTTTCCGGTTTTATTGATATTACTTATTAGTATGAGTTATGATTACATTATATTCTTTGTTCAATCAACAATGTTATGTATTTTATTGGGATATTTTTGTTTTCACAGACCTGGTTCTTGAAGCGATAGTGGATATGCTGAAAAGCTTTGTCAAGTTAAAGCAGTTCCTGAATGTAAAATCCAGCAAAGACGCCCTTTCCGGCGGCTCTCTCACTGAAGTTCCTAGCGATTCTCTCTTCTTCATCGACATATCCAGAGGTTAACTAATAACCAACTTCTTCTTGTTTCTGACTTTGTACAGCATAATTTAATTTGTGGGTTTGTGTTTACAGATCTTTCTGTGAAGCGTAAAATTGACAAAAGCAGAGAGAAGATACTACGTGTTGATAGCATACTGCAGAAGAATTCTTTTGTAAAACCTATAACATCATCGAATACTAAAAAGTGTAGGAATAAAAAGAAAGTGTTGGAATAGAAAGAAAGAGCTTAAACCTGCGGCAGCTTCTTCTCAGAAAGATGGTTCCGGCATGGGTGATATATGGAATGATGAAGGTTTATTTTATTTCAATTTTTGTTTTGGTGTTAGAAATGATGTTTAACTATTTATTAATGGGTGTTATGTTTTTCAGGTGGTCATGCTGTAAAGAAAGGTAAAAATTCATGTTTAGATATTGCATTGGGATATATATTGTGTACCGGTTTGTGGATGTGGCTGTATTTTTAGTTATGTCACTGCGAATTCGATGATTTTGATAGGTTTCAAACAAGGCTATTGCTATTCCTGTTGTGGAAGTTGAGCCACCTGGATGCTCATACAATCCATCATCTGAAAGTCATCAGGTCACATGGTTATATCTTTCTTGATTATATATATTGTTACATACTCATATTCATTTAGTGGCATGCTAAAGTTATTCACCCTTTCATTTGTTTCATACCTGTTGATGGGGCAGTTATTGATGAGGAAGATGTGGGTATCTTTAATTTTTTAGAATTAGGTTCGTATAGATACCCACGTCAAGTGGATTTTTAATGTTAGAAAACTTTAGTGATGTTGAAGGGAAGGATAAAAAAAACAAATTATTTTTTAAAACGACTTTTATAAAAACAAACGGTTGATGAAAATACACATTTATTTGTATATTTAAACGTATTTTATTAAATAATAATTGTGAAAATAACGAAATAATAAGAGTTAAATGCTTGGTTGGTCCCTGTGGTTTTCAAAAATTGCAGACTTGGTCCTAGTGGTTTACTAATTACACGCGTGGTCCCAAAACTTGTCAAAAATGCACTCGGTTGGTCCCCAGCCCTAACATCAGTTAAATTTCTCAGTTAAGTCCATGTTAAATGACCAAAATACCCTTCCTTATTAACAAACCCACTGCATCTTCATCACTATCATCATCTTCATCACCTACTATAAATTCATTTTATAACCCTAAGGCAGGCAACAGACCAGCCGCACACACACAAACTAGACACCCCACTCTCTCTGATGAGCTTCTCTGGCACTGGCTGTATTCCGGTGAGCCGTCTCCCACCCCTTTAACTCCGACAAGCACCCTCCGACAAGCTTCTCCGGCTCCGGCCGTATTTCCAGCTGATCGGTCGACGGGTTTCTCCGGTGAGACACCCCCACCCCGTTCATCTTAAATTCACCACACCAACCCTATTCTCCCTCGATTTTTAATGGCCGGCCACCACCATTTGGTGGTGGCGTACGGCGGCGACGGATTAGAGAGACAGAGAGGGACAGAGAGAGAGACTGAAGTGAGAGAAAGAGAAAGACAGACGGAGCTCGGTGATCGACGGCGGGGGATACTCGCTGATGTCTGGTTGTTCGGAGCCAGACACGGGTGTTCATGGATGGTCACAGAGATTCGGACCTGAATCAACGGCGTGGTGGTTCCATTTGAGTTGCGGCGACGGTGGTTGTTTGAGTGGGAGCAGCTGAGGGTGATGCAGATGCAAATGATGATGGTGATGAAGATGATGCAGTGGGTTTTGTTAATAAGCAAGGGTATTTTGGTCATTTAACATGGACTTAAGTGAGAAATTTAATTGATGTTAGGGCTGGGGACCAACCGAGTGCATTTTTGACAAGTTTTGGGACCACGCGTGTAATTAGTAAACCACTAGGACCAAGTCTGCAATTTTTGAAAACCACAGGGACCAACCAAGCATTTAACTCAAATAATAATAAATAAAACTTGAGTAATTGCATTAATAATTTCTTAAGTATTAAAAGAATTTGTAATTAGCAAAAACAACCCCTAAGGTATATAATGACCTAATTACCCTTATACTTAACTGCAAAAAAGCAACAAAGTTAGTGTCGGGGGCCAAAACCGTATTAAAATGCAACCTCAGGGTCTGATATGTTAAAAGATTCCTTTTTGGGCTGTTAAACTGACTAGACCACAGGGGCCAAAACAGTAATTTACTCTCTTACAAATCATTGTTGGGACTAATCTTGTCATAACTCAAAAGTTGGAGGATGCTAAGTGGTTTAGTTTATTTTTTAGTGGAAGATTAATTATTTATGGTAGTTTTATTTTATTATTATTTAGGTTTCCTAATTTTAGTCTAGTTATGTTTCTTGGGCATCAAGGTTGTTTAGTATAAACAGGGGTTGTGTGTTTAGGGTTTATGCACCTTCAATTTTAATAAACCGAACATGATCAAATGTGATGTCATCATTATTCAATGATGACATCATAGGTATATTATATTCTAATCATAGTTATCAAAAGCGCTTGCCCCTAGTAAGGAGTGGCATGCGAAGACCGGAATCTATAGTTTTATATTCATAAGCTTAATACTAATTAAAATTGTGATGGCTCCACTAGTTCAGTACATGGCCCCAGAAACAAAACAGACGAAATGAGAAGAAAATTTGAATTTCCCTTGTACATTGTCTTATTCACTAGTTCAATATGGCGTTCTGATGGAAGGGTGCAAGTGGAGGTAACAAATAGATATGAAATTTCTACTTGCTTATAATAAAACCATTTATTAGTCATAAAAGATATTTTAACAGTTTATTATTATTATTATTATTAATATTATTATTATTATTATTATACTTATTTAAGTTTCAAAATTTTAGTGGATGATGCATTTCTAAATAGATTGCATATCTAGCAACTTGAGCAAGCTGAGTTTTCTTTCAACCAGAGCCTTGATTTAGCATCTCCTAAAACACCTCCTTAAATTTTCAACACTAGCTAGTAATAATGCTCTTGTCAATAGTCTCTAAATTAGAAGCAGTCATAGTTGTTGCTCTTGTCATACATATGATTGAAGCTGTCTCTGTTTCCAGTGATCATCTCGCATTACTGGAAATCAAGTCAAAGATTACACATGACCCTCAAGGTGCTTTGACATCTTGGAATGATTCCCTTCCTTTTTGCCAGTGGAGAGGAGTGACATGTGGTCGCCGCCACCAACGAGTCACAATGTTGGATCTACAAGACTTGGGTTTAGTAGGCTCCTTATCTCCTTATCTTGGTAACATGAGCTTCCTCCGTTACATTAACCTTGACAGCAATCAACTTCATGGAAGTATCCCACCCGAGATAAGTCATTTATTCCGGTTATGGTCAGTATCCCTTTTCAACAATTCATTCACTGGTGAAATCCCAGCCAACATATCAAGCTTCCCAAAACTTACATATCTTGACTTACAGTTCAATAAGCTATCTGGGAAGATTCCAGATACTTTTAGTTCTAAGTTAATGATAACTTTTATAGACTTAGCAAAGAATGACCTCACCGGTGGGATTCCACCATCCATAGGCAATCTTACATCTCTTGAACTACTCAGTCTATCTCAATGTCCTCTAGGAGGGAGCATTCCTGATTCCTTGAAGCAATTAAAAAACTTGAGAAAAATAGGCCTGGGTGCTAATGGCCTCGTTGGTGCCTTCCCTTCGTTTTTCTTTAACCTTTCCATGTTAGAAATTCTTAGTTTTCCAGAAAATCAACTTCAAGGCAGTCTACCCTCCAACTTATGTCTGACTCAGCCCCATCTCACGTGGATAGGATTTGGTACCAATCACTTTAATGGATTCCTTCCACCATCAATATCAAATTGTTCAGAGTTGGAAGTCCTTGCATTTCCTGAAAATTATTTAACGGGCGAACTAGCTATTGATTTTGGAAGACTACAACATCTTAAGCTACTATCTCTTGGTGGAAACAATTTTGGAAGCAAGGGTCTTGATGACATGAATTTCTTTCCTACTTTGTCGAACTGCAGCAATTTGAAAATGATGGATGTTACCAGCAACCAATTAGGAGGGGTGCTGCCAAATTCACTTGGGAACTTCTCATCCAAACTGTCATACATAGCCATGGATTCAAACTATATCTCAGGCATCATCCCTTCATCTGTAGGCAATTTGTTAGGCCTAACCATAATTTCTCTAAGCGTAAACAGCTTCACAGGCATGATTCCTGAAAGCATTGGCAAGCTTCACAACTTGCAAGCACTGTATCTTAATGACAACCATTTCTCTGGGGTTATTCCAAGATCTATAGGAAACTTGTCACTTTTAACTAAAGTAGCATTAGGTGGAAATAGTTTGGAAGGCACTATACCCTCGACTATCGGGAGTTGGAAACAAGTTATAGCTTTGGAACTTCAAGGGAATAAACTAAGCGAGAGGGTACCCAAAGAACTATTCCAACTGTCTTCACTTTCCATATCATTAAATTTAAGTCAAAACAATCTATCTGGAGTGCTTCCGCAAGAGATTGGTAATCTTAAACTCTTAGAATCACTTGATTTTTCTATGAACCATTTCACAGGGGAACTTCCAAGTAGTTTAAGCAGTTGCACCAGTCTTCAAAGTCTAGACCTTTTTAGTAATCTCTTTTATGGATCAATGCCAGAATCATTTAGTTCACTGAAAGCCCTCGAATATGTTGACTTGTCTTGCAATAACCTTTCTGGACACATTTCAACGTATTTGCAACAAATTCCCTTGAAGCATCTAAATCTTTCGTATAATAACTTTGAGGGCGAGGTACCTGTTAAAGGTGTTTTCGCAAACACTAGTGCAATATCCGTCATCGGGAACACCAAACTCTGCGGGGGAATAGCTGACCTTCACCTACCCAAATGCAAAAGCACAACTAGCAACCCCAAAAGATGAACTCGAAAGCTTTCTGTACGTGTTATTGTAGCAGTTTCACTATGTTCCACTGTTGCAGGTTTGGGTCTGTTGTCGATTGTCTTGTTTTACTGTTGTATAAAAAAGAAGAGAGATAAACCATCAGACTCAAGACTGACTGAATCTTTTGAGAAGATATCATATGGAAGACTTTTCAAAGCAACGGAAGGGTTCTCTACAGAAAATCTGATTGGTATAGGTAGTTTTTCTTCGGTTTACAAAGGATTTCTTGATGAAAATGGCTTCACTGTGGCAATCAAAGTACTAAACCTTCAACTCCGAGGAGGTTTTAAGAGTTTTATGGCGGAGTGTGAGGCCTTGAGAAACATTCGCCACCGCAACCTGGTGAAGGTCATAACTGCTTGCTCAAGTATCGATTTCCAAGGCAATGATTTCAAAGCTTTGGTGTACGATTTCATGCCAAATGGGAATCTGGAGAGCTGGTTGTATTCTGTAGATCGTACGCTGGATCTTGTTCAAAGAATCAGTGTCATCAAAGACGTGGCTTGTGCTCTTGATTATCTCCATTGTCATTGTGGAAATGTTATTGTTCATTGTGATTTGAAGCCGAGCAACATATTATTGGATGCGGATATGGTTGCTCATGTTGGAGATTTTGGTCTGGCGAAAATACTTTCTCTTGAAGAAGGTTCTTATGCAAATGCGAGTAGCTCAAGTATCATCAGAGGAACCATTGGTTACGCACCTCTAGGTAATTTATGATTACTAGTCCATTAGACTACTTTCGTTATACAATACAATTCGCTCTAATTAAATAAGTTGCAGAATATGGGCTTGGAAATGAAGTGTCAACCAGTGGGGACATGTATAGCTATGGGATCCTATTGTTAGAGATGTTTACAGGGAAAAAACCTGTTGATCCAATGTTCGAAGGAGGGTCAGGCATGCATTCCTATGCCAGAAGTGCCTTGGCTGATGGTTGTGTGCTTCAGATAGTGGATCCAATGCTTCTAAGTGAGGATGTCAGTGAAAATAGTTTAATTTCACTGGTAAAAGTCGGTGTGCAATGCTCTTACGAGTATCCACAAGATCGAATGGATATTGGGACTGTTATTCACGAGCTCTTCGGGACAACATTTGCAAGTAGATCTTGATTTGTCAAACACCCACGATGCAAGTGGTGCGACCTGATAAGCTAGCTACTTTGTTGTTTAATAATATTGTCTTAAATTAAACCGTGTGTGTGTATGAACATTGCTTTCTTATCTATACAAGTGCTTGCTTTCCTCTGTATGAATCAATAAACATGTTATAATGTTTTTATGCAAAATGTTGAGAAATTATTGTCTTTTATATAGTATTAACCCTATCTTAGAGCATTCACATCCAAGGCATCATATTGTGAGTGTGGGGTTTTTAAAATGTAAAGAGTATAAAAAGTGGTTGTGAGTAGAGGAGAGAGAAAATATTACTGTTCATCTGTATATTTGGGGGGACACTGTTCACCCACTATAATTTTTTAATATATATTGAAAGTGGTTGTGAGTGAAGGAGAGAGAAAAATATAATATATATTGAAAAGGAGAGAGAAAAACTATTTGTTTTTAGTGGAAATATATTGATATAGGAGTTGTTTTTTAGTGGAATGTATGTATATTTTTTAGTGGAATTTACATCTGTATTTTTCTTTGCAAATTTCATCAAAATCCTACATTGACACCTGCATCTATTGCACTTGGTGAAAGAACCAATAAAGTTGATTAAAATTATTTTGAACTAAGAGTTCTAAACCAGAAATTGAGGTAAAGTGCCTTCAACTTATTCACATTTGAACATAAAATAGCAATACATTAACCTATCACTGTACATTAGAAAATAGAGAATTCGAAAATTAATTATGCAAAAGAACTACCTGGATCAACATTTAATAGAACTGTATATAAAATCAAAATTGTTTGTCATGTACATATCAATTTAAAATCCATAAATCTGTAAATCATTGGAATTGGAAGTAAAAATAGAATCTTGTTGTTCTGTTTGTTTTTTGGTTGTGACTTTGTTTTCGGGTTTTGGTTCTTTTGTTGTCCTAGTCTTGGTATGCCAAGTCTAGTAGTGTGTATCGTCGTCTCGATGCACCCTGTTTTGTTATGTTGGTTGATATAAAATTTCACCGGGGTAACCCTTTACCCAAAAAAATAGAAAATTCAAACCTCAATCCATAGGGGTATATAGGGGCCTGAAAGTCACGTGACCAAAATTTTTTAAGCAAAATCAATTCATAGAGAGGGGGAGGGGGACTCAGTGCGTATTAAATTTACACGTAAATTTTAGAGTTAAATGCTTGGTTGGTCCCTGTGGTTTTCTAAAAGTTCACACTTGGTCCCAATGGTTTACTAATTACACTCGTGGTCTCAAAACTTGTCAAAAATGCACTCTCTTGGTCCCCAACCCAAACCTCTGTTAATTTTCTCAGTTAACTATATGTGAAATGACTATATTACCCTTGAACAATTAAAAACCTAAAACTAAGAATTAAAAAATTAAAAAACCCACCACCCCCACTTCTTCTCCAAATCACCACCACCACCATCACTGAACATACCCAACCCAAATTCAAAATTACATATATCCCGTTGGTTAATAAAATTACTCATCCTCCATCCTCTTTCACCTTCAATTCAAACCCTTCCCAGATATAATCATACCCACAGCCACTGGCGACATCTTCTCTTTTGCTCTACCCACCACACACCTCCTCCCTTTCATTCCATGGCATACAAACCCACATCCTACCCCATCAAATACTCTGATGCAGAAGAATCCCCAGTCGTCGCCGTGTCTTCCTATGTGCGACCACATCTTGGACCTACGATGTGTGGGTAGATGTTCAACGAAGGTGCTGATTTGCAAGAATCATGTGGCATTTTACTTCAGAAATGAGAGAGAGAGGAATCGAGACGAGAGAGATGAGAGGGAGAAAGAGGGGCGGCGGCGGCGACGACTCACGGCGGCGGTGACAGGCCCTAGACCTGTCGGAGGTGCAAGGCAAACCACCACCACAGCCGGCGGCGCTGTCTTCATATATGTCTGTTGTTGATGGTTAGGGTGAGACTGTGGGTGGGTTGGTGATGAAGATGATGATGGTGATGAAGATATGCAGGTTGTGGTGGGTTTTTTAATTTTTTAATTCTTAGTTATAGGTTTTTAATTGTTCAAGGGTAATATAGTCATTTCACATATAGTTAACTGAGAAATTAAACAGAGGTTAGGGCTAGGGACCAAGAGAGTGCATTTTTGACAAGTTTTGGGACCACGAGTGTAATTAGTAAACCACTAGGACCAAGTGTGAAATTTTGGAAAATCACAAGGACCAACCAAGCATTATACTCTAAATTTTACACTACAGAGCAATCCATCTATATTTTGGGTTCAACCCATCATGACCCATTCACTTTTTTTTTTTTTAATTTTAAATATACCTTGACCCGTTGAAATTTGAGAATACAACTTAACCCAAAATAGCCCAATTTAACCCAAAACCTTTCACATATTTATAATAAGAGCCTAAATTAGCCCTAAAAGTATATACGTGGGTCAAGATTATCAGGTCTAGAAAACCGTGTCGAAAGAACTAGAAAATAAATTTGGCGTTACCATTGAATTAGTTCTAAGTTTTAATTATTTACTACATGAGGTGAAAATTAAATGGAATATATAGGAATTAAACGAAACAATTGTAGAGATGCACAAAAAATCAGGATTCGGACCTGACTCGGAACTGGTTCCTACCCTACCTCACCTGCGGGTACATACCAGGTGGCTGGCTGATGGTTGTGTGCTTCAGATTGTGGATCCGGTGATTCTAAGTGAGGATGTCAATGAAAATAGTTTACTTTCACTGGTAAAAATGGGTGTGATATGCTCTTACGAGTCTCCACAGGATCGAGTGGATCACGAGCTCTTCGGGACAACATTTGCAAGTAGATCTTAATTTGACAAACACCCACGATGCAAGTGGTGCGACCTGAAAAGCTAGCTAGTTTTTCGTTTAATAATATTGTATTAAACTGAATAACTGATGTTCGGGTGTGTTTGTGTGTGAACTTTTATTTCTTATCTATACGTGTACTTGCTTTCTTCCATATGAATCAATAAACAAGATATAATGTTTTTTGTGCAAAGTGACGAGAAAGCACTTTGTCTTATAGTTTAAATCTATATTTTTCTTTGCAAATTTCATCTAAATTTTACATTGACACCAGACACCTATTGCATTCAGTGAATAAGAACCGAACACCTACTTTTTTAGACAATACCGGTTCGGTTTCAGGAAGTTCTCAGTTTGGTTAATGGGTATTTTCGGGTTGACCCTAGATTTGCTCACCCATGTTCGGTATCACAACAAGTTGGTATACAACTTTTCTCATTGATTCCCCTGTTTTATAAGTGTTTGCTGAGCGACATATGTATGAGCTTGATCTCAAAGTAAGTGGGTTATGGTTAGTGTTTTTATTAAACTCATAATAAATTATTTTGATAAATGGGTCAAACTTATCGTTTTTAGTATACGGGTCAAGCCTATCATTTTTAGAACGCAAAGAAAAAAAACTTATGTCCTTATACCATTAATATACCCGTCTCCGTACGGGTATAGAACTAGTTGATAATAGTTGAAAAACCTAAACATTTTAAAACCCATAAATATGTAAATTATTGGGATTGGATGTAAGAAAAGAAAAGTGAAATCTGGATTCAAAGGGTTCTGAAGAATAGAGTTGTGACGGAGCCAAGGAGTTGAAGAATCAAGTCGGTTGTGCTTACGGTTGTAGCTATATGTTTATTTTTTGTGTTCAGTTCATCATGACCCGTTCACTTTTCTAAATTTAAATATACTTGTCCTGGCCCGTTGAGAATACAACTTTACCCAAAACAGCCCACGTATTTATAGGGGTATTGGATTTTAATAATCCCAACTTTCAGCAATTGGCCGATAATAATCCCAACTTCAAAAATAGCCTACAACACTCCCAACTTGTAACATTTTGGCCACCAATGATCCTTTGCTAACTGGGTTATAACCCAGTTAGTTTTTTGCTGACTAGGCTGCTGACGTGGCACCATCACCGCCTCCGGTGACCTGCAACTTATTCCGACGACCCGTTTTACCCCTGAAACCACCAAACGAGACCACCACCAATCATCTCCGACCTCCTGTAATCTTCTCCGCTGCTCAGAAGTTCAAAAAACCCAACTCTGGTGACCTGCAACTTATTCCGGCGACCCGTTTTACCCCTGAAACCACCAAACGAGACCACCACCAATCATCTCCGACCTCCTGTAATCTTCTCCGCTTCTCAAAACTAACTGGGTTATAACCCAGTTAGACAAGGATCATTGCTGGCCAAAATGTTACAAGTTGGGAGTGTTGTAGGCTATTTTTGAAGTTGGGATTATTATCGGCCAATTGCTGAAAGTTGGGATTATTAAAATCCAATACCCCGTATTTATATTAGGAGTCTAAATCAGCCCAAAAGTGTATATGTGGGTCCAAAATGTCAGGTCTAGGAAAACCGTTTCGAAGGAACTATAAATAAAAATGGTGTTACCATTGAATTAGTTCTTATATTAAATTATTCATTGCATGAGGTGACACTAAATGGATTTTATGTCAATTAAACGAAACAGTTGTGAAACTAGCAGGACAACAAAATGAACATTTAAAGGAAAAGCAAAGATGGGTTGGACATTAAGTGACATGGCAATTGATTTTTGGTGGTTTTGATTTCCAGCTTTTGTGTATAAAAGTTTCTATATTAGCCTTTGAGAAACACCAAATTGAGCTCTGTTAAAGTTTTGGTATTGATTTTTCTGTTGTATTTAGACATGGGGGTTGGCAAAGTTGTCCGATCGAAGTGGAAATCAGAGATTTAGCTTAATTTAATCAGAAATGGAGAAGGCGATGAGCTTAGCCCTTGAGTTCGAGTCCAAAGTTAGCCATACCCATGGCCGGTCCTCAGGCACTACTAGAGAAAAGGGTTTTTGCTACCGCATTTCCGGTCGCAAAACAGTAGCAATTGCCTTCTTGCCACCGTTTTGCCACCAAAAATTCGGTAGAAAATACACACGTAGCAATTGCCCTATTGTCACCTATTTGCTACCGTTTAATTTTTTGCTACCTTTTTGCCACCGTTTGTTTGTCACCGTTTTGCTACCGCGTTTTGTCACCGTTTTGCCACCGCTTTTTGTCACCCATTTGCTACCGCTTTTTGTCACCGTTTTGCTACCGCTTTCCGACACGTTTTGGTAAGATTTGTCTATTTATATCTACCGCTTTATATCCATTTATACCCACTAGCAAAACTCATAAATGCAATCATTTATGAAATTTAAAATCATAACAAACATCCTACATTCCTCATAATAAAACATCCAAATCAAAATATCAAATAACCCAGATTAAAACAGCCAAATCCAAGAGTCTTAACTAAAAGTGTAAATACTAAGCAATCGCATCTTCCTGAGCTTTGTAAAGTTCTGATGCAGCAGCAAAACACCCATCATCTTTACCCGAGTCAAGAGTATCCAACCATTACCTGCATAAATTAGTCATTAGCATCTTAATTAAAACTGATCTCAAATTCTAAAGCCAAGAGATGTACTTATCTGAACAACAATGTTTACACTGACAGTCCAAATCTAAAAATCGTTCGCACAACCTGCTCAGAACGACGATTGTGATCATCTATTGATCCGTTGCGAAAAGGGGGTCTTTCCAGAGGAAACCAAAGCACCAAAGTCATGCAAAAGAACTCATGATATTATAGATCTATAAAAGTGAAGTGAAATGTGTATGACTGAACTCAGCCCTGGAGAAAAGAAGCCCGCCTTTTTGAGCCAAATCGTTTTTCGGGTCACGATGTTCCATGAACTGTCTACCAGTTATGCTTTTTGAACTAATGTCTTCATCCGGCCCAAACACGCTAATCTCACGACATATTGCTTCTGCTGTGTTCTTGTTATCGCCCGTTATAACCATTACTTGAATACTCGCAGCTCTGCAGTCTTTGATTGCTTGGCGAACCTCTTTACGAGGATGATCCTTACAACATTACAACAACAATTTTGTTAATTAACACATAACACAATTAAAATAATGTAATATAATCGGCTTACCCGCAGTCCTGCTAGGCCAGCAAAAGTCAAATTACTTTCGATTGAAGAATAGTTAGTTGGATCGAGTAAAAGGTTATGAGCAGGATGCTCTTCTTCACCGTTATAACTTCTAAATTCTGAAGGGTCGTCCTTATATGCAAAACCCAAAACACATAAAGTACTTGTCGACATTTCATTTAGGCTGTCTAATATTACTGATTTTGACCTCTGGTCAAGGTCAACAACCGAACCATCTAGCAACTGAATGTGAGAGCTTCTTTCTAACAAATTTTCAACTGCGCCCTGTCAAAAATTAAGGATATAATCATTAACATACCACCACGGTACATATCGTACAAATTAAGGGATGCATTACCTTAACAAGTAGTGATTTTTTCCCGGAGTTCGAGGACACGATAACCCCCATTGACTTCCTATCGCGGTCAAACTCAAGAGTGGCAATTCTGCGCTCGATTTTATCCCATGCGCGTGAACAAGCTTTATTTCAGAGGATTACAGGAGAACCAATTAGCACATATGCATAACAGCACAAGTCATAACGAAGTAATAAGAAAGAGAAGAAAGTCAATGGACATACCCATAAGGTCACTGTCACCCGTAGATGAACCAGAATCCAAACCCGAAGGAAGTCCCATTTTCTCAACAAGAACCTGAAGAATACAAACAGCTGGTTGAGTAAACGGGTCAAAATTGTGAACTTTACCAGTTACCGATAGAATGTGATGAAAACTTTTAAGTAGCATTTACATGGTGGATATCTTTGCTGATGGCATATTGAAACAACTGATCTAGTAGCGTATCCATGACACCAATCCCATCTAGACCACGACCTTCAATCAGAAAGAAGATGGTAAGAAATAACTAGGATTTCCAGAAAGTGTAACGACCAGTAACTAGCAAAATCGGCTTGGCGTGACACGTATGTATTTTTTCATGCCATGTAGGAGTAGGACTTCCATATGTCTACTTAAACATTCGATCCCTGCATCACTACAGTTTTATCCGACTACTTTCGTAAAAAATTGGGCAAGTGTTGGGTTTATCAAACCCGAAAATGGCTTATTTAACAATAATTACCATACTACCCATACAACAAGAACTTACAATGGTCAGAAGAAACAAGTAAGAGATAATAGACCTTTTTGGCAACAACCCGATCCAATCCAGCTTTAAGGGACTTCTCGAGCTGGTGCAGCTCTTCGATACCTAAATCATGGAGCTCTTCTCCCCTCAACTGTCTGTTCTTCATGAATAATCGTGTCCAAATCGAAATAAACACAAAAGTTAAACATGAGAATGTACCTTAACTAAAGAGTTCTTTCAGCAACTTCTTTGCTTAATTTGGCATATTTAACGTCTTCAACAATTGACTAAAACAACAGGCTAAAACCCTAGAACACAACACATGGAAGTCAAAGTACACATAAAATACGAACATAATGATCAAATTGACATTCATAAACAAACATAATGTCAGTGAATCGAGATCACGAACCTTCTCCAACAATTAATACGAATTCCTGAAAATTGTGAGTTGAGAGATCCAATAAGAACATTTTAGAGTGACTGAATCTGCGTAGATCGATTTAGTGATCAACTAAACCTGAAGAAAAAACTCTTCAAACGAATCGCCTGCAAAATCAGAACATATAATCGATTCAAATTTGTATGAAAAGCCTAATTAACAGATCGAGTGGATAGAGTGCAGATCTGATTTGATTTGTTGAAATTAAGGACGTACAGATTGAAATCCACTGAAATCCAATTGAATGCATATCTTCTAATAAAATCCGATTAAATGATGATTTCGATTGAATGATGATTCCGATTGAATGTACATCTTCGAATGAAATCCGATTGCATGATGACTCCGATTGAATGATCCGCTTAATATCTGATTGAATGAGGGGCGTCACGAAATGAGTGCACGAGCAGAGCACAAAAATTAGGGTTTCACTGAGGCTTCGTGAGAGGCGCAGTCAGATTATTTACGTTTATAACTTTTTTTTTTAATTTTAATACATTTTGCTCCCGAAAGTAAATGGTGGCAAAATTTTAAAACCATATAGCTACCACTTAACTACCGTATCACAAACAAGCACCTTTAGTATGCTCCCGTGGTAAAATCAATTGCTAAATTTGCTACCCTTTTTTTCGATAGCAAATTTTGGTGGCAGTTGTCTAATTTTGTAGTAGTGAGGGTGGGCGGGGGGACCACCGGCCAGTGCCCAATATTTCGAATGGCACGTTATTTAGAAAAAATCGATATATATATGTAAAAAATAAATTAATAGGTTATACTCATATAAACACCAACATAGGCCCACTTACAAAACTATTTTTATGGTTAAGATTAGTTATTAGCCCATTGTCATTAGGTTTAGACCGCCTAATACCCAATTACGTTAAGGCCTAAGGGCACGTTTTTTTGAGTTCGAACATGGTACACGAATTCTCGGGGCTAGCCCTAACCATACTTGTACCGACAAGAAAAACCCCATGGAACTCACAACACAAACCTGACTCAAAACCGTTCACACATGCTACTACGTCCTCTTCATTCCAACAGAAACCTGATAACAAAGCCAACTCCCGGATCACCGACAAAGAAAAATAGACTCGTTTCCTTGGTGGCGAGTACTTTCGCTGCGGGGACAAGTATGGTCCAGGCCATAGATGCAGAAGAACCGGTGCCCTTAAACTGTTAGAAGTTGATGAAGAGTTGCCCGAAAATGTGAAGACAACAGAAGAACCATTAACAAATCAAGATGATATGGTAGAAATTAGTCTCCATGCTATTCTTTGAAAATCCCACACTTCAACGATGAAGGTTCATGGTACTCTCAACTCCATTGAAATCCTTATACTAATTGATAGTGGTTCAACCCACAACTTTATTTCCGATAACTTGGTCCGTGAATTGAATAACACAACTCAGCTTATTCCACCATTTGGAATTCAAATTGGTAATGGAGATATCATCCGTTGTAGTCGGCTTTACTTCTTCATCCTCATACCCAAATATAACAGAGTATCAGTTTCGGGAGTGATTGTTTCTAGCAAAGTACGAAACAAAGTCTTCAAGTATTCATCAATCATCATACTCTACTGATTCCTGACTACAAACACCAGCTAAGTCTAAGTTCTCATTAGATACTTATGTTTTATTTTATACATTTTATTTTGATTTTGTGTTTAAGAGTTGTGATTTTTGTTTGATACCAAAATGAATAAACGTTGCACACAAAATAACAAATTTTGAATAAATAATTGGAAATGTGTTTCTGTATTATAAACTAAACTTATACAAGTAGTATTCTTATAAGTGGAAACATAAAAAAAATCAAACTTACAATTTTAGAAAAAGTGAATTGCATTTTCAAAGTCTAGACCTTTCTAGTAATCTCTTTTATGGATCAATGCCAGAATCATTTAGTTCACTGAAAGCCCTCGAATATGTTGACTTGTCTTGCAATAACCTTTCTGGACACATTTCAACGTATTTGCAACAAATTCCCTTGCAGCATCTAAATCTTTCGTATAATAACTTTGAGGGCGAGGTACATGTTAAAGGTGTTTTCGCAAACACTAGTGCAATATCCGTCATTGGGAACACCAAACTCTGCGGGGGAATACCTGACCTTCACCTACCCAAATGCAAAAGCACAACTAGCAACCCCAAAAGACGAACTCGAAAGCTTTCTGTACGTGTTATTGTAGCAGTTTCACTATGTTCCACTGTTGCAAGTTTGGGTCTGTTGTCGATTGTCTTGTTTTACTGTTGTATAAAAAAGAAGAGAGATAAACCATCTGTTAGTGCAGTTTTGTGTCTGTAACTTGTCTTGTTTAGTTGTATGTTAAACAGTCTTTTGTTATCGAGTTTGTACGTTCCGTCGTGTCTACCTAGTCGGTATCCTCCTATCCTACTTGGTATGACGTATTGTCTTTGTATTTGTATTTGTATCTTAACCTAATGCTAGTGTGCATTAGGTTTAGAGGTTGTGTAATCATTCTATTCTGTTCATGCCTTAGAATATATTCTGTCCTTATTTGGTTTTGATGAAAACACATGTGTTTTCATCAACAATCACATCCACGAAAACTCTTGGTGATTTCGTCAGACATATGGGACGAAATCACTCATGATTTCGTCCAAAGGGTTTTCGTTGATGGGTCAGTATATATACCAAGCATGTTTCACAGTTTAGTTTATGAGAGCATAGAGAGAAACTGAGAGTTTATCGTCAAGCATTGTGTGTATGTGTTTGCAGTTTGTTCTCATCCTGTTAATCTAAGTGAATCTTTGATTACCTGTTTGTGTTACTCGCTTTACGTTTGTTTGGTTTGCACCTTTACGGGGATTCCGCACCCGTGATAGTGTTTGTGATAAACAAGGATAGGTTACGTATCGGATCCTCCGAGAAAAACGGACCTACAAGTGGTATCAGAGCCTGGCTCTTTTCCTTGTTTAAAACCAAACATTGTGTTGTTTGAAACAAGTGTCTTCAGATTGTTGTTCTTGAAAAATTTTATTTTTCTTTTTGGAAATTCTGCTGAAAATCTGTGTTTACAAGTGTTATTTTGCTATAGTTTTATTGAAAACCTGTTATATTGCATCTATACATGTTGACATTTGGGTTTTTGTTGAAAATATAGGCAAAATCATTTTCGGAAATTGCATAATCTTCAAAGTGTTCTTGAATGTGTTCTTGAAATATTCAAACTGATAGTTGCATGTTTATGTGTTTGAGGTTTGATAATTCTAACTGATTGTTGTTTATCATTATTATATTAGAGGTGTTTGAATTTGTGGTACTGTGATGATTAGTTGGTGAGAAAAAGTGACCTTCGAAAACAGAGAACCATGCTTTGTTGAAATTGTTGTCACCAACTTGTGATATTGTCAGAGGATAAGGTTTGCAAAATATCTAAGAGGATAAGGTTTGCAAAATATCTAATAGCTGGTAACCACAATCAACGAAATCCTTCTGATTTCGTCCAAATCAGTTCAGTCAACAATATCAAGCTGAAAACAAACGGGCGAAATCACTTCTCAGCCGAAAACACCTCTCCAGCCGAAATCACCTCTCTCCAGCCGAAAACACCTCTCCAGCCGAAAACACCTCTCCAGCCGAAATCACCCCTCTCCAGCCGAAAACACCTATCAACGAAATCACCTGTTTCTTTTTAATTGCAGCCAACGAAATCCTTCTGATTTCGTCCAATTCAAGTCAACGAAATCAGATTTCGTCCAATTCAAGTCAACGAAATCAACTTTTTTCGTCACACATAACTTCGACGAAATCACTATTGGATTTCGTCAAATATTCAGAACTTACTGTAATTTTAAACAGAGGACTTGCAAAAGGTGTCTAACTTTGTGTTTTCAAGTGTTTGACCAGGTGTTATTGTTCTAATATCAAATATGAGTAGTACAAGTCCGTGGGATTGGAGTACAGACCCACGACCAGGTCAAGATCAAACATCTGCAGCAGCATGGGTAAAGAATGTTTTTGGTGAGAAATCTATAAGTGCAACTCAATGGGCTTTGGTATCAAATCAAAATCAAAGCATTCAAAATCTTTTGCTTAGCGAGAGCGAAACGGGCAGCAACAATCGCCCTCCAAAGTTAAATCACATGAACGATTTTCCATCATGGAAAGGCCGTTTCCACACATACGTTCAAGGGCAAAGCACCGATCTTTGGAGATGTTTCATTACTGAACGCAACAATGCCCTCGAAGTAGCAGCATCAACGGCAGCGGATTTTACTAATATGCATGAAGATGACAAGAAAGCCTATGACTTAGAGAAAAAGTCGTTTGCTATTCTTACACAAGCGCTTCACAAAGAAATCTATCATCAATTCGCTTACTGTGGCGACACGAAAACATTATGGGATGCATTGGTAGCGAGAGGAGAAGGAAATGCAGCTTCTAGAAAGTCACGCCATGATCTATTGAAGAAAGAGTTTGAATCATTTCAGTTCTTGGAAAACGAAACCCTAAATGATATGACTACACGTTTTTGTCATTTGATTAGTGAACTGTTTGCTTATGGTGTTACTACAACTCAACCGGGATTGGTTGAACGTTTTACTAATGCTCTACCTCTAAAGTGGAGCCCATACATTGAGCTTTTAAAGCATACGGGTGTTCTAGATGCTGCCAATGTAAATATCTATGAAATCATTCAGAAGCTGGAACACAAGAATGATGAAGAAATTCGGAAAGCTAAACGAATTCCTGCTCCTCAAAATACCGAAATGTATCTTGCAGGTTTTAACCAGTTAGCTAGTTCCAGTTCCAGTTCAGTTCAGCAACCAAAGTTACAAACGGCGTTTATATCAAATACAAGCTCTTCTCCGTTTCCACAATCAGCTCCACCTCAGGTCTTCGATCCGAGTGCCTATTTTCCGCCATCGCATCTGAGTGCTCAAGCTCAGGCTTATTCTAGTTCTCAATTTGGGAGTCCTTATATTCCTTTTACACCTCAAGTTACCACAACTCAACCTCAGTTCAATCCGAGTGCTTATATTCCTGTCCCACCACAACAAGCCCAACCACCACAACAAGCCCTACCACAACAACAAGTCCAACCACAACAACAGCAAGCTCATTATACCAACAATCCTCCACCTCTAAACCCTAACACAGTCAAAGTTGATACATCAAACCTCTCAAATGTTAGCATTGAAGTAGCGAAGGAACATATGGAACTCATTAATACAATGGTCAGTGCTTACTGCGGTTTGGTCGCAGGTCAAATTGGAAACATTAGTTTGACCAACGAAGATTATCTACAAATCAACCGTGATGAAATGGAGTTGATGGATATAAAGTGGGCTTTCGCAAGTGCTGTTAGAAGGGCGAAGGACTTTATGGTTCGAACAGGGAGAACTTCTTTGGAAAGTAAACAGGATACGAAGTACGGATTTGATAAAGAAGCGGTTACATGTTTCAATTGTGGCGAAAAGGGGCACTTCAAACGTGAGTGCACCAGACCAAGTAAACAAGGCAATCAGAACCCATTCAGAAATCAGACGAGTACTTCAAATGTCAATGACAATCAAGATAATCGTGAAAGAAGGATGGTAGCGACGAACAACAATCAGAACCAGAACCAGTCTGGACCATCAAACACCAATCGAGCATTGACCGTTCAAGCTGATGAAGGGTTTCATTGGTCTTTACAACTTGGGGAAGGTGATCAAGATAGAGGAGGAACAGCTTGTTATGCAAAGATCATCAATCACATCAAGCACGTTCATAAGGAAGAATTTTCTGAAAGTGACGACAGTTCGGGTTATACCGGGAGTTCTGATGAAGAAAGTTCTACTTCGGGCAATTATCCTTCTGAATCTGATGTGAAGGAAGAAGCAAGTTCTGATCTTGATAACTTGTTGAATGATGTGGAGAAATTGAAATGTCAGAAACCAGTTCTGATCAAGAAGGCTGCTGTAGCATCTAAAGAAATGGAGAAGTTCTTTTCTGAAGACGGATCTTTTTCTTATCAGATTGCCTTTATGGCTCTCAGCCTCTACGAGTCAGGTAAATTCTGAAACTCCTGCTCCTAGTGTTTGTAATTCCTGTGCAGAGTTGAAGCTTGAATCTGAAAAGCTTCATAGTCATAATCAAAGTTTGGTTATTGAAATGTCTAAGTGCAAAGAGGCAAATATGGCTCTGGTTAGAAATGAAAAAGATTTTAAATCTGTAATTAAAACCTTAAAGAAAAGTGTTTCCGAAGTGACAAAAACTGTTTATCATAAACAAGTTAGTATTAACGATTACATTAATATTGTTGAGGAAACCAAAAAGGAATTAGCCATTGCCAAATGCGAGCATGATGCAATCAAGCAAAAGTTGGAGAGTTATTCTAACTCCCGATTTGTGCTCGATCACATTATTGACGTTCAACAACCGAAGGGAAACAAGAAAGGTGTTGGGTATAAGAAGTGTCCGCCTCCTTTAAGACATAATTATACCTATATGCCTGATGAAGAAGAAATGTCATGGTTTGAGCCCAGTGTGCCTCTTGATTATGAGGAAGTTACCACTGGCCTAGGGTTCAAATCGGACAATTCTTCAAGTACATCATCTGAGCAAACAGAAACTTCAACATCTACGAAACAAAGTCCTCCAATCATTGAGGACTATGAGTCGTCTGATGATGAACCAGAATCAGATATGAGTGATCAGGATAAATCACTTGACAAGATGAAAGGAGTAGAAGTTCCAATTGAGAATCATATTCTTTGTGATCCTCCTACTCTTGTTGTTCAACCAGTTGTCCAACAAGTGATAGATCCTGTCAAGAATGACAAGAAATTTGTGTCTACCGTTAAGAGTAATAACGTGTTGTACACTTTGGTTGGTGATTCTAAAATCTATTCAGATCACGATTTTCCAATTAAAAACGTCAATCCATCTTCGATTGATCAAGTTTTTGAAAATAATACAAACAAGTTTTTAGGAAAGACAATTCCAGGAGTTATTGTAACTCAATGTGACCTAATTCCAAAAGCTGAAATCAAGAAACAATTTGGAAATCAAAAATCACCAACAAAGCAACAACCTATTGCTGCTAAGGGTAAACAACCAGAAAAGAGAGCTCAAAAGCCTAATGTTTCTAAATCTAAATTTGAAACAAAAGGAGCTCGTTATCAGAAGAAAAACAGTAATGTCAGATTTGTAGAATCGAAGGGTACGGATAAAATTGAGACTTTTGAAAACAAGTCAAACACCGATTTTGAACAACAAGTCAATATTTTAAAACGTAATAGCCAAAACAATTACACTCAACATACAAACGGGTGTGATGAAAAAGCAAGTACCTCGGGTTCTATGGGTTCGACATCTGTTCGCCGATCAGATTCTCCTAACTTTGTGGAAAGGAGAACATGTTTTAAATGTGGGGAGTTTGGACACATCATTAAAAATTGTCCAAACACTCCCAAGGATAATTTTGTTGAGAAAGCACCACCTGTAAAGGTTCACCCTCAACGTCGTTCCGTTTCACCAAAACGTGATAAAAGAACTGTTAAGGAACAAGAAACGAAACAACGATGTCAAAACGTCAAAGCTGTTGAGAAGGCTTTAAAATCTGAAGTCAAAACGGTCAACAGGGAACCGAGTTCTTCACAATTTTTAAAACCAGAAGTTTCAGAATCTTTTCATAAAACTATATCTGGTAAATCAAATCAAACTTGGAAACCTATGACGGGTGAAAATTCAAAGGGAGGTGTTGTGTTACAAATCCATCAAGAAATCGAGATCATCTTTCGTGATGCTCAGGGACGACCCAAGACCACTAAGGCTTGGGTCCCCATCCTCAACTGATCATTGATGATATGTGCAGGGTGTTCCAGGAGGAACTATTAATAGTCATTGGATTGTTGATAGTGGAGCATCTAGGCACATGACAGGCGACTTACGGCTTCTATATGATGTGAGAAATATTAGAGGAGGCTATGCCGCGTTTGCTGGTGACAAAGGCGGATACATCACTGGAGAGGGAATGATCTCCAATGGTGTTGTGTGTTTCGATAAGATCAATTATGTTCGTCAAATTGATCACAATCTTCTCAGTGATTCGCAAATCTGCGACAAGAAGTTCACCGTGCATTTTGATGATGCCGGTTGTTATGTGCTGAAACCTGGTTTCAAAATTCCAGAGGAATGGATTCTCTTATCGGCTCCAAGAGTTAATGATCTTTATATTCTTGATATGAGCCAAGCGATTACGACTTCTGCACAAGTCACATGTTTTGTCTCGAAAGCCACAGAGAAGGAGTCTATATCTTGGCACAGAAGAATGGGGCACATTCACTTAAGAAAAATGAACCATTTGGTGAAAAACAATCTTGTGAATGGCGTGCCAGTGAGAAGTTTTCATCTACAAGATATCTGTGTTTCGTGCCAGAAAGGGAAACAAACGAAGAAGTCTCACCCTCTAAAGAAAATCAACACTGTTAGCATGCCTCTCGAACGTCTTCATATGGACCTCTTTGGACCTATGAGACACAAGACAACATTCGGGGATGCTTATTGTTTAGTGGTTGCTGATGATTATTCTAGATTTTCTTGGGTAGCTTTTATGGCACACAAGAGTGATACTCCTGGCATCCTCAAGGATCTTCTTACAATGTTGGAAAATCTGTACACGTTGAAAGTAAAGAGGATCCGAAGCGACAATGGAACTGAGTTCAAGAACCGTGTTATGGATGAGTTCTGTACTTCTAAGGGCATTCTTCATGAATACAGTTCTCGCTACACTCCACAACAAAATGGTGTCGCGGAGAGGAAGAATCGGACGATAATTGAAACTGCAAGAACGATGTTGGTAGAGTCGGAGCTTCCTGTTCAGTTCTGGGCGGAGGCTGTGTCGACTGCTTGTTACACATTAAACCGAGTTCTTACAGTTAAGAGACATGGCAAGACTTGTTTCGAACTTCTACAGAAAAGGAAACCGGATCTTTCATTTCTAGAACCTTTTGGCGGTCCATGCACTATGATTAAGCCGGATGGAAAGTTTGGCGCGAAAGCTATCGAGGGTTTCTTCCTTGGATATGCTACTCCAAATTTCGTGTTTGGAATCTGGCTACCAAAAAGATTGAGCTATGGAGTGAAGTAAGGGTTCAAAGGTATACAAGTCCTGTTAGGGCTCCGGGTGATCCTTGGATGTTCGACTACGATGGGCTATTCAACTCCTTTGATCTGCCAACATTTGACGAAGATTATGCAGCTGCTAGAATGTTATTTGATAGTGACAACGCTGCTGACTCGCCATTGGTTAGACCTGTTATTGTTAATCCACAAGGTTCTAATTCGGTTAACAACACAGTCCAAAATGAGGAATTTGAAGATGCTACTGAGTACAATGAGTCATCGGAAGATGATGAATATCTGGATGCGACTGAAGGCACTTCAGGTCCAGTTGCTCATGTTCAGGGCACTTCGGTTGAAACTCCTCATGTGCAGGCTGTTGATACTGCTGAAGGGAATGCATCCACTTCTACACATATTCCAGGTGTAGAGTTGGTTGTTGATCTTAATATTAATAATTTGGGTGTTAATGCTCGTGTTCCTGAAAATCCGGAAATGAGAATACATGATACCCATCCTCAGCAGAACATTATTGGAGATGTCCAACGCGGGGTGCAAACACGTAATCAGCTGAGAAACAACCAGAATGCTGGTTTGTATTCACCCATTAGAGAATCTGGTCTTCAAAATGATTGGTCCTTCGCTTGTTATGTTTCACAAGAAGAACCGAAATCTTGGAAAGAAGCCTTAAAGGATAATTCTTGGGTTGAAGCAATGCAAGAGGAACTACAACAGTTCCAGAAACTGGGTGTTTGGAGGCTTGTGGAAAAACCCGACAACTACAAGAAAATTGGCACTCGTTGGGTTTACAAGTGCAAAAAGGATGATCGTGGAGTAGTCATTCGCAACAAGGCGAGATTGGTTGTTCAGGGCTTTCGTCAAATTGAAGGCATTGATTACAATGAGGTTTATGCACCAGTTGCTCGTCTGGAGGCTATTCGGATCTTTCTAGCTTATGCTTCTTTTAAAGGATTCAAAGTCTATCAGATGGACGTCGAAAGCGCATTCTTACATGGTATTGTTGAAGAAGAGGTGTATGTCGAACAACCTCCAGGTTTCGAAGATCCTATCCATCCCGATCGGGTTTGGTTGCTCAACAAAGCTCTCTACGGGTTACATCAAGCACCGAGGGCTTGGTATGCAACCTTATCTACTTATCTGCTGGAGAACGGTTTTCGCCGGGGTCTTATCGACTGTACTCTTTTCATCAAGGAACAGGATGGTGATCTTTTGTTGGTACAGGTATACGTTGATGATATCATTTTTGGTTCTACTAACGATACTTTGTGCAGGCAATTTGAACGTGTTATGCAGGAAAAGTTCGAAATGAGCGCAATGGGAGAGATGAATTTCTTTTTGGGCCTACAAGTTCAACAAACTGAGTCTGGGATATTCATCCATTAGACTAAATATGTTGGAGACATCTTGAGTCGATTCCAGATGTTTAATGCAACGCCCATTGGTACCCCACTTCCGACTAATCACGGGATTACTCCGGACTTGAAGGGTGAAAGTGTCAACTCTTCTTATTATCGCGCTATGATTGGATCTCTCATGTATCTCACAGCATCGAGGCCTGACATCATGTATCCAACGTGCCTGCTTGCAAGATATCAAGCTAACCCAAAAGCATCTCATCTTGGAGCTGTTAAAAGGATTTTTCGCTATCTGAAGGGTTGCCCAGACACCAGTCTTTGGTACCCTAGGGATGATGGTTTTGACTTGGTTGCTTTTAGTGATTCAGATTTTGGCAGATGCAAAATAGACGGGAAATCCACAACGGCTGGATGTCAATTCTTAGGAAGTCGCTTAGTCACGTGGCAGTGCAAGAAGCAAACTTGTGTCGCTACATCAACTTGTGAAGCTGAATACATTGTTGCCTCAAGTTGTTGCTCTCAAGTTCTGTGGATTCAGCAACAAATGCGCGACTACGGTTTTGAATTCCTATCTACCTCTATTTTTGTTGATAATAATGCTGCTTTATCTATCACTAGAAATCCTGTCCAACACTCCAAGACCAAGCACATCGAAAATTAAATATCACTTCATACGTTATTATTTTGACAAAAGATTAATCGATGTTGTTAAAATCCACACTGATGAACAGCGTGCTGACCTGTTTACAAAAGCTTTTGACAAATCTCGTTTTGACTATCTTTTGTTGGTCAATGGTATTAAGGTGAAACAAGAGTAAACTTCTGTCGGCTGATCGTTTTTGTAAATATTTTCTTTAGCTTCAAAAATCTAAAAAGAATTTCAGTTTACTTATCTTTTCGCATTTTAGGGGGAGAAATTTCAGAAAATACAAAAACATGTGGAAAAATTCAAAAATCCAAAAATATGTCGTTTACTTTCTGTCTTTAAATTTGAAAAATCAAAAATTCAAAAACAATAGAAAACCAAAAATGAGTTTCTTGGAGAAAAGAAGGGAAAGTGATGATATACACTGGTGTGGTCTGTCAATATGGTCAAAAGAAAAAGAAAAATTGAAAAATGATAAGTAGCTTTACTAACAATGTATGGGTAGGCTCACAATCAGACTAAAATGTGCAGGATGATATAAACCTAACAGACTTCAAGTCAGGTGGGAACCATTCATTGGCATATGGTCTTAGTACCGAAATTACGTTTGATTGATTGCCGAGGTTCTGAGATATTCGGTCTTTATGCTGTCTTATCATCTGGGTATCATGGTTGTATCAAACCGAAAAATAACGGAGACGAAGTCTAGATCTTCCATGATACTATACATACGTGTACATATTGCATTCGACCTCAATAAGTGATCAACCATCACATGTCCAATCAAACAAGTGATAATATATCACATTTATCCGGGAGTCAAGTTCGTCTCTTTGCTGTACGAAAGTACTGACCTGTTCACGGACTTGCTCTTGTGCCCTTCATGCATCTGAAAATCAAGTTCCTCATCAATAAGTGATTCTATCACATAGGGCTTGTTTTTCAAATCAAATAAGTGAGTTTCTCACATCTTTTATACGGTCAAACGGATGATAAGCAGTATACTCACCGGTACGATGAACTCTCGAGCATACCTTGATACGGGAATGTGTCATGAGTGGATGAACACCGACAAGTAAGTATAATTCTTACCGTAAATCATATCTCCTAATTATGATTACATCTGATAAGTTGAGCTTAGGTGGACAACAATACCGAAAATTGTGGTAGAATACTTTTCTAAAGCTTTAAACAGAAATCAGAAACCGTTTTGACAAAGACCGTAAGCTGGTAATGATTCTCTTACCTTGGAACTCGCAAAAGATTGTTCTTTGTATAAATTCTTGATCTTATTGTCTTTCTTTTGTTTACCGCACTTTAATTTATGTTGTAGTGTATTTCGTAAAACTTGTTTTGATTAGCCGATGTTGGTAACTCGAAGCTTTATGCCGAAAAGCCTGAAACTGACTCGTTTGTGTTTTCTACTTCATAAAAATGCCCTTTTTGCAGTTGGTTGTTCTAACAAAGCCAAAACGTTGTTTTAAAAGTGTTCAAAGTTTTATTGTAAATGAAAATCTGGTTTAACTGATCAACAAAAACAAAGTGTTTCTGAAATTCGGAAACAAAGTGTTTTCATCATACAAGATGTTTGGACTCATTGTTTAAAGCCCAAGCGATTTCATAACTGATTCCATCGGCCCCAACAATTTGTTTAAAGCCCTTAACAAATTGGTTTCATTGTTTAAAGCCCAACTGATTTCGTCGGCCCAAAAACGGTTTTCATAACCGGGCCCAAAAGCGATTTCGTCGGCTCAACCGGCCCAACCGATTTCGTCGGCCAAAAATGAATTTCAAAACCCCAAACCGATTTCGTCAGACCAATGTAACCCCAACCGATTTCGTCGGCCCAAACAAAGCCCAAAACCGGCCCAAACCGATTTCGTCCACTCAAAAGCGATTTCGTCATCTGTTCTGTTTTCGTCAAGTGGGACCAAACATAAAAGGGGTCTTCTGCATTATTGCTTTTCAACTTTTTCAAACCATCACTCTCAAAAGATCTACCTACTGTTCATCCATCTTCTTTGCCAAAAACCCCCCAACCGACTTCAAGATTCTTTTGATTTCTTGGATCTTTTAACCATTCAAGGTACTCAAATACATCAAAAACATGTTCTAAACCTGATTGAACCCACCGATTTCGATTTCTATTTGTTTAACACCTCCATTAACTTGATGATGTTTCATATGCTTATGATCTTATAATTTCTTGTTTAAACACTGACATGATATGTTTAAATGTAATAGTTTTTATGTGTAGGTGTTATGCATTTAACTTGGTTTTTGGTTCGGGTATCATACAAGGGTTCGGGTTTTCATACAAGGGTTTGGGTTTTGGGTGTTAGTTTTTGTTTATGTTCATGTTTATTCG
This sequence comes from Helianthus tuberosus, assembly GCA_030545235.1. Lineage (NCBI taxonomy): Eukaryota > Viridiplantae > Streptophyta > Magnoliopsida > Asterales > Asteraceae > Helianthus > Helianthus tuberosus. Next base: position 187,762,984 of record CM060430.1, on the reverse strand, counting down.
GTGCATATGGTTGATGATTTGGACTCTTTGTTGTTGTTTGATTGAAAATTGTCAGAATATGTCTGTGATTTCTTTTGATATATGTAATTGATTAAAACAAGGGATGTGGGTTTTCGGGTTTAAATGTTTGAGTTGAATTGGGGTTTTCATTTGATTTGTTAGACAAATGTCTAAAATCAGTCAATAGCCGAAATCACCTGTTACTGTTGCTGAAAACCCCAAATGTCGAAATCCCTATTTTTGCCGAAATCTGTGTTTGCCTAAATTTCTAGTGCCGAAATCACCTGTTTTCCGAAATCCCCTGTGTTCCAAAACTCCAAATTGCCGAAATCCCAAAGTGATGAAATCAGTTTTGCTGAAATCACTTTTGTTGCCGAAATCGCATGTTGCCGGAATCCGATTTCGTCCCTTGATTTCGTCATCATACAGGTGTTTGGGCTAAATGTTAAAGCCCAACACATGATTTCATCGGCCCAAGTGTTTTCATCGGCCCAAGTGTTTTCGTCGGAACAATCAGTATTGGCCGAAATCCCCAAATAACAAAATTCCTGATTTCGTCATACTGATTTCGTCACATGTGTTATGTGTTTGGATAAGTTTTTGATTTCGTCACAGGGTCCATTGTTTCTTAACTGTGAAATTTGTTACCTTACTATGAACTTGGCAACTTTTATACAGCATATATATTATACATGATTAATGTCCAATACACATTAAATATGTATACTTATATGTATTTTATAATTGTCACATTCCTAGTTCTCATTACGCGTATTTTGTCAAATACAGAATGGCTCCGAAATCTCGCAAAACTCCAACAAAGAAAACCAACAAAACCGAAGAAGAAATCATGTCTGAGCCGCGACATAATGTGATTGCTCATCTTGATCCGGAAGGAAAGTTTATCGATTTTAAAGAAATCACGCAATAGATTCGGGAATCAAGAATAAACAAGGCCGTTACCTTTTCGACACCGGTATACAAGACTTTGATTAAAGCATTTTGGAATACTGCTCAGATAATTGAAGTTGATGGAAAGGAAGTGATCCGAGGGAAAGTTCATAAGCTAAATGTGGATGTCACTCCAGATATTCTCAACAATGTTTTGGAATTGCAAGACGTTGCTGACGCGCCATTCTCTATACCAATCAAATGCACGCGCGGATGTCTGCTCAGGATGAAATGTACTGCTGACATTCTTGCTGGGCAAATCAACAAAGCTACATTGCCTATGCGGTACAAGTTCTTGTTACATGTACTCATTCAATGTTTAGGCAAAAATCATGCAGGTTATGACATGACTGGATTCGATCTCATCGGTTTGATGGTAGCGCTTGTTCTGAATAAGCCATTTAGCATATCACAGTTCTTGTTTGCATACATGAAAGACAATTTACGAAGAACTGGATCTCGGACGACAGGCAAGAAATTGTGGATGTATCCGAGATTCATGCAAATGATCATGAATGCTCAGCACCCTGATCTTCCCAAAGCTGACACCGACATTCTCAAGATTGAAACTATGTTGGATCATTCCTTTAACTTGTTCAAGGGTCACTCGGCTAAGAAATATAAAGAATCTGATCCACCAAGGAAGATGTTTGGTGCTCTAGCAAACAAGGCATACGTGGCTCCTGATAATGACAAATGGCGTCACAATGACAGCCAGTCAGATGATGAAGAGCCTGAGTTAGAAAAGAGAATGAAAGAAAAGCTTAAGCGAAAGCGTGATTCATCTGATTCATCTGATAGTGATGATGATGAAGAAGGTGGTGATGGTGATGGTGGTAATGCTGAAGCGACAGCAGCTAGTGCACCTGGCGCTAGTAGTGCTGGTGGAGATGAGCGAGCAGATTCTGATTATGTTCCATCGGATACTGAGGCTGAACGTGTGCAGAAAAAGAAAACGGCTGTCCTTCGTAAGAAGAAAGCTAAAAAGAACATTGGTACTTCATCGTCTACACCACAATCTGTTCCTTCTGAGCCGATACAGGAAGCTGCAATGGATCCAAACTTTGGATTCACAGCTGATGAAGCTTCTACAATGGTGCCGTCTCCTCCAAGGTCGACTGAACAACCATCTACAACTATTCAACCACCTCCTGTGGTATCTTCAGCTGCTGAAACTCCAACTGTAACCCCTCTGGCCGTTCCTCAAAGATCTATGGCTGCTGCAATTAGAGCAACTACTTCTCAACCTAGTTCTGAACGTCAGAAGATCTTCTCAGAATATTCTCAAGACGAGAAGAACAACTTCCTATTCTCTCAACTTGAAGCTGCTGCTGATCGTATTCAGAGGCAAACTGAATTTATCAGGATCACAAAAAATGATAAGCAAGTTGAAGTCCACTGTTGATCAACAGCAAACTGTGATAGAGCGTCAACAAGCTCAGATTGATCTACTCAAGGCTGAAAATGTACGCTTGAAGGCTGCAGACGAAGAGAGAGAGAGAAGTAGCACTATACTTCAAAAGTTGGCTGAAGATCTTAAAGGAAGATGTGACTACATGAAAGAATGGTACGAGTCACGAAATACAACGATACAGGATGGAGTTAGGACGCTAACTGCTGGCTATGAGTTTCTTCGAAAGAAGGTTGTTACTCTGTGGGATGATAGATGTAAGCAACAAGAAGTTATGAAGAAAAGGGATGATGATCCTGAAGATCAAGGGAATCCTGATCCTTCTACTACATCAGAGCAGCCGCCAGCCGCTACATCTTCTGCAATCGTTGTTGTTCAGCAGCCAGTGATCGAATCTTCTCAAGGAACCTCTTCTGGAACAGTTCAACAGATTGTAGGTACATCTTCTGTTCCAAGCAGTGCTGATCTTGCATTACAGGTTGTTCATCCAGTCACTGGGGAATTGCTTGAAGAAGGCGAAATTATCAAGGATCTTTCACATGAGCAATTGCTTGCTCTAAACGCAATGAGAGAGGTAGATGATGCAGAGATTGATCGAATGGCTAGTGAGCCTGAATCTGTTGATATTGAAAACATTGAAGAGATTGTTTTTGAGGGAAATGAGAAGAAGTCTTCGTATGTTCGTAAAGACGAGAATGAATTCGCTCCTTTCGATGAAGAATGGTTACAAGAAAATGTGGAAGTCATAGATGACCATTTAAAGAACCGTGATACTTCTGAAAATATCGCAGATGCATTCTCCGAGTGGCGACAACAGTTCTTATCAAGGGTTTCCAAGCCGGTGCCAGATGCTGCTCAAGTTGATTACTTACGGTTAGAGCAAGCGAAGCCGAGTGGACGAATCCTCTGTTGGATGTTCGTCAAAGAAATACATTGCGTTGCCGTCAAAAGGGAATTTGGAATTCAATACTTCCGGTCGTTGCTGAGCATATTATCTTTGCCTTTTTATGATGTGGCAGCATTGACGAAGATAGAGCTCATAAATCGCTCAAACTTTGAAGGCGCAACTTTATTCGAGCGACTGATAAAGATGAACAAGAAGTCTGGCTGGAAAGACAAGTCATACAAGCCTCAGTTCCCTATTTATCAGCAAATCAAGTTTACTCTCGATCCGGCTACCAACACTGGCAGATACAAGCTTGTTTATGAGCCAGCGAAAGTTGTGGATAAGGTATCCTTGATGCCGATGCCGCAGAATTTCTAGGAGAAATGAGGATATGGTGTTATGACTCCGACACGCACGAGGCAGTGATTGTTTTTGATGGAAATCGTGAAAATTTCAGAATATTAGATCCGATGTGGATCGTTAACATGTCTGCGGCTGACATTGAAAAATTATATCGGCATGACATTTTTTACGAAGACAAGGACGTGCATCAAGCGTTGAAATTTCAGCGCGTCGCTTGCTTCTGCTACTACCGAGGAATTCATGCGGGCAGTTCATGGTCCGAACAACACTGAAGATTGAAGACTCAAAGAACGAAGACCAAGCAATAGACAAGGGGGAGTTTGTTAGTGCAGTTTTGTGTCTGTAACTTGTCTTGTTTAGTTGTATGTTAAACAGTCTTTTGTTATCGAGTTTGTACGTTCCGTCGTGTCTACCTAGTCGGATATCCTCCTATCCTACTTGGTATGACGTATTGTCTTTGTATTTGTATCTTAACCTAATGCTAGTGTGCATTAGGTTTAGAGGTTGTGTAATCATTCTATTATGTTCATGCCTTAGAATATATTCTGTCCTTATTTGGTTTTGATGAAAACACATGTGTTTTCATCAACAATCACATCCACGAAAACCCTTGGTGATTTCGTCAGACATATGGGACGAAATCACTCATGATTTCGTCCAAAGGGTTTTCGTTGATGGGTCAGTATATATACCAAGCATGTTTCACAGTTTAGTTTATGAGAGCATAGAGAGAAACTGAGAGTTTATCGTCAAGCATTGTGTGTATGTGTTTGCAGTTTGTTCTCATCCTGTTAATCTAAGTGAATCTTTGATTACCTGTTTGTGTTACTCGCTTTACGTTTGTTTGGTTTGCACCTTTACGGGGATTCCACACCCGTGATAGGGTTTGTGATAAACAAGGATAGGTTACGTATCGGATCCTCCGAGAAAAACGGACCTACACCATCGGACTCAAGACTGGCTGAATCTTTTGAGAAGATATCATATGGAAGACTTTTCAAAGCAACGCAAGGGTTCTCTACAGAAAATCTGATTGGTACAGGTAGTTTTTCTTCGGTTTACAAAGGATTTCTTGATGAAAATGGCTTCACTGTGGCAATCAAAGTACTAAACCTTCAACTCCAAGGAGGTTTTAAGAGTTTTATGGTGGACTGTGAGGCCTTGAGAAACATTCGCCACCGCAACCTGGTGAAGGTCATAACTGCTTGCTCAAGTATCGATTTCCAAGGCAATGATTTCAAAGCTTTGGTGTACGATTTCATGCCAAATGGGAGTCTGGAGAGCTGGTTGTATTTTGTAGATCATACGCTGGATCTTGTTCAAAGAATCAGTGTCATTAAAGACGTGGCTTATGCTGTTGATTATCTCCATTGTCATTGTGGAAATGTTATTGTTCATTGTGATTTGAACCGACCAACATATTATTGGATGCGGATATGGTTGCTCACGTTGGAGATTTTGGTCTGCTGAAAATACTTTCCCTTGAAGAAGGTTCTTATGCATATGCGAGTAGCTCAAGTATCATTAGAGGAACCATTGGGTATGCACCTCCAGGTAATTTATAGTCGGGACATGTATAGCTATGGGATCCTATTAGACTGCTTTTTTTTTTTTTTTTGTTATACAATACAATATACTCTAATTAAATAAGTTGCAGAATATGGGCTTGGAAATGAAGTGTCAACCAGTGGGGACATGTATAGCTATGGGATCCTATTGTTAGAGATGTTGACTGGGAAAAAACCTGTTAATCCAATGTTTGAAGGAGGGCTAGGCCTGCATTCGTATGCTAGGAGGGCCTTGGCTGATGGTTATGTGCTTCAGATTGTGGATCCAGTGCTTCTAAGTGAGGATGTCAATGAAAATTGTTTAATTTCACTGGTAAAAGTCGATGTGCAATGCTCTTACGAGTCTCCACAAGATCGAATGGATATTGGGACTGTTATTCACGAGCTCTTTGGGACGACATTTGCAAGTAGATCTTAATTTGCCAAACACCCACGATGCAAGTGGTGCTACCTGAAAAGCTAGCTAGTTTTTCGTTTAATAATATTGTATTAAACTGAATAACTGATGTTCGGGTGTGTGTGTGTGTGTGTGTGAACTTTGATTTCATATCTATACGTGTACTTGCTTTCTTCCTTATGAATCAATAAACAAGATATAATGTTTTTTGTGCAAAGTGATGAGAAAGCACTTTGTCTTACAGTTTAAATCTATATTTTCTTTGCAAATTTCATCAAAATCTTACATTGACACCAGACACCTGCATTATCGCATTCAGTGAATAAGAACCGAACGCCTACTTTTTTTAGACAATACCGGTTCGGTTTCAGGAAGTTCTCAGTTTGGTTAATGGGTATTTTCGGGTTGACCCTAGATTTGCTCACCCATGTTCGGTATCACAACAAGTTGGTATACAACTTTTCTCATTGATTCCCCTGTTTTATAAGTGTTTGCTGAGCGACATATGTATGAGCTTGAGCTCAAAGTAAGTGGGTTATGGTTAGTGTTTTTATTAAACTCAGAATAAATTATTTTGATAAATGGGTCAAACTTATCGTTTTTAGTATACGGGTCAAACCTATCATTTTTAGAACGCAAAGAAAAAAAACTTATGTCCTTATACCATTAGTATACCCGTCTCCGTACGGGTATAGAACTAGTTGATAATAGTTGAAAAACCTAAACATTTTAAAACCCATAAATATGTAAATTATTGGGATTGGATGTAAGAAAAGAAAAGTGAAATCTGGATTCAAAGGGTTCTGAAGAATAGAGTTGTGACGGAGCCAAGGAGTTGAAGAATCAAGTCGGTTGTGCTTACGGTTGTAGCTATATGTTTATTTTTTGTGTTCAGTTCATCATGACCCGTTCACTTTTCTAAATTTAAATATGCTCGTCCTGGCCCGTTGAGAATACAACTTTACCCAAAACAGCCCACGTATTTATATTAGGAGTCTAAATCAGCCCAAAAGTGTATATGTGGGTCCAAAGTGTCAGGTCTAGGAAAACCGTTTCGAAGGAACTATAAATAAAAATGGTGTTACCATTGAATTAGTTCTTATATTAAATTATTCATTGCATGAGGTGACACTAAATGGATTTTATGTCAATTAAACGAAACAGTTGTGAAACTAGCAGGACAACAAAATGAACATTTAAAGGAAAAGCAAAGATGGGTTGGACATTAAGTGACATGGCAAGTGATTTTTGGTGGTTTTGATTTCCAGCTTTTGTGTATAAAAGTTTCTATATTAGCCTTTGAGAAACACCAAATTGAGCTCTGTTAAAGTTTTGGTATTGATTTTTCTGTTGTATTTAGACATGGGGGTTGGCAAAGTTGTCCGATCGAAGTGGAAATCAGAGATTTAGCTTAATTTAATCAGAAATGGAGAAGGCGATGAGCTTAGCCCTTGAGTTCGAGTCCAAAGTTAACCATACCCATGGCCGGTCCTGAGGGTGGGCGGGGGGACCACCGGCCAGTGCCCAATATTTCTAATGGCACGTTATTTAGAAAAAATCGATATCTATATGTAAAAAATAAATTAATAGGTTATACTCATATAAACACCAACATAGGCCCACTTACAAAACTATTTTTATGGTTAAGATTAGTTATTAGCCCATTGTCATTAGGTTTAGACCGCCTAATACCCAATTACGTTAAGGCCTAAGGGCATGTTTTTTTGAGTTCGAACAGGGTATACGAATTCTCGGGGCTAACCCTGACCATACTTGTACCGACAAGAAAAACCCCATGGAACTCACAACACAAACCTGACTCAAAACCGTTCACACATGCTACTACGTCCTCTTCATTCCAAGAGAAACTTGATAACAAAGCCAACTCCCGGATCACCGACAAAGAAAAATAGACTCGTTTCCTTGGTGGCGAGTACTTTCGCTGCGGGGACAAGTATGGTCCAGGCCATAGATGCAGAAGAACCGGTGCCCTTAAACTGTTAGAAGTTGATGAAGAGTTGCCCGAAAATGTGAAGACAACAGAAGAACCATTAACAAATCAAGATGATATGGTAGAAATTAGTCTCCATGCTATTCTTTGAAAATCCCACACTTCAACGATGAAGGTTCATGGTACTCTCAACTCCATTGAAATCCTTATACTAATTGATAGTGGTTCAACCCACAACTTTATTTCCGATAACTTGGTCCGTGAATTGAATAAACGTTGCACACAAAATAACAAATTTTGAATAAATAATTGGAAATGGGTTTCTGTATTATAAACTAAACTTATAGAAGTAGTATTCTTATAAGTGGAAACATAAAAAAAATCAAACTTACAATTTTAGAAAAAGTGAATTGCATTTTCCGTCCTTTAAGTTTTAGCCGATTTTTAGGCTCTGTTTTTTAACTAACAAAATTACATTGAATATTCTTTATGTTGTAGTTTCTCAGTGGACGATGTCCTTAATCCAGTTAGTTTTTAACGTTAAATCCACCCATATGCTACTCATGTGAGGGCATAATGGTCTTTTAATATTTATAGGGTCTATTACCAAATATATATCTTTAAAAGGCTATGTCGGTGCATATTACATTTATGGCCCCTGCCACATTCTTCTTCTACCTGCAACAAAACATGGCTCCTTCTCTTTCTTTATCTCCTGTCTCTGTGTCTCTCTCTCTCTGTGTTTCTCTGGGATGAACGAGGAAGACGAAGACGACAGCGGCGAAGACATCGCTCCCGCCATCGCACCTCGCGTCCGAATCCATCATTGGGAAACCCTAGGGTTCCGACGGTTGTTGTGACCAAGAACTAGGCGCCGGCAAAAATAGAAACAGAACCCCTAGGGTTTCGACGAAGACGAACTCCGGCAGTTGGACTCGGACTCTGGCCGTCACGGTGATTTGGATTTGGTCTGAGATAACCCCCAGCAGATTAGCGTCGTCTAGGGCCGGTGAACGGCGGCGATTCAGTTGTTAATTTGACCGGTTCCGACGAGTAGGTGAGTGTTTGCCCAGAATCCGGTCACTACAGAACTCAGAACCGGCGAGTAAGGTAAATCTGAGCTTTGTTCTTTTCAGTTGTATAATTTTTATCAACAAGTGATGTTCAATTTGTTGATGGTTATGATTCTGATTTTTTTTTCTTATGGGTTGTTTGTTCCAAATCCATGTTAGGTCTATGAATTTAAGAGGTTTTAGGATTAATTAGATAGAGATGATTGCATCTTAATTGAGATTGATATCAAATTTATTTATTAGCTTGATTTGGAGGAACAACGAATTCTATCTTCTGAGTCTTTTGGGCTTTTATAGTTTGATTTATTATATAGGGAACATAGCTTGAAGCACCAGTTGAATGATTAAATGCAATTTGTATTGAAAGCTAAGCAATCCTAATCAAATAACCAATATTCTATTTATTTAAACAAATATTTTTTTATAACTGAAATTTAGGCTGTGTAGTGTTGTTCATTGCCTTGAATATCGATAAACATATAAGAGTTATTATACTGCTTAGATTTTGGGATTTGACCTATGATGAGTGATTTTTCTATGTTGAAAGTGAAATCATATCATATGCCATATGGTGCATAATTTCCTTCACTTGATTCGAACTCAGTGTGATTAGGGGGATTTTGGACTTGGGGGTTAGGAGTGTCATTGTTTGTATTGAGTTTTTGGTCAAACATAGTATTAGAGCATCTGTTCATGGCTGCATTGTATATTGGTGTTAAAGTTGTTAATGTAATTTTGACCAAGTGTTTACATCTGGAATATGTTTCCATTATATGTTTCAGACAGAGTTTCCTACTGGTACAAAATTAGACAAGCTACTGTAGTGGGAAACGCGAACTGGGAACATGAAATTTATGGTCTTGTGGTGAACTTAGCATATAGTAGATCTATAAAAGGAATATATATTATCAAGAGCTTAACGCTTTGCTTTTAAAGTTTATGTATCTATTTAATATTTAGATACCAACATCACTGGTTATTTTCTTTTTGGTTATTTTCTTTTTACTCTGCTTAACCTTCTTATGGAACGCTTGCTCCCACACGAAGCAATGCTTTATCTTGACGTGATTGCTAAATGTACGCATAAAGATCGAGTTGGTTCTATTTTCCGGATTTTTGTCAAGTAAGTTTAGTTTTCATTACATGAGTGTTGGATCTGACTATGGGCGAAACTACTTCAGTTTTGAGACGGGTCATTTTTAGCCGTATGTCAAAACGGCCAGTCAAGTTGGATAGGTTGGGTAATCATTTACTCATTTTATTGTTAACTTCACTTTTCATTACATGATTGTTGGATATGGCAATGGGTGAAACGACCTCTATTTTCAGACAAGTCATTTTCCCAGTCAAGTTGGATTGGCTTGGGACGTCACTCATCATTTAATCATTTTATTGTTCAGTTGGAATAAGTTACCATCTAAACCAATTGTGAATTGTTAGTAATTGGGTCAAATTGTTACCCCAAAACAATTATTATATTTGACGAACTCAACTAACTTAAAGTTTTTATTCATTAATCACCGTAGGTATTATTTACTTGATTTGGATCATGGTTTGTATTTAGTTCATAGAACATCATGGAAAGCCCAACGAAGGTTGACCGACTGTTAAAGGCCAAAGCCTAAATTGGATGGTTAACGTGAGCAGAATGAGATTAGCTGGCTGTGTGTAGAATGTGTAGGTTTCGCTTTGTTTACAGTGGTAAACATGTGGTAGACATCTGGCAGGCATTGAACATCGTGCACAACATGCCTCTATTGTTTACAATGCTAGACATCATCCCACAGCTTCAAACCTTTTGTAATCCAAGCTTTATGTTTTAGATATGGTTTTGTAAAAAGCATTAGAAAATACTTAAAAGGATGGTTACATGTTGTACCTTTTTTGACTTAATAGAAACCAAATACCCAAGAATTTGCCGGAAATGAAGAAGCCTAATCGAGTAATCGAAAGCCACACCTCCAGTGTAACACCTCGAAAATTCGGGTTCAATAATAAAACGACACGTGTCACGTCAGACAAAACGCGTTGTAAACTCGGATTTAATAAAGATGAGTCGGCAGGATTTAAAGTGGCGTCATGTTAAACCGTTACCTCTGAACGACCTCAAAGATAAATCCCAAGACCCGATTAAATGTTACACACATCTTTTATGCCCTCATTGCAGGGAATTATTGTCAATAATGGACTTGCAAAAGCATGATTTGATCCCAAGAAGAAAACGAATGATAAACCGTTGTTTTCGGGTCTTGTAAGTTCATTCAATTTCAACAAAGGTTCATGGTAGGGTAATATACAGGAGTAGACACTTATTAGAGGCCCCTCCATGTAAAAGAATGGCTAAAAATCGTGCAAGTGGATTATTTGTTCGAAACACCAACAAGCAACAACAAAATCTGCCTCTGAGAAGAGGTAGCGCACCGCTACATGTGTAGCGTAACGGTGCGCTACCATGTAAAGTCAAACGGCCCTTTATAGCGGGCTAGCGCACCGCTACAAGTGTAGCGTAACGGTGCGCTAGGGATGCCCAGTTCCAGAAAAACGGGCTGTTGCCTGTCTTTCGCGATTTTAACCCATTAAACCGGTTTTTATCATTATTTAAAGAACCCTAACTATCCTAGAAGCACTAGGACAAGTGTTGGATGGTTGTGGTTAATCCTAGAGTGAGTTGTCAACCAATCATGGTGAGTTCTTCACTATATAAAGCACAACATGTTGCAACATTCATTCTCACACTTGCAACTGATCATTGGAGCATTTCTGGAGCTAAGGAACTCTCCCATCTGATCATAATTCGTGCATTGGACTCTTGTAAGTCTGCTAGTCTTGTTTAGTAGTGTTTAGCTTAGTTAATTAGCTAAAAGTCAAACCGTCGTAATTACGGTTTGACTTCGAGATTAGTCAATAATGACTCAGTCTTATCTCGAATTAAAAGTAGTTTTAGAATGGTATTTATGTGGGAAATAAAACCCCAAAAGGGTTTCCCCTGATCACCATCCTAAGCAGGTCAAATGTCGGGTCAAACCTTTACTTAAAAAGTCAACATAATGCTTAAAATGTCATTTATGCATAATTAGCTATCTAGAACATATATAACCCATTTGAACATTGTTATAACTTAGAAATAAGTGTAAGAACATGTCCCAACATGTTCAACCCGACTATTTCCTGTTTATACCCGGTTCGGAACCGAAAGTCACATAGTTTGACTTTCCCGTTGACTTTCAGTTCTGACCCGTTTGGGTATATTTTAGAAATGCCTCAGAGCTCTAATTGGATTAGGATACATGTTAGAACAACCCTCTGTGATCATGCACCTTGGTTCACTAGTTATCCAATTAATATGCATATTTCCGTTAATTGCTCATACGTTGACCGTTATGCCCTTATTACCCTAAATCACGATTTATGAAAATGTAAAAGTGTAGAAACCTTAGTTACTGATATATAAACTTGTATGCAAAGTTTGACATCAGTTTGACTTGTAGATTAAGAGTTATGCTCATTGTCGCTAAATTAAAGCTTTTTGTTAATAAAATGGCGTAATTAGCGTATAGCCTAGTTAAACATACTTTTTGGTATCAAATCTTTTACCCACTGATGTTATATATTATTTTGGTATTTTTAAAGATTTTTAATTAATTTTAGGCTGAGCATAACTAGTAGTCGTAGGCTTAATCCGATAATTGTCGGTTTTGCCCTTACGGGCCATAAAATGAGTTTTACTTATCTAAACGACTCCAAACCTTTTGCTACTGATCACATATGTTAAATAAATTATTTTAAGACTTCTGGAAATATAAAAATATCAGATTTAAGTATAAAACCCGGAAATGGCCTTTAATCGCCATAATTAGCATTTTTAACGCATAGTATGTCTTAGAATCATATTGGACATACCCGGGTTGATACCTACTGATATATGAGGCAAATTATGATATTTTAACAGTAAGAAAAGGTTGATAAACTCAGACTTCGTTTTTGGAGCTTTTCGGCTTATGTGAAATTACCAAAATACCCCTACGGGGCATAGTTTGGTTAAATATGATAAATTTCACATATATACCTTAGCCTACTGTTATAACCCATCCATATGAGTATGTTTGCTGTTTACATCAGACCTGTAACTCAGTTGAACATATAAACGCTTTTACAAACTTTAAAATGACCAAACTACCCCTACGGGGCATAGTTTGTGTCTAAATTAGTTCGGGGCATAACGAAAGACATCCTACTGATGTCACAACATATTTGAAGCATATTAACTTAGGAAACCTGTATATGGCTCTTACGGATACCCGTTACGCATCTTACGCGTTCGGCTCGGTTTATGTAACAAGTTTACATAAATTAGCCGAAACGGGTCAAACCTTATCGGTTTTATCTCAAAATCCAGAATGTGAATAATAAACCCATATTAAACAAGTCTTCAAACTTGTCGGGTCTGAATCACATTCAATCCGGTCTTCGCTTAATCGTGCGTACGAACCGTATCTTCGAAACTAGCCGGTCTAAGCTTAAGCATAATTAAAGACCCGCTAGGATTCTAATAGGTTATATTTAACCTTTGTTTCAGATTAGGAGAAACAGTAAAAGCTACCTGCTATTTGATTATTGTGACTATACTTTGCATCAAGGTAAATACTTTTAACTTATTTTCCCTATACGGGCTTGGGTTACGGTACATAGCGTACCGCTTGATCGGGCATCAAATCTCCCCGCTTAGTGGGTAGTTGAATAATTTGATCGGCTCGTTTTAAACAGATTTGTTTACTTTAAAGCCTTTGGGGGGTTAATGACCATGTCCCGGATATCCTTGGCATTATCTTACGAGATGGCCACGACCTGAGCACGGGGTGTAGGCGTACACCTGTCGGTGTATAACTCATTATTGTGGTGTGTCTATTGATCTTTAACCCGGATACGTTCCGGGCTACTGAACGCATAAGTAACATGTAAATCGTTCACAAGATTATAATATTAAATAATTCTCCCAAGTTAAATAAAATGTTTATGCCATGTGCATCCAAACCAATTTTCAATCATTTTACAAAATGAGTCAGTTGAATGTATTTACCAGTGTAAACTGACGTATTTTCCCAAAAAGATTAAATGCAGGTACTAGGCGAAATAGGCTGGGATTCTCCTAAGCATCATTAGAAGTCTCGCAAGCTTAAGATGCCGAAGTCTGTTGAACCATAATTAATAATTTTATTATTCGATCCTACTGTGGATAAACACCGGATATTGTGACTTTGACTATTACGTTGCCAACCACGTCACGATACTCCCCCACCGGGCCCACCGGTGACACGTGGAAATCGGGGTGTGACAGGTTGGTATCAGAGCCAACTCTGAGTGAATTAAACACTAGCCTTTTGTGTTTAATCTCAGTTACACAATTTGCACATATCTAAAACTTCGAGTCTAGACTTATAACATAGGACAAATTCCACTATTGATTGTGTTGTCCTTTATTTAAATTTGCATATATCTTTGTATTGTTATCTCATGCTTTATTGAAAGGAATATCGAAAATGCCGCCAAGATTCTTCCGAACACGAGGACGCGGAAAGGGGCCGATAGCCGCCCCCAATGATCATGAAGCTGGACCCTCGCGACGGCGAGCTCCATCCAACACAGAGAGTGATGACCCCAGAGAAAACAGGCGAAACCAAGTGGAACCGGCGAGACGGTCGATTTCACATAGCTCAACACCGCCCGTACTCAATCCATATGAACCCAACAACCCCCAGCCTTCATATATACCACTACAAAGGTCTTTGTCTCACCATTCGTATGGTGACCCCACGCCCATATTTCGAGGCCAATTTAATCCGGCCAACTACTTGCCAGAACCCGTGGGTTTTAACCCACTAGGGCCTGAAGATCACTTCTCGGGGGATAATGATGACGATATGGATGAGGATACTGACCCCATCATGCCGGCAAGTGGTACGCCGAACCATCCGATCGAAATCTCAGACGGATCATCCTTTCACGGATCACCATACGGCGGTCCAGATAGTTTTCAAGCTCTGTTTGATCAACACCAGTGGTACTATACGCCTTCAAACCACACGGCGTCTCATCAGCAGCAGCAGGAGCCACAGCCGCAGCCGTATCATCAAGATTCATCTGAGGATCACCGATTTGTGGCAGTTACGCCACCACCTCCACCGCCACCAGTTCAACCAGCACCTCCTCAACCGCCAAGGCGTAGGAGAACCGGTGCCCGTATATCGGTACGACCGGGGGGCTTCACTTTCGATTCCCCACGTCAGTCTAGTGCTAGTCACTACCCACCGCACCATGAGGACCCGCAAATGGGTGGACCCTCTAACCCTGCCGTACTGCAGCCGCCTCCAATGGGTTTTGATGACCCGATACCAGCATACCCGGGTGGTATGGGCTACAACCCGTTTGAACCCCCAACGCATCATAACTATGGTTACGGAGAGGCTGATCCGTACTTGGTAGCAGCGAACTACGGCCCTCAAGGACCCTATGGGGATCCTTGGGGGGTGAGTTACCCGACTCAGGGATACTCGATACCTCCCAGACCCATTATCAGGACGCAGTCGCAGCCACCACGATTTTCTCCAAATAGGGAGGAAATTTTGCAGAGGTTGGAGCAGGTGGAAAGGGAAGCACACGAGGATCGTAGGGAAAGGCAAACATTCTTCCAAGGACTGATGGGTCTGATCAAGGGGAAGAACAAGAAGGATCGTTGAATTCTTCTATTGCTGATGTATAAGCCCCTGCGTGGGTGTATTTGATATGTTTGGTTTGAGCCCCTGCGTGGGCATGTTTGTTGTTTTAAACCCCTACGTGGGTGTGTATGGTTTGATTAAGTAGTCCCTGCGTGGGCATGTATTATATCTAGCCCCTACGTGGGCCTGTGTGTTATTTAACCCCTGCGAGGGTAAGTATCTGTTTAACCCTGCGAGGGTAAGTTTGTATTTGGAAGACCCGTTTAGGGCAAATGTGTAATATTCTAAAAATGAATTAATGGAATGGTTATTTTATAAATTTCATGTTGCCATTATGTTCGTATATAAACTATAAATGAAATAAACAAATTAAAAATCATTTCCTTTGTTAAAATAAATATGCCTATGTAAAATTTTTAATAAGAATCTTAAGTGTGAAACCTAGCCTCGGGTCAAATATAAGACCGGGCCAAGATGGTAAGACCTGTTTAAAAGGTTCAAATTCTTGTTAACATTTTAAAACATGTTAACACTCCTGGCAGAAGTGATCTCGTTAAAAATCACATTTGTATAAGGATTCTTTAGAAGATTCCAAACCCAGTTTAATGATCTCTAAATCCTGGGTCTACATCATCAATAAAGATGATTATATTTTTACCATACGTTGGTAATAAAATGCCTACGGGCCTTGCTCATTTCTATATGAGCCAAAAGACAGTGGTAGCATTGACTCCCTGTCAAATAAAGGTAATGAACTAGGTTCGAACCTTAAAAGCCTTGATTCTCTGAAATCATAGCTTATAATTTATATTGTCCACGTGACTAGGCCTATTGTGCCAATATACTTTAATGTTTTGATTCTCTTAAATCATAGATTAAGTTAAGAATGTCCACGTGACTAGGCTTTTTGTGCCACAAATAAAACTATGAATGTTTTATAATTAGGATAAATTATAATAAGAATCCTAAATAAATATGATTTATAAATTAACCAAATATGGTCTCTGTACCATGGCTAATGAATTGCAATGAAAGACAATTCCATAATAAACTCCATAGTAAAATATTGTTCTTGTTCTCTGCAACAGTTCAATTCAAATGGCTGAATCAAATGAAGTAAATAGCCATCCAGTGGAGCCAAATGAGAACGCCCAGATTACATTAACGGGCGCTGAACTAAAAGCAATCATAGATGGTGCTATCACACAGGCTTTGGATAGACAGTATGAGGAATACAGTGGTACTCGTAGTAGGACCCACTCTGCGTCACATTCGAAGCCTAGGACTCATTCTGAGGCTCATAACAAGCCTCCTCCCAAAAAGGATGGACCAAAGAAAAACGGTGATGATCGCCAGTCCACCAACCACCAAAGTAATCCATCTCAGCATTTAGTACTGCATCAAGGACACCGTAACAGGGGTTGCACATATAAGTACTTTGTGTCTTGTAAACCCAGGGATTTTACGGGGGAGAAAGGATCCGTCGACTGTATGACGTGGCTGGATGAGATGGACACGGTCGTGGACATCAGCGGATGTGCTGAAGGTGATGTGGTTAAATTTGTCTCACAGTCCTTCAAAGGTGAGGCGTTAGCTTGGTGGAGATCTCTGATGGAGGCCTCCGGAAAGATCCCGTTGTATAGTATGTCGTGGGATCAATTCATCGCCTTGATCAAGGAAAATTTCTGCCCTCAACATGAGGTGGAAAAGATAGAATATGACTTTCTATCACTGGTGATGAAGAACCTCGACTGTCAAGCATATCTGACAAGCTTCAATACACTATCCCGGTTGGTACCTTATCTGGTAACCCCGGAGCCTAAAAGGATCGCTCGTTTTATTGGTGGATTAGAACCCGAGATCAAGGCCAGTGTAAAAGCTTCTCGGCCAGTTACCTTCAGGTCTGTAACTGACCTTTCCTTATCCCTCACACTGGATGCGGTCCGGCAAAGATCGCTGAGGAATAAGGATGCTGAGAAGAGGAAGCGAGAAGATGATGGTTCGCGTAAGTCGAACAAGAAGCACCGTGGGAGCGGTGATCTCAAGAAGGGATCGGAATCGAGGAAAGATGGGCATCGTTCTGGAGAGAAGCCCACATGCAAAACTTGCAAGAAACAGCACTTTGGAAAGTGCAGGCTCGAATCAAACTCGAATAAAGAGTCAAGGTCTTTTGCTTGTGGTTTGTGCAAGTCCAAGGAACACAAAACCTTGGATTGCAAGAAGATGAAAGATGCAACGTGCTACCGTTGCAATGAGAAGGGCCACATAAAGACTAACTGCCCCAAGAACAACAAGAAGCCTGAAGAGGCTAAGAAGACTAATGCCAGAGTCTTCAGGATGGATGCGAAGGAGGCTGTGCAGGATGATAACGTCATAACAGGTACTTTCCTTGTAAATGATGTCTTTGCAAGAGTACTTTTTGATTCAGGCGCAGATAAGTCTTTCGTAGATCATAAATTTTGTGAATTATTGAATTTACCTGTCAAAACCCTAAAAGTGAACTATGAGGTAGAGTTAGCAGATGGTACCGTAGAAACCGTCTCTACTGTGTTAGATGGATGTGTTATGTCCATTAAGAACCATTCTTTTCCTCTGTCTCTACTTCCGTTTAAACTAGCCGGTTTTGACATAGTTCTGGGTATGGACTGGTTATCTCATAACCAGGCCCAAATCGTTTGTAACCAGAAACAGGTAGTAATAAAGACTCCGTCTGGTGAACCACTTACCATTCGGGGAGATACCCAGTACGGACTGCCTGAGCAGGTGACTATGCTCAAGGCTTCCAAGTGTTTGAGGAAGGGGTGTGTCATCTACATGGCGCAAGTGATCATTGATGAGCCCAAACCGAAGATAGAAGACATCCCTGTCATCTCGGAGTACCCAGAAGTGTTTCCTGAAGATCTACCTGGTTTACCACCAGATAGGCAAGTCGAGTTCAGGATCGATATCATCCCCGGAGCAGCACCTGTTGCTAGAGCTCCCTACAGATTGGCACCCACGGAAATGAAGGAGTTGCGGACACAGCTAGATGAATTGCTGGCTAAGGGTTTCATTAGACCTAGTTCATCTCCTTGGGGAGCGCCAATCTTGTTTGTCAAGAAGAAGGATGGGTCGATGCGTCTGTGCATCGACTATCGCGAGCTTAATAAAGTCACGATCAAGAATAGGTATCCTCTGCCCAGAATCGACGATTTGTTCGATCAACTTCAAGGGGCAAGTTACTTCTCGAAGATTGATCTAAGGTCAGGCTACCATCAATTGAAGGTCAAGGATGAAGACGTTCACAAGACTGCATTTAGGACTCGTTACGGTCACTACGAGTTCCTAGTGATGCCTTTTGGGCTCACTAATGCACCAGCCGCATTCATGGATCTCATGAATCGCGTCTGCAAACCTTACTTAGATAAATTCGTCATCGTTTTCATCGACGACATTCTCATTTATTCTAAGAACAAAGCTGACCACGAGAAACATCTTCGATGTATTCTCAAACTTCTGCATAAGGAGAAGCTCTATGCCAAATTCTCCAAGTGTGAATTTTGGCTTAGAGAAGTTCAATTTCTTGGACATGTGGTCAGTGAGCGTGGTATCCAAGTGGATCCCGCTAAGGTTGAAGCAGTGATGAACTGGCAAGAACCAAAGACGCCTACGGAGATTCGTAGCTTCCTGGGATTGGCAGGATATTACAGGCGTTTTATTGAAAATTTTTCAAGGATTGCTGCACCCCTAACCTCCTTAACTAAAAAGAAGGTTAAGTTTGTTTGGGGCCCTAAGCAGCAAGAATCCTTTGATATTTTGAAGCAGAAGTTGAGCAACGCCCCAGTACTGACATTGCCAGATGGAATTGAAGACTTTGTGGTATATTGTGATGCTTCGCACACTGGCATGGGGTGTGTGCTTATGCAGAAAGGCAAGGTGATTGCCTACGCTTCAAGGCAATTGAAAGTGCATGAAAAGAATTACACCACCCATGACTTGGAGCTGGGTGCCGTTGTATTCGCACTGAAGCTTTGGAGGCACTATCTTTATGGTGTCAAATGTGTGATTTATTCTGATCACAAGAGCCTCCAACATCTGTTTAATCAGAAGGAATTGAATATGAGGCAACGCCGTTGGATGGAAACCTTGAATGATTATGATTGTGAAATCAAATACCATCCCGGCAAGGCGAATGTAGTCGCCGATGCCTTAAGTCGGAAGGAAAGGGTTAAACCTATCCGAATCAATGCCAAGCGCATGGAATTAAAGAACAGTCTGATGGAAGGGTTGTTAGCTGCACAGAAGGAAGTTGTGTTGGAAGCTAACTATCCTAATGAAAAGTTAGGAGTAACTGAGGAGCAGTTAACTCTTAGCAAAGACGGAATTTTACGGTTAAACGGACGAATATGGGTTCCAATTTATGGAGGACTTCGTGATGTCATCTTCCAGGAAGCCCATAGTTCCAAATACTCCGTTCATCCTGGAGCTGATAAGATGTACCAGGATCTAAGGGAAAATTATTGGTGGATAGGCTTGAAAAAGTCTGTAGCCGCCCATGTAGCAAAATGCTTGACATGTGCGCAAGTCAAAGCCGAGCATCAGAAACCGTCAGGTTTGCTACAACAGCCTGAACTTCCTACGTGGAAGTGGGAAATGGTAACTATGGATTTTATTACCAAGTTACCCAAGACGAGGAAAGGAAATGATACGATATGGGTTATAGTTGACCGACTGACTAAGTCAGCTCATTTCTTACCCATCAAGGAGACTTATAGCTCCGATATGTTAGCCCAGTTATATGTTGATAAGATTGTAGCCCTACACGGCATACCTGTAGCTATTATCTCTGACCAGGATACTAGGTACACATCACACTTTTGGAAGAGTTTCCAACAATCTTTGGGCACACGTTTGAACTTTAGTACGGCTTACCATCCTCAGACAGACGGTCAGAGTGAGCGTACTATTCAAACGTTGGAAGACATGCTACGTGCATGTGCGATCGATTTGGGAGGTAGTTGGGATAAGAACCTACCATTGATCGAATTCTCCTACAACAATAGCTACCATACCAGCATAAAGGTTGCGCCTTTTGAGGCATTATACGGTAGAAAGTGTAGATCGCCAGTTTGTTGGGCGGAAGTTGGAGAAGTCCAGTTATCAGGACCAGAGATCGTGTTTGAAACAACGGACAAGATTGTCCAGATTCGTAACAATCTCCAAGCTGCCCGGAATAGGCAGAAGAGTTACGCTGATCCTAGTCGTAAGGATTTTCACTTCGAAGTAGGTGAAAAAGTTCTACTTAAAGTGTCACCCTGGAAAGGAGTGATGCGATTTGGTAAGAAAGGCAAACTAAGCCCGAGATACATAGGACCTTTCGAGGTTATCGAACGTGTCGGGTCAGTTGCCTATAAGTTGAACTTACCAGAAGAGCTCAGTGGAATTCACAATGTGTTCCACATCTGCAATCTAAAGAAATGTTCCGCTGACGAATCACATGTCATGCCGCATACAGATGTGCATATTGACGAGAGCTTAAAATTCGTGGAAAAACCTGTGTCGATTGAAGATCGACAGGTAAGAAAGCTTCGGAGAAAGCATATACCTTTTGTTAAGGTCAAATGGGATGCCAGTAGAGGTCCCGATTTCACGTGGGAGGTTGAATCCACGATGAAAGAAAAGTACCCTTACTTGTTTCAGTAAATCTCGGGTCGAGATTTATTTTAAGGGGGTGAGGATGTAACACCTCGAAAATTCGGGTTCAATAATAAAACGACACGTGTCACGTCAGACAAAACGCGTTGTAAACTCGGATTTAATAAAGATGAGTCGGCAGGATTTAAAGTGGCGTCATGTTAAACCGTTACCTCTGAACGACCTCAAAGATAAATCCCAAGACCCGATTAAATGTTACACACATCTTTTATGCCCTCATTGCAGGGAATTATTGTCAATAATGGACTTGCAAAAGCATGATTTGATCCCAAGAAGAAAACGAATGATAAACCGTTGTTTTCGGGTCTTGTAAGTTCATTCAATTTCAACAAAGGTTCATGGTAGGGTAATATACAGGAGTAGACACTTATTAGAGGCCCCTCCATGTAAAAGAATGGCTAAAAATCGTGCAAGTGGATTATTTGTTCGAAACACCAACAAACAACAACAAAATCTGCCTCTGAGAAGAGGTAGCGCACCGCTACATGTGTAGCGTAACGGTGCGCTACCATGTAAAGTCAAACGGCCCTTTATAGCGGGCTAGCGCACCGCTACAAGTGTAGCGTAACGGTGCGCTAGGGATGCCCAGTTCCAGAAAAACGGGCTGTTGCCTGTCTTTCGCGATTTTAACCCATTAAACCGGTTTTTATCATTATTTAAAGACCCCTAACTATCCTAGAAGCACTAGGACAAGTGTTGGATGGTTGTGGTTAATCCTAGAGTGAGTTGTCAACCAATCATGGTGAGTTCTTCACTATATAAAGCACAACATGTTGCAACATTCATTCTCACACTTGCAACTGATCATTGGAGCATTTCTGGAGCTAAGGAACTCTCCCATCTGATCATAATTCGTGCATTGGACTTTTGTAAGTCTGCTAGTCTTGTTTAGTAGTGTTTAGCTTAGTTAATTAGCTAAAAGTCAAACCGTCGTAATTACGGTTTGACTTCGAGATTAGTCAATAATGACTCAGTCTTATCTCGAATTAAAAGTAGTTTTAGAATGGTATTTATGTGGGAAATAAAACCCCAAAAGGGTTTCCCCTGATCACCATCCTAAGCAGGTCAAATGTCGGGTCAAACCTTTACTTAAAAAGTCAACATAATGCTTAAAATGTCATTTATGCATAATTAGCTATCTAGAACATATATAACCCATTTGAACATTGTTATAACTTAGAAATAAGTGTAAGAACATGTCCCAACATGTTCAACCCGACTATTTCCTGTTTATACCCGGTTCGGAACCGAAAGTCACATAGTTTGACTTTCCCGTTGACTTTCAGTTCTGACCCGTTTGGGTATATTTTAGAAATGCCTCAGAGCTCTAATTGGATTAGGATACATGTTAGAACAACCCTCTGTGATCATGCACCTTGGTTCACTAGTTATCCAATTAATATGCATATTTCCGTTAATTGCTCATACGTTGACCGTTATGCCCTTATTACCCTAAATCACGATTTATGAAAATGTAAAAGTGTAGAAACCTTAGTTACTGATATATAAACTTGTATGCAAAGTTTGACATCAGTTTGACTTGTAGATTAAGAGTTATGCTCATTGTCGCTAAATTAAAGCTTTATGTTAATAAAATGGCGTAATTAGCGTATAGCCTAGTTAAACATACTTTTTGGTATCAAATCTTTTACCCACTGATGTTATATATTATTTTGGGATTTTTAAAGATTTTTAATTAATTTTAGGCTGAGCATAACTAGTAGTCGTAGGCTTAATCCGGTAATTGTCGGTTTTGCCCTTACGGGCCATAAAATGAGTTTTACTTATCTAAACGACTCCAAACCTTTTGCTACTGATCACATATGTTAAATAAATTATTTTAAGACTTCTGGAAATATAAAAA
Organism: Helianthus tuberosus; assembly: GCA_030545235.1. Taxonomy (NCBI): domain Eukaryota; kingdom Viridiplantae; phylum Streptophyta; class Magnoliopsida; order Asterales; family Asteraceae; genus Helianthus; species Helianthus tuberosus. The sequence continues at coordinate 187,740,113 of CM060430.1, read as the reverse complement.
TATCAGATTTAAGTATAAAACCCGGAAATGGCCTTTAATCGCCATAATTAGCATTTTTAACGCATAGTATGTCTTAGAATCATATTGGACATACCCGGGTTGATACCTACTGATATATGAGGCAAATTATGATATTTTAACAGTAAGCAAAGGTTGATAAACTCAGAATTCGTTTTTGGAGCTTTTCGGCTTATGTGAAATTACCAAAATACCCCTACGGGGCATAGTTTGGTTAAATATGATAAATTTCACATATATACCTTAGCCTACTGTTATAACCCATCCATATGAGTATGTTTGCTGTTTACATCAGACCTGTAACTCAGTTGAACATATAAACGCTTTTACAAACTTTAAAATGACCAAACTACCCCTACGGGGCATAGTTTGTGTCTAAATTAGTTCGGGGCATAACGAAAGACATCCTACTGATGTCACAACATATTTGAAGCATATTAACTTAGGAAACCTGTATATGGCTCTTACGGATACCCGTTACGCATCTTACGCGTTCGGCTCGGTTTATGTAACAAGTTTACATAAATTAGCCGAAACGGGTCAAACCTTATCGGTTTTATCTCAAAATCCAGAATGTGAATAATAAACCCATATTAAACAAGTCTTCAAACTTTTCGGGTCTGAATCACATTCAATCCGGTCTTCGCTTAATCGTGCGTACGAACCGTATCTTCGAAACTAGCCGATCTAAGCTTAAGCATAATTAAAGACCCGCTAGGATTCTAATAGGTTATATTTAACCTTTGTTCCAGATTAGGAGAAACAGTAAAAGCTACCTGCTATTTGATTATTGTGACTATACTTTGCATCAAGGTAAATACTTTTAACTTATTTTCCCTATATGGGCTTGGGTTACGGTACATAGCGTACCGCTTGATCGGGCATCAAATCTCCACGCTTAGTGGGTAGTTGAATAATTTGATCGGCTCGTTTTAAACAGATTTGTTTACTTTAAAGCCTTTGGGGGGTTAATGACCATGTCCCGGATATCCTTGGCATTATCTTACGAGATGGCCACGACCTGAGCACGGGGTGTAGGCGTACACCTGTCGGTGTATAACTCATTATTGTGGTGTGCCTATTGATCTTTAACCCGGATACGTTCCGGGCTACTGAACGCATAAGTAACATGTAAATCGTTCACAAGATTATAATATTAAATAATTCTCCCAAGTTAAATAAAATGTTTATGCCATGTGCATCCAAACCAATTTTCAATCATTTTACAAAATGAGTCAGTTGAATGTATTTACCAGTGTAAACTGACGTATTTTCCCAAAAAGATTAAATGCAGGTACTAGGCGAAATAGGCTGGGATTCTCCTAAGCATCATTAGAAGTCTCGCAAGCTTAAGATGCCGAAGTCTGTTGAACCATAATTAATAATTTTATTATTCGATCCTACTGTGGATAAACACCGGATATTGTGACTTTGTTTACAATAAATAAATTCGGTTGTAATATATTTTAAATTTGCTTCCGCTGTGCATTATTATATTGTGTTGTTTGACTATTACGTTGCCAACCACGTCACGATACTCCCCCACCGGGCCCACCGGTGACACGTGGAAATCGGGGTGTGACATCCAGCCTCTAAAATCTAATGGACAACCACAGGTCTGCTTCTCTCTTTTTTAAGTTCTCTTTGTATGAAATTCGTTAATATATTCAAGCAGTTAAAGGTTAGGTTAAGTTAGAATTTAGTTGGGTAGGTTGAATATGTCAAACGGGCTATGTGAGGTGCGTTATTTATTGCTTAAAGAGGAGGCTAGAGTAATGGCATTAATCATACTTTTCTAATTTGCACATCAATATTTGTTTTTTAATGGTAGTTTCCAGCAGGTGTTTCAAGTGACCCGAGGCCAGTGAAGATCTTTTAGACAGACGAGAGACCTAAGGCCCCAAATCACCTGGTATGCTTAACTTATAAAACAGAAACCCTTTATATAGACATAATGAATGAATATACTGTAAAAAGTATTTGTTCTATTTCTCTTAGTAAACGATCAGCCAAGTGGTCTTTATAAAGTGTGCTATCCAACCAAATGGGTCATAAAATTTCTACTAAGACATTAAATTAAAGGCTAACCATTAGCAGCTATTTAAAAGCGTAAAAAGAAGGTGTGCATTTGGATGCTTTTCGTTTCAGTTACTTGAATTTTGATTTATTATAATATTGTCATATATTTAGTTTCCTTAGAAAATGACCGGATGTATTATACTTTGGTGTAGGTTTTGTTTGTGGCCATCCAAGGTTACTGATCATTCACACAACTCTTTGGTTACTTCAGTTATAGTTGACGAACAACACCAACAAGCAGCCAACCTAACCGTCGACATCCAACGGATCAGCTGTCGCTAGGGATGAGCAAATTGTACCGGGTACTGGTTCCGAACCGGTACCGAATTTACCGAACCAGGTACTCTTTCATCGTCTATTGGTATATTTGATGTCAGAATGTCTAATATGAATTCGTATTCTGTCCTGTTTAGGATGCTTATTAATTGTAGCATTCTCACTTAAAATCCTATAAGTATCCAATGTATGTAGTAATACTTATAATTCCGCCAGCTATAAACAACTTAGTTGACGCTGCCGCAACGCGCGACGTCGGGCAATTTTTTTATACAAAATGTTAAAAAAAAATAAAAAGTTCCAGCCACTAGCAACTGATCCATACCTGCAGACGTAGAAGAATACATGTATGATTTCTTATTTAATAATTGCCTGGAGTTAATTACTTGCCCTGGTCTCCACCAAATTCAAGGAGGGTATCGATTCATTAAAATTATGGACTCATAAATTGATTCAATACCAACATGGTCATATTACCTGTGCTTATAAGAGCCAAACGATTTACTAACATGGAGAATTCAAAAACCTCGGTGTTGTTCATAGGGTCTCGGACTTATTCTTGCTTTCACCAATCGATCAGCACCAAACGATGTCGTATCATGAATATCCTATTTCTCCTCATCTTCTTCTTCAATTCGTGACCGTACGATGGGTATTATGAGCATTGTTGGGGTTTGCTGGAACTATGTACTTAAATTTGGTCTCTGTTCTCTAACCGGCGTCTGGATTTTGATTCCGATTCTGATGAAGGTGAATTTGAAGACGTTGAAGATGAAGTCAGCCCTAAGATGACCGATTGTTACATTGCTGTTCCGACGATTACTAAAGAAGTTCATCCGTTTGCTGATGAAGTTGATGCAATGATACAAATGAAGGTGTTGTTGGTAAGTGTTTTGGATTTATCAAGTGTAATTTATGTTAATATGTGTATCTGTTGTAAATATTACTATAAATCAGAAGATTTACCATGTGTGATTTTTATTTAAAAAAAGGCTTTAATTGTATAGTTAAAGACTCTGTTAGGCATAAGTTAGAGCTCTGTCTTAATTTATTCTAGAGTAAACTTCCGTTTTGCTCCCTGTGGTTTGGTCAATTTAACGCTTTTGCTCCAATAGTTTAAAAATAGCCATTTTCCTCCCTAATCTTTCGAGCTTGTCGCCAGTTTGCTCCCTAATCTTTCGAGTTTGTCGCCAGTTTCCTCCCTGATGGAGTTAGAGGCTGGGAGCAAAATGAAGATATGTTAGAAAAATCAGGGAGGAAAATGGCTATTTTTAAACTATTGGAGCAAAACAGTTAAAATGACCAAACCACATGGAGCAATACGGATGTTTACTCTTTATTCTAAAATAAGGTGTAGATCAAATGGATGATGTTTGAGTTCTTAACTCAGGTGTTAGGGTTTTCTATAGTACAGATCAATATATGTTTGGAATCAGTGATGGGTTTTGATAATTCATCAATACTTTTTAGGCTTCAACTGTTTCTCTATATCTTTCAGTAGTAAAATCCGGCCAAAACTAGTCCAGCGGTGGCAGTGGGTTCGATTTTCAGATCGGGCGTAGATTGAGAGAGAGAGAGAGATTATAAAGTTTATTCTAAATTTTTAAGCTATTTACATAAATAGCCGCTGTAAATGTTAAAAGATCGTTAAGCCCTAACTTGGGTGGATTTAACGTTAAAAACTAACTGGGTTAAGTCATAAGGACACTGCCTGATGAGAAACAATAACATAAAGGATATCTGCTGTAATTTTACTAGTTAAAGGACAAAGTTTGGAATTTGGCTAAAACATAGAGGAGGAAAATGCAATTTACTCTTTTGGAAATCTTTTTTTTTTTCAAATTGCAACATAGCTTGCTGTCTGGTCTACACTTGCCAAACATTGGCGACAGTGTTTAAAGTTGGGAACAACATTGAATACAAATTACAGTCTGGTCTACACTTAAAAATTATTCTAACCAGTCCTGAGAGTTGGTGTTTTAGGGCAATGCTAGTTACATAAAAAGATAACAGAATATGATTGAAATAAATTTAGGAATTTTTTTACATTTTAGTCAAGCAGAAATGACATGATTTGTATTGATAGAATGTAAAGATTTCACGTCCAAGTTAGAAAAATGAAGACAGATTTGGTTAGCCGAACACTAATGTTCAAAGCTAATTTCTTTCTGTTGATTTCATGATATATTGGTTAAATTATACCACCTTAACCATGAGAAATATAACGATGCAGGCCTTTTAAAACAAAAAGGGTAACAGCTGAATAAAAGGGCTAGAAACAAAGAAAAATGAGTAAATTTGTCCTTTATCTTTATACCATTTTGCAGGCGGTGTCCTTTAGCGCAAAAGTTGACGAGTTTTGTCCTTAATGTATCAAAATCTTGCACGTTATGCCATTTGGGCCTAACCCAGTTAATTTTTTTGGTTAAGTATGATCATGTGCAATGCACATGAAGGTGTTCTTGTCTTTTCACCTCCTCAAGGACTATTATGTAACATAACTTATATCAAGGGACTATTGTGTAAAAGATAAAAAATATTTAAATAAAAAACAAAACTCAGCATTCTCTCACTCTTATCTCTCTCTTTCACGTTTCAACTGCCGCCATCTCCCACCCTCACCTGCCCGTCGACCACCACCCCCATCATCCCCTCATACCTTCAAATCAATGGATTTATTTCAAATTCAACGCCAATAGACGCTCAATTTGAGTCGTCTTTCATCTATTCCCGTTTCTTCGAAGCTTTTCGAGAACTTAGGGTTTTTGTGCGCTTAATCGTTGTGGAAATTTGATGGATTCTTGCGGCTATCTTGCATGTTGGCTATGGATTACGAACCTTACAATAGCAGCGGTGAGTTCTTTAACTTAAAGGCGATTGATAATTTTGTTAATCTATGTTGGTGAATTTGTTTTCGATAATTGTGCGATAATTCAGCTTGATTTGTTGATAATTTTGTATTTTGTTGATCTTTTTTGGTTAAATTTGTATTTTTTTTGTTTTGTTTTGAATACTTTAGTTAATAGGGTATGTGTGTGTGCATTAATGTTGCAGAGAGTGGGATATGAATGTGTTGGTATTTTGAATATAGCCTCTAACTTTTGCAGTATGAAGTTTATAGACTCAGATTGTTTGATATATGATTTATTAATGACTTTAGTTAATAGGGTATGTGTGTGTGCATTAATGTTGCAGAGAGTGAGTATGAAGCCTTACAGTCTGAAGCTTATGGACTTTCATATTGTTTTCAAATAAAGTAATTATATGGATTAATTGCAGGAACTGATGAAACACCAGAATCATTCCCAGAAAAAGTGCCTCACAAACGAAATAGCCTCACGTTTCCAGAAGCACAGTTTGCTCGGAAACGGAATCTACTTTCGTAGTGTCATGAAATCCTCAGCCGTATCTTTACTATTAATCAAGTCATCAGGCGAGTGGGTGGTTGTGGCGTTAGGGGCGTGTTTGTGGCGGGTGGCGTGTTTGTGGTGTTAGGGCCGTCGTGGGGCGTTTGCAGGTGGCCTGGTTTTAGGGGTGGTTGCAGGTGAGTGGTGGTGGTGGTCGGTGGCAGGTGGGGGTGTGAGGTAGCAGCAGGTGTGGGAGAGATTAGAGTGAGAGAGTGCTGGATTTTGTTTTTTTAAATATCTTTTTATTTTTACACAATAGTACCTTGATATAAGTTGTGTTACACAATAGTCCTTGAGGAGGTGAAAAGACAAGAACACCCTCATGTGTATTGCACATGACCATACTTAACCAAAAAAATTAACTGGGTTAGGCTCAAAGGGCATAACGTGCAAGTTTTTGATACGTTAAGGACAAAAGTTGTCAACTTTTGCGCTAAAGGACACCGCCTGCAAAATGGTGTAAAGATAAAGGACAAAACTTGTAATTTACTCAAGAAAAATTGAAGATGGAAGCAGAAGCCAAAAAGATAAAAGAGTTCTCTAAAGATCTCGACAGGTTAATTGAACTAATTGCTTTTTCATTATAGCTGTTTTATTTGTCTCACATTACTTATTTTGGGTTCAAATACACTTGATGAAATAGCCAGGGAGGATGAAGAAAAAAAAGAAAAGACATCTTCGTTGTATTACTGCTAAACAAGAAAGACTAAAGTCATGCCCACCACGTTTAGGAAGGCACAAGTAAGGCTTGCTTTTTAATATTATTTTTAGTGTGAAGTTGATGCTATCTTATTTGCATTATTTGATAATATTATTTTTAATATTAATTTTAGTGTGAAGTTGTTATCTGAAGAGATTACTGGTTCTTTAAGGAAGCTGAAGGTATGAAGTTTTAACAACTAGAGTTTGCTTTCAAAATGTCTTGAAATAAAAAAGCTTAATGGCAATGTATGTTTGTTGCTAACTACGTACCAAAGATTCTCCTGATTGTAGGCATACCCTAGCTAGAGACAGATACAAGAGTTGGCATTTGGCAATCTTCATTGATGAAAGCTGTGCCCCCCTGTTTGTTTTATGGGGTTTGTTGTTTAGATTAGATCATGGTGTTTGGCAGCCTGTTTATTAACAATTTGTTGAACTTATTTTTGTAGGAAATAGAAGTATGTCCAAGAACTGCTTGAATGGCTGGCAATTAAGCGAGAAAGAAGAGATGAAGATGCCAAAGTGATGAAAACGCTGCGCAATCCTTTTTGGCAAACAGGGCTGTATTCTAATTTATTTCTTAACATCAAAAGCTATGCATGTTTTTTTTTGTTTCTTAATCCTCAAAATCTATGTATCATTAAAAGATCTTACATAGAAGGCAAAAAGATTTCTGTTTTTTTATGGGTCAATTAAGATTGGTTATAATATTTTCTTTAGTTTTTATATTATATTTGCCAAAAATTTCTTCACTTTGTATAATCTCATCCAAAAATGCATATATTGTTTGCTACAGTAACACGTTCTCCGTGTATCAACTTTTAATTTTTCTCTAACGATAAATATTTAAAAGTGAAATTAAGTTTTCCTTTCTGAACTTTATCATCAACTCTTCACTTCAACAAATTTATTTATTAGTTCTAGCTACTTACTCCCCAACCTTTTCCATTCGTTTATTCTAGTCTGGAGCTAAAACAATTAAAAAAAGACACCAATTACAAAAAAATAGGTTTCATTTGTGTCAGAGTAATTATTTGTATAAATTTTTATTAAGTTACTAGGTACTATTCATAATCATAAATGAACATACTATATGGGTCATGCTAGCTGCACACGCCCAAAATTATTTTCACACCCCAAAGCGCCGCGCTATGGCCAAAGCGCGGCGCTTCGATCGACAATACGTGCTTCGATTGACGTTTGAAACATTCGATACTGTTTGACAGACATAAAGCTAATCATGATGTTTTGTCGTTAACCCTAAGCGCCGCGCTTTGGCCATAGCGCGGCGCTTCGACCCCAAATTTCACCCTTTTCCCCTTTTAAAAGCCCCTTTTAAAAGCAACCTGTGAGACATCACACACATTGTCTTCGATATACATTTTGCCTTCATTTCAGATCCGTTGTGTTTCTTCTCAAAATAACGCGCGGTTTTGCTGTATTAGTTACATCTCTTGAAAAAACGATGTCGTGGTTAAACAACTATATTTTCGGTCAATATTCTGACGAGACAGTTGTTCCTGATTCTTACGAGGGGACCGCTATTTCTGACTCGTATGAGAAACCGGTCTCGTCCAACTTGAGGGAGGCAGAGGTTGTATCTGGCATTCATTATCGTGATAACACGGTGACGCTGGATTTGAATACCCCTGTGGAGGACCCTTACGCACAACAAGGTTATTCGAATTTCGGTTACGGTGGCGAGTACAGCTTTGTACAGCAGGAGTGTGGTCCAAACGACAGTTACGGTTGTCAACAGAGCTTACAAGGTTATTCGAATTTCGGTTACGGTGGCGAGCACAACTTTGAACATCAAGTATATTCGGACCTCGGTGACGATGGTGAGCCGGGGGATGTGTCTGTTGACGAGGAAGGCTGTTACCCGGTTACGTTTTCGTTTGATACGACGCAGACCTTTTCGTCACGTAAAGAGTTGGTGCGTTGGGTACAAGACACGGCAAAAGACAACGGTTACCTCATTGTGACTAAGAGGTCGAATAAAAGAGGAGAGAATTACAAGATTTGGTTTCAATGTACTTTTGGTGGGGAGCATAAGAGTATAGCTACACAGAGGAAAACGGGTAGCAAGAAAATAGGCTGCCCGTTCGAGATGATCGGGTTTTCGGAATCATCCGGAAGTGTTTGGAGGATCGAGGTGACGAAGGCAAAGCATAACCACACTCCTATTGAAAACTTAGAGGGTCACGCGTATGCGAGAAGGCTTTCTTCGGAGGATACAAAACTGGTTAAGGAGCTGGCAGAGCAAGACATTCCCAACCAAAGTATCTGGCGAACGCTGACAAAAAAAAATCCGGCTAGAAAGCTTATTCCGAAAGATATACACAACGCTGTTCAGAAGATCAACGCCGAAAAAAATGTCGGTAAGTCTCCGATGCAAAAACTTGAAAGCATTCTTCTCGAAAAAAATTACACTTATTACATGCGCACGAATGAGATATCAAACGAAGTTGAAGATGTCTTCTTTGTTCACGAAAGATCATTCAATATGTGGTGTGCCTTCCCGCATGTGCTAATGATTGACGCCACCTACAAAACGAACATGTACAACCTGCCATTTGTTCAGGTCGTAGGCATGACGTCGACAAACAAATCGTTTACGGCTGCTTGTGCGGTAATTTCCGCTGAGAAGTCAGAGAACTACCTATGGGTGTTGCAGAGGATCAAGTCTATGTTGGTAGGATGTATGGAACCGCGCGTGATTTTAACAGACAAGGATTTTGCGCTAATGAACGCGTGTGAACAAGTTTTTCCAAAAGCGCATAAGTATCTTTGTCGGTTCCATATTCAACAAAATATTAATAAGAACAGCAAGAAGAAATTCTCTGACAAGGAATGGAAAGAATTCGTACGTACATTTTCGTTATTGTGCGAGTCTACGACCGAGGAAATATACAGGTATAACTTGGAAAACCTTTAAGCACAGCTGAAAGAAGATGACCGTGAACGTAGGTATTTCTTACATAATTATGTTCAAATTTTATATAATAACAAAAACTGACTATTTACGTTTTTTTTAATTTTAGAGGTTTTTGATTATTTGAAGAAATCCTGGTTGGATCCGTACCGTGAAAAGTTTGTATCATGCTTGATTAACAAAACTATCAACTTTCACCAAACTACGACCAACAGGGTTGAGGGCATGCATGCAACACTAAAAAGTCACTTTCCAAGTCATCGCAACACACTGGATAAACTTGTACTGTATGTTGATCATGTTGTTGATAGACAATACACCGAGATTAGTACAAGCTTTGAAACAAGCCTCCGAAAAGTGATGACGCACCACAAGAAGCAGCCCATGCTTGCATATATTCTCAGAAAGGTTTCAATATATGCGATTGAGCTTTTGAGTAGGGAACTAAAACGTAAGGAAGACGGGTTGAGAGCCTACGGTGCAAGCTGTGGTTGCCAACTTTTTACCAGCTGTGGTTTGCCATGTGCCTGTCGTTTGGAAAAGTTGGAAAATAAAGGTAATTAATATCTTTGACCTTTCTCGTTATGATTCTACCACCTAATTTGTTTTCATCCACAGGTCAGCAACTCCGGATCACACACATAGACGTGTTCTGGAAGAAGCTTAACTTCAAGCCTGCAAAGAAAAACATAGAGGATATCGATGTAGACGCGGAATTTGAAAAATTGAAACAAAAGATCGATCCAACACCCCCTCAAGTGAAAAGGAGCTTCTTTGAAAAGTTTCAGCAAATCCTCAATCCAGGGAACAATAACAAAAAACCTCCTGCTGTTCTGAAGAAAACTCGTGGTCGCCCAACATTGAAAACGCAGGAAGAAAGAAAGGTTGAAGCCGCTAGAAAAAGCTCGTACATTCCGTCGGAAGAAACTTGGGTCGAGGCCTCAGATGATCTTCCCCGTCACAGCTCGTACATATCACTCGAAGATTCTAGAAGACAAAAGAATACCAAACCGATCAACCTGCACCCTGATTTCCCGATGATCAAGCTCGGTCCTAAGACGGATATAGCGATCCGCAACTACGCATCTCAGATTCCCGAAGTGATCCATCCATACATCGTTAGAATAAAGGACGTGAAACCAGATGGTCATTGTGGGTTTCGATCGGTGGCTGTTGGGTTAGGAGTGAAACAAAATTCATATTTGATGATCCGGAAACAACTTATAAAGGAGTTACGTACGAACGAATCGCTTTGGAGGCAGTTTTTCGATCCGGAAAACATAGGACATTTGCTGCGCTGCTTAGACGGATCAATTTCAAGGGGGTGGGACGAGCAGATATCGAAAATTACATGACGATGCCTGACACGGGGTTTCTTATTGCCCAACGATACGGTGTGATTGTTCACACCTTCGACATGCGTGGGAGCTGTACAATTTTCCCTCTGCTGGGCGGGCCAAACGAAGCTGAGCAACCTCACCTGGTGGTTGCGGTTGTGTTCGTCGACCATGGGCATTTCATACATGTAGATCTTGGAGGTTGTTATCCAATGCCTCCCCCAAACCCACTCTGGACAGCGAACAGCACAGAGCGCACAGCAGCCTGGCACACATTATACAGGGATCAGATCAACGCGTACGAAATGCTTACGTATCGTGCCCCTGACCTTAATGTAACCCCATATGTTCACGATGTAGGTTAAATGTGTTTAATAATAACCACGTTTGTGTTTGTTCAATATATGCGTTACATCATAATACTACAATTAATGACAATATACATCATAATACTACAATTAATGAAAAAATACGTCATGTTCATGTACGGTAGGCGGCTGATACACATAACACCTCTCACAGGAGTACTTGTGGTTTCAAACCAAAATGATACGATATAACGGAATAAGACATCACACGTAACCGATTTGATCCGGAACTTGCAGTATAGTCCATATATAATAAAAAATGAAGTATAATGGAAAAACCGTAAAATTTAGACTATTATCGGCGCGTTTGTGAATTAAAAACAATTTAAAAAAAATAAAAAAAGGCCTTAAACGCCCCGCTATGACCAAAGCTTAGCGCTTTACCCTTGAAGCGCCCCGCTATGGCCAAAGCGGGGCGCTTTGGTCCCTCGTTATACCCGAAGCGGGGGAGCTTCTCCCCCACTTCAACACAACACACAAAACACACACACAAGGTGCGATTACACACACTTCGATCCGGATATCTTCGTTTTCAATCTTTCGACCGCTAAAAAGGTAAATCGAACACCCTTAATCGTTTTGGTTAACTGTAAATGTTTGATATTTGTTTGATTTGGGCGTTTGGATCGATTGGGGGGGGGGGGGCTGTTATTCATCGTGAAGAACCAAAGCGCCGCGCCGAGGCCATAGCGCGGCGCTTTGGTTCATGTTTATTTATCTTTTTAAATATTATTTGTTTAATAATATTTGTTTAATATTATTTGTTTAATAATATTTGTTTAATAATATTAAAATTTTATAAATAATATTATTTGTTTATTATTTTATATTTAATATTATTTGTTTATTATTTAAAATTTTATAAATAATATTATTTGTTTATTATTTAAATTATATTTAATATTATTTGTTTATTATTTAAATTGTTTAAATAATATTATTTGTTTATTATTTTATATTTAATATTATCTTATCAACGTGCAGGGATGGATTCTTCCGATGACGAGATTGAGCATATGGAGGCTGAGGGAGATGAGGGAGAGCAGGAAGAGCCGGCATGTCCGTACCTGCAGTTTCCGCCGGGGTCACGGGCGAGGAGGAGATGCGCGAGGTTGCGCGCCATCCCCATTGGGGAGCATGTAGGGATAGACTGGGGCCTGTTGGAGACCGTGGGAGAGGCCGCGCGGGCGCGTGAGATAGTTGGACTAGATACTCCTTGGTCGCGCCTATTTGAGTTAGCGATGGAGGACTCGTACCCTGAGCTTACGTGGGAGTTTCTTTCCACGTTTACATACGCGCCGCATCCGGCGGATTACGTGGAGGACCCGGATTTTCCAGTCTACGAGGTTACATTCCGTCTTGCCGGTCAGGAGTTTCGGATGAGTGTGCGGCAGTTTGTTGTCCATACAGGTTTGTTTAAATAATATTATTTATTATTTTATATTTAATATCATTTGTTGATTTGATGTTATTTGTTTATTTAATGTTATTTGTTTATTTAATGTTATTTGTTTATTTAATATTGTTTGTTTATACAGGTTTGTACACAGAGGCCGAGCTTGATACTGATTTATATACGCAGGCGGTTACGATGATGGACAGGCAGACGCTTATCAGTTTCTGGAGGTCCATTTCCATTAGACCCTTTGGGAGATCCTGGCAAAAGGCCACCTCCATTAGAGACCCCTTGTTCCGATACTTGCAGCATGTTATCGCGGCAACTATCGTGCCGCGGGGTGCCAGCAGGGAGAAGGTCAACCTCAGTGACCTTTTCTTTCTATACTGCCTACTGCGCCGCCAGCCCTGCAATCTAGCAGCCTGCCTGGCAGATTACTTTGCCACAGCATACCACCGGCAGCTCCGCGGGTGGGTGCACACTGGCTCATTCATCACCGCCATCGCACGCTCGCTCGGGATCGTGCCCGAGGGAGATCCGCTGCTGTCCGATCCGGTCCCGTCTACCAGGTTGGGCCGCGCGTCAGTTTCTAGCATGCAGATCACCCGTCGCTTTGATGTTGGTCTGAGGTTTAGGGGCGGAGACGGGCTGATTTGGCAGCCGGAGCCGGTGCCGGAGGTCATCCCGGTTGTTATTGAGTTGAGGCCTGGAGTGTTGGCCCCTCCTGCTGAGCAGGCGGCCGCTCGGCAGGCTCAGCTACAGGCTCTGGGACTCGATGAGTTCCCGGGCCAGCCTCAGGCTGGGGCTCAGGCTCAGCCTCAGGCTCAGCCTGTATTAGAGGATCCGGCTCAGGAGGAGCATATCGAGGAGATCCCGGTACCACCAGTTCAGCCAGCTCCTGAGCCGCCACAGTACCCGCAGCACGTTTACGCTGACCTGCCTCCGGTAGCGCGTGAGGTGGCTCGGGACTTCGACCGGCGCCTCAGACGCCAGGCCGCACGCCAGGACTGGATCATCGAGACGCTCGTTTCTCTACGAGAGCTCGCTGGGTTGCCTCCACTTCCCCTCCCACCGTCCCCACCGCACGAGGATTAGTATCTTAGTTTGTTTGTATAGTGTTTTGTTATGTATTATGCAGTCAGTTGTACCTTTTTGTTTTGTATGTACAAACTGATATATATATATATATATATATATATATATATATATATATATATATATATATATATTGCAGTTAATCTTCTATTTACATCACGTTGGTTTTGGATTGTTTACGTTTAATTCTTATGGTTTTCTGTACAATTTATTTAACGTGTTCGTTTAATTTAACAAAATAAACTAGGTTAACAGTTTATAAAGACGCACTTATATTATATACGTTCTATAAAAATAATGACGTAAAAAACGTAATTATAAAACAACGTATTATAAAGGCCACCCATTATAAAACTCAAATACAATTTTTTCCTCCAAAAAACACTACCAAACTAACCCACATCTCACCTATATCAAAAAAAAATCAACACAAATTCCAGCCAAGCCTTTTTGTCTTTTTGCACACTCGAAGCGCCCCGCTTTGGTCATAGCGGGGCGCTTTGGCCAAAGTCAACAGACAAGGACTCCTTGTCTGTTGACTTTGGCCAAAGCGCCCCGCTATGGCCAAAGCGGGGCGCTTCGAGTGTGCAAAAAGACTAAGGCCGTGTGCGAATAGACCAGGCCATACTATATAGGTAGACCTGAAACGCGACATGATTTTAAGTGGGGCCGACACTACGTGACAAGAATAAGTAATATACTAGTAATTAATATTCATTGTTTGTTTATTAATAAAAAACACATGCCTATAACCCCATATTGGACCTCATCTCGTTAACAATTGTATAAGCCGGTCTGTTTGCCTCTTATATGCCTGTATTCGGACACGTAAACGCATGTATTCAAGATTTGAAAAATGGAAAGACTGATTTGACAAGAGGGTTACAATCGATAAAAATGAAGGGGCTGACCTTGCTATTTGAAAAATGGGTAGACTGGTTTGTATTCGGACACGTAAAAGCATGTATTCAAGATTTGAAAAATGGAAAGACTGATTTGACAAGAGGGTTACAATCGATAAAAATGAAGGGGCTGACCTTGCTATTTGAAAAATGGGTAGACTGGTTTGACAAGAGGGGTAAATTCGATAACAATGATCAAAGGGGTGTATGTTTAGCACTAACCTTGCTAACGTAGAATTGATATATTTTCCAAGTATGGTATATGCATTTGGTTTAACAAAATATTATGCGTACAAATTATTCACTTTCTTTTTCTAATCATAACATCAATTAATATTTCAAACTTGGCAGCCTAAGTCTCTATAAAAGTATTCTTCATCATTACATGCCCAATAGCCACACTTTTCCTTGGAGACGGCTTATCATGATGTGCAATATCTCAGTTAGTCAATTGTAATCATCAAGTCAAAATCATCCTGGTGGTTCACCAATATGCGTGACTTAGTTTCTTTGGATACAACATTAAATATAAGTTCCTATAATTTTTTTTATTTGGAAAAAAAATATCAATTCGTATAAATAGATAGCATCTCTAGCAACTTGAGCAAGCGAGCTTTCTTTCACTCTGAGCCTTGATTCCTAAAACGCCTCCTTAAATCTGCAATATTAGCTAGTAATAATGCTCTTGTCAATCCAAAACAGCCCACGTATTTATATCAAGAGTCCAAATCAGCCCAAAAGTATATATGGGGGTCCGGATTGTTAGGTCTAGACAAACCGTATCAAAGAACTATAAATAAAGAGTAAATTACAAGTTTTGTCCTTTATGTTTATACCAAATTGCAGGCGTTGTCCTTTAGCGCAAAAGTTGACAAGTTATGTCCTTAATGTTCCAAAATCTTGCACGTTATGTCATTTAGGCCAAACCCAATTAGATTTTTCTGTTAAGTTATGTCATGTGCAAGGCACATGAGGGTACTATTGTAATTTTACCTGTTTAATTAAAAAAATAAAAAAAATTGCATATACAAACAATGTCCACATGTGCAAGGCATATGACCAGATTTAACCAAAAAATCTAATTGGGTTTGGCCTAAAGGACATAAATGCAAGATTTTGGAACATTAAGGACAGAACTTGTCAACTTTTGCGCTTAAGGACAGCGCCTGCAATTTGGTGTAAACAAAAATGACAAAACTTGTAATTTACTCTTTTTTTCTCTTATTTTTTATTGTTATTTGCATAGCAATATCAAACTGAAATGGCTTGAGTGGGTGAGCCTAATTCTCTGTAAACTCGCTTTATATGACTTTTTTTTTTTTTTTTTCATATAACCATTGTATCTATTTTAACCAGCCCACTAATTATATCTCTTTTTAATTTGAATTTTTCAATCAACGCTTGTGTTCATGTGATTGTTTCTTGCTTTCTTTTATTGCCCTGTTTCATAACAATTCAATCTAAAATGGCTTGAGTAGCTAACCAACATATTAGCAGCTTGCTCTAGTTCTCTCTGAATATTTTCCTTTTTTTGCTTCTATTTTTGCTACATGGTTGATGGTTTATTATTCAATTTTGCTTTTGGAATAAAAGATTTAATAATGTGAAAACAAAATTGTTGAACTTAATCTGGGCAGAATTTTTGTCAAAAAAGTGTACAACTTGCAGTCAAAAAAGTATTTATTATAAAGTTAACTTGGAAAAAAAATGCTACATGTCTTCTAACCCATCTCTGGGTTTAAATAATTGAATACATGTCTTCTAACCCATCTCTGGGTTTAAATAATTGAACTTAAACAGCTGATGGAAAAATATCAAAATCATAAATTATTATTGTCATTATTTAAGTTTCAGAGTCTTGGTTTATCTATCACCTCCTATCATTCCTCATTAAATCTTCAACACTTGTTAGCTAGTAATAATGTTCTTGTCTAAACCAGAAGCAGTCTTAGTTGTTGCTCTTGTCATACATATGATTGGAGCCGTCTATGGTTCTAGTGCTGCTTCAGACCATCTTGCATTACTGGAAATCAAATCAAAGATTACACTTGATCCTCAAGGTGCTTTGACATCTTGGAATGATTCCCTTCCTTTTTGCCGGTGGAGAGGAGTGACATGTGGTCGCCGCCACCGAAGAGTCACAATGTTGGATCTACCAGACTCGGGTTTAGTAGGTTCTTTATCTCCTTATATTGGTAACATGAGCTTCCTCCGTTACATTTTCCTTTACAACAACACACTTCTTGGAAGTATCCCCCCGGAGATAGGTCATCTATATCGATTAAAGGTATTATCCATTTCCAACAATTCATTCACGGGGGAAATCCCAGCCAACATGTCAAGCTGGCCAAAACTTATAGCCCTTGACTTACAGTTTAATAAGCTATCTGGGAAAATTCCATATACTTTTACTTCTAAGTTAATGATAACTTATATAGGCTTAGCCAAGAATAACCTCACCGGTGGGATTCCATCATCCATAGGCAATCTCACATCTCTTGAAATACTCAGTCTTTCTGATTGTCAACTAGGAGGGAGGATTCCTGATTCCTTGAAGCAATTAAAAAACTTACGAAAAATAAGTCTGGGAGCGAATGGCCTCGTTGGTGCCTTCCCTTCGTTTATGTTTAACCTTTCCATGTTAGAACTTCTAAGTCTTTCAGACACTCAACTTCAAGGAAGTCTACCCTCCAACTTATGTTTGAGTCAGCCCCATCTCACGTTATTGGGAATAGGGTCTAATCACTTAAATGGATTCCTTCCACCGTCAATATCAAACTGTTCACAGTTGGAAATCCTTGATGCTCATGATAATTATGTAAAGGGCGAAATAGCTATTGATTTTGGAAGACTACAACATCTTAAGAGGCTATTTCTTGATGACAACAATTTTGGAAGCATGGATCTTGATGACATGAATTTCTTTTCTTTTTTGTCCAACTGCACCAATTTGGAAAGTGTGGATATGGGCATGAACCAATTAGGAGGGGTGCTGCCAAATTCACTTGGGAACTTCTCATCCAAACTGTCATCCCTACGGATGGCTTTCAACTATCTCTCAGGCAGCATCCCTTCATCTATAGGCAATTTGTTAGGCCTAACCGCATTTTCTCTAGAGGGAAACCACTTCACAGGCATGATTCCTGAAAGCTTTGGCATGCTTCAAAACTTGCAAGAACTGTATCTTTCTGACAACCATTTCTCTGGGGTTATTCCAAGATCTATAGGAAACATGTCACTTTTAACTAAAGTAGCATTAGATGGAAATAGTTTGGAAGGCACTATACCCTCCATTATTGGGAGTTGGAAACAAGTTATAGGTTTGGAACTTCAGGGGAATAAACTAAGCGGGAGTGTACCCAAAGAACTATTCCAACTGTCTTCACTTTCCATAGTACTAGATCTAAGTCAAAACAATCTATCTGGAGTGCTTCCACAAGATCTCGGCAATCTCAAACTCTTAGGAATACTTGATTTTTCTATGAATCGCTTGACAGGTGAACTCCCAAGTAGTTTAAGCAGCTGCGCCAGTCTTGAAAACCTAAACCTTTCTACTAACCTCTTTTATGGATCATTGCCGGGATCATTTAGTTCTTTGAAAGGCCTCCAATATGTTAATTTGTCAGGCAATAACTTTTCGGGGCACATTCCATCATATCTGCAACAAATTCCCTTGAAGCATCTAAATCTTTCGTATAATAACTTTGAGGGTGAGGTACCTGTTAAATGTGTTTTCGCCAACACAAGTACAATATCTGTCATTGGGAACACCAGACTCTGCGGGGGAATATCAGACCTTCACCTACCCAAATGCACAAGCACAACTAGCAACCCCAAAAGACGAACTCGAAAGCTCTCTATTCGTGTTATTGTAGCAGTTTCACTATGTTCCACTGTTGCAGGTTTGGGTCTATTGTCATTTGTCTTATTTTACTGTTGTATAAAAAAGAAGAGAGATAAACCATCAGAATCAATATTGGCTGAATCTTTTGAGAAGATATCATATGGGAGACTTTTCAAAGCAACACAAGGGTTCTCTGCAGAAAATCTGATTGGTACAGGTAGCTTTGCTTCGGTTTACAAAGGAGTTTTTGATGAAAATGGCTTCACCGGGGCAATCAAAGTACTAAACCTTCAACGCCGAGGAGGTTTTAAGAGCTTTATGGCTGAGTGTGAGGCCTTGACTATTGAGAAACATTCGTCACCGCAACCTGGTGAAGGTCATAACTGCTTGCTCAAGTATCGATTTCCAAGGCAATGATTTCAAAGCTTTGGTGTACAATTTCATGCCAAACGGGAGTCTGGAGAGCTGGTTGTATTTTGTAGATCGTACGCTGGATCTTGTTCAAAGAATCAGTATCATCAAAGGTGTGGCTTGTGCTCTTGATTATCTCCATTGTCGTTGTGGAAATGTTATTGTTCATTGTGATTTGAAGCCAAGCAACATATTATTGGATGCTGATATGGTTGCTCATGTTGGAGATTTTGGTCTTGCGAAAATACTTTCCGTTGAAGAAGGTTCTTATGCAAATGCGGGTAGCTCAAGTATCATCAGAGGAACCATTGGGTATGCACCTCCAGGTAATTTATGATTACTAGTCCATAAGACTGTTATTCGTTATACAATACAATTCACAGTAATTAAATAAGTTGCAGAATATGGGCTTGGAAATGAAGTTTCAATAAGCGGGGACATGTATAGCTATGGGATCCTATTGTTAGAGATGTTGACAGGAAAAAAACCTGTTGATCCAATGTTTGAAGGAGGGCTAGGCCTGCATTCCTATGCCAGGAGTGCCTTGGCTGATGGTTGTGTGCTTCAGATTGTGGATCCAGCGCTTCTAAGTGAGGATGTCAACGAAAATACTTTGATTTCACTAGTGAAAATCGGTGTGCAATGCTCTTACGAGTCTCCACAAGATCGAATGGATATTGGGACTGTTATTCACGAGCTCTTCGGGACAACATTTGCAAGTAGATCTTGATTTGCCAAACACCCATGATGCAAGTGGTGTGACCTGAAAAGCTAGCTAATTTTTGGTTTAATAATATTGTATTAAATTGAATAACTGATGTTCAGGTGTGTGTGTGTGAACATTGATTTCTTATCTATACATGTACTTGCTGTCTTCCATATGAATCAATAAACAAGATATAATGTTTTTTGTGCAAAATGATGGGAAAGCACTTTGTCTTACAGTTTAAATCTATATTTTTCTTTGCAAATTCATCAAAATCCTACATTGAAACAGACACCTGCATCTATTGCATTCATTGAATAAGAACCGAACACCTACTTTTTTCAGACAATACTGGTTCGGTTTCAGGAAGTTCTCAGTTTGGTTAATGGGTATTTTCGGGTTGACCCTAAATTTGCTCACTCATGTTGGTATACAACTTTCTCATTGATTCCCCTGTTTTATATATGTTTGCAAAGCGACATATGTAACGAGTTGCAACTCAAAGTAAGCGGGTTATGGTTACTGTTTTTATTAAACTGGTCAGAATAAATTATTTTGATAAATGGGTCATACTTATAGTTTTTAGTATACGGGTCAAACTGATCATTTTAGAACCCAAAGAAAAAAAAGTTTATATTCTTGTACAATTAATATACCCATCCACCGTACGGATATAGAACTAGTTGATAATAGTAGAAAAACCTAAACATTTCAAAACCCATAAATCTTTAAATTTTTGGGATTGGATGTAAGAAAAGAAAAGTGAAACCTGGATTCAAGTCGGTTGTGCTTCTGGCTGTAGCGATCTGTTTATTTTTGGTTCCGCCCATCATGACCCATTCACTTTTCTATAATTTAAATATAATGGTCCTGGCCCATTGAGAATACATCTTAACCCAAAACAGGCCACGTATTTTTATTAAGTGTCTAAATCAGCCCAAAAGTATATATGTGGGTCCAGATTGTTAGGTCTAGACAAACTGTTTCGAAAGAGCTATAAAATAAAAATGGTGTTACCATTGAATTAGTTCTTATTTTAAATTATTCATTGCATGAGGTGACATTAAATGGATTTTATGTCAATTAAACGAAACAGTTGTGAAACTAGCAGGAGAACAATAAAAGGAAAAGCAAAGATGGGTTGGAAATTAAGTGACATGGCAATTGATTTTTGGTGGTTTTGATTTCCAACTTTTGTGTATAAAAGTTGCTATATTAGCCTTTGAGAAACACCAAATTGAGCTCTGTTAAAGTTTTGGTATTGATTTTTCTGTTGTATTTAGACATGGGGGTTGGGAAAGTTGTTCGATCGAATTGGAAATCAGAGATTTAGCTTAATTTAATCAGAAATGGAGAAGGCGGTGAGCTTAGCCCTTGAGTTCGAGTCCAAAGTTAATCATACCTGTACCGACAAGAAAACTCCATGGAACTCACAACACAAACCTGACTCAAGAATTGTGATTTATGTTTGACAGCAAAATGAATAAACGTTGCACACAAAATAAGAAATTTTGAATAAATAATTGGAAATGTGTTTCTGTATTATAAACTAAACTTATAGAAGTAGTATTGTTATAAGTGGAAACATAAAAAAAAAATCAAATTTACAATTTTGGAAAGAGTGAATTGCATTTTTCGTCCTTTAAAGAGTCTGTTCTTTAACTAACGAAATTACATTGAATGTTCTTTGTATTGTAGTTTCTCATCGGACGATATCCTTATGGCTTAATCCAGTTAGTTTTTAACGTTAAATCCACCCATATGCTACTCATGTGAGGGCATAAAGGTCTTTTAATATTTACAGGGTCTATTTATGTAAACACCTTAAAATTTTGGATTATCCTTTATAACTTATCTCACTCTCTGACACCAAACGATGTCGTATCATCAAGATCCACCAATTCCACCGCACCAGATCCTTGCTTTCACCAATCGATCACCAAACGATGTCGTATCATCAATATCCTATTTCCCCTCATCTTCTTCTTCAATTCGCGACCGTACGATGGGTATTATGAGCATTGTTGGGGCTTTACTGTTCGGCGTATAGGTGCGGTGCTCTTACCGCTGGAACTATGTACTTAATCTGGTCTCTGTTCTGATGAAGGTGGATTTGAAGATGTTGATGAAGGTGGATTCAACCCCATCAATGCGGCTGCTCGGTTACAATGGTAGGCCGCATTCGCAAGCGATAATCCTATTGCCTTATCATACAACCTCAATGCCTCTAAAAAATGCCCCCTTTTGTACTCTTCATCGCCGGAGAAGTGGCGGAGGATGTACCCGAATCGGGTCAGGTATGTGCATGACCCGACCCGTGGGTCCGACTCGTAAAGGGAAATGGGCGAAGCCGAATCCGGACCTAGACCCAAATCAAGCTCACGAAAGTCGGGTTTATTGGTATCATCGCCGTCGCACGTGACCGATTTCTGGAACCGATCGGAGAGTGTTTTAAACCCTAATTCGGATTTGGGTTTGTGTGACATTTTGGTAAATCTTGAAAAAAATGTTGGAAATAATTTTGGTTTTGTGTAACGATTGAAACTTTATCAGTTTCCCAGAATCTTGAACAAGATTAGGGGTGTAAAGATACAAGCTTGATACCATTTTGAAAAAAAAGTCGTTGATTTTGTGTTAGATTAAGGGGATTTGGTGTGTAAAAATTGAAACTTGATGAGTAACCCACAATCTTTTTTTGATGAAAATGGAAGTGGGTACAATTAAAAGACAATCACCGATGGATTTACAAGAAGAAACACAAGAAAAAAAGGAAGAACAGAGATGGAGATCTCGTGATTTAAAGGGGGAAGAAAAGAATGAATGTGAAATGGTTCGAGAGAGAGAGAGAGAGAGTGCAGATGAGAGATGAAGAAGAGAGAGAGTAGAGATGAACAAGAGAGAGAAGAGAGAGTGTGGGTTTTTAATTAACATCTTATTCTTTAATTTTTTTTTACATATTTAGTCCATTCATATAAGTTATTTAATCAATAGTCTCTGAAGAGGTAAAATGACAACAATACTCTCATGTGCAAGGCACATAACCATATTTAACAAAAAAATTTGACTGAGTTAGGGCTAAAGGACATAACGTGTAAGATTTTGAAACGTTAAGAACAAAACTCGTCAAATTTAAATGTAAAGGACACCGCCTGTAATTTGGTACAAACATAAAGGACAAAACTTGTAATTTACTCCTTTTTTTTTATTTAGAAACACTATATATTTGTAAACTTTTTTTTATTTAGAAACACTATAAATTTCTAAAGTTTTTTTTTATTTAGAAACAAATTAATTATATTCCTATAAATAGATAGCATCTCTGGCAACTTGAGCAAGTGAGCTTCTTTTACTTAGATCGTGGGGTATGGGGGGCTTGGGTTGGAGCATTTGTTGACATGTGGAATGGGGGCCCCTCCATCACCAAAACCACGCCCATGGGGTATGGTGGGGCTTGGGTTGGGGGCATGAATTTGGTTTGGCCATTCACAGCCCGCCATGTCACTTACTAGCCCGCCCCACGCCCGGCTTCAAACCCACGTCAATGGGGCCATGCCCAAACCCACGCCCACCCGGGATGGTGGCTTGGGCGTTTTTCCCCAACCCACGCCCAAACTCCCGCCCCATACCCCACGGCCTTAAAGCCTCTCTTCCTGAAAAAGCCTCCTTAAATATTCAATAGCTAGCTAGTAATAATGCTTTTGTCTTTAGTCGTCTGTAAATTAGAAGCAGCCATGGCTATTGCTCTTGGACATTAGACGTAAATCTTGAAAAAAGATCCGTGGGCCCTATTGTCGGATCTGTGACTCCATGGAAAATGTAATTAAGGTAAGCGTGTCGTGTCATGTGTCATAAAACGGAACATAATCCCAGATTGTCTAAAGAAGCGCTTTTATCATGTGTGATCCAGAGGTCGGTCTCGAGTGGGCATATGATCCGTGGGCCCTATTGTCGGATCTGTGACTCCATGGAAGATGTGATTAAGATAAGCGTGCCGTGTCATGTGTCATAAAACGAAACATAATCCCAGATTGTCTAAAGAAGCGCTTTTATCATGTGTGATCCAGAGGTCGGTTTCGGGTGGGCATAAGATCCGTGGGCCCTATTGTCGGATCTGTGACTCCATGGAAGATGTGATTAAGGTAAGCGTGCATATCATGTGTCATAAAACGGAACATAATCTCAGATTGTCTAGAGAAGCGCTTTTATCATGTGTGATCCAAAGGTCGGTCTGGACCGTGATCTTCATATTCTTGGTTCAAGTAGTTGGTCGATGACATGATAGATAAAGATCTTGACGCGAAACGAAAGGGATTTCGAGAAACCAAGGGTCTATACAGATCTCTATTCGGTCATCTTTCCAAGCTTTTACACACGAATATGTAGTTCCCAATTTGCGGAAAATAATCCCAGATTTTCTAAAGAAGCGCTTTTATCATGTGTCATATTAGATGCGTATCACGTGTGAGAAACTAGCTAGGACTAGACCCCTCAAGTTGTCATTTGATAATCACACATGTTTCCTACAATCCCTGTTTCCAGCTGCTCGAAATTCCTTCCGTTTCTCGGGTTCGCATTCGACACAACACAACAAAAAATAAACTTCAAAAAATCAGTGCCTTGATACGCATCGTATAGGCCTATACGATGCGTATTGAATTGAAAAAGTGTACGGATAGACAGGGGGTGTGCCATTAGAAAATCCCTACCTAAGACTATGGGGTATGGGGCGGGTTGGGGGAAAACGCCCAAGCCACCACCCCGGGTGGGCTTGGGTTTGGGCGTGGCCCTTGGGGTTTGGGTTTCAAGCCGGGCATGGGGCGGTCTTGACTAGCTGACATGGCGGGCTCTCAATGGCCAAACCAAAATAGCCGTTGGGCTAGCCGTTGGCCAACGGCTATGTTAAAAAAAATATTATTTTTTAACTATAAAACTCACATTTTTCTTCCATTTTTACCACATTTAACCACATCTTCTATAATCATCTTCAATTCTCCTTCTACAAAACGAAAAAATGCATCCTCATAACCGTGCTTATGACCCGAACAACCCGTATGCATTCGAAGAAAATAATCCTAGCCCACCACCCAATCGTCCAATGCCTCGTCCATTTTTCATACACTCTTCTATGCCCGTTGAAGCGAGTTATGCATCGTATCTTGGGAATCGTTTGTATACTAACTTCCCACACACCGACGATTCGATACCTACCCCGTTTACACAATCGCCCATCAACCTTTCACCAACCTCCATCGACCTTTCACAAACCGAAACCGTCCCCGAAACTCAACCACCCAACGATGCTCCTTCCGCATCGAAACCCATCAAAAAGAGAAGTCATAAGAAAAAAACCGAGGCGGAGAATGCACTTGAAACCGTCAAACGAAAACAACAAAAATGGGTCGTTGCTGAAGAAGTTGCATTGGCGAGGGCTTGGTGTCAACAATCTCAACATCCAAGTTTAGGTATTCTTAAACTTTGTTTTTATTAATGGTTATTTTTTATATAACTTTGTAACATATTAAATTTTGTTTTTATTAAAATAGGAAATTCTCAACATCGAACCCATTTGTGGAAAACGGTTAGTAGAGTATTCCATGAAGAATTGGGAAGGGAGGCTTATCGGGAAAACGATAGCTTATCCTCGAAGTGGAGCGAGATTAGCGACCAACTTACAAAATATAGTGGTTTTTTAAATAAAGCAAAGCAAAACCCAAAAAGTGGTGAAACCGAAGCCGACATTGTGACAAATGCATTGGTCACATTCAAATCAAATGCGGGGACCGACTTCCGTTTCATGCATTGTTGGGAGATTTGTAAGTTCCATCCAAAGTGGACGAATATCCCCATTGGTAGCGAAAGTAACACGTCTTCCAAAAGGTCAAGGGCCTCGTCCCAAGCCCAATCTGATGCACGAGATCAAGAGTTTGAGGACCTTTTGGATGATTCGCCAAGCCCAAACCGGCCTGAGTATGGAAGAGATGCCGCAAAAAGGCGTGCTAAAAAATCAAGATCTGGTACGGCATCGCCTTCAGCTGGGAGTTCAGGCTCGCGTAGGGGAATATACAACGATCAGTTGGATGACATTGCATCCAAGTTAGATACATTCAATGTTTTCCAACAACAAAGGGCAGAACAAGGAAAGAGCAAACAAGCTAGAGATGCTGCTAGAGATGCACTGAAACAAAGACGGGATGATTTGAAATTTCTATCCCAGCCCATTGATCACCTACAGGGTGATGAGTTGCAACTAGTCTTGGAGATGAGAGAAGAGATAAAAAACAAATATAAACGTTAGGAATTTTTTTGTGTAATTTTCTTTATTTAAAAATATTAAAAAAATTATATTTGTTGTTTTAAAAAATATTCAAATAGCCCAGCGGGTCAGCCCAGCGAAGCCCACCAAACCCACGCCCCAAACCCCCGCCCCACCATACCGTGTTGAATGTGATTCAGCCCATGTCTGCCCCCCAAGCCACGTGTCAACACATGCCTCAACCCAAACCCAACCCAAGCCCCACCATACCCCACGTTTAAAAAACACTCATCCACATATTTCATATCAATACGAGTTCATTCAGAAGCACATGGACACTTAGAAACCGATGACGTATTTTCCGCATTTGATTACAAAGTTGACTTGGAAAATAAAATGGTTCATGTCTTCTAACCCATCTCTGGGTTTAAAAAATCCAACATTTAAAGCTGGTAGAATAATATGACAATCATAAATTTAATGCAATGGGAAATTCAGTAAAACTAGGTTTATCACCCTAGCCGTATTGCGATAAACTTCTTTTGTTATTTAGTCTGTGTTTGCATGTGTTTTGAAATCACTACGAGCGCGTTGCACGCGGAACCACTAACAAGATTAAAAAGAAAATGTAAAAAACAGTAAAAAATAATCGAAAGAAAATCAACAAAAAAAGTTGTATGTTAATGATGTTATTCGTATGAAACCCGTGGTCAGAGATAAGCAAATAATATTGGGTACCGGTACCGAATTTCCCAAACCGAAAGATCCTAAGTACCAATTCGGTACCGACTTTTGACGTTCCTTGTACCGGTTCGCTACCGATTTTTACCTTCATATGCCGGTACCGTAACCAGTATTTTCGGTATCGCTTGCCACAGAGCTCATTCCTACCCCTGAAACTGAAAAAAGAAATCATTAAAAAGTTGAAGAAAATTAACAAGAAAAAGTTGTACGATACCGTTGTTGTTTGTATGACAACTGAACAAGTTGGCTAGAAACAAAGAAAAACTGAAGATGGAAGCACAAGACAAAAAGATAAAAGACTTCTCTAAAGATCTCGACAGGTTTGTTGAACTAATTGCTTTTACCCGGTTATTGTTATATATATCTCACATTACTTATTTTGGGTTCAAATACTCTTATGCAGCTTACCAGATATAATTGATGAAAGAGCGAGGGAGGATGAAGAAAAAAAGAAACAACATCTTCGTTGTGTTACTGCTAAACAAGAAAGACTTAAATCATGCCTGCCACGTTTGGGGCAGTATTTCGAGGTAAATTTTACATCAATCAACTCGTATCCTCGTTCTAATCAAAAGCCCTAAAACATCGGTTTGTAATTCGGAAAAAAACTTAACCCCGTTAAGCTATTTTTAACGCAGACTATTATCGGCCAAAAGTGGACCAATTCAAATTATTATCGGCAAATAACTGAGTTGAGATTATTATCGGCCAAATTGAGAAAGTTGGGATTATTTAAATCCAATTTGCCTATTATTTTTAGTGTGAAATTGATGGTATCTTATTTGCATTATTTGATAAATTACATTTCAAATTTGAGCCTGCGCCTGTTCAAGTGTTGCTATCTGAAGAGATTACGGGTCCTTTGAGGAACCTGAAGGTATGAAGTTTTAACAACTAGAGTTTGCTTTCAGAATGTTATAAAATAAAAAGCTTAATGCAGTTGTGAACGGGATGTTTTGAAGTTATGAGTGGTTTAACTACCTTTTGACATTAATGACAAATGTATGTGTGTTGCTAACTACCAGATATTCTCCTCGTTGTAGGCATGTTGTACCCTAGCTAGAGACCGATACAAGAGCTTTGAGAAGAGGAATAATTGTCCCTCTACAGCTAAGAGTGGCAGACATTATTGCATACCCGTTAAAAAGGATTTCTATTCATTAATATTTCTAAAATCATATCTTAATTGGCATTTGGCAATCATCGTTGATCAAAGCTGTGCCCCCTGTTTGTTTTATGGGTTTGTTGTTTAGATCATGGTGTTCTACGGCCTGTTTATTAACAATTTTTTGAATTTATTTGTGCAGGAAATAGAAGTATTTCCAAGGACTGCATGCATGGCTGGCAATTAAGGGAGAAAGTAGAGATGAACATGCCAGTCAAAGTGATGAAAACGCTGCTCAAATCTGTTTTTGGCAATCGGTTTTGTATTCTAGTTTATTTCTTCACCTCAAAAGCTATGCATGTTTTTTTTTTTTGTTTCTTAATCCTCAAAAGCTATGTATCATTAAAAGATCTTACATAGAAGACATAAAAAGATTTCTGTTTTTTTATGGGTTGATTAAGATTGGTTTTTATATTTGTCCACAATTTCTTCACTTTGCTTTATATGACTTTTTTTTAGATCCAAATTAAACCATTGTACATTTTTAAGAAACCCACTGATTATACCTCTTTTTAATTTTATTTTTCCAATCAACGTTTGTGTTCATGTGATTGTTTCCTGCTTTCTTTTATTGCCCTGTTGCATAACAATTCAATCTGAGATGGCTAGCTTGAGTGGCTTACCATCACATTAGCAGCTTGCTCTAGTTATCTGTAAATGTTTTCCTTTTTTGCTACATGGCTTATTCAAATTTGTTTTCAGAATAAAAGATTCAATAATGCGAAAACAAAATTTTGGAACTTAATTGGGGCAGAAATGAAAGCTCATTTTCCAACGTTTAAGTTGATATATGTTTTACTTGGGAATATTTTTTTTTTGTCATAAAAGCGTACGACTTGCAGTCAACATGCATTGAATATTGTCATTTTCAATCAACAGATAAACATATAACCAGAAAACACTCATCCACATATTTCCTATCAATAAGAGTTAATTAAGAGCGGCGTAGACAATTAGAAACCGACGACTATAAGTATTTTCCACATTTGATTACAAAGTTGACTTTGAAGATAAAATGCTACATGTCTTCTAACCCATCTGTGGGTTTAAAAAAGGGTGTGCATATTCACACACCTTAATCCCTATTTCCACACCCTTTAAAATGCCTCGTCTAGGCCTAGACGGGGAGTCTAGGGTTTTTGTCTCCGACCAGATACTGAACCTCGTACCAGGTCACATCAATCACATCAGACGGGGCGTCTAGGTCTAGACGAGGAGCAATACGATAGAGGAAGACACCTCGTCTAGGCCTAGACGAGGCGTCTTGAGACTGATTTGACTATCTCTCTGGCATGTGACTTAAAGTAATATGGGGCATATAGGGCTATACGGGGCATACATATTGGAATTAAATAGGGACATGCAGAGCATTCTTCAACCATCCATCGCTTTGCTTCTTCTTTGCCTTCTATTTGATATCATTCAAAGGTGTTGAAATGTCATCATACTGGGACGACAACTATTTCTCTGAGTCGTATTCTGGCTAGTCATGGGTGCCCGAAACCGTTCCGGTAACAGTTATTAGCTTAAATTACTTCTTGTTTTAATTATTTACTAATGATGATACCGTTTTTTTGGAGGAGACTGGCGTTCCCGATTCTAACGAGCAAGAGGAGGTTGTGTCTAGTGTACAAGGAAAACAAAACAGACCGTTTCTAGATTTGAACACGCATCCCCCTGTTGATGAAACATCCCCTGTAGATGACTCATACCATGCTGATGAACCATGTTATCCGGCGCAACATCCGGATTATGGATACCAGGGCCGTCTCCGAGAATGATAAAAAAAATTTGGGCCCCGGGCGAAACAAAAAAATTGGTATAATATAAACTCATCAAATATATATCAAGAAAACACAATACGACATGCTAATCATGGGGTTTGAACTCATGACCTCAAGATTATAACCCAAAACATTAACTAATTAGTCATATAATCATCTTGTTAAGAAGATCGAAGAGTCAATTAATTAAGTGAATTGATAATTTAAAACAGTTTAGGAAATAAAAAATGCATGGGATTAACTGAAAATTGTATAGGAAATAAAAATGTAGAGGAAGGGTTTAGAACTCATGACCATTGTTTTCAAATTTGAGTATCTTAACCATTGAACTAGCTTTATTTTTGTTATTAAAGTCATTTATTAAACATTTAAGATAACAATGCTCATTTAAAAATCTTGACCCTAAAATTTTGTTGGGCCCTATAAACGTTTTGGGCCTTGGCGTCTGCCCGGGCTGCCCAGCCCACAAAGCCGGGCCTGATGGATACGGGTGAATATTCTTACATGCAACAACACTATCCTGATGGATACGGAGGAGACGGTGGTCATCAGCAATTCATTTCCCCGAGCAATCCTTACGAAAGTTACAATGCATCACAATCTTTGTACGTTCAACAAAACTATTCGGATGTTGGAGGATATGGTGTTGAGGTACCCCCCATCCCGGGCAATCCGTACTTCACAAAGCAGGTATCAAATTTATTTAGTTACGTTATACAGATTAATAAATATAAAATCTAACCTAACCCTGTCGATGTTATAGGTTTTCAACTCTCTAGATGAACTAAAGAAATGGGCACAAGAAATGGCAAACGCGGATGGTTTCGTTATTGTAACCCGTCGATCAAAGAAAATTGGGGGAAGGACCGGGAGGGTATGGCTTGAATGTGACCGTTGTGGTGAGCACCATAATACAGCAATGGTTAGTGTCACACCCCTTTCAAAGGCGAAAGCACGAGGTGTGATCTGAAAGGTTCTCATTGCATACGATAAGTAAACATGCTACATGAAATAAAACGAACTCCAACTTGCCATTCAAATTTTAGTCAACCAAGATACAAATTTAGTTTAAAGTTTACATCTTAACAAAAGATAATTGTTTGAAAGTTTACAACATCATTTCAAAACAAAGATCAAGGTTTTGCTTCCTATATCACCACAAGGAGGCGGGATATAGCAAACAAATCCGTCAAAAGGTGGCAATGGAGTATGGACACTAAACATCTTGAAACATGAAACTACATCTTGAACAAAGGAGCCCCCGAGCATTTCCACTAATTTCCTGAAATACATGTAAGTTTAAAAATCATCAACAAAAGTTGGTGTGAATTCATGCAGATTGTGTAAAACGTAATAGTTGTAATTGAATAAAAACATGGTATGTGATTGAAAAATGTATTTGTATAATGTATTCTGTAAATGAAAGGAAATCGAGATCGCTAATGTTTAGCTAGGACATTAACATATGTGACGACATAGGAAGCATCCAATCCTAGACGACTTTTAACATCGATTACCCATTCGACTGTGACCCAAAGCACTCCAAGGCTATGCGTTGCCAAGGGAGTGAGGCTGCCCGAACCTACTAGATCTAACCCTTGTTCTTCCGATCTAAATTAGATTAATGGTGCTTACGTATACCCTATTCGTGACATGATCTATGTATGATTCCTTTGTTTTTAAACATACCATTGTACATGTATTTTCCCCAAAGTTTAGAAAACAGCAAAAATGTTTAAAAGTGGGGCATGAACTCACTGATTTGCGTCTTGTGCGTCAAGCTTCACCGGCGTCCGCTATGATGATGTCGTAACCTATAAACGTTCTACGTATGTTAATCACCTAAACTTGTAAACCTCTAAGTACACGTTACCATTAGTTTAATGTGTCTCATATGTATATGTTTCTTGTATTGTTAATGTATATATATTCCACAATATATTTAGTGTAGTATTTGTTATATATATTTTTATCCCCCAAAATATATATTTGTATATGTAAATTTGAAATGATATATGTTAAAAATAATATATTTTTAACTTTTCCAAATACATGGTACTTATATTATTTCTCAAAATAGATAAAAGAAATTTGTTAAATAATATTTCATCTAATATTATTATTGGAATTCTATAACGTAGAGGTGAGAATTCTATAAACGGGGTGTTAGGTTTAAGTCTTGATGTTGTGAACTTGTGATTGTCAAATATCCGATGCTCATCTTATATGTTGCGAGTATTTGTAGATTTTTAGAGCGTTTTCACATACAAGAATCTATTTCAAGAGTGTTTTCACATATACGAATCCAACTACGAGTGTTTCATGATTGTACTTTATTACATTTTATTGATTATTGATTTATGATTAGCATGATTCTTGCATCCT
Organism: Helianthus tuberosus; assembly: GCA_030545235.1. Taxonomy (NCBI): domain Eukaryota; kingdom Viridiplantae; phylum Streptophyta; class Magnoliopsida; order Asterales; family Asteraceae; genus Helianthus; species Helianthus tuberosus. The sequence continues at coordinate 187,708,306 of CM060430.1, read as the reverse complement.
ACTTAGGTAAGCATGTTTTAAATAACTTATATGTTTAGTATGTGTAGTTTAAAAAATAAGGAATAATGGATTTAACTAATCCCAACTATTGTCCATTGGCTGGCAACGGTCCCAACTTAAAAAATTTCCACTGGTGTTCCCATCTTTTCATATATTGGCCTTCAATAGATCCTGACTAATAGAACGCTAACACCATTAGTCTCTGATCGCCGAAAAAAACGTTTTTGGCCGGAAAACTCAACATTTTCGTCTCAAACCTCTTTGTAACCATATTATGCACCTTTAGGAACCCTTTCTAGTAAAAAGCCCCAGTTATTAAGGTCGCCAGAAAAAAAACATTTTTTTGCCGGAAAACTCAATTTTTTAGCCGGAAAACTCAAAGTTTTCATCCCAAACCTGTTTGTAACCATAGATCGGACCTTTAGGAACCTTTTCTGACCAAAAACGTTTTTCCGGAGACTAACGGCGTTAGGGTTCTGTTACTCAGGGTCCATTGAAGGCCAATATGTGAAAAGATGGGACCGCCAGTTGGAATTTTTAAAGTTGGGACCGTTACTGGTCAACGGACAATAGTTGGGATTATTAAAATCCATTAATGGACGCGGTTTTATTTGTTTTTAACCAAAAATATAACTTATTGTCTAAATTTCAATCAACACATTATAATTTTCAATAACTTGATTCTGTTTTTTTTTAATGCCATTTGCATAGCAAATTCAAACTGAAATGGCTTTGAGTGGGTGAGTCTAGTTCTCTGTAAAATTTGCTTTATATGACTTTCTTTAACCAACCCACTAATTATACCTCTTTTTAATTTAGTTTTTAACCAACCCACTAACCATACCTCTTTTTAATTTATTTTTTTTCAATCAACGCTTGTGTTATTGTGTTCATTTGATTGTTTCCTGCTTTCTTTTATTGCCCTGTTGATATGCTGTACAAGTAGGGCTGTAAACGAACCGAACGAACACGAACAAGGCCTTGTTCGTGTTCGTTCATTAAGGAATAAGCTTGTTCGTGAACTGTTCAAGGTTTGAAAAGAGTGAATGACTAATTTGACAAGAGGGGTACATTCGATAAAAAGAAGGGAGTGTATGTTTACTACTGACCTTGCTATGTATGTAGATTATATATATTTTCCAAGGATCATTTATGTATTTGGTGTAACAAAATATCATGCATACGTATTATTCAAGTTTTTTTTTTCTAATCATAGCATAAACTTACATTTCAAACTTGGAAGCATAAGTCTCTATAAAAGTTTCTTCTTTTCATCATTAATGCCCAATAGCCACACTAATTCTTGGAGACGACTTATCATGATGTGCATCTCTCAGTTGTCATCATCATGTCACAATATTCCTTGTGGTTCACTAGCATGCGTGACTTACTTTCTTTGGATACAACATGAACTATAAATTCCCATAATTTTTTTTATTGAGTAAAATAAGATCAATTCCTATAAATAGATAGCATCTATGGCAACTTGAGCAAGTGAGTTTTCTTTCACTCAAAGTCTTGCTTCCTGAAAAAACCTCCTTAAATCTTCAACACTAGCTAGCTAGTAATAATGCTCTTGTCAGTAGTCTCAAAATCAGAAGCAGTCATAGTTATTGCTCTTGTCATACATATGATTGAAGCTGTCTCTGTTTCCAGTGATCATCTCGCATTACTGGATATCAAGTCAAAGATTACACATGACCCTCAAGGTGCTTTGACGTCTTGGAATGATTCCCTTCCTTTTTGCCAGTGGAGAGGAGTGACATGTGGTCGCCGCCACCCAAGAGTCACAATGTTGAAGCTACCAGACTTGGGTTTAGTAGGCTCTTTATCTCCTTATATTGGTAACATGAGCTTCCTCCGTTACATTAACTTTTCCAGCAACCAACTTCATGGAAGTATCCCGCCCGAGATAAGTCATTTATACCGGTTACGGTTAGTATCCCTTTCCCACAATTCATTCAGCGGGGAAATCCCGGCCAACATGTTTAACTGCTCAAAGCTATCATTTATCTTGTTAAACTTTAATACGCTATCTGGCAAAATTCCAAATGATTTTAGTTCTAAGTCGAGGATAATTGAGTTAGGCTTAGACACAAATCACCTCACCGGTGGGATTCCACCATCGGTAGGCAATCTCACATTTCTTGAGATACTCAGTCTAGCTGAAAATCAGCTAGAAGGGAGCATTCCTGATTCCTTTAGTCAACTAAAGAACTTGCAAATAATAGGTCTGGGAGCGAATGGCCTTGTTGGTGCCTTCCCTTCGTTTATGTTTAACCTTTCCAAGTTAGAAATTCTAAGTTTTACAAAAAATCAACTTCAAGGCAGTCTACCCTCCAACTTATGTTTGAATCAGCCCCATCTCAGGTGGTTAGGATTTGGGGATAATCACTTCAATGGATTCCTTCCATCGTCAATATCAAATTGTTCACAGTTGGAACGCCTTATGCTTCCTGATAATTATTTAAAGGGCGAAATAGCTATTGATTTTGGAAGATTACAACATTTTATAAAACTATATCTTGGCGGCAACAATTTTGGAAGCAAGGATCTTGATGACATGAATTTTTTTTCTTCTTTGTCCAACTGCACCAATTTGGAAATGATAGAACTTCATGATAACCAATTGGGAGGGGTGCTGCCAAATTCAATTGGGAACTTCTCATTCAAACTGTCAATCCTAGGGATGGGGGGTAACTATCTCTCAGGTAGCATCCCTTCATCTATAGGCAATTTGATAGGCCTAACCGCATTTTCTTTAGAAGAAAACAACTTCACAGGCTTGATTCCTGAAAGCATTGGCAAGCTTCAAAACTTGCAAAAACTGTATCTTGATGTCAACCATTTCTCTGGGGTTATTCCAAGATCTATAGGAAACTTGTCACTTTTAACTAAAGTAGCATTAGGTGGAAATGGGCTGGAAGGCACTATACCCTCGACTATTGGGAGCTGGAAACAAATTATACTTTTGGTTCTTTATCGAAATAACCTAAGCGGGAGTGTACCTAAAGAGCTCTTTCAACTGACTTCACTTTCCATAGGGCTTGATCTGAGTCAAAATAATTTGTCCGGAGTGATTCCACAAGAGATTAGCAATCTGAAAGTCTTAGAAATACTTGATTTTTCTATGAATCGTTTCACAGGTGAAGTTCCAAGTAGTTTAAGTAGTTGCACCAGTCTTCAAAGCCTAAACCTTTCTGCCAATATTTTCTATGGATCAATGCCAGAATCATTTAGTTCACTGAAAGGCCTCGAATCGGTTGACTTGTCACACAATAACTTTTCTGGGCACATTCCAACATATCTGCAACAAATTCCCATGAAGCATCTTAATCTTTCGTACAATAACTTTGAGGGTGAGGTACCTGTTAAAGGTGTTTTCACCAACACAAGTGCAATATCCGTCATTGGGAACACCAGACTCTGCGGGGGAATAGCTGACCTTCACCTAGCCAAATGCACAAGCACAACTAGCAACACCAAAAGACGAACTCGGAAGCTTTCTGTACGTGTTATTGTAGCAGTTTCACTATGTTCCACCATTGCAGGTTTAGGTCTGTTGTCATTTGTCTTGTTTTACTGTTGTATAAAAAAGAAGAGAGATAAACCATCAGAAGCAAGATTGGCTGAATCTTTTGAGAAGATATCGTATGGAAGACTTTTCAAAGCAACAGAAGGGTTCTCTGCAGAAAATCTGATTGGTACAGGTAGTTTTTCTTCGGTTTACAAAGGATTTCTTGATGAAAATGGCTTCACTGTGGCAATCAAAGTACTAAACCTTCAACGCCGAGGAGGCTTTAAGAGCTTTATGGCTGAGTGTGAGGCATTGAGAAACATTCGTCACCGCAACCTGGTGAAGGTAATAACTGCTTGCTCAAGTATCGATTTCCAAGGCAATGATTTCAAAGCTTTGGTGTACGATTTCATGCCAAACGGGAGTCTGGAGAGCTGGCTGTATTCTGTAGATCGTACGCTGGATCTTGTTCAAAGAATCAGTATCATCAAAGATGTGGCTTGTGCTCTTGATTATCTCCATTGTCGTTGTGGAAATGTTATTGTTCATTGTGATTTGAAGCCAAGCAACATATTATTGGATGCTGATATGGTTGCTCATGTTGGAGATTTTGGGCTCGCAAAAATCCTTTCCCTTGAAGAAGGTTCGAATGGAAACGCGAATAACTCAAGTATCATCAGAGGAACCGTTGGGTATGCACCTCCAGGTAATTTATGATTACTTGTCATTAAACTGTTTTTTTATACGATACAATTCACTCTAATTAAATAAGTTGCAGAATATGGGCTTGGAAATGAAGTTTCGACAAGCGGGGACATGTATAGCTATGGGATCCTATTATTAGAAATGTTGATAGGGAAAAAACCTGTTGATCCAATGTTCGAAGGAGGGCTAGGCCTGCATTCCTATGCTAGGAGTGCCTTGGCTGATGGTTGTGTGCTTCAGATTGTGGATCCAGTGCTTCTACGTGAGGGTGTCAACGAAAATAGTTTGATTTCACTAGTAAAAATCGGTGTGCAATGCTCTTACGAGTCTCCACAAGATCGAATGGATATTGCGACTGTTATTCACGAAGTCTTCGGGACAACATTTGCAAGTGGTGCGACCTGAAAAGCTAGCTAGCTTTTGGTTTAATAATATTGTATTAAATTGATGTTTGGGTGTGTGTGTGTGAACATTGCTTTCTTATCCATACAAGGGCTTGCTATTTTCCATATGAATCAATAAACAAGTTCTAATGTTTTTTGTGCAAAACGAGAAAGGATTTTATCTTTTATATAGTACTAACCATATCTTTGAGTTTAAATCTATTTTGTTCTTTGCAAATTTCATTAAAATGCTATGTTGACATCTGCATCTATTGCACTTGGTGAATGAACCAATAAAGGTTGGTTAAAGTTATTTTGAACCAAGAGTTCTAAACAGAAATTGAGGTAAAATGCCTTTGGTTTATTTACATTTGAACATAAACTAGCAATAGATGGAATGGAACTGTATACAAAATGGAAATTCTTTGTCATGTACATATCAATTTAAATTGATAATAGTTGAAAAACCTAAACATTTCAAACCCATAAATCTGTAAATTATTGGGATTGGATGTAAAAAAAGAAAAGAAAAGTGAAACCTGGATTCAAAGGGGTCTGAAGAATAGAGTTGTGACGGAGCTAAGGAGTTGCCCCCCCCCCCCCCCTCCCCCCCTCTCTTTATTTGGATATCGTCAAAGTCCTATACAACACGTATAGGGTACATTAATTACCGGTCAATCATTGGTTGAGCCAATCATTGGCAAGTAATTAATGTTATGCACGATGAGCGTATAGCCGTATACGTGTTGTATAGGACTTGGGTATTATTTCTGGTTGAAAAAACAATTTTTTTTTTGTATTTTCAGTCAATTGTGTTTTAAAAATAACACGTTTTATTGTATTTTTAGTATATTTCGTTTTAGGTAAAAGACATTTTATGTGCTTTATTCCATTGCGTTTTAGAAAAAAAAAACTTTCTTTTGTGTTTTTATCTATTGCATTTTAGGAAGACACATTTTTATGTGTTTTTTGGTCTAATACGTTTTAGAAAAACACATTTTGAAGTGTTTTTAGTCCATTGCGTTTTAGGTAAAACACACTTTTATGTACTTTTATGTGTTTTTAGTCCATTACATTTTAGAAAAAAAAAACATTTTTTTTTTGTATTTTTTGTCTATTGCGTTTTACGAATTCATTGCGTTTTAGAAAAAAACACATTTTGAAGTGTTTTTAGTCCATTGCGTTTTAGGTAGAACACATTTTTATGTGTTTTTAGTCCATTGCCACTACAAGAATAACACACCTTTACCGGCGACACCTTTAGCGGCGACGGGTCAAATGTCGCCGCTATTGGTCGATCCGCGTCGAAGGATCCCAAACCAAACCCCATCCGTTGATCAAAATCATGATCTGACGGTTGGGGATTTATAAGGCATTACCGGCGACAAAAGTAGGGCAATAGCGGCGACAGCATGTCTCCGCTAAAAGTCAATGTCAGAACTTTAATCCCTAGCCACACAAATCTTATCTCTGGTCAACTTCATTAAAGGCAATACCGGCGACAAATAGCAATACCGGCGACATCTTGTCGCCGCTAAAAGTTGACGGAACCAATCCCCTATACAGCGCCAATTTCTCCCTCCTCTTTCATTTTTCCCCCAAAAAAACCTCCGAGACCCGCTGCTAACCCGCTCAAATCGTCCAAATCGGTTAGTTTCACTTTGTTTTTGTTAGATTTCTTCTCTACATTTGTTATATACATGCTATGGGCTTTAATTTTTGCTCTTTTTGTGTATTTTTGTGTTTGTGGAAGAAAATTCGGATCACCACCATCTCTTCTCCGGTCACCACCGTCTCGAATCCGGCACCACTTCGTCTCCTCGGTCTTCATCTCCTTGAAACTTGAAAAATACGGTTAGTTTTTTTTTTTTTTTTTTTTTTTTTTTTTTAAGTTTAGAAATTGTATAATTTTTAGTTTAGGTATGTAAATTGTGTATGTTAATATGTATGTTTGTATAATTTTTAGTATGTAAATAGTATAATTTTTAGTTTAAGTTGTATGTGGGTATGTAAGTGTATGAATGAATGTATGTATGTTTGTATAATTGTTAGTATGTAAATTGTATAATGTAGGTGTATTTGAAAAATGTGTATGTAAATTGTATAATGGTTAGTTTTTTTTTTTTTTTTAAAGTTTAGAAATTGTATAATTTTTAGTTTAGGTATGTAAATTGTGTATGTTAGTATGTATGTTTGTATAATTGTTAGTATGTAAATTGTATAATTTTTAGTTTAAGTTGTATGTGGGTATGTAAGTGTATGAATGAATGTATGTATGTTTGTATAATTGTTAGTATGTAAATTGTTAGTATGTAAATTGTACAATGTTAGTATGTAAATTGTTAGTATGTTTGTATAATTGTTGTATGTTAGTATGTTGGTGAAAAATGTGTATGTTAGTATGTATGTTAGTATGTAAATTGTACAAATATAAACCTTTATGAAGAACATTACGAGCTTAAAAATCGTGTCTGATATTGAATTCATCATTTCAAACATAACGAGCTAAGAAAACACCCGATCGAAATTGAAATCATGATTTAAAACATAACGTTCCGCCCAAAATTGAAAACAATCATTAAGAACATAACAAGCTTAAAAAACTGTGCCCGTGTTTGAATTAATCATTTTAAACATAGCGAGCTTAGAAATACCCGCCCGAAATTGATTTAGAAATTAATTTCGGGTTGTCCCCGTTTATCTTGGGACTGCTTTTTGAATACTTTATCTCATTTAGGATGTGAATGTGTATTACATGATTGTTTGTTTAAGAAGGATTCGGTTATCATTTTCTCTTTGCTCCTCGGGTATATATATCATTACATATATACTTGGGAGCTAAGAGGAAATGCTGCCGAATTTTTCTTAAACAAACAATCATGTAATACACATTCACATATGAGATAAAGTGTTCAAAAAGTGGGTTTAGCAGCCTACCCTTGCCTTGTTAATCCTAAATTAGATTTTCTTTCAGTTGCATAATGCCTATCGATAAAAGTTGGATTGATTCCCCACGTCATTCACCTCAATACAAGCAAGGACTCGAGTCATTTATCGAGATGTGTGAAAGAGTGATAAAAAACCACGATGAAGTTAGATGTCCGTGTACCAAATGTAAAAATTCTGGCTTAAAAACTATGGCAGAAATGAAATACCATTTGAGTATTAACAGTTTTTGGAAGGAATACACGAAGTGGACCTATCACAGGGCCACAACTCCAATTGCAGAAGTAAACGATGTTGCGCCACAAGACGGTATGGTAAACGTTATTGAAGACATTAGGGGGGAGCGTATGGAAGAAGATACATACCTTAACCAAGAGAACTCGAATGGAGATAGTAGCGGTGTTGTTGATGATTTTGAAGACCTGGTAAAGGAAGCTGAAACAGAATTATATCCTGGTTGTACCAAGTTTTCTTCTATCGACTTTTTAGCAAAGCTTTTGAATATAAAGGATACGTACCATTTTCAAAATGAAGGAGTAGATCGACTCCTCTCGTTGTTGCGAGAGTCAATGCCAGAAGGCAACAAGATTCCCCCTTCGTATTATGTAGCTAAGAAGACATTTAAGAAGATTGGTTTGGCATATGAGATGATAGATGTGTGCACAAATGATTGTGCTCTCTTTTGGAAAGAAAACGAGTCCTTGCAAAATTGTCCCGTTTGTAATGAGAGCCGATGGGTCAATAAAGACACAAAAGGCACGAAGGTGGCTCGTAAGGTGTTACGATACTTTCCTTTGACGCCTAGACTACGACGTTTGTATTGTTCAAGGCACACAGCGAAAGATATGATATGGCATAGTACCGGACGATCGGAAGATGGGACTATGCGTCATCCAGTTGATGGATCTGCATGGCAAGACTTTGATAAAAAGTACCCAAACTTCGCGATGGAGCCACGAAATGTTCGCTTAGGGCTTGCAGCTGACGGTTTTAATCCCTTTATCAACGGTAGTGGATCCTCGACTCATAGCACGTGGCCGGTTATACTCACCACATATAATCTGCCTCCCTGGCTATGCATGCGAGAGTCCACATTCATGTTGACCTTGTTGATTCCTGGCCCTAAATCACCGGGGAAAGACATGGACGTTTTCCTTAGACCGTTAGTGGATGAGCTTAAGCAATTGTGGCAGACAGGTGTACGTACTAAAGACGCAGCAACAAACACATACTTCACAATGAAGGCGGCGTTGTTATGGACCATAAATGACTTTCCAGCCCGTAGTAGTCTATCAGGTTGGAGCGGACAAGGCTACATGGCATGCCCAACTTGTAACCAAGACACTCCTTCAATACGTGTAACTGGTAAATGTGCTTATGTTGGTCATCGCCGGTTCTTAGATGCCAACCATCCTTGGAGAACAAGTCTCGACTTTAACGGGAGACCCGAGACACGAGACCCTCCGAGACAGTTTAGCCCAGCTGACATAGAAGCTCAACTCGGTCGTTTAATTAATCGTCTACCAGGCAAGCATCCGGATTTTGGAGGTGGGAGGATAACCCGGTTAGATTTCGAGTTGAACTGGTCCAAAAGAAGCATATTTTTTGACCTTGAGTATTGGTCTTCTCTGCAGCTGAAACATAACTTAGATGTAATGCATATAGAGAAAAATGTGTGCGACAGCTTGCTCGGTACTCTTCTAATGAACGATAAGAGCAAAGACACGCCAAATGCGCGGTCCGACTTGGAAAAACTAAACATTCGGCCGACACAATGGCTGAAACAATCGGGTGGCAAGTTCTTAAGTCCCCACCCAAAGTACTCATTCAAGTCCGATGATCGAAAACTTTTTTGTCAGTTTATAAAAAATGTTAAATTACCAGATGGGTTTGGATCTAATATCAGTAAGAGGGTGACAGATAACAATGCTAACATTACCGGGTTGAAATCTCATGAGTGTCATATCCTCATGCAACGTTTGATACCGATTGGGGTTAGAGGGCTTTTGACTAAAGATACATCTACACCAATAGTAGACCTTTGTATGTTCTTTAAGCAACTTTGCTCTAGAACACTATCGGTGGATGATATGAAGAAAGCAAAGGATGACATTGTTACCATCTTATGCAAGTTAGAGATGATCTATCCACCTGCGTTTTTTGACATTATGGTTCATTTACTTGTGCATTTACCTGATGAAGCGATTGCGGGAGGTCCAGTAGCTTTTAGATGGATGTATCCATTTGAAAGGTACATGAAAAAACTAAAGAACTATGTCAAAAACCCGGCAAGGCCTGAAGGTTGTATAGCTGAACGTTATGTGTTTGAAGAAGCTCTAACATTTTGTTCAATGTACCTTAAAGATGTTCAGACTAAGTTCAATCGCCCAGATAGAAACGCTGATGTCGTTGTTGAAAAAAGAAAGTTATGGGTGTTTGAGTCCAAATGTCGTCCTGTTGGCGCAACAAAGGACAAATATCTATCATTCATCGAAAAAAGCAAGATGGAATGGTTTGTCCTCGAAAATTGCGCAGAAGTTAGGGAGTACATGAAGTGAGTGCTTCTATCTTTAACTTTTCATAATCTGTTAATTGGTATTTTTCATTCCTTTCTTATATTTGTCATCAATGTAGTGAATTCAAACATACACATCCCCAAGATGATCTTAAAACCAAATTTCCGGGATGGTTTCTCCATAAGGTATAATACATATATAACACTCATTACTCTACACTTGCTAGGTAATACATATATAACAAACATTATTACTCTATATTTGTTAGGTACATTCGATGAAAACACAAAATTCTCCAGAATTCCACCCGGAGTTGTATGCTCTTTCAATTTGTGCGAAAATGACTGCATTAACTTACACTGCTTGCATAGTCAACGGTGTTAGGTATAAGACACTTGAACGTGATGCAAAATGCACAACGCAAAACTCTGGGGTGGAAGTCGTTGGAGAGAACGGTGTGAAATTTTATGGCCAATTAGAAGAAATTATTGAGTTGCGTTATACAAATAATTATTCCACTGTCCTATTTCGGTGCAAGTGGTTTGATACTTCAAGGGGTGTAAACCATGACAATAATATCACCAGTATAAGCACTGAACGTGAATGGGACAAAGACGATCAACTCATATTTGCTTCGCAAGCCAAACAAGTGTTCTTCATCCAAGAAACGTCTCGAAACCAAAAAAACAAACATAGGTGGGTAGTCGAAAATGTTAATCATCGAAGAATTTGGGATCGGCCATTAAGTGATGATGACCGCGTCAATAAGGTTCAAAATGTTGACAAAGGCTTAGAAGATAATGACGTTGTCGACAACAACTCTTCATCTGACTGTCCACTTGTCATTGACTTGACCCAATACTTTCAAATTGGATCTTCTCATGTTACTGCGGGTGAGCCTTCAATTGAAGTTGATCCCCCAACGGCTACCGTCGATGAAGTGTTTGAGGTCGAGACTGATTGTGATGAGGTCGAGGCTGATTGTGATGAGGATGATCCCGATTATGTGGAGTCTGACTAAAAGAAAAGTTATTGTAATTTATATTGATTTGTAATTGATAAACACTTGTTTGAAATATTTATTTGAATTTGAGTTACCGTTGTTGTACTTTCGCTTAATTTGTATTAGATACACATGCTGTAACATTTGTAACTTTATAGGGATTATGTTTTCGATATTGTTGATATTCGCGTATCTGATGGCTGATGTGGCCCCCTGGGGACATGGGGGTGACGGCGCTGGTGATCCACCGCTTCCTCCTGGTGGGATTCGTGGCACACACGAGACAGACGGTAAGTTTTTTACTAAATTATTTTGTAGTCCTTATATTTTATATATTATAAATGTTGTTACTAATTATTTTTGTTTTAATTGCAGCGGTTCCCTGAAAGAAGGTTAGGGGGAAAGCTAAAAACGAAGCACTACGGCGTCTAGTAAAAGCGGGGGGGCCTGTGTCGCTTACGTTTGATCGACAGGTCACGTTTACCCCTGTTGGTAGATCAAGAGACATGTTTTCAAGGGAGGCCGGCTTGTATATGTGGCGGGCCATCCCGTTTGATAAAATTGGATGGGATGCTGTTGAACCACATTACAAGGATGCCGTCATGAACCACTTACGGGTAAATAAGTTATATGCATAAAATTTTATAGCACATACAAATATAATTTATATATGATATTTTAACTCTTTTATTTAATTTGTAGGAAAATTTCAATCTTGATGAAGTGGAACGTGATTATGACGCGAAAAACTTGAAGGGTGGTATAAGGACTGTGCTTATGAAGCGATACAATGACCGCAAGCATGAAGCTAGACAATTATTTGATAGCCAGGGAGGTTACAATGATCTTGAGAGTGCAAGGGCACACCATCCCAAGGATATGCCCTATGAAAACTGGTTGAGAACCATCGAAGGTTTCCGGCAAGAAGATTATATTAAAAGAAGCAATGCCAACAAAAAAGTACGCGAAAAACAACAATTCCCATACCGTGGGGGGACATCTTCGTACGGTAGCACCGCCTATAAAAATGTAATGTTTTATGTATGTGTGCGTGTGTGCAAGCTTTTGTTTATTTAATGTCTAATCTAAGTGTAATGTTAAACAGAATTTGGATTGGGTACCTACGTATGCTAAAACCCACACGGACAATCAAGGGAATTGGGTTGATCCGATTGCTGAACAAAATTACGTAAGTATTTCTTTTAAGTATTATTTTCTATAACAAATATATATATATATATACACAAACATATATATTTAATCATCTTCGTAAAATACAGCGGAACATACAACAGGCCACAGATGAATGGAGCGGCGATGGTCCTCCAATTGCCCCGTATCAAGAAGCGTTGGGAGAGCGCCGAGGATGGTATCGCGGGATGGGGCCTAAACCTTCTTCCAACACGTCCTCGCACTCGTCATCTAACATGTCGTCTTCGCAAGCTCGGACGCAAGAACCCTTTTCCGAGGTAAACTACGCAATTTATAAAATGACAAACGAACGCATGTTTCCTTGTTAAATATATGTTGGTAGCGTTAATTAATATGCTAATATACGTTTTGCTATCTATTATTGTAGGATTTTGTTAGCAGCTTGTTCCAAACCCCGTCATTTTTGAACCAACTTAACAACTATCTTGCTTCACAAGGAAAAGGAAAAGGAAAGTCAAAAGACTACAATTCTGACAACTTATTCGATAATGAATCCGAAGATGAACCCAACGATAACGATGACGATGAGTGACTTGTTTTTAATGTATGATTTAATTAAACGTTGTAGGATTATAATGTACGACTTAAACGTAGTTTTTAACTATATTTCTTTGAGTATATGTTGATTATGTTCATGTTAGAAAACGTGTATGCTTGCGTTGTTTGAAAATTCGCAGGTTTTGGTTTTTCGGCCAAAAAAACTGGCTGGGCAGCTGGTAATACAGCTGCTGTATTAAAAAAAAAAAATTGACCTTTAGCGGCGACACGTGTCGCCGCTATTGCTCTTGAATCTTTAGCGACGATAGTCAATACCGGCGACTTATTAGCGACGACAGTTGTCGTCGCTAAAGATTGACGAGCAATACCGGCGACAGGAACCAATAGCGGCGACAACATGGCAATAGCGTCCCAGCAATACCGGCGAGGCAATACCGGCGACGTGTCGTCGCTAATACCAAATAGCGGCGACATAATGCACCAATAGCGGCGACACCTGTCGCCGCTAAAGGTACCCCTTTCTTGTAGCATGCGTTTTAGAAATAACACTTTCTTTTGTGTTTTTAGGCCATTGCGTTTTAAAAAAAAAAGACATTTCTTTTTGTTTTCTGGCCATTGCGTTTTAGAAATAAGGCATTTCTTTATGTTTTTTGTCCACTGCGTTTTAGAAAAAAAAAGTATTTTTTTACGAGCTTTGTCCATTGCATTTTATGCAACTGTGTTTTCGAAAAAAAAATCGAAAATATAGCAATAGTATACTCGTTTTAAAGATAAAAAACGCTTTTTTGTGCAATTTTTCTAAAAAAATGTCGTATGAAAGAGTTATTAACGTTTAAATAATTGGGGGGGGGGGTGGTGGAGGAGAGAGAAACTATTGCCTTGGATTGACTAGAATGTCCCTAGACAAACCCATGCGCCTATTTTTTTTCTTCAACTTCACTCGTTTAATATTAACCCTTAATTAATAAATAGATGGTCAAGATTACTTCCTATACTTCCTACCCATTTTTTTTTAAATAAACTTCCTAGTATATCCTGACCTATAAATATATACATTGTGATTTCGATTACTAGCAGAAGCCCAATTGCACATATGGCCTTGACATATTAATCAATACTCTTTATCAGTGTTGTAAAAGTCGCTAGGCGGTCCCTAGTCGGCCGACTGGGGAGTTGGGAGTAATCGGAGTACTCAGAGAGTACTCGGGGAGTACGCGGACATGGTAAATATAAAGAAAATTAATTGTTATATATTATTTATGTGTTAAAATAAGCATAATTCATGTCAACTGAGTATAATTTAAAATGAAACATGTTTAAAGTTCAAATATTCTGAATACAAGTCCGACTAGTCTGAGTACAAGGCCGAGTAGTCCGAGTACAAGGCCGAGTAGGCCGATTTTGACCGAGTTTGACCGATTAAAAGTCAACAAACCACGTTGACCGCCTAGACAGACTAGGCCGACTACGTCCGACTAGGCGCCGACTAGGCCGACTAGGCACCGAATACTCCCGAGTAATCCCGAGGCCGACTAATTGAGACCGCCTAGGAGGAAGTCGCCTCGGAGGGGTTCCGAGGACCGAGTACTCGCCGAGTACTCGGCCGAGTAATCCGACTTTTACAACACTGCTCTTTATATTAACTAGTCAACTCCAACTCCAGTAAATATTTTAACTCTATTAAATATTTAAACTAGACTCAATTAAATAAGTCCATATAGTAAAGGTGTTGGGCTCAAATCCGATTACGCACACTAGCTCGTTATAATAATCAAGTCCACAAATGTCTATAATCTAACTCTATTAAATATTTAAACTAGACTCAATTAAATAAGTCCATATAGTAAAGGTGTTGGGCTCAAATCCGATTACGCACACTAGCTTGTTATAATAACCAAGTCCTCAAATGTCTATAATCACTAAAATTACCAACAGGGCTTCATCTGTCGTCCAATTTCACCGGATTCACTCCAGCATTCAACTCGACGATGTTTTAGTGGGTGTTTGGGTTAGCTTATTTTGGAGCTACTTTTAACTTATTGACTTATAAAAAGTTAATAAGTTTTTGATAGTGTTTGGATAAGGGTTGAGAAGGAGTTTTATAGCTTGAAAAGGAGAAAATGAGAAGTTAGAATTTCTGACTAACTTATGACTTATTTTTTTTGAACGGCTAATTTTTCCCCTTAAATAATTGCACCTCCTAACCTTAATCTCAATACAAGAGATAATTCCTTTTCGAGTAAATTACAAAAATCATCCTTTATGTTGACACCAGATTGCAAAGTATGTCCTTTGCCTTTAAAAATTACACAAAACGTACTCAACGTTTGCAAACCCTTACACGTTATGTCCTTTGACCCTAACTCAGTTAGTTTTTATGGTTAAATCTGACCAAATGGACCTCATCTGAGGGTATTTTGGTCATTTTACACTATATACTAAACTAAACTACAATTACGACCCGCCGCAATGCGGCGGGGATTCTTTTGTTATAACTAAGCTGATTTAGGACGCACACGTTATGTTGAACCTGTCAAACAGGAAAAAAAATAGACGATGTAAAAACGTTCACCCACACATGTACGTTGCGTCGTGTTAACTCGCAAAATTTAGACCGAAACGTGAAAACGCTAAACCAAAGACGCACGTTGCGATGTTTTAAGTCACAAAATTTAGAACGAAGCATAAAGCGAAAAATTTGCGGAAAATGAAAACTATAAAGGATCAAAGTTGAAAGTAAAAAAAGTTGTGAGTATAGATTGCAAAAGATAAAAGGTTTAATGTTAAAAGTAAAAAACAAATAGTTTTGGATTAAAAGTAATTTATGAAATACTTTTGGATGAAAAGTAAAAAAAAAATCATTTTTTTTTGAAAAACCCCCAATGCCAAAGTTACAACAACCATATGCATAACTATTTTTCTTTGAAAAACCACCAAAGTGAAGATTACAACACATAAGTAAAAAAGAATCTAAGTGATTAAATCGCAAAAGATGAAAACTTTTGAATTAGAAGTAAAAGAATCAAATTAATCAAAAGGGTTAAATTACCAAAGATTAAAACTTTAAACTTAAATTGTCAAAGATTAAAACTTTAGCGTTAAAAAGGAAAGAAAGATTAAAATTTTTTAACTTAAAATGTCAAAGATTAAAATTGTAGGGTAAATTATCAAAGATTAAAACTTTAGAGTTAAAAAGGAAACAAAGATTAAAAGTTTAAACTTAAATTGTCAAACATTAAAACTTTAAGGTTAAAAAGGAAAATTTCAATTTTTTTTTGAAAGACTCCCAAAGCCAATTGTACAACTATCCTATGCACAAATTACTTGCTTATTAATAAGGTTTTAAGAGCATTCACATCCTAACCATCAAATTATGTGAGGAGGGGTTTTTATATTATAAAGGGTATAAAAAGTGGTTGTGAGTAGAGGAGAGAGAAAATGTTACTGTTCATCTGTATATTTGGGGGGACACTGTTCACCCGTTATAATTTTTTAATATATTTTGAAAGTGGTTGTGAGTGGAAGTGAGAGAAAAATGTAATGATAATATTATTTAATTGAAAGGAGAGAGAAAAAATATTTGTTTTTAGTGGAAATATATTGATATAGGAGTTGTTTTTTAGTGGAATGTATGTATAATTTGATGGATTGGATGTGAATGCTCTAATACACATAAACCCTTATTCTCTCTGTATTTCTCTCTCTAACTACCGCCACCACACACCCCGCTGCTGGAAAACAAATGCCACCACACACATAAACCCTTTCGCCGGAATACCAATCGCCCAAAACATCGCCCGACGCACCACCTGAACCATACCCACCGTCAACTACCATTGACCGGCAGCCCAAGGTTATTTCAGCCGCTGAACACCCACCATCATCAACTAAAATCACCACTTCGACCAACACAACAACCCAATCCACCATGACTCTAAGCCGATCCTTAGATCTGAACAAAAAGTCGTGTAAATGGGGGAACACATCATGATTTTTGGAATCTCACAAGATAAACGAGACCAATGTTGACGAAATTTTACTTTGGTCGTTCGAATAACACACTTGAAGGAGCAAATCGGCAGTTGAAACTCAGGTCATCGAATTTCTATCTTCTCCAACGCATTTATTATTGTTGTTGAAATTTTTTGAGATTGTAACCTAGGATTTATAATAGGGCCTGTAATTTGGGGCTTTTTGGGATGTGCATGAAGATTTGGTGTTGTTTATGTATTGGAGAAGAAGAGGAATTTAGGAGCAGGGAGATGACGAGGAATGATGATGAGGGTATGAACTTTTTAGGGGAGTGTGGTTCTAGAAGTAGTGCAGGGGTTGATTTATATATGAGTTTGGGTGGAGGCTGGAGGGTGTTCATCTTCAAAAAGATTGGGGTGAAGTGGTGGTGGTGGTGGTGTCCAGGTGGGTGGTGGTAGTTAGAGAGAGATGGAGTTTAGAAACTGAGAGAGAAGTGTTTACGTGTATATATATACTAGGTTATTTCCCGTGTGACACACGGGTATAATAAATAAAACTTGTATAAACTTTAAAGTTATAAGTAACCGAGATTACACATAAATTTAAATAACCAAGAGACATAAAATGCATTATAATTAAGGCAGTAACTCGGTGAGAATATAATCCAACAACAACTTTTTAAATTTTGGCCTTTCGGTAGCGTTGGTATAAGCATTGCCGAGGGTACAACCTGCAAGAAATAGGGGTGTTCACGATCCGATCCGATCCGATCCGATCGAGGGTCTGCTCATGCTCGGATTGAATTACAACCGATCCGATTCGAGCGGATCAAATTTGTAAAACCGATCGCAAAAGTGATGCTCATGCTCGGATTGAATTTAAATCGATCGGCTCGGTTTCGCTCGGTTTTTATCAAATCCTAAAAAAAAGCGAGCGGGTCGTTTTCGCTCGATTGAATAATAAGGCTTCGTTCAACAAAAACAAATTCTAACTTAAAGTGCGAATACAAAAGCAACACAAAATAAAGTGCGAATACATAAGAAACACAAAATAAAGTGTGAATACAAAAGTAACACAAAATAAAGTGCGAATACAAATTGTCATTTAGTTCAAAAGCCATAAACTTCTTCTTTAAGCTTGTTCATACCAAAACAAGTGATACGATTGTTATACGACTGAAACAAAACAAGTGATATTTACAAACGATTGTTATACAACTGAAACAACTCAAACAAGTTTAAAAAACAGAAGCAGATTAGAAAAAAAAAAACAGAGCGACTCACTTGTTGCAGATTGAAGACCGTCCGACGAACAATTGCATATTGAAGACCGGAGATTGAAGACCACTCAGTTTGTGTCGGAGACTAGAGAGCGAAACACATGAGCGGCGACTGAATAGTGAGTGAATACTGAATACTCTTTTGAATAGGATTTAGGGTTAGATACTTAGATTTAGTATTAAATATTAAGTTGGGTTGAATGTGATTTGGGCTTTTAATTTTTTTTGGGCTATTATATTTTTTGAGTTATTAATCTATAAAATCTATAATATAAATATATATATTAATTATTAATAAAAATAATTCGAGCGAAACCGAGCGAGCGGAGCTATGCTCATGCTCGGATTGAATTTGAATCGAACCGATCCGATTGGCTCATTTACAAACTGAGCGGGAATCGAGCGAGCATTTTTCGAGCGATCGTCGAGCGATCTTCGATCGTCGAGCAGTTTGGACAGCCCTAGCAAGAAATAGTTAACTTTTGTTTTTTTGAATGAAAATGAAAAGATGTCATTATATTATAAAGAAAATATGTGTTAAAATCAATTATCTTGGTTAATTTTCATGTGTTAATATAATTCAAAAGTTCTACTTTTATGTATTTTTTTTTTGTATGTGCTAATTTAACATTTTTTAAGTGCTAGGATCTGTTTTTACGGTTTGTAGGATAAATATGGTTTGTACCGAAACCAACCCCTTCTTCTAAAAACCAATCAGGGCCGGCCCAAGGGTAAGCCAAATGAGGCTTGGGCCACCAAAACTATAGGGCCTCTACAATTTGATGAAACCAGAGACCATTTATAAAAGATTTAGGGTGTGGGTTATCAATAAATTGATGGTTGGTACTGTAGTGGTTTTGTGTATGTATGGATGTTGGTGAGACCCGGGTTCGAATCCCTGGTTCACCATTTTTTTTCCTTGTTTTTAAATTTTAACACAATCTTTCAAATAATTACACTTGGGCCCTTCAAGTTTAACTTTCAATTACATACATTTTTTTTTGGAAAAAGGCCACAATATTTTATTTCGCCTAAGGCCACCAAAATGGTTGAGCCGGCCCTGAAACCAATACGATAATTAAATTCAACTAAATTAAGAAAAATGATTTATCCCTAAACCAGTTGTTAAACATTGAGATTATTACACGTAATTTTAAGCAAATTAATTTGTAAAGATTGGCCAATTCATAATTCATTATGAATAAAAGAAATTATATTTTCTAGCACGTAGAATATATTTTTAAATTGCTTATCTAAATTTTAATTGATAGTTATCTTTAAGCAAACCAATTCCTTTTGAATAAAAGAAATTATCTTTTAGCATGTAGAATATAATTTTAAATTACATATGTAAATTTTAATTGATAGTTATCTGAATTTAAAAAAATTAAGTAGAGATAAATGGAAAAATACATTTTTTAGGCGGAAAAACTCTATGGAAATCATCTCAGAGAATGACACGTGTCTTTAATAGGTTTACTTTATTATATGTATAGATAGATATATAATATAATTATTTTTAAAACAAAATAAACAAAATTGTATAAATATAAAAAGACTAATTTGCCCTCAGATGGGGCCCATTTGGTCAAATGCAACCATGAAAACTAAGGGGCTGTTTGGCAAGTGCTGAACCAGTAAGAGGTCTGAATGGGTAAGAGGCTCTGAACCAGTAAGTGTTGAACCATTAAGAGCTGTTTGGTTGTATCTCTGAATGAATGTGCAGAATGACTATTTTACCCCTCTGAACTATTATGTGCTGAATGAAATGTATCTGTTTGGCAAGAGCTCTAAATAGTGTACAGATTGATGAAAAATTGTAAAAGAAAAATACAAAACCATAGAAAATCCAAATTACACATCAATCCTTTAAATTCCATGGAGACATACGAAAATCCAAATACAAAATAACACAACATACGAAATCCAAATACAAATAACACAACTCTGCATACAATTTTAATTTGAATCATTTGAAAGCAACTGATTAGCAATCTGGTTACGTAAAGAAGTCATATAGTCAATACCTTGTGAACCTCACTCTATGTCTTGAACTAACAGGCCATCATTTTCCCCACTTTGCATTTCATGAAACATCGTGTTCTCATCATAGTCCATAAATAACTGATCATAAATATTGCATTTCCTTATAAAATTATGGATGGCGAAACAAGCAATCACTATGTCTCTTTGTATTGGAAAAGAAAAGGGAGCCATTTGCTTTAGGATTGGGAATCTCTCCTTTAGAACACCATATGCACGTTCAATGACATTTTGAGTTGTGCGTGAGCATGATTGAATCTTTCTTCCTTAGTTAACGCAAGTTGTCGTCGAAAATCGGCTAACCAATACCTCGTACCACGGTAGGGAGTCATAAATCCACGAGTGTTGGTGTACGCAGCGTCACAAAGGTAATACTTATCTGTATCAGTATCAAAACTATCATATAAAAAACAAATAATGTATGAAATGAACATTGAAGAATGGTTAAAAACCTGGTGGCGGAAAAGGAAAGCCAGAATTTGGGTTGAATGCAACTTCTTTTAAAACTCGTGAATCATGTGCAATGCCCTACCATCCGGCCCATACGAATGTGAATATCATATCAAAGTCACAAATTGCTAATACATTTTGAAAGCATTCACCTTTTCCTCTTCCCCTGTAACGAGTCTGTTGATCAACAGGCACGATCGCATGTATAAGAGTTCCATCTAAGGCACCTATTGCTCCAGGAAATATTTCTTTTAGCCTTCTATGTCGTTCGGAGTTATTTGCGCTTACATTAGAAGATGTTGGAACTATAACTTCTCTTGCGAAATTTTAACACCCTAACACATTTAACCTTAAAACGACGCAGCGGAATTTCGAGTCTGAAAATTTCTTTCATGACATACATCTTGACATTCTAAAAATTCATTTTATAATATAAGAACATAACTTATCGACACTAAATTACATATTTAAACATTCCCGTACAATCCGTCTTGTGACTCGATCTTCGATCTCTACTCCTTGGTAATCCTCAAGACTTGTACTACCTGCGCTCACCACATAAAATTCATAACGTTAGTACATATCATAAGCATACAAGATTTGTACACGTTTACTTTTCATTTCATTAACTCTTTTCATCTCGGCTTTCCCTCTGATCATACGATCCGTAGTGAGACTTCCTTGGTATCCTGCGTTACACTTCACCACCAGGCACGATATTATTATCGTTAGTACTCAATATCATTGAATGCATGCGTACATACTTTCATACAACCTATTCATACACTTACGATCACACATAGCAACATACATACCTATGTACCTACGTACATACGTACGTGCATACCTAAATACATCCATTCATACTTACATACATACATACTTACATGCCTACATACATACATACATACATACATACATACATACATACATACCTACATACATACATACATACAAACCTACATACATACTTACATACAACAGACATACATACTTACATACATACGTACATACTTATTCCATACTTTCTCACAACTTACATCCGTGCATAACTTCGTACATACTCACTTGACTACATATACATACTATCTACATACACCCTTACATACATTCACTCATACTTACACAACATACATACGTACGCACCTACATACATGCCTGCATTTATATTTTCCATCAACCATTGCAATATACCCGACTCATACTGGCCTGCTCATACACGTCTTCATATATATCCTTATGTACTCGCTTACATACTATAGTCTTACATACATTCGCGCATACACGCTTACATACACTTCTACATACATGTATAGAGAAATACAACATCCATACATACCTATCCACACATACGCTTACCCTAATGGTCACAAAACATGAGTTAAATTAGTCGTACGCAACTTAAAACGCGTTTAAACGAGTTCCCGAGCCAAAACGGAGCACGAAAACAATTTCCGGAGAAACTGGACCCGTCGCGCGACGCGACGGGCCGTCGCGCTACGCGACCCCCTCAAAACAGCAGAAGGTTGCTGCTGCTGTGCTGCATATTTTCAGCGCGATCCCGTTTCACGGAAACGAGCATAACTCACTCGTTTTTGATCCGTTCTACCCGATTCTTTTTCCTACGCGTCCGTAATTTAATTCTCCATCTAATGGAACTAAAATCCAACATCCGACTTGATATAATTTCCGACTTTTAACTCTTCGGCTTATTACCCTTTTACCACTTTTCGACCTGTTTATGCATACGTCAACATAACTTGTTCGTTTTACCAAAACCTCTTATAAACATAATAATGTAAGTGACGTCTATCATAAATTACCAAATTCTTGGATGTCTTGCATCCTCTTAACACCTTATCGTTCATATACTTATTTTTGACCCGTTAAGGGTATTCGTGCATTAATTGGTCTACGACTAACCAAACCGTAATCCCCACTTCCATACTTGTCCAAAACATTACACTAATCGAATAACTTGCTTCAAAACTACTTTTTAAGCTCGTTTACCCCAAAATACCCATCAAGGGCATTTTGGTCAACCTTAAACCCATCTTTTACGACGAAAGACTTTAACACAAATTTGACCTCAAACATCATGTTTAATTCATTACAACACATTATTACTTACTGGTACTAAGAAGTGATTACGGAAATCACTTACCTTATGCGTCCGTGCTCGTATCCGATTCCTCGCCTTTTCTTGACCCGTTAGCCTTTCATGCTTGAGTCCGTCTTGACATGATTCCTATACCCTCTTTTCATCAAGATCACACTCTTATTAGCATATGCATTCGTACATGATAACAATCGTATCAATCACATATTTCACACTTAACTTTCATTAATCATTTCTAACAACATAACTCATATAATCATGTCCGTATACGTTTAAACTCATGTAACTCATCATGTCATTACATTTAATACGGATTGCTATTACATGTACCATACGACTTCCCATCAACCTACATTTACGACAACGAGTCAAATCATGTTTCTTATACTTAGTTGACTTTCAAAGGTCAACTATTAACCATATGTAACTATCGACTTATCAACATATACCCGTAACATCATAATCGACTATACGGACGACACTATATACATTTTATCATTCACTTGATGTATGTACTACCTTTTAAGCATAACGTACAACTCATTCATGCATAAATCTTCTAAACTCTTACATAACCCATCAAAACCTACTACTAACCATCATGGATCATTCCCAAATAAACATCAATCATATCATCATCATTTTTCTCCTAATTCATCTAACAAGAATTCATCATACCCACATAATACATCAATTTTTTTCAACAAGAATTGGACATAGGTGATGAGTCTAGTCATCTTCATCACCATAACTAATGGGTTTATCATCTAAACATCAAATTAGCACAAACCATTCATAATCCATGTTCTACATGATGATTATAACACATACTCATGCTCAATTTCACTTAAACTCATGGATTAGAACATAACCCACTTCACCCATGATCACCAATCTTAGATTTAAAACATACCTCATGATCCTCTCGTGTTGGTGATCATTAATCCATGCTCGGTTATGGATTTAAGCTTCATTTTGCCTTCCGATTTGAGCATAAAGATGGATTTAGGGTTTGAGGCTCCATGGGAGCCTCCTGCTCCTTCTCGAACACACGCATGTGTGTGTGTGTGTGTGTGTGTTAAGTTATTTAATAACTTAACTTTCATTTGTTCCACTTTAGCCCCTCGGGTTTACCTTTAAAACATAACTGACACTACCCTCATCATTTAATACTTTTGACCATACATTTAACTAGGTTAAATAGTCTAGTTATTTATTTCATAACGTGCCACATCAGAACATACGACAAATATTTAACATTCAGATTTTTGGGGCGTTACAAGTCTACCACCCTTAAACAAGGTTTCGTCCCCGAAACCTTTCTCACTTTCATCAAACACACATTATCTTTTCTTCTAGTCCGTCCATACGACTACTAGCCCATACTTTCCTGATCATTCTTTCTTATATCATTTTCATTTTCATTTTCTACGTACCTGCTATAACATACCGCACATTCTATTTCTTACATGCAATCTTTTCATTTAATTAATCATTTTGCCAACGGAAGTACACGCTCGTACTTCCTTCCATTCGTACTTACTTGCAAAGACCTTATTACATCGTTTCAATATTTCTTACTGAGCTTACCATTTCCGCCCATACTCAAGTTATTGTCCGGGTCACAGCCCGTCATCATTCCGACTTCTAAGAGTCAATTACTAACACATCTAACACGTAACTTATACAAAACTTCGTTTATTATACTATCACTTTTTACTTCATACTTATTTCTATGACCCGTTCGACTCAATCATGGTCAAACTGTCGACATCTTCTTAGGCGGATTAATTTCATCTTCTTATATTTTTGAATCCGTCTCACGGATTCAGACGCATCATTCATGTTTTTTTTTTCATTCATTGAATCCACCTTACGGATTCAAACATTACATTCATACCTTCCCTCCTTGAATCCGTCTCACGGATTCAATCATTACATTCATTCCTTTCCTCCTTGAATCCGTCTCACGGATTCAATCATTACATTCATACCTTTCCTCCTTGAATCCGTCTTACAGATTCAAACATTTCATTCATGCCTTTCATCCTTGAATCCGTCTCTCGGATTCAAACATAACATTCATGCCTTTCATCTTTGAATCCGTCTCACGGATTCAAACATTGCATTCATACCTTTCATTCCCTGAATCCATCTTACGGATTCAAACATATTATTCATGTCTCGTTGATCCGCACTAAATCACGGATTCAACATTCTTCATTCTTATCAGGCATGTTTTTCATTCTTACATAGTACTCTCAATTTCCTGAGAGTCTTACTTCCCATTTTACCCACACGCCCGCCTGCTACCCAACTCTACCGGACATACCTGTAACATTTATCATGATCTCACGAACGTCATATGCTTCTCGTGTACTGGCCAGGTACACAATCCACATAGTAGTTTCGTGCCTTCATGTAATTGTCACCTTATGTCCGTAGACTTAGGTTTCGGCGCGTGTATTTCTTCCAATACTTCATTACTATACTATCATTGTCTTTCATCTTAAAATTTTCCTTCCCTTAATGAACTTTACCATTACCTACATCCCCATATTAAATTCACATACCTGGGCTCATTTGCCTATTTGTCTTATTACCTCTTTTCCTGTCTTAGTACTCATCCTAGACTGCATTCACGGATCATCCTCTTCCAACACTCATGCTTACCTTGCACATACAAAACCGTCAGTTTCTTTATACGTATACATAAATACATACTTTCATCAACCTTTACCATTGGATCTTGATCGAGTCTTAGATTGTACGGATTTCTTATCTCAAGAGCACACAAGTTTGAGTTCAAGTACTTACCTTCTCGTACTTGATTCCCTCAAACCAGGGCTCTGATACCAACTTTTAACACCCTAACACATTTAACCTTAAAACGACGCAGCGGAATTTCGAGTCTGAAAATTTCTTTCATGACATACATCTTGACATTCTAAAAATTCATTTTATAATATAAGAACATAACTTATCGACACTAAATTATATATTTAAACATTCCCGTACAATCCGTCTTGTGACTCGATCTTCGATCTCTACTCCTTGGTAATCCTCAAGACTTGTACTACCTGCGCTCACCACATAAAATTCATAACGTTAGTACATATCATAAGCATACAAGATTTGTACACGTTTACTTTTCATTTCATTAACTCTTTTCATCTCGGCTTTCCCTCTGATCATACGATCCGTAGTGAGACTTCCTTGGTATCCTGCGTTACACTTCACCACCAGGCACGATATTATTATCGTTAGTACTCAATATCATTGAATGCATGCGAACATACTTTCATACAACCTATTCATACACTTACGATCACACATAGCAACATACATACCTATGTACCTACGTACATACGTACGTGCATACCTAAATACATCCATTCATACTTACATACATACATACTTACATGCCTACATACATACATACATACATACATACATACATACATACCTACATACATACATACATACAAACCTACATACATACTTACATACAACAGACATACATACTTACATACATACGTACATACTTATTCCATACCTTCTCACAACTTACATCCGTGCATAACTTCGTACATACTCACCTGACTACATATACATACTATCTACATACACCCTTACATACATTCACTCATACTTACACAACATACATACGTACCCACCTACATACATGCCTACATTTATATTTTCCATCAACCATTGCAATATACCCGACTCATACTGGCCTGCTCATACACGTCTTCATATATATCCTTATGTACTCGCTTACATACTATAGTCTTACATACATTCGCGCATACACGCTTACATACACTTCTACATACATGTATAGATAAATACAACATCCATACATACCTATCCACACATACGCTTACCCTAATGGTCACAAAACATGAGTTAAATTAGTCGTACGCAACTTAAAACGCGTTTAAACGAGTTCCCGAGCCAAAACGGAGCACGAAAACAATTTCCGGAGAAACTGGACCCGTCGCGCTACGCGACCCCCTCAAAACAGCAGAAGGTTGCTGCTGCTGTGCTGCATATTTTCAGCGCGATCCCGTTTCACGGAAACGAGCATAACTCACTCGTTTTTTATCCGGTTTACCCGATTCTTTTTCCTACGCGTCCGTAATTTAATTCTCCATCTAATGGAACTAAAATCCAACATCCGACTTGATATAATTTCTGACTTTTAACTCTTCGGCTTATTACCCTTTTACCACTTTTCGACCTGTTTATGCATACGTCAACATAACTTGTTCGTTTTACCAAAACCTCTTATAAACATAATAATGTAAGTGACGTCTATCATAAATTACCAAATTCTTGGATGTCTTGCATCCTCTTAACACCTTATCGTTCATATACTTATTTTTGACCCGTTAAGGGTATTCGTGCATTAATTGGTCTACGACTAACCAAACCGTAATCCCCACTTCCATACTTGTCCAAAACATTACACTAATCGAATAACTTGCTTCAAAACTACTTTTTAAGCTCGTTTACCCCAAAATACCCATCAAGGGCATTTTGGTCAACCTTAAACCCATCTTTTACGACGAAAGACTTTAACACAAATTTGACCTCAAACATCATGTTTAATTCATTACAACACATTATTACTTACTGGTACTAAGAAGTGATTACGGAAATCACTTACCTTATGCGTCCGTGCTCGTATCCGATTCCTCGCCTTTTCTTGACCCGTTAGCCTTTCATGCTTGAGTCCGTCTTGACATGATTCCTATACCCTCTTTTCATCAAGATCACACTCTTATTAGCATATGCATTCGTACATGATAACAATCGTATCAATCACATATTTCACACTTAACTTTCATTAATCATTTCTAACAACATAACTCATATAATCATGTCCGTATACGTTTAAACTCATGTTACTCATCATGTCATTACATTTAACATGGATTGCTATTACATGTACCATACGACTTCCCATCAACCTACATTTACGACAACGAGTCAAATCATGTTTCTTATACTTAGTTGACTTTCAAAGGTCAACTATTAACCATATGTAACTATCGACTTATCAACATATACCCGTAACATCATAATCGACTATACGGACGACACTATATACATTTTATCATTCACTTGATGTATGTACTACCTTTTAAGCATAACGTACAACTCATTCATGCATAAATCTTCTAAACTCTTACATAACCCATCAAAACCTACTACTAACCATCATGGATCATTCCCAAATAAACATCAATCATATCATCATCATTTTTCTCCTAATTCATCTAACAAGAATTCATCATACCCACATAATACATCAATTTTTTTCAACAAGAATTGGACATAGGTGATGAGTCTAGTCATCTTCATCACCATAACTAATGGGTTTATCATCTAAACATCAAATTAGCACAAACCATTCATAATCCATGTTCTACATGATGATTATAACACATACTCATGCTCAATTTCACTTAAACTCATGGATTAGAACATAACCCACTTCACCCATGATCACCAATCTTAGATTTAAAACATACCTCATGATCCTCTCGTGTTGGTGATCATTAATCCATGCTCGGTTATGGATTTAAGCTTCATTTTGCCTTCCGATTTGAGCATAAAGATGGATTTAGGGTTTGAGGCTCCATGGGAGCCTCCTGCTCCTTCTCGAACACACGCATGTGTGTGTGTGTGTGTGTGTGTTAAGTTATTTAATAACTTAACTTTCATTTGTTCCACTTTAGCCCCTCGGGTTTACCTTTAAAACATAACTGACACTACCCTCATCATTTAATACTTTTGACCATACCTTTAACTAGGTTAAATAGTCTAGTTATTTATTTCATAACGTGCCACATCAGAACATACGACAAATATTTAACATTCAGATTTTTGGGGCGTTACAGAAATTCATCATTGCCTTTAGGACCTTATGAAAACATCTATGAATTGTTTCCGTTGAGTGTTGAAACCTTCGTTTAACCATTCGAAAATGTTCATTGTGTCAAATGGCCATCAAAAACATAGCCAACTTTTCTTCCAAGCTTATTGACCTACTACTTTGCACCCAATTTTTTTGTTTAAAATGATTGCACAATAGTATAAATGCATCACGTGAAAGACGCATCATCTCATGACATTGTGTAGAAGTACCATGCAATAATTCTTGCGTGTATTCATGACCGGTTAATGCCGAATTCAAGTCTCTTATCCTTTCAACATTTATTCTCGAGGCTAATGAAACCCAATACCAACAAAAGATCATGATAACTATAATCTCATCGTCCGGGTCCATAAGGTACCTATCATAACATAAATAAACAACTATATCATCCACATTAACATCTATAACAATAACATCCAAAACATAACATCCACATTAACATAACATCCACATTAACATAACATCCAAAACATAACATCCAAAACATAACATCCATAACATAACATCTAACCCAAAAAAAAAACAATCAAAGCACAATCTTAGTTAAACAATCCATACTTCGCTCCCGCATTCTTAACCCATTTCTCACAATTTTGCGGCTTAAGACGTACCCACAGTTTCCTAAGATCGGCACTCTCACCAAAAAGCAAAAGCGCTGTTTCGTATTTCGCATCCGACTCATCCCAACCCAATGTCTCCAACTTCTCCAAACATGCATCCATATCATCAGAAAGTGTGTGTTTCTCAATCATCATCTTTGCCAACTTGCTAATATCTTCACCAACTTCTATAAGCTGTGACTCTAATGTTGCCTTATGTTTTCGTTTCTCTCCTTTTTCTTTTTTTTTGGGACCGAATACTTGACTCCTCACTAACACCTTTACCTGGGGAATCCACTTGAGTGCATTCGACATCCATACCATCCAAATTGTGCTCATTCACTTCCTCAGAAGGATGAGGAAGCGTAGAACTTGGCCCCCAACTATCAAACCCATTTGAAGTAGACCCCTCATACAATTGACAACAAAGCTCGGGGAAAGCAAGTGGCGCACTTCTCAAAGCTTCTACATACTTGTTACACTGTGTGAAGAAATATTTTAAAATACTATAAAATTAATGAAATATACCACTACTAAATCTATCTCTTATATTAAAGCAAAATAATGTTGACCATTTGACCATTATGTGGCATATCTCTTTAGCCAGAGAATTCATTTTTGAGCGCCATTTATATCTATTCTCTCTATTCTCAAACAATTCTCCTTACCACCTCACAATTCCTTCATTCTTCTTTCACTCGCTCCTTTGATTTTAGTCAATTCAAACCCTAATTGTTCCTCTCTCTCCAATCAATCCAAACCCTAATTGTTCGCTGTATACGTTTCATCTTTCTCAAATTCATCTATCTCAAATTTGAAACCTAAATGCGAAGAAAAAAAATAAGCCAATGGATCTTCTGTTGATTTCTCAAACTCAAACCCTAATGGCGATTTCTGAAACTCAAATCCTAATGGCGATGCGAAGAAAAATCTAAGCCAATCGATTGGATCTTCTGTTGATTACTCTTTTTCTAATCTTCTATGAATCATGGTCCCTCAACCAAGGTCGGTATGTATTTCCGATTTGTGCTCTGTTTCAAGTTATTAGTGTCGAAACCCTAATGGTTTATTTACTTGATCACTGAAGGTTTGTTTTAACAAATATTTATTAGGGATTTTTTAATTAACAACTTTCTATTGTATCTAAGATAAAAGTTGTTACTGAAGTTTCTGATGAAAATTGTATGTTAGGTTATGATGGGGATGCCAATGGTGGGATGATTACTCGAGATACGTAACCCCTGTTGTAGTTGATGATCAGGTAAAGTCGATAATTGTAACTAGATTGCTTGAATTTTAGGTCACATTATATCGTGTTGATGATTTGGGTTTTCATGTTTTTAATTGGAATCTCAAATTTGGCTTGAATTGTAAGATGAATATTGATGTTGAAATCAAATTAGTTGTTCTTATTCTTTGAGGTACAACTTTTTTTTGCCAACGAAGCAACTTTTATTGCACAAGTGATTTTTGTTATTTTTATGTGTCAGCAGTTCATCTATGCAAGTGGTCAAAGTTTGTATCACGGGTTAAAGCTGAAATACAGATTCAAAACATGATTTTTTTCTGTTATATATGGAGGTTGGTTTCTGATTTGTTGTTAGTTTTAGATGATATGAATGAAGAAGATGTAGTTGTCGGGGAATTTAATATGCCTATAACAAGCTTCCCACCACTAGATATCACTAACTGTCTCTGTTTTCATGCTATAATGATTAGTTGTAATTCTAAAAAAGGTGATATTTTTTAGTTAGTTTGCAGGACAACTGTTGAGGTGTTTACGCCATTCACTTTGTTGTGACATGTGAATCCGTTTGTATACGGCCATTTCAGATAAGTTCTCTTTTTTCAGATGTTACTCTTGCAAGAAGACAGTTGGGTATTAAAATGTAATTTAGGGATATGGCTCTCTTGAATATAAGGTTAATTTCGTGTTTTTTCTTTAACCGAAGTGTATCAGTGTTCCTCAGGTGACTGCATTTATATGACTTTGATGATTTTCGAACCATGATGCTATGTTTCAGTAAAGAAGAAACTAAGATTTTTGAGTCTATTGGCAAGGCATTTTAGGTTCCTATGTTCATGTATTTTCTATGACATGGTAACCTTTTAGTATTCAGCCATGGTAGAATTTTTTTTTCTTTAAATGTTTACATGTATGAGCCTATGCAGCTGTCGTTATGTTGTTGATAGCTTATAAAGAAGACAAGTGGGTATTTAACGTGACATAGGAATGTGAGGCGATTGTACTATAGCTAAATTTAGTAGACTCTAATCCTATGGTTTTGCAACTTGGGGATGGTTTGCAATTAATTTCATGGTTTTGAGATTAACTAAACTAGGTCGGTGTTTTGTTGGCTGCATTTCTATGCCTTCCATAATTTCCGGGCTATGATTCTATGTTTAAGTTGACAAGAAGGTGAGATCTTTGAGTCTATCGGCGGAGTAACTGAGGTTATTATATTCATATCTTTGCTAAGTATGAGTTGGGAATTTCAACTAAAAAAAGAAGGTTAATATATGTGATCTTCATTGTTGCAGGTTCATACACTACATGGGGACATCACATGAAGGTCATGTTGCAACACGCTCTGCAAGACTACATATGATATCTTTAATATGGTTCATCCAATGAAAATATCAAGGTAATCTTGCAAGGTTTATGTAGGGATATTAGTTTGATTAACATGTCTTGACTAGAAAGTCTCTACTATATGGATTAGTGTGTATAATTCATACATTTTACATATGTTACTACCATGGTTAAAGCTAATGATCCATGCAACGAAGAAAGTCACCTTCGAAGTCTCTGTTAGCTTTCGTTCAGACCTTTATATTCTCCAATAAGATCGCAATCTTCTTGAAATCCTACTATCCGTTAGTATTATTTCTATTAACATGTATATATAGCTTAAAACGATTCATATGCTTGATTTAAAAAGATTTTCTTGATTTAAGAAGATTTGCAAAGGAGAGCCAATATATATTAAGTGTGATTAAGTTTGTGGTCGGGTTAGTGAAGTTATCGAAATTGTGTGTACTTTTGCTGAAAAATTTGGATAAGGTCGGTGAAAGTGACGAGAAAAGAGATAAGATGCTTCTTTAGATAGAGCAAGAATGTTTAGACGTGTACAAGTGGAAAGTTGACCAAGCCACAAAGTCAAGAGCACACCTTCTTCAGGCGCTGGCTGATGCTAAACTTGAACTCTCCACTTTGCTTGCATCGCTTGGAGAGAAAACGTTTGTTGGGATTGTGAGTAATTTGCTACTTCCGTTTTGTTGAGTTTTTGAATGAACTTGGGCGCTTATTTGTTTCTTATGTTTTGATATGCAGCCTGAGAAGACTTCAGGAACGATCGAAGAACAACTTGCTGCTATTGAACTGGCTTTGGAACAATTGTGGAAGAAGAAAGATGAACGGATAAAGGAGATATCGGATGTGCAGGCACATATACGAAAAATATGTGGAGAAATTGCAGTGAGCAATGCGAGAAATCAAGTTGTTAATGTTGACATGTCTGATTTATCCTTGAAGAAGTTGGACGAGTTCCATGATCAACTACAAGAACTTCAGAAAGAAAAGGTAATGTTGACTTACGCCATAACAAACATGGGTTTGGCTCTGCTCGCTATTGATCTTGAATTCATGGGTCAAAATTACTCGATTTCAACTGTGTTTACTACTTAAATTATTGCTTTTATGTTGCTGCAAATCATATTCGAAGAGGGCTACAGACACTTCCAGTGCAAATTGGGCATAAAAGAAGTCTAGCTATGATGTTGGAACTTCCGTTCAAGCAGAGGTCAGTTTTTTTTTGTTTAATTTGTATATAAATTTGGCCTTAGAACATCTATATAAAAGATACAACTTTATTGGTTTCAGATTACTGAAATAAACCCGTTAGAGCTTAAATAGAAATTCAGTTCCGGCTTACATGGGCGGATACATATCACCGAGGTAACACGTTTCGTACCTTATGCTCTTGATCTACTCTTTTCAGTCATGGATATGACAATATGTGATTAATATTGGTTTTTAACAGGCGAGCGATGGTAATGTTTCGGAGAACCCGTTTAGTAACTATAAGATCGGGCAGGCAACTTACAGCAAAGATCGTGTCTAAATCTAAAGCCGAAAAAAGTAGTAATATTCGGTTCGAGCTGTCCATCAAACCATCTGTGCTTGCAGACCAATCAGTCGCGTGTGCGTCACAATATTTCAGCTATTCAATCGGTCAAAATGTAACTGGGTTCGTATACAAAGTTGATAAGGATTGGGCATGGATAACGATAACTCGAGATATACGGGCTCAACTATATATTCTCGACAGTGCAAGTGACCCCGTTGAGCTTCAAGATTTCCAGAACCAGTATCCCATTGGAAAACGAGTATCCTGTTATATTTTAACCACTTATAAAGATAAACAATTGTTGCGGTTAATTTTACATCCACTAGGTGGTATGACAGATGATAGTGAAACTGTCACGTCTCATATCTAAAATACTGCCAGGTGTCAGTGGCTTGATTGTGCAAATCGATCCACGTCTGTCCGGTAAAGTTCCTTTTACCGAATTAACATATTCGTGGATATCGAACCCGTTGTCGGGGTATCACGAAGGGAAGTTTGTCAAATGCAAAGTACTCAGCATCGGCCGTTCTGGAACGGGTGCGGTTCATGTTGATCTGTCTTTGCGCTCGTATGGAAGTAATCGATACGAAAAGATTGAAGAGCTTAAGTTTGATATGATCATAGAGGTAAATATGTTTGTGCTTTGTTTTTAGGGGTCTGAATTTCGGTTATCGGCCGAAAAGATGAAGTAGCTGCAAGTAGGGGTGTTCATTATTCGGTTAGAAAGGAATAAACCGAAAAACCAAACTGGACTAGAACCAAAAAAACGAACTGAAATTTAATTTTGTTGTTCGGTTCATAACTGTAACTGAATTGGTTATTCAGTTATCCGGTTCGGTTATCATCTATCCATAAACAAAGATCCAGTTGCAAGCAGGGGTGTTCGTTATTCGGTTAGAAACGAATAAACCAAAAACCGAACTGGACTGACACCATTTTGTTGGGTATGAATCAGATGCCATTTTGTTGTTGTCTATGTGCTTTTGATAATGCCTCTATTTTGATTGTAACTTATGCTTGAAAGACTGTATAAAGGATATGGATATTATAAATAGATGTAGGTTTTTTTGTTGGGTATGAATCAGATGCCATTGTTTTTTGATGAATTTTAAACTTTGGTTCTATTGAAGGATGGGGAACAAATGAAGGTTTGATAATTGAGTTTTTTTCTCATAGAAACGCGGAACGGCGAATGCTTATTCGACAAACTTATGCACAAAGTTACAGGATATCCTTAAAGCACTTCACAAGGAACTTACCTATAGACTTCGAGGTAAACATTAAATTTACTTAGATTAAAGTGGTTGCAAGAGGTTGGCTTTAGAGGGTGTTTGGGACTCCTACGATTAAAGCTAGGTAGTCAAAAGCGTTAGAATAACCTGCAGTTTTTGGCCGAATCGGATGCCGAAAAAACTATACGTTTTTGACATTTCATTGCTGAAAAAAGCTGTTTTTTGCCTAAACCGGATGTCGAAAAAAATTTCGACGTTTTTTGCTGAATAAACAGGCTGATTTTGGGGTTTTTTGCCTAAAAAACCTGCAGTTTTTTTCCGAACCAGATGATGAAAAAAAAACCTACCCGTTTTCGACGCTGAAAAAACCGGTCAGATAAATCATTTTTTTTTTCCGGTTTAAAAACCGGTTTTGTAATAGAAACGTTTCCATTTTTCCGGTTACCCGGTTTTCCTATAATCGGTTGCGTTTGCTGTGTTCGCTTGAAAAAAAGTGCAATTTTTTGGCTGAAAAAATGCAGTTTTTTGCCGAACCGGATGCCAAAAAAACATGCAATTTATCGACGTTTTTTTGCTAAATAAACATGCTGTTTGTTGGGGTTTTTTTTACTTAAAAACCTGCAGTTTTTTGGCTAACCGGATGCAAAAAATAACTGCACTTTTTCGTCGTTTTTTGCTGAATAAACTGGCCGGTTTTTTATTTAAATAACCTGCAGTTTTTTTCCGAACCGGATGCCGAAAAAAACTACACTTTTTCGATTTTTTTGCTGAATAAACAGGCTGATTTTGGGGTTTTGCTTAAAAAACCTGCACTTTTTGGCCGAACCGGATGCCAAAAAAACTAAAGATTTTCGACGTTTATTTGCTGAAAAAAAACCGGTCTGAGAAATTGTTTTTTCACGGTTAAAAACCCGGATTTATAATATAAACGTTTCAGGTTTTTCCTATAATTGGCTGCGTATGTTGTTTTCGCTGGAAAAAAAAGTGCAATTTTTTGGTTGAAAAGTAGTTTTTTGCCGAACCAGATGTCGAAAAAACATGCAATTTTTCGACTTTTTTTGTTGAACCAACATCATGTTTGTTGGCTTTTTTTTTTTTGCTTGAAAACCTGTAGTTTTTTACCTAACCGGATGCGAAAAACGGGACTTTTTCGACGTTTTTTGCTGAATAAACAGGCTTATTTTGGGTTTTTTTTGGTTAAATAACCTGAAGTTTTTTGCTGAACCGGATGCCGAAAAAAACTACACGTTTTCGAGTTTTAGTTGCTGGAAAAAAGTTGTTTTTTTGCCTAAACCATATGCCGAAAAAATGCACTTTTTTGACGTTTTTTTGCAAAATAAACAGGCTGATTTTGGGGTTTTTTGCTCAAAAAACATGCAGTCTTTTGCCGAACCGGATGCCGAAAAAAACTACCCGTTTTCGACGTTTAGTTGCTGAAAAAAACCGGTCAAAAAACTCTGGTTTTTTTTAAGATGCTTCATATTACAAAACTTTATTTTTGAATACAGCGTTGGCTTTTACTAAATGGACCTGCACAACTAATGTTGGAAGTACAAAATGAGTTTGATTTTTTTGTTCTTTAAAAGTTGCATACAATAGTTTTTTGCTATATAATCATTAACTATCAAATTGAATGCTTATTTTGTTTTGGATTTTTTTTTACTGTTAGAAAGATTTATTTTGCTTATATTGTTCATAATTTTGTGAATATATGGAAAATTCATTTGTTAACTAAAATATCTTCATGATTTCAATTTAATAGAGGTGGCAAGATGAGCGGGTTAGGTAGCAAGACAAAAAATATTTGAAATGAAATAAATCATATTTAAGTGCGAGTCACATAATTTAGTCTTTAGAGATTTAGTTGCCTAATAATTTAGTCTTTTAGAGTTATAGTTGCCTAATAATTTAGTCTTTTAGAGTTATAGTTGCCTAATTTTATTTGCTTTATAGGTCATATGTTATATTGTACTTTCATTTGAGGTAGGGAAGCGAAAGTGTATGATGAAGTAATTGTGGAAGCTTGGTGATGGGATCTAATGCCTCTTGACATTTGCTTCTTAAAACCTGTTGGTAATGGTAATGGTAATTTAACTTCGGATCAACAATGTGAAGTAATAATGAAAGCTATTTTTGACCTCTTACAAACCTTTACAGATTTCATTTTGGATGAACATCAAGTGCAAGTACATTTTCATTTCTTTACAAACCGAAAGATAGTATTGTTGATGCTCCTTAATAGCCTTTATTCATGAAATTATAAATATATTTAAATTATACACTTTAGTCTTTCTCATAAGAGTACAGTAGCTATTATAGTTGCTTTTAAATTGTGCCATGTAGCTTCTAATTTTACAGCTCAACTTTCATCTTAATAAATATATATATCTGGTACACATGTAGAGAGAGAACATAGCCACCACCGCTCAGCAAATGACGAAAAGAAGAATCGCTGATGCACTCCCTCTAACCAGTAAGACACTACTCGGTTGCCGAATCTTTCTTCCATGTGGATTTCCTCCGTTTGTTTGACGCCGATGGTCTATGTTGATGAAGCCGTTGTCAATTTCGATGCTTTTGGTATATATAAAGTTGTTTATAAAGAGATCTTCAATAAGTTGTGATTTTTTTGTCCTATTCATGTATTTCAATTATTTCATGTACTCTCTAACATTTTCGTTAATATTTCAACGTATATAAAATTATAATTTCTACTTCACAATTTTAAAGGACTTAATTTTCCTGTTTAGCCACCCGTGTAACACACGGGTACTTAGACTAGTATTAGTATAAAACAGATACCTTCATCTCAATTTGCCACTCTTCTTCTGACAAGTTAAAACTGTTTGTAACTGGATCATAGACATTCCCGGTTTTGTTTTTAAGCTTTAACCAAGCTGCAAATTTTCCTTTTAGAAAATCATAGTGATTCTTCATTTGACGTTGTTCCACTATGAAATTATGTTGTGTTTTCAAATTTTCAGCTACAGTTTTCCATGACGCTTGTTTAAGACTGCTTCCTTCACGTCCATTAACGGTTATTTCATGAACACATGCTTCAAGAAAGGTTTTTTCAACACCTTCTTGCTTCCAATTAATCCTAATCCTTTTTGCCATTTCTTTGGATATTGGTTCCTAAGGATTAGGGATTTAAACCACCTCAATCATACCAATTATCCAATATTTCTAATATAACAACTAATAACACCATTCAGTACACAAAAAAACACCATTCAGTACACAAAAAAACACCATTCAGTACAAGATATAACACCATTCAGTAAACAAAAAATAACACCATTCAATAAATAATATAACACCATTCAGTAAACAAAAAATAACACCATTCAGTAAACAAAATAACACCATTCAGTAAACAAAATAACACCATTCAGAAAATAATATAACACCATTCAGTAAATAATATAACACCATTCAGTAAACAAAAAATAACACCATTCAGTAAACAATATAACACCATTCAGTAAACAAAAAAACACCATTCAGTAAACAAAATAACACCATTCAGAAAAAAATAACACCATTCAGAAAATAAAATAAACACCATTACTGAAAAGAAAAAAATAACACCATTCAGGTCAAATATCTTTTATATGACTTTACACCAATCCATGATATGTTAACAGCCC
Organism: Helianthus tuberosus; assembly: GCA_030545235.1. Lineage (NCBI taxonomy): Eukaryota > Viridiplantae > Streptophyta > Magnoliopsida > Asterales > Asteraceae > Helianthus > Helianthus tuberosus. The sequence goes on along the minus strand of CM060430.1, from coordinate 187,670,102 downwards.
CTAATAGAAAAAAAATCAGAAAAATAAACAAATCCATAAAAAAAACCAAATCAAACTTAACCACATCATAATAATGAGTAAAATAAATGAAAAATCAGTTTAATACAAAAAAAAAAAAACGATGTAAGGAAACGAACCTGGGTGGAGGCGCTGTTTGGTGGAAGAGAGGGAGGAGGAGGCGGCCGCTGTTCGGTGGTGAGGAGAGGGGTTGGGGACGGATGTGTTGGTGATGAGAGGTGAAAGGGAAAGGGTGGAAGAGAGGGAGGAGGAGCAGCTGTTCGGTGGTGAGGAGAGGGAGGAGGAGGGCGGCGACCGGCGGGAGGTGGTGAGGAGAGGGGTGGGGGCGGAGGTGTTGGTGATGAGAGGTGAAAGGGGGAAAGTGGTGAACCCTAGGTTTTGATACAGAGAAGAGAAGGGAAAGGGTAGCAAGAGTCCTTTTTTTCATTCAGCATCTTCTTATTTCTGTATCATACCGCACTGAATGGTACCATTAAGAGGCTGGTATTTTGCCAACCAAACAAGTAACCTCTGTCCGAATAAGAGGGGAACCTCTTAATGATTCATTAAGAGGGTTGCCAAACAGCCCCTAACTGAGTTAGGGGCAAAGGACGTAATGTGTAAGGATTTGCAAACATCGTACGTTTTTTGTACTTTTTGAAGGTAAAGGACATAATTTGCAATCTGTAATCAACATAAACATCGAGTACGTTTTTTATACGTTTTTTGTACTTTTTGAAGGTAAAGGACATAATTTGCAATCTGTAATCAACATAAACATCGAGTACGTTTTTTATACTTTTTAAAGATAAAGGACATAATTTGCAATCTGTAATTAACGTAAAGGACGATTTTTGTAATTTACTACACCTTTTCACCACCACTAGACTATCACGTAAGTGACAAGTGATTTATGACTTAAGGGTCTGTTTGGTATGGCGTAATGGAATAGACGGGTGAATGGAATGTACGAGGTAATGGAATGCACGATGTAATGGAATGGATAATTACCATTCCATGTATTGTTTGGTTACCATCTGATAGAATGAAATGAATCATTACTTTGTGTTGTTTGGTAGGAAAGAATAGACGAAGGAATAAAATCGGTGATGAGTGACGGTAGTCGGTGGTGGTGGGTGGAGATAGGTGGCAATGGTAGCGATAGTCGGAGGTGGTGGCAGTGGGTGGCGGCGGTGGGTGGTGGCGGAGGCAGAGGTAGGTGGTGGGTGACGGCGACGGTGGTGGTCAGTGGTGGAGGTGGATGGCGGCTGACGGCGGAGGCAGGGGTGGGTGGCAGCTGTGGCGACGTGGTGTCGAGGGTGGTGGGTGGTGGCGAGTGACGGCGGGGCAAAGGTGTGGATGGTGGGTGACGGTTGGTAGCGGCGGAGGTGGGTGACGACTGGGGTGGAGATGGGTGGTGACGGGAGACAGCTGGGGTGGAGGTGGGTGGTGGTGGTGGTGGCGGTGGCGGAAGTGGGTGACGGCGGCGGCGGTAGTCACGGCGACAGCTATGGCAGTAGTGGTGGCGCCCGTGAGTGAGTTATTAAAACCAATAATAATAATAATAATAATAATAATAATAATAATAATGGTAAAAAATAATAACAAAAATATTGATGATAATAATAATAATAATAATATATCTTTTCATTCCTTGAAGGAATGAAAAAAAAAACACCACCTTACCAAGGAATGAAAAATATTATATTTGGAAAGTTTACATTCCTTGTGGAATGCTCAATTCCATTACCACTTGACAACCAAACATGTTTCTTTTCATTCCAATAGAATAATCCATTCCATTCCGCCACCTATTCCTTCGTACCAAACGCTACCTAATAGTTATAACTTTAGTTCAACATCTACAACGAATCAAATTCGAATAGTGAAGCTGATTTGACGATTGCTCAGGGCTTCAAGCGTTCCACGCATACACGCCATATTTAGTTCAACATCACAACCGAATCGATTCGAATAGTGAAGCTATGGCCTTCAATACACCACGGATTTTGTTCAATTGCTAGGCTTCGATTACAGTCTGCCTCCGCACCAATCTATCGCTCTTTTTCAGAAATCAATGGAAGGAAGGAAATTCATCCAGATCTATCTCAATCGCCCTGTGCATTTAGTTCGAATCGGTTTGTTCAAATTCTCATTGCTTATGATCGCTTGATGCTTGTTTATTGTTGGTGACAAGGTTAAACGGTTATGTGATTGTTGTGCATATGGTTTCTATAGGAATTTATGTTTTTATTTGGTGAATTAGGTTAAAATTGCATATTTATTATCTGAAACCTAGGGCTGCCAGTGATTGACCATGTTTCTTGTCAGAGACTCAGACGTAGTGTGTAAGCACTCTATAGGTGTTCGATGTATTGTCTCATAGAATTATTGCTTTAAGGATCTCATTTTAACAGTTGTATTTGTTTCTTTTGATTATCCCATAGCAATATGATATGCTGATCTGTTTAGTATCGTCTGTTCTTGCAGAGTTTGTGTTCATATAATTTTTCGCTATAATGTAGTTTGTTTGCGAAGTTTGGTGATTGAAGCTACTTAGTCTATCCTATAAGCACTCTGTAGGTTTGAACATATGGTTGGTCTTGAACGCAGTTCTAATCCTTAGCAAGTTGATAGTTTCATTATGCCGTCGCCTGTCGATATGTTACATGTCTGGCAACACAACCTGCCTCTCTGTCTGTTTTTATTTACTGGCCCTTTTAGTGGCTTAAATTTCGGATGCTGTCTTTCTCATTTCATTATCTCGAATGTATACCATCTTTGACAACATAGGATTCTACCTGGTTACTTGTAATAAGTTGTTTGGGAAGTATTCTATAATTAAGGATAGACTATTCTTCATTTTGTTCAAAGTAAACTCAGAAGAATGTTTTGTTTTGATGACACTCTTATAGCAATCTTTTGTTGATTTTATGCCTCATTCTGTTAAAGATTGCTCGATGGCTTATAGTATTCTAGTTGAAATTATTTATTAATACAAATTCTTTATAGTTTAACTGAAAATGCAAGATATATGGTGATAGGATGTGCTATTGTTGTCTGATCCAAAAACTGAAAACTTTGTCAATTTCACAAACAGCATGGATCCAGACATGGACTGTTCGAGAAAATATTTTGTCCGGGTCAGTAATAGATGAAGAAAGATATGAAGAAGTGGTTAAGAAAAGCTCACTTGTGAAGGATATTGAGGTGTTTCCATTTGGAGATCAAACACTTATAGGAGAAAGATGTGTAAATCGGAGTGGTGGACAGAAGCAAAGAGTTCAGCTTGCACGCGCATTATACCAAGATGCAGATATATACCTTTGGATGACCCGTTTAGCGCAGTTGATGCCCAAACTGCAGCCAGTTTGTTCAAAGTAATTATCATTCTATGACTGCATTCTTCTGTAATAAAAATATAACCTGTTTTATTTGCAGGAATACATTATGGATGCACTATCAATGATAGTTATTGTTTACTAATACGTTTATACTGAGTTTTTCGTGACAATGGTGCAGATACATTCCGGCGTTATGAGTCATTGCCAATGATTAAAAAAGTTATTGATTCTATGGCCTATGCAAAGCTGGTAAGTCTTTTCTTCGGGCTTAACCCTTAATATGCTAAAGTGCTGTCATTATAATGGTCAACTTGGTCACTGATATCAGGTTTAACCCATATACTGTCAATCTTTTCCGTTGGAGATACCTTTATTCCCGCGTTGCTTTTCAGGTGAGTTGACTCAGCATATCACGGAAAATTTGAAACATCACAAGCCTATTTCCATTTCCTGACCTCATATAACTATTGTAGGGTGCGTTAGCAGAGGTGTTTTTGAGGTGGAATGATCTAGTCACGAATGCATCCTGAATGATGACTCCCAAGTGACCTGGCAAACGGGTTGGGTCGGGTCGGGTCATGGGTCAAAACGGGTTCGGGTCAAAATGGGTTCGGGTCAGAACGGGTTCGGGTCAGAACGGGTTTCGGGTCGGGTCGGGTTGGTTAAAAATGTTTTTTTTAAAGAGATTGTACATCAAGGGGCAATCTTGTTGGGTTAAAACGGGTCCAGGTTGGTTCGGGTCGGGACGGGTTCGGTTCAAAAAAGTGGGCTTCTTCAGATGTAAACAGATTCGATATATTTTTGTCCAAATTACAGACCTACTTGAGAAGCAAAACAATTGCAACTTGACATATACCTATGAATAAACTAGCTCCAACCTGTTACAAATGCTTTCATGCTGAACATTTTCCTAACTATTACTTCCTATTAGGACTCTAGCTTACAACTATGTGCTTAATGCTTGCAAAACCAAACACTAATAAGATGCACAATTATCAGCAACTAATTCCAGTAAATATAATGAAATGAAACGGTAAGTGCCTGTGATTGTTCCGTGAACAACAGTGCCGTTTTGAGTTCGATCGAAACCGTCTCGTTGTTCAGCTTCATCAAAAATCAAAACTTGCTATCATAGTACTAAAGAGCAGAAACCATATGAGATCAGACCAAAAAAGATTCCCCAAAATTAAGGTGATTCACATATAAATATTAATCAAACTCAAATACAACAAAACTAGTAAAAGATTAACAAACAGATCCAAAACTGAACTAATCACACAAACAAATTTGATCATTGCCTAAAACAACTCTAAATCTGTGTAGTAACAGATTACTGTAACAAATGTATTTAGCTTAATAATGCCTTAATAATCACACACACAAAAAAAAAAAAACATTCCTACAAGTCTGTTTATCAACTAATAACAAATTACATATGTAAACAACTAATCGCATGAAATTAAAATTGCCGATGTTCACTATTACTGTCAAAATAATCGATTTAAACGATTGTAAAATCCCTAATCCTATACGCATTTTCATTAAGAACATCCATAATTTCGTAATCCAGATTGATACAGTATTGGTACATAAAATTAACAAAAGATCTGTATAATCTGACGGATATGTACATAAACAATTGGACCTTTTCTTCAACCAACAAATTAAATATACCTCTTTTTAATTTTTTATACTAATCGCTTGTGTTCATGTGATTGTTTTTTGCTTTCTTTTATTGCCCTGTTGCTTAATAAACACTGAAATGGCTTTAGTAATTGGGGTGGATGTAACTAAAAGCTCATTTTCTAATTGGTGGCCAATATAATTAAAAGCTCATTTTCCAATTGGTTAAGTTGATATGCTTTACTAGGGAATGTTATTTCGGTGTTGCTAAACGTACAATCCCCCTATATTTTTATTAATATTTGAATGACTCTTTGTGCCAGTGGTAGGGAGTGGCATGCTACCATTGACACCAAAGATTCGCAATCTTGATTTAAATAAGCATGCGAAGACCAGAATCTATAGTTTTATTTCCATAAGCTTAATAGTAATTAAAATTGTGATGGCTCCACTAGTTTGGCCCCAGAAACAGACGAAAATAAGAAGAAAAATTGAATTTCCCTTGGTACATTGTCTTATTCACGAGTTCAGTATGGCGTTCTGATGAAAGGGTGCAAGTGGAGGTAAAAAATAGATATTAAATTTCTACTTGCTTATAATAAAACCATTTATTAGTCACAAAAGATATTCTAACAGTTTATTTTATTATTATTATTATTATTATTATTATTATTATTATTATTATTATTATTATTATTATTGTTATTATTGTTATTATTATTATTTAGGTTTCAAATTTTAGCAGATGATGCATTTCTAAATAGATAGCATTTCTAGCAACTTCAGCAAGCGAGTTTTCTTTTGATCAGAGCCTTGATTTAGCATCTCCAAAAACAGCTCCTTCAATTTTCAAGACTAGCTAGCTAGTAATAATGCTTTTGTCATTGGTCTGTAAATTAGAAGCAGTCATAGTTGTTGCTCTTGTCATACATATGATTGAAGCTGTCTCTGTTTCCAGTGATCATCTCGCATTACTGGAAATCAAGTCAAAGATTACACATGACCCTCAAGGTGCTTTGAGATCTTGGAATGGTTCCCTTCCTTTTTGCCAGTGGAGAGGAGTGTCATGTGGTCGCCGCCACCAACGAGTCACAATGTTGGATCTACAAGACTCGGGTTTAGTAGGCTCCTTATCTCCTTATCTTGGTAACATGAGCTTCCTCCGTTACATTAACCTTGACAGCAATCAACTTCATGGAAGTATCCCACCCGAGATAAGTCATTTATTCCGGTTACGGTCAGTATCCCTTTTCAACAATTCATTCACTGGTGAAATCCCAGCCAACATATCAAGCTTCCCAAAACTTACATATCTTGACTTACAGTTCAATAAGCTATCTGGGAAGATTCCAGATACTTTTAGTTCTAAGTTAATGATAACTTTTATAGACTTAGCCAAGAATGACCTCACCGGTGGGATTCCACCATCCATAGGCAATCTTACATCTCTTGAACTACTCAGTCTATCTCAATGCCATCTAGAAGGGAGCATTCCTGATTCCTTTAATCAACTAAAGAACTTTCGAAAAATAGGTCTGGCATTGAATGGCCTCGTTGGTGCCTTCCCTTCGTTTATGTTTAACCTTTCCATGTTAGAAATTCTAAGTTTTTCAGGAAATCAACTTCAAGGCAGTCTACCCTCCAACTTATGTTTGAGTCAGCCCCATCTCACGTGGATAGGATTTGGGTCAAATCAATTCAATGGATTCCTTCCACCGTCGATATCGAATTGTTCAGAGTTGGAAGTCCTTGCTATGCCTTATAATTATTTGAAGGGATCAATAGCTGTTGATTTTGGAAGACTACAACATCTTTACAGACTATCTCTTGCTGCCAACAAGTTTGGAAGCAAGGATCTTGATGACATGAATTTCTTTTCTTCTTTGTCCAACTGCACTAATTTGGAACTTGTGGATATTGGCACGAACCAATTAGGAGGGGTGCTGCCAAATTCACTTGGGAACTTCTCATCCAAACTGTCATTCCTAGGGTTAAGTTCAACCTATCTCTCAGGCACCATCCCCTCATCTATAGGAAATTTGTTAGGCCTAACTACACTTCATCTAGATACAAATAACTTCACAGGCCTGATTCCTGAAAGCATTGGTAAGCTTCAAAACTTGCAAGCACTGTATCTTAATGACAACTATTTCTCTGGGGTTATTCCAAGATCTCTAGGAAACTTGTCACTTTTAATTGAAGTAACATTAGGTGGAAATAGTTTGGAAGGCACTATACCCTCCACTATTGGGAATTGGAAAAATATTATAGTTTTGGACCTATATGGAAATAAACTAAGTGGGAGTGTACCCAAAGAGCTATTCCAACGGTCTCCACTTTCAATAGGGTTACGTCTGAGTCAAAACAATCTATCTGGAGTTATTCCACAAGAGATTGGCAATCTGAAACTCTTAGGATCACTTGATTTTTCTAAGAACCATTTCACAGGTGAACTTCCAAGTAGTTTAAGCAGTTGCGCCAGTCTTCAAAACCTAGACCTTTCTAGTAATCTCTTTTATGGATCTATGCCGGAATCATTTAGTTCACTGAAAGCCCTTGAATCGGTTGACTTGTCAAACAATAACTTTTCGGGGCACATTCCAACATATCTGCAACAAATTCCCTTGAAAAATCTAAATCTTTCCTATAATAACTTTGAGGGTGAGGTGCCTGTTAAAGGTGTTTTCGGAAACACAAGTGCAATATCCGTCATTGGGAACACCAGACTCTGTGGGGGAATAGCTAACCTTCACCTACCCAAATGCACAAGCACAACTAGCAACCCCAAAAGACGAACTCGAAAGCATTCTGTTCGTGTTATTGTAGCAGTTTCACTATGTTCCACTGTTGCAGGTTTAGGTCTCTTGTCGTTTGTCTTGTTTTATTGTTGTATAAAAAAGAAGAGAGACAAACCATCAGAAGCAAGATTGGCTGAATCTTTTGAGAAGATATCATATGGAAGACTTTTCAAAGCAACAGAAGGGTTCTCTGCCGAAAATCTGATTGGTACAGGTAGTTTTTCTTCGGTTTACAAAGGAGTTTTTGATGAAAATGGCTTCACTGTGGCAATCAAAGTACTAAACCTTCAACGCCGAGGAGGTTTTAAGAGCTTTATGGCTGAGTGTGAGGCCTTGAGAAACATTCGTCACCGCAACCTGGTGAAGGTCATAACTTCTTGCTCAAGTATCGATTTCCAAGGCAATGATTTCAAAGCTTTGGTGTACGATTACATGCCAAATGGGAGTCTGGAGAGCTGCTTGTATTCTATAGATCGTACACTGGATCTTGCTCAAAGAATCAGTATCATCAAAGATGTGGCTTGTGCTCTTGATTATCTCCATTGTCGTTGTGGAAATGTTATTGTTCACTGTGATTTCAAGCCGAGCAACATATTATTGGATGCTGATATGGTTGCTCATGTTGGAGATTTTGGTCTTGCGAAAATACTTTCCCTTGAAGAAGGTTCCTATGCAAATACTAGTAGCTCAAGTATCATCAGAGGAACCATTGGGTATGCACCTCCAGGTAATTCATGATTACTAGTTCGTTAAACTGTTTACCGCGCAATACAATTCACTCTAATTAAATAAGTTGCAGAATATGGGCTTGGAAATGAAGTTTCAACAAGCGGGGACATGTATAGCTATGGGATTCTATTGTTAGAGATGTTGATAGGGAAAAAACCTGTTGATCCAATGTTTGAAGGAGGGCTAGGCCTGCATTCCTACGCTAGGAGTGCCTTGGCTGATGGTTGTGTGCTTTAGATTGTGGATCCAATGCTTCTAAATGAGGATCTCAACGAAAATAGTTTGATTTCACTAGTGAAAATCGGTGTGCAATGCTCTTACGAGTCTCCACAAGATCGAATGGATATCGGGACTGTTATTCAAGAGCTCTTCGGGACAACATTTGCTAGTAGATCTTGATTTGTCAAACACCCACGATGCAAGTGGTGCAACCTGAAAAGCTAGCTAGTTTTTGGTTTAATAATATTGTATTAAATTGAATAATTGATGTTCGGGTGTGTGCGCGTGTGTTTGTTTGTGTGAACATTGCTTTGTTATCTATACAAGTACTTGCTTTCTTCCCATATGAATCAATAAACAAGATATAATGTTTTTGTGAAAAATGATGAGAAAGCACTTTATCTTACAGTTTAAATCCATATTTTTCTTTGCAAATTTCATCAAAATCCTACATTGACACCTGCATCTGTTGCACTTGGTGAATAAGAACCTAACACCTGTGTCTTTAGACAATACCGGTTGGGTTGACCCTAAATTTGCTCACCCATGTTCCGTATCACAACAAGTTGGTAGACAACTTTTCTCATTGATTCCCCTGTTTTATAAATATTTGCTAAGCGACATATGTAACGAGTTTGAGCTCAAAGTGAGCGGGTTATGGTTACCGTTTTTATTAAACGGGTCAGAATAAATTATTTTGATAAATGTGTCAAATTAATCTTTTTTAGTATACGTGTCAGACTTATCATTTTAGAACGCAAAGAAAAAAAAAAGCTCATGTCCTTATACCATTAATATACCGGTCACTGTAGAGGTGTAGAACTAGTTGATAGTTTAAAATCCTAAACAATTCAAAACCCATAAATCTGTAAATTATTGGGATTGGATGTAAGAAAAGAAAAGTGAAACCTGGATTCAAAGGGGTCTGAAGAATAGAGTTGTGACCGAGCTAAGGAGTTGAAGAATCAAGTCGGTGTTTACTTTATGGGTTCAGCCCATCATGACCCGTTCACTTTTCTAAATTTAATATACTTGTCCTGGCCCATTGAGAATACAACTTAACCAAAAACAGCCCACGTATTTATATTAAGAGTCTAATCAGCCCATAAGTATAATGGACTTTAAATTATTAGTTTTTTATTTAGCAATGTAATTTTTGTATTTTTTTTTTTCGATTTTTTATTTTTATTTTTAGCAATGTAATTTTTTTATTTAATGAAATTTTATTAGTTGTAATTTGAAAAAAAAAATAATTGGGTAATTATTGGTGGGGAATTATTGGACATTATACCACTACATCCATTTTAGAAAAACGTCTCATAATGCCCCATTGCTGACTGAACTGCCACATGGCGCAAAACACCCAAGGGTGGCGGCATTATTTTTGTCCACTACATATGGTCTAACCTGATGAGGTCAACTCAAAAAAATGGAGGCCAAAGAATAGTTATAGTTCTTATGTATCTGTGAGTTTCATGCATCCATGCTACATCTAACCTTTTTAAAGAGCATATGTACTGATATGGGTGTTTGAAGCAGTTACAGAAACTAGATTATTACGATTATAATTTATTTATTGAATAAAGCGATATAACAGGTTGTTTATATTAGGGGCCTGATTTATCCCTTTTCTTTGATTGTTAACAACAGATCTGAGCCTTAATGGTTTGATTGTTAAGGATAACCCTGACAATTCTAACCCAAAAACATAAAATTTTAGGGGTTCATTTGGACTTTAAATACTACACCATGGGTTATTTTGGGTAATAGATTATTTACAAGGGTGTGTAAATGGGCATAGTTGAAAATTTAAAAAGTATACGGGTGAAGAAGGGCTGAAAGAAAAAGGGTTGTGGGTAACGATGGGTTGTTCTTTGTTTACCAATCGATCCATCAATTAGGAACGACATCAATACAGTCATCAACGCATTCATCTTATGCAGTTCATCTTCTGCAGCTCATTAGTTATCCAGTCGATTAGGGTTTGAAGGTATTTTGGGTTTTTTTTTACTATTTTCAGAATAATCTTTTTGTTCTTCTTGTCGATTAGTATGTGATTTGTATCGATATAAATATGTAGTATGCGATGTGAAGTTGAATCTTTGTGATTCGTCGGGTCATTAGAGACACACTCCAGCTGGTCGTCGGGTCACTAGAGACACACTCCAGGTGTTCGATGAAATGTCTTGGCCGAATTTGTTTTACGATCCAACAGGTTTTCTTTATTTTGTATATGTTAAAGGGCGTATGCAATGATTTTTACGATCAAAATCCGTAGTTCATATTTTATGCTATGCTAAACTTTGATGTATTACGCGATCCTCACCTGTCACCTGCAAATTGCTCTCTTTTCCTTGTAGGGAAGTCCCAAACTGTATTTTTCTTAAGTTTCAACTTATGGTTACTTATTTACTAGTCATTATCGTTTCATAAAGTTAATGGTATTGATTGGGCTCAAAAGAATTTCTTTATTTTGTATGTATTATAGGGTGTCATGATCCTTAAGATCAAAAGGTGTGGTTCATTTTTATGCTATACTATAGCTTACTATATACAAGATGCTCCAAGTCATTTGCATGTTGCATTGTTTTCCATTTAGGGAAGTTCTGTCCTGTGTAAATTGGATCGTATTTTATTTTTCTAAAACTTTCAAGTACAAGTTACTTTTTACTCGTCATGAACTTGACTGTACTGATTGGGTCTGAAAGTTGGAAGGTTTTCTTTTTCTAAACATTCTAGTTAAGGTTACTTATTTACCCGAAATCGTCATAACAGTGACAATGATCCTTAAGATCAAAATGTGTAGTTTGTCTTTTATGCTATACTAAATGTTAAGAAGATACTCACCAACACTTGCAAATTGTGCTCTTTTCCATCTAGGATTACTTAATTGCAACTTGTAAACATTGTAGATGAAGATGCGGTTGTAAATTCAACTAGACTGCAAGATATACTATCTTAATGATATTTCTATTAATGTTTCAATAACTTTAATTGGATACTTTGTGCTAAACAAGGCTCCATTGACACATATTTCTTTTATCTGCAATTTCTTATTCTTGCAAGGTGGCCCCAACATAAGTTTTTAAAGTTTTTATTTAATTTTACATTTCGACATTACTAGTCCCTAGCAGGCAGAAAAGTTTGAATATATAGTTGGTCTGTATATCAGCAGCAGCAGCAGCATCAGCATCAGAAGCTATGTATCAGTACAATATCTTGTGCTACGGCTCCTAACATTGTGGTTCCGCCCCTGTCAAAAGCTATGTATCATTACAATATCTTCTTACATAGAAGAAAAAAAGATTTCTGTTTTTTATGGTCATTTAAGATTGGTGATCCGAGTTGCTCAGGTACGGCTTTCCAGAATGATAAGGTTCGACGTTCCATATGACGAATTCCGACGCCAGTGTTGTTTTCAGCCGGAAACCAGGAAGAAGAAGAAGAAGAAGAAGAAGAAGAAGAAGAAGAAGAAGAAGAAGAAGAAGAAGAAGAAGAAGAAGAAGAAGAAGAAGACAGAAACATGAAGAAGAAGACAGCGGCTGCGTAGGTGTTTTAGGGCTTTTTAGGGTTTAAAGAAGTTTAGTTATTTCAACATTTAACCCCTCTATTTTTACTAGTTTACATTTAAACCCTAAAACTTGTAGTTTTTTACATAAAAAGTAAAAAAGTAGTTTGTGTATTTAAACATTTAACCCCCTCTATCTTCACTAGTATACATTATGTTTGGTAATTTGAATTTTGGAATTTGGTAATTTGAAATTTCTGTTTTAATTTGTGTACACCGAACCGGACTCCATGGTACCTTGTACCGGTTCGTACCGAAATGAACCTACCCCCCTCCGTACCGAAAACGTCACCTCTAGCGAATCGCGTACCCGAACCACATACCCGTACCGGAGCGAACCGCGAATTAGGTAACTATGGACTTGACTGATGTGGGAATTGTTGGTGGTTTGTCTGCTGGGGTCAAATGCCATGTCATATAGCCAGATGAGCTTCGTGTACTAAATCATCGATGTACTCATAAACAGGTGAGCTATGTATTTGTTGATGTAGACCATTGACCACAAAAAACTACACATTTTTTTAACAAAAGCGAGCTAATCATACACCCTTTTTCTATGAACACAGGCCCTTAGTTTCATTGAATATGATTATGTGTTCAGTGAAGACAAAAAAAAACAGCAGGCCAAATTGCTGAAAATTAGCTGCAATCTGAACAATGCTGCCTGCAAATTATAATTGAGACTACTACAAACCAGCCACCAAGGTATTAGATACTGACAGCAAGAATGTAAGAGCACTTTATAGGAGAGCCCAAGCATGCATTCATATAACCGAATAACTCATTCACCCCTACTCTATTTTCATGCACATAACTTCCTAATTTGTTTTATTCAAAGTTCAGATTTCTATTCTAAGAATATTTAGTTGTAATTGTGATTATTTCATTGCTCAAGATCATAAGTGAAGAAACACTAGACTAATTACAGGACTAATCAGTTTGGTTTATGTTTCTACCATGATGGTTAATCATCTTTCTGGTTTCCTGAGCTCCTTAATGATTGGGGTTATCTGCAAAACAGAACACCGTTACTCGTTAAGAGGGGAATGTGGGGGTTTCCCTCTTAACCGGGCTCCGGCGTGAGAATAAGCGACTGCTTTGGGGAGATAATTAAGTATTAAGTGAGAGAGTAGAGGGAATCGAATGTTTAACCTGTGGAGTGAGGCCTCTATTTATAGCCGGAGAGGTGTAAGAGGGTGTGGGCTGATGGGCCTTGGGCCGTAAGGCGACAACATGGAGGATATGCTCTTTGTCTCATTGGTGTCGACCGTTAGTGGCTTCTAAGGGCTTCCTGGAGCTGGCGCAATGTGATTGGAGCCACGTGTCACTGTTGTCGGCCTGGCTGCCCTTCTGCCATCAGCAGGTGAGTGGAGATCGTGGGGCAGTTGTCTCTGCCCTATGATTGGTGCCATGTAGGCGTCCTTAGGTACTTTTTGTCTCCTGCATGTCAGGTGATCGTGGAGCACGATTGAGCAGAGCTAGCAGGACGTTGATTGGCTTTTATCTTCTGCCGCTTGTACCTTGTGTACTATTTGGAACAGCCTTGCGCTGCTTCCCTGTGCGAGTGTTGCTTGGCACGTAACTAACTCGCGCGGGGCTTAGGTGACTGAGTGATCTTTCCATCTGCTAAGTGTCGCTATTGTAGCCTGTTGTTGTCTGGGCCTCGCGCCGTGTAAGATAGAGTATGATGTATCTCGCGCGAGGATCGTGCTAAGCAGTTTGTTAACTAAGGAATATGGTCCCGCGCGCAACCTTGACGAGGGTTTGCGCGACTTTTTTGGGACCATGCCCCTTCAATAAGCTTTTTTGTCTGTTACAGGCGGTTTTTCCAATGTCAAAAGATTCGATCCAGCTTCCTCAAGTGCTTGATTTGATTGAAAGGAGTAGTGAAACAAGTCCACAATTCCGTGTTCTGCCCAAGAACATAGGTGTGGAATCTATCTTTCCAACTGGAATAATCGTTTATATGAAAAAGCTAAGTGATTGGACCCAAGACATGTCCAATTATTTTGTGGAGGAGGATTGTTTGAATTCGAGTGATTTACCGAATCCCACGGATTTGAACTCATTTTACTTTAAAATAATGAAGAATATAAAAATGTTCAAAAAGTTTTAAGTCTACTGTTAAAAAATTTGGTGGTTTTCATGAAGGTGGTTAACTAATGATGAAACACAGGTTAACACTATGGCTAATCTGTGGGGTTATTTCTCCTGTGGGTTCAATCTCTCTTCCTACTCGCAAGATGACCGTCTCCTGCAAAACAGCAAACCGTCAGTCTCGTTAAGAGGGGAATATGGGGGTTTCCCTCTTAACCAGGCTCCGGCGTGAGAATAAGTATTGATCCGAGGAAGGATAATCAGTGTGTGTTAAGCGTGAGAATAGTGAGAGCAAGATCCCTTTACCTGAATGATGGAGGGTTCTATTTATAGCCGGATGGTGAGAGAGGGAGGAGCAGCGATGCCAGCTGTAGACGCGCGCCAGCTGTCCGACCAAGGGGAATATCCCCTTGGTCTCCTCTGCTGTGGTCAGTGTAGTGGTACACGTGGCGTGCCTGCATTTGTCGAATGTGGAAACATCGTACTGGTGTTGTCTGGCTGCTCCCTGACCTGTTGCAGGTCAACTTGGCGCTTGATGGCTGGTGACACGTGTTGTCCTTTATGTCGTATGGAGCATCTTTGGTGTCACCTGGATATTTTCCAGAAGCTTCTAGAAGCATCTGGATGGTGCAGCTGATGTCAACGCCATGTAGGATGGGGAAAGTGGTATGGTCCTTGCCATGTTGGCAAAGGTTTGGGACCATACCTCTTCAAGTCCCCCCAGTCCAGTGTGCCTTCTAGGTGAGTTGATCGTCTAGGAGGGATTCTGGACTTATGAAGGTAGTGTTTTGTTATGATGTGGGGTTTTATATGGTTTTTCTCACAGATGTGCCCTTGATTAACGCGCAGCACCTGGAGTCCTGCGCATGGGTTTTGACTCATTGCGGGAGTGAATCAAATGGGCGCATGGCGCATAGGTTTTGACTCCTTGCGGAAGTGAGTCAAATGGACGCATGGCGCATGGTTTTTGACTTCTTGCGGAATTGAGCCAAATGGACGCATGGCGTATGGCGCATGGGTTTTGACTCCTTGCGGAAGTGAGTCAAATGGACGCATGGCGCATGACGCATGGTTTTTGACTTCTTACGGAATTGAGCCAAATGGACGCATGGCGCATGGGTTTTGACTCCTTGCGGAAGTGAGTCAAATGGACGCATGGCGCATGACGCATGGTTTTTGACTTCTTACGGAATTGAGCCAAATGGACGCATGGCGCATGGGTTTTGACTCCTTGCGGAAGTGAGTCAAATGGACGCATGGCGCATGACGCATGGTTTTTGACTTCTTACGGAATTGAGCCAAATGGACGCATGGCGCATGGGTTTTGACTCCTTGCGGAAGCGAGTCAAATGGACGCATGGCGCATGACGCATGGTTTTGGCGCTCCATGAGTGTTGTCTTCAGGAGGAAGCTTTGTTGTCTTGGGGAGGAGTGACTGACGTGACAACCTGGTGTCAGTTGGGCAGGCGCCTTTTCAGTCACGTCAGTTATTTTACGTCATAGTGGCAGGCGGTTGTTGCATACTTTTCCGAAAAAAGATGATGGCGTTTTCTCTCTCCTCTGACGTGTCTCGCCTTAATTGGATCTTTTCCTGTTTCTCTGGCGGTTCACTGCCCATCGCATTAAATGCCATGGGTATAAATTCTAAGGCGGTCTCCTCCATACTTCACTTTTCAAAATTTGAAACCCGGATTTCTCTCATCTTCCTACTTTTTCTTCCTTTATTCTCCGGAGTTCATCTGTGTTCTTGTTCCTTTTTTCACGATGTCTACTTCAAATCCTTCTTCAAAGAAAAAGAGGAACAAGGGTAGAACTCCTCCTGGCCCAGATCAGGCGGTTATTGGTTGGAAAGAAGAGGAATTTCAGAATCTAGTAAGGGAGATGGGTTTTCTCCCTGATTGGGGTGCTCAATATCCTATTGCTGGTTCCACCGCCATGGACGCTCCTCCCGGGTACATGACTTTGTACGCTGCTTTTTTCCGGGAGGGTAATTTTAGGCTTCCGATGACTCGATTCACTGCTGACGTTTTGAGGGGTTACGGTCTCCATATATCTCAAATCAATGCCATCGGTCTCCCCCGTATCACTCATTTTGAGTTCGTTTGTATGGCCAACCGGTTAGATCCGACGTTTGAGATGTTCAACGTCTTCTACACCGTTACGTATACGAATGGTTTTTATTCTTTTAGTGCTCGTACCGGCGTGTCGCCAGTTTGTTCTGTGCCGCTAAAGGGTATACATGACTGGAAACAGAAGTTTTTCTTTATTCGCCGGGGGGTCGTTCCTGTGGATATGCATTACAGATCTGTGGGTGAGGGTATCCCAAAGGTTGATGTGGTTGCAGACTTTGCTAATCAGGACTGGTACAAGAGGTTGACCCGGAAGGCTACTCCGATAATTCAGCTTGAGGAGATGGCGTTGGTTGGTGCCGGGATGAGTATGAAGTGGGTTCCTAAAAATCCGCTGGGTGTTCCGGTTTACGGTCATGGTGGCAAGTGTACGTTCGTTCCATATCTCCCTTTTGTTTCTCCATTGGTTGTGTTAGTTTTGTATTGTTCTTTATTTCCTCCTTTTTGCAGTAGGGTTCTCGTTGATGAATGTTTTGGATCCCGAGGCTCCGGGTGCAATGGTTGAAGCAATACCAAAAACTGATAAAGGACCTTGGTTGGATCAGATCCGCCATCGGTTTCTGCACCCGAGTGATGGGAGTTTCACTACTTATGTGAACACTGTGTTAGGTGAGGAGATTGAAAATGAGGGTGATTCATTTGATTCCGTTCGAGAAGAAGTTATCGTTCTCTCGAGTGATGGCTCTGGCAGATCGTTGGCAGACCTAACGTCTCCTTCCGCGCGTGCAGGTCCGGTGCAAGGGGCTGTGCAAGAGCCGGTGAATGAGCCTGTGGAGGAAGATGTGGAGATTCCGGTCGAGACTGTTAATCCGTTGGAGTCGAGGAGGAAGGCGAAAGCTGACAAGGCTGAGGAGAAAGGGAAAAGGACTGAAGGAACTTCCTCTAAGTCTCCTCGTAAGCGACTTCACACTGCTCGTATCCCTGATTATGTTGTCGTGTCTGACACGTTACCTGGTTTAGGGGTTGGAGAGAAGCACCCTGAGTCGGACCCTGAGGACCGTGCAACTCTAACCGAGATTATGCAGAAAAAGATGTTTGCTGATAGGAAACGAAAGCTTGACGAGCAGGCTGCTGCGCTTGCCGCGAAGAAGATTAAACTTCAGAAAGAGAATCCTCCTGCCCCTTCTGAATCGGATATTGATATGGGTATTTTTGCTGAAAAGCCGAGTGATTTGTTGCAGAAAATCTTTGAAGCTTCTGGTATTCGCTTTATTTTTTCTCAGCGTCTCTTACGTTTTCATTTGTTAGTCCTTTCCTTTGAGTATGCTCTGCTCGTTTTGGGGCAGGTATCAAAACAGCCAAGAGTGGGCACAAGGTTGACATATCCAAGGTTACTCCTCCAGAATCCCCGCCGTCGAAGGTGTTTGGGTTGTCTCCTCCTCATGACACTCCTGACGGTGCGAGAAGAGGAGATGTGAGGGTTGAACAGGTTGCGGAAGGTGGTGGTGATGTAGGTGGTGCTGCAGGTGGTGGTGATGTAGGTGGTGCTGCAGGTGGTGGTGATGTAGGTGGTGCTGCGGGTGGTGTTGGTATCGATCGTGGTAAAAATGTTGAGGTGGAGGTAGAGGTAAGTCAAACTACGCCTCACCAAACGGTGTATACCAAGCGCCCCCCAGGTGGTGGAGGTGGTGCGACCTCGGGTGCTGTCCACAGCCCCCAGTTTGGAAAATTTCTTGCTGATTCCTTTGATACGACAAACCCTGCTTGTGACGATCTCCCGCACGTTCCTCGCTGGCATCTGCTTCAGGGCTCTCGGATGGATACCCTTGAAAATTGTCATGACTTCTACTCATTGTCTCTCCCCCCAGCTGAACGGATGTTCCAGAAAAAACGCCGCCGGTTTGAACTGTTGGATGATCATGTTCAGGCCGGGGTTAATTTTTTCTCTACCACTCAGGAGATTGTCCGCGAGTGGAAGCAGATGGGGGAAGACGTAATGGAGTTTGAGAATGATAAGAGGCTATTTGCGGAAGAGAAGGAAAAATTCAACGCTGAGAAAAAAGGGTTGGAGTGGAGGCTTGCTGATGCCGAGGGGAAACTTGCCCAGGAGAAGAAGGTCAATGCTGATAAACAGAAGGATTGGGAAGCTGCGTGCGAGCGTACCAATGCTGAGCTTAGATCGCAACGTGACACGATTACTCGTTTGTCTGGTGAAAAGAAGAATATTGCTGACGAGGCTAATCGGGCGCGTATGGCATTTGAGAAGAAAGAGAAAGAGTACGTTGAACGCATCGCTAAGTTGGAGGTTCTTGCGCGGCAATATGAGACTTCTGAACGTCTTCTTCAGGAGAAGACTGCTGAATGCCAAGCCGCTGAACTCCTTGCTGAGGAGACGTCCGCTGATTGCAAATGGTTGCTCTCGCGCGCGGTGCCTCTGGTAATTTCTTGTACTGTGTTTTTTGTGGCCTTCGTGAATTGTCCCTTACTTGTGTGTTTGTTGTAGATTGCTGAACGCATCGTTAATTCGCACGAGCTTGCCCATTATATGTATGAGTTGGGGCAAGCCGGTTACAGCAGTGGTCGTAAAGATGGATACAACGAAGGCAGGGCTGCGGCCCTTAATAAGGAGAAAGAACACCATTTTGAGCTGTGGAAGGAAGATTGCACTGCTGCTTATGCTGCAAAGAGGCAGGAGTTTTCGTCCTTGGAGTTTGCGGTCGTTAAAGCTGCGAAAAAACTGGCACGAAGGCCGGATGGTGTTGCTATGTTGAAGAGCGCGTTGGGTGATGAAGGTGATGCGACTGGGGGTGTTGGACCCAGTCAGCCGGAGTGAAGACTTCCGGCCTGCGCGCCGCGTATGACCTTAGGTGGTCTTGTATTTGACTATTCGATAAACAATTTTAACTTCCTTGTTACGTTTGTGGATATATGGCTTCGTTTTGACATATGTTATGCTAACAGTTGTCTGTTTTTATGCGAATTTGTTATCGTCATAATATGTGCATGTGTGATTACTTTGATTCAGGTATCACGAATGAATAATGGCGCTGACAGGTTGTGTTGTTTTTATTACAACGTTTTATTCTGTCGTTTTTGTGTGCAGGTGAGTCGTGAATACGAAGTGATCGAGTGACAGGTTATTGTGTGTACCCGGCTGTTCTCAGCCTTGGGGGTGCTTACAATGTTTGTTTGTCCTGTGTTCGACGTTTTCGTGTTTGTGTGGGCACGAAGTATTTGATTGGCGTTTGTTAGGCTTTAGTTGTGTGTCTGACCCGGCTGTGCACTTGTTTGTGACAGGCCTTGGAGGTCTACAACGTTTCCTAATGGTCGAGCCATTGATGTTTTCGTGTATGCCCAAAGTGATACATCCAGTTGTGACCAAGAAATTTGCGTAATAAAAAGGTAGCCAAACACTTCTTGTATTATAAATGTGTTGGCAACTAGGCCATTGCAATTACAAAAACTTCATTCATAAGTAGCACCTTCTCAGCTATTGAGCGTTCCATGTGCGGGGAACCTCTTTGTTGTCGATGGTGCGCAGTTTGTAGGCCCCTTTTCCGAGCACGGTGTCGATGACATACGGACCTTCCCATTTGGGAGCCAACTTCCCGGGCTTTTCTGCATTTGAGGCTTCATTGTCTCTGAGGACGTATTCTCCCAGGTTGAAGGTGCATATTCGGACTTTAGAGTTGTAATATTTTTCCAGCTTTGTTTTATACTTTGCTTCGTTGATTGCCGCCATTTCTCTCCATTCTTCTAAGAGGTCGAGGTCGATCCTCCTTTCTTCTTCGTTGTTGATCATGTTCATGGAGAGCATTCTGGGTGACGGCAATCCTATCTCTGCTGGTATTACAGCCTCCGACCCATAAACCAAGCTAAACGGTGTTTCTCCGTTGCTTGTTTTGGGCATCGTCCTGTGGGCCCATAAGATGCTTGGCAGTTCGTCTACCCAACCTCTTCTCTTTTCTCCCAGCCTTGCCTTAATTCCGTCGACGATACTCTTGTTGACGGCTTCAACTTGACCGTTCCCCTGCGGGTGCGCGACCGAGGAGAAAGTGTGTTCGATGTGTAGTTCCTTGAACCATTGTTGAAGGTTATCTTCTGCAAAGTTGGTCCCATTATCGGTGATTATCTTGAGAGGTAAGCCAAAACGACATATGATTTGTTCCCAAATGAACTTTTTGACGACTGCGGCTGTGGTCGACGCGAGTGCCTTCGCCTCTACCCATTTGGTGAATTAGTCAACTGCGACTATTATAAACTTGACAGCTCCTGGGGCTTCGGGAAAAGGTCCAACCATGTCTAATCCCCATTGCTGGAAAGGCCATGCCGTAGTAACTGGTACTAACTCATTCTTGGGGCGCATCGTTTTGGGCGCATGTCGTTGACATCCAACGCATTTCCTCAACTCTCTGACCGCGTCCAAATGCATTCCGGGCCAATAGTATCCCGCATTCATGACTTTTGCTACCACCATCCTTGGGCCGGCATGTATACCACAGATTCCTTCGTGCACCTCTCTGATCAGGTAGCGTGCGTCTTCGGGGTCAACATATCTTAACAAAGGCCCGAGGTATGATTTTCTGTATAAGATCCCATCAGCCATCTGGTAATGTTCGGATTTGTACTGGACTTTCCTTGCTTCTGCCTTGTTCTCCGGGAGTACTCCAGATTGGAGGTATGTGATTATCGGAGTCATCCAAGACGTTGTCCCTAGTTGAACGACGCTTACATCTCGGAGTGGTACTGACGGGTTGCGCAAAACTTCTATTCGTACATCCTTTGCTAGGTGCTGGAAGCTTGTAGAGGCGAGTTTACTCAGCGCGTCTGCTGGCTTGTTCTTGCTTCTATTTATGTGATGCACTTTGTAGGAATAGAAGGTTTGCAGCAGTGTCTTTGCTTGGCTTAGGTAAAGTGCCATCGTATCTCCCCTGGCTTCGTATTCCCCGTTGATTTGGCCTGCCACCAACATGGAGTCTACATGTGCTTCGATGTGTCGTACGCCCATTTTGATTGCCAACCTTAGCCCAGCGAGGAAGGCTTCGTATTCGGCTTCGTTGTTTGTGCTTTTAAAATCCAGGCGTATGGCGTAGGTGAACTCGTGTTTGTCGGGGCTCACCAGCCGGAGACCAGCACCTGCGCCATCCTTGTTGGACGCACTATCTGTGTATAGTAGCCATGGTTCTTCCACTTGTTGTTTCTCGGCCTTTTCCATCGCCTTGCATTCTCGGTCCTTGTCATCTGGTACTTCTGTCATGAAATCTGCGAGCACTTGGCCCTTGATAGCCGGTCTTGGTCTGAACACTACGTTATGACCCCCGAGCTCTATCGCCCATTTTGCTAGTCTCCCTGAAATCTCTGGTCTTGCGAGTATGTTGCCAATGTTGTAATTTGTTAACACGTGAATGACGTGATTGGCAAAATACCTGCGCAGCCTTCTTGATGCGTGGATTAGTGCGAGCACTAGTTTCTCCATGATTGCGTACCGGGTTTCTGGGTCAGTTAGGGTTCGTGACACATAATAAACCGGTGTCTGGACACCCTGTCGATCTACCAGCAACACTGCTCCCATTGCCCTGTCGGAGGCCGATAAGTATAGTACCAGAGGTTCGCCCTTGACTGGTGCAGTTAAGGTTGGCAGCTTGATGAGGCAGTCTTTCATCTCGCGGAAAGCGCTTTCAGCTTCCGGAGTCCACTGAAATTGACTCTTCTTCATGCAGTTTCGGAGAGTTTTTATGAACGGAAATGATTTAGCTGCGTGGTTGGCCAGGAAGCGGTTGAGTGCTGCCAACCGTCCTGCCAATTTTTGCATTTCCTTGATCGTTGACGGTGACGGCATGCGTTCTATTGCTTGTATCTTGTCGGGGTTCACCTTGAAACCATCTTTCGTGACAATGAAACCCAGGAATTTTCCTTCCTCCATGCCGAAGGAGCACTTTGCTGGGTTTAACTTGATGCTGACTCCGCGCAGAGTGTCGAATGTCTTTTGGATGTTCAGCAACATTGTACTTTCCTCTTTGCTCATAATGACCAGATCATCCATGTACACTTCAATATACTTGCCGATGGCATCGTGGAAGGTTTCGTTCATGAGCCTCTGATAAGTCGCGCCCGCATTTTTTAAACCAAAGGGCATTTTGGTATAGCAGTATAGCCCTGTTGGTGTGCGGAACGCGGTCTTGTCTTCGTCCTGCACGGCCATCTGTACCTGGTGGTACCCTTTGTAGCAATCGAGGAAACACTTCCACCGGAAAGTGGCAAGTGAATCGATCTTTTCATCGATATCTGGTAAGGCGTAACAGTCTCGCGGACATGCCTTATTCAGATCTTTGTAGTCCACGCACATTCTCCAGCTACCGTTATTCTTCTGGACCATCACTGGGCTTGCCACCCATGTTTGATACCTGACCTCTCTGATGATCCCTGCGTTTAACAGCTCTATCACTTGCTCTTTCATGGCGTCATGCTTTATGTCTCCCAAATGGCGCTTAGCATGTACCACCGGCTTGGCTTCTTCCGATACGTTCAAGCGGTGTTCAGCTATGTGCCGTGGAACGCCCACCATGTCTGCCGGCGTCCAGGCAAAGACATCCATATTTTGGAACAGCAGTTTTTTCAGCGCCGCGCGCGTCAGATCGGACATTGCAGGTCCCAAGGTTACCGTCTGTTCTGGATATGTGCTGTTGAGCACCCATTTTTCTGCCTCTTGGCGTGCTTCTGGTTTCCTTGTCTTTGCAGGTCTTAGCTCATCTGTCGCTAATACTTCTTTGCTTGCATAGATGATGGCTACTCCTGTTTCTGTTGGAAATCCCACTGCGGAATGTGGGCCAGAGCAAATCATGCTGAAATCGCCTTGGGATTCTCTTCCCAGCAGAATATCGTGTCTTGAATGTGCTGGCAGCACCATAAATGTGACTTCCTCTGTTCTTGAGTTTCTTCCGTCTGAGAGCAATACTGGGAAAGATATTTGTCCTAGAGGAAAAACGGCTTCGTTGCAGAAACCAGTGAGCGGGTAATCAACTGGTTCTAAGCGCGGTTTGTCCTCCTGATCGAACTGATTAAAACACTGTTCATATATGATATCCGCAGTGCTCCCCGGATCGATGAAGATGTAATCCGTTTGGTAATGCCCTATGACGCCCGAAATGACTATGGGCCTTCTTTCTCGTGGGCCTCCTCGTATAACTGGAAAAACGACTTGTTTCTCGCGCCATGAGTCATCCTGCGTGCGTTTGTTGTAATTCTTTCTGGGCTTTCGTGGACCCCCTTGAACCATGTGGGTTTCTAACTTCCGGAGTTTTTTGTTGTCCGGCCCTTCGTCTCTTCGTTGAATCTGACGGTAGTCACGCTTGCCACCTTTGACCAGGTGAGTTAACTTTCCGTCTCTTAAAGCCCTTTCGATCTCTTGTTTGAGGCTGAAACAATCGTCGGTTAGGTGGCCGGTGTCCTTGTGGAATTCACAGAAAAGATTCGGGTCTTGGCCCCTTTTGTTGCGCATTTGCAGTGGTGGCTTGAACTGGTGGTTTTCTGTTGCCAAGACTTCTGAGGGGGTTTTCGTTAGGAGTGTCAACTGCTTCTCTCTGTTTTCTTTTTTCACCTCTTTCCGGTGTGCGATTTGGTTGATCGTGTGGCGTGCGTCTTCTCTTACCGGGCTTCTTTCCCTGTGGCCGGGTGCCCTCCAAGATTGGTTTCTGCCTTTCTTGTTGTGCCGGTCGGCATGATTGTAACTACGCTGACGGTGATCGTCACCGGTCAACTGCCTATCCGACTGCGCGATGGTTTTGGCCGCCTCAATGAAGGTCTCCCAATCTTTGGGCCCTCCGTCTCTTCCTTTTACGCGCTTGATGAGGTCGTCACACTTGACGGCCCGCATGAAGTGTGCACGCATCATCTTCTCGCCTACGTCACCAATCTCCAAACATTCTTTGTTGTATCTTGTAATGAAATCTTCCACGCTTTCGTGGTCTCTGCGCCATATGTTCAGGCAATCGGCCGGATCCCTGGTGTGTCGTCGTTGTTGTGAGAAGTGTGCTAGGAACTTCTCTCGGAAATCAACCCAAGATTTGATTTTTCCGGCTGGTAAACTGTCAAACCAAATGCGCGCTGCACCTATGAAGGTTTGAGCGAAAAGGTGACACCAGGTTGGTAAGTTCCATCCGCCCGTTGCTCCCGCACCGTTAAAAACTTGGAGATGATCGTCTGGGTCTGTCAACCCGTTGTATTTGCCTACGTTATGTGGCAGTTTCGTTTTGTCTATGGCAGCCGTGGCGATCTCTCGGATGAACTTTGAATTCTCAGCCATGTCGTCCGGACGGTAGCTTAGAGTGAAATCATGCTCTGCTTTTGGATCGTAACCTGCGCTCTTACGAGGTTTGTATGCTTCATGCTCTGGTGGGAGCCTGCTGAACACTGTGTGCGTCTCTTCATCGTTTTCAAATTCGTCATTTATGTTGCGCGGGCCTAAACGGCTTTGTACTGGCTTTTTCGGTTGGTTAGAGTACTGCGCATAGTTGCTCTCTGTTTCTCCGTATGTGTCGCGCGTGTCGTGCGCGCTTGGTCGTCTTACATGTGGTGGAGGTACTGACTCAGGACGCAGGTTGAAAGCGTTGGTCTGTTGAGGCATGGGAGCGCTCAAAGGCCTCGGCAATGGGGTGACGAATGCGGACTGGTTTGCTTGTGCCTGTAGTAGGGCTTGCTGCGCGCTGAGTTGTGCATAAACAAGGTTTATAGACGCCACTTGTTCGGCATACCAGGAAGCCATAGTTTTTCCTTCGGGTAGCCCAAGTAGTGCAGAGAAGTTTAGCTGTGCTTGGTCCGATGGAGCTGATGGGCCAGCTCCATGGCTCTGAGGTTGCATTGGTGGTGTCTGTTGGACTACCTCTGACGGAGGCTGGAACGCAGCTCCGTTTGTGGTCTGAGTGATGATTCTAGGTGGAGTTTGGAAGGTAGCACCAGATGCGTTTTGAGTGGCAACCCTGGATGTACTCCCGAAGATGCTGGGAAACTCCATGTTTGGTGGCCCTTCTTGGATAGCTTCGTTCCTTGGACCTCGTTGGACGTGTATGTTGTCCGAAACGAGTTCGAAGGAAGAAACGTCTCCATCGACTTGGTGGGAAGGGTTTTGTTCGGCCATGTTGACGAGTGTTTTCTGAAAAGAAAAAGAGACGAGAGTGGTTTTTCTAAAAGCGGATGGCGCCAATGATGAAACACAGGTTAACACTATGGCTAATCTGTGGGGTTATTTCTCCTGTGGGTTCAATCTTTCTTCCTACTCGCAAGATGACCGTCTCCTGCAAAACAGCAAACCGTCAGTCTCGTTAAGAGGGGAATATGGGGGTTTCCCTCTTAACCAGGCTCCGGCGTGAGAATAAGTATTGATCCGAGGAAGGATAATCAGTGTGTGTTAAGCGTGAGAATAGTGAGAGCAAGATCCCTTTACCTGAATGATGGAGGGTTCTATTTATAGCCGGATGGTGAGAGAGGGAGGAGCAGCGATGCCAGCTGTAGACGCGCGCCAGCTGTCCGACCAAGGGGAATATCCCCTTGGTCTCCTCTGCTGTGGTCAGTGTAGTGGTACACGTGGCGTGCCTGCATTTGTCGAATGTGGAAACATCGTACTGGTGTTGTCTGGCTGCTCCCTGACCTGTTGCAGGTCCACTTGGCGCTTGATGGCTGGTGACACGTGTTGTCCTTTATGTCGTATGGAGCATCTTTGGTGTCACCTGGATATTTTCCAGAAGCTTCTAGAAGCTTCTGGATGGTGCAGCTGATGTCAACGCCATGTAGGATGGGGAAAGTGGTATGGTCCTTGCCATGTTGGCAAAGGTTTGGGACCATACCTCTTCAACTAACGAAGGTAAAGTAAACCACGAAGGACTGAAACAACGAAGATGTAAAGGATCACGAAGGTGGGTAGGCTATGAAGGAGGGTATAGGCCACCAAGGTCTGGGTTCACGAAGGTGCACCAAGGAGGACTTTCGTGTGTCAATCACCTTCGTGGATGGAGACTTTTGTGGATTTTTCAAAGGACGAAAATGACTTGAGTGGGCACGAAGGTCCACTTT
The DNA here is from genome assembly GCA_030545235.1 of Helianthus tuberosus. NCBI lineage: Eukaryota > Viridiplantae > Streptophyta > Magnoliopsida > Asterales > Asteraceae > Helianthus > Helianthus tuberosus. The sequence goes on along the minus strand of CM060430.1, from coordinate 187,643,593 downwards.
CGTGAAGATCCTTTGCACAAAAGATGCAGACAAAGTCAAATTTTCAAACATAAAACAACAAAGTTATTGTTGTCCCCTGCACTTTTGCAGGTCAACCAATGGAATTTCAGGACAGATTGTACTATTCCAGTGACAAATTCCGGCCAAAAACCTTGGCGGAAAATATGTTGTTCAAACTTTTAATCTCAAAAGAACTATATTTTTGCATGTCTCCATTGATTTTAACAAGGTTTTGATGGAAATATTCAGCAAATAACATCATTTTACCATGTTTTTGTCCATTTTATCACTCTAACATGGGTTTGGTGTTTTTGTCCAAGAAAACCTCAAAAGCCACTCAAATCTTACTCAAAACACACCAAAATGCTTGGTTTTCAACGAGGAATCAAACTTCGCTCTGGTACCACTTGTAGGTAAGGATCAAGAAAAACCTATTCCTTGCTGTATAATACACAAACAAGTGCGCTGATGAGTGCGAAGTGTCGTATATTTTAGGTGTATATTTTAAGCCCTTTTTAACACTTATTTTAGCCAAGTTTTAAATTTATAAAACACGATATTTCACTAACACTAAACACACATATGGGCAAGTGCACCCATCGTTGAGTGTAGTATAGCGTTGGTAAGATACCGAGGTCGTCCAAGGACACAAGAGCTTTTAATACCGGTTTATCCTCAATGTCTAACCAAAATAAAAGTTTAGAAAAATGTTTTAAACTAAGAAAAATAAAAACTAACTAAAATGCTGAAAATAAAAATAAAATAAAAACAGATAGACAAGATGAATCACTTGGTTCCGACTCGTATCTAGTATGACCTTTGATTATTTCCGCACTTTTGCACATAATTAAGAGATTATCTTAGTTATTGTAGTAGGCCCCTCTTTTGAAGGTGACGTTACCCTCACCCCAGTAGTTTGAGTCAGCAGGGATACAATCCTAAAGGGGTGGATTATTGGAAGATAATGAATTAAGTTATTAATGCAGTATTGTGGTAGGCCCCGCTTTTGGCGGTGACGTTACCCTCGACTAAGTAGTCTGAGTCAGCAGGGATACAGTCCTAAATAGCCGGGTTATAGTATTAATAGTAGTTAACTTATGAGGGGATCAAAGAGTTTGGACCCCCGCCATCCAATACCGTGAAGTATTGAAGGAGGTCCTACTAAATTTGACCCAGGTCCATTGCAGGACCTCTAAACGCTGAACAATGGCAAGACCTTTACCAAACCGTTCACTTAACCCCCTACCAGGTAGCCAACATACCTCCATATAGACCGTGGAGATATGAATGGTGAAAATCCTTTATTTTATATAGACAGTAAAATAATGCCAAGACACCACGGACAAACGATAAGGAAAGATCACCTTCAACATAAGTAACTAGTTATTAAAGTCATTAATACAAAACCAAATAAAAAGTGCAAAAGATTAGAAATAAAAAGTATTATACTAGACACTTTGTCTTCACCAAGTGATGTAAGAGACTTAGGCAAACATGGCCTTGATTGTCAAGAACTCTTACGATCAATCTTGGATCCCGAGACGACTCACACACTCTATGATGGACAATGGATGATGGTGGTGGATGATGGTGTTGTGATGGTGGTGGGTGGTGGATGAAGTGTGAGAGAGGTGGTGTGCCAAGGGATGAGATGAAATGAATCCAAGCACTCCTATTTATAGGCTGAACAGAGAGCTGGACACGGCCCCGTGTCCGCTGGACACGGCCCCGTGCCCATCTGACACTCTCTCTCCTCATTAATTGTAATTCGCAATTACAATAAATGCGCCTGCTGTACTTTCGACACGCCCCCGTGTCCGCTGAGCACGGCCCGTGGTGGGCAATAGAAGCTTCTATAGGTTTGTCTTTTCTGCTGCTTCTTGGGCACGGCCCCGTGCTGGCTGAGCACGGGGCGTGTTCAGCCTTCTGTTTTCTCTATTTTGCTTTGGAAGGTGCCGTTGAGGGTTCGGGCAATCCACTAATGTTCCTTTTCTTGTATTTATGTTGGATTTAGCTGTCTTTTTGCTTCTTTTGCGTTTTTGAGCTCATTTAATCCTGAAAATACAAAAGGAAGACAAAAACACTCTTTTTCCAATATTAGAACTAAAAAAAGGTTAGTTTTATGCCTCATTTGATGTAATTTATATGTTGCATTTTACACACATCATGCGCAATCCAAGTTTGTATACAAACCAAAGCAAGAACACAATCAATAACAAGATGAATATCACTTTAAAGCTTCTTTGTATTGATTTCAGGAGAGTAGCAGTACATAAATATGCAATAATGCTCCCAAACTCTCCTGAAATCACATGTCACATTCTTCTACAATATCACTTTATCGAAATGACACAAGTTGCATGCTATTTATATACAAAACAACAGCCAAAGGGACGAAGGTATGTATCCTTCACGAAATGACACAAGTTGCATGGTTTGATTGTTAAGGATAACCCTGACAATTCCAACCCAAACAACATAAAATTTTAGGGGTTCATTTGGACTTTAAATATTACACCATGGGTTATTTTGGGTAATAGATTATTTACAAGGGGGTCTAAATGGGCATAGTTGAAAATTTAAAAAGTATTCTACGGGTGAAGAAGGGCTGAAAGAAAAAGGGTTGTGGGTAAAGGATACGGGTTGTTCTTTGTTTACCTTGACGCCAGCACCAATCGATCCTTCAATTAGGAACGACATCAATACAGTCATCAACACATTCATTTTCTGCAGCTCATTAGTTATCCAGTCGATTAGAGTTTGAAGGTATTTTGTGGTGTTTTTTTTTTTTTTTTACTATTTTCAGAATAATCTTTTTGTTCTTCTTGTCGATTAGTATGTGATTCGTATCGATATAAATATGTAGTATGTGATGTGGAGTTGAATCTTTGTGATTTGTCGGGTCATTAGAGACACACTCCAGGTGTTCGATGAAATGCGTTGGCAGAATTTGTTTTGCGATCCAGCAGGTTTTCTTTGTTTTGTATGTGTTAAAGGGCGTATACAATGATTTTTACAAACAAAATACGTAGTTCATTTTTTATGCTATGCTAAACTTTGATGTATTACATGATCCTCACCTCTCACCTGCAACTTGCTCTCTTTTTCATGTAGGCTGTGTTTCAGAGATCCACTTAACAGGGGGAGGGGAGGGAAAATGGGGTTTTTTTTGCCTGAAAATAGTCTTTCCAATTTGGAAAGACATGGAGGGGAGGGGAGGGGAGGGGAGGGAAGGGGAGGGATTTTTAACTCGGGAACACACCGGTAGGGAAGTCACAAACAGTCTTTTTTTCTTACGTTTCAACTTATGGTTACTTATTTACTAGTCATTATCATTACATAAAGTTAATGGTATTGATTGAGCTCAAAAGATTTTCTTCATTTTGTATGTATTATAGGGTATATACGATGATCCAGATCTATCCCAATCGCCCGGTGTATTTAGTTCGAATCGGTTTGTTCAAATTCTCACAGCTTACGATTGCTTGATGCTTGTTTATTGTTGGTGATAAGGTTAAACGGTTATGTGATTGTTGTGCATATGGTTTTCTATAGGAATTTATGTTTTTATTTGTTGAATTAGGTTAAAATTGCATATTTATTATCCAAAACCTAGGGCTGCCTGTGATTGACCATGTTTCTTGTCAGAGTTATTGTGTGTGCACTCTAGGTGTTCGATGTATTGTTTCATAGAATTATTGCTATAAGGATCTCATTTTAACAGTTGTATTTGTTTCTTCTGATTATCCCTAAGCAATATGATATATGTTGATCTGTTTAGTATCATCTGTTCTTGCAGAGTTTGTGTTCTTATAATTTTTCGCTCTAATGATAGTTTGTTTGCGAAGTTTGGTGATCGAAGCTACTTATTCTATGTCTATCCTATAAGCAGGCTGTAAGTTTGAACATATTTACAGTTGATCTGTAAAGCAGTTCTAATCCTGAGCAAGGTGATATATTCATTATGCTGTCACCTGTTGATATGTTACACGTCTGGTAACACAATGTGCCTCTCTGTCTGTTTTTTATTTATGGCCATTTTAGTGGCTGAAATTTCGGATGCTGTCTTTCTCATTTCATTATCTCGAATGTATGAGCCCACCATCTTTGACAACATTTTTTAGCGGATAAGATCATAGGCACTGAGACATAATAACTTATGCCATGTGCCATCTGGTGATGTTTTTACAAATAAGCGGCTTGCCCCATGAACCTGATTTGCCAGCTGGATGCTCATACAATCCATCATCTGAAAGTCACCGGGTCACATGGTTATATTTTACTTAATTATATATAGCTATGTACTTATATTCATTCCGTGGTATGTTAAAATTATTTGCCCTTTCTTTTAATTTCTAATTCTTATTTTTTTTACTTTTCTGCAGGTTACATTGGCTCATGCTGTTGCTGATGAAATGCAGAAAGTTTATACAAAAGATTTGTGACCGCCGACCAGCATGGCAGCACCTGTTCCTTTAACTGTTGATGGGGGTGTTGGTGCACTTGTGTCTGTACTTTGTCTGTATTCGGTCACAATGTAAAACGATGTCCTTATTAGTCATGTAAGCTTGACCAAGTCAACCGTCCTCCTGGTTTGACTTGGCCAAACAGTTATCATATGGTTGTAAATTGTCTGTGTCGAAGGTTGGGCAATCGAAGGATTGTTTCTATTCTTCGATGAGCTCGAAAGATATCCCACGAAGGATACTGATGGACTTCGAAGGATATGTCATCCTTCGAAGCATATGTGGATCCTTCGATGGATGCATGATCGAAAGATGATGTTTCGATCAGTAATTCTGATCCTTCGACCAGATGATCTATGCTGGGTATATAATCCCATGCAGTGTGTTCATTTCAGTAGAGACATTGGGGAGACTTAGACAGATACACACTTAGAGAGATACTGCTGTGAGCACACACACATACTTAGAGAGTTTGCAAAACTGATTTGTAAACATTGAGCTTGTAACCGGAACCTTTCATACGTATTAATACAAGTGGTGTTAATCGGTGAAGTTTGTGTGTTGTGTTTGTGCTTGTTCTATCTCGGTTTGCATGCTAGCTTGGATTCCGCACTTGCTAGTGTGTTAGACATAACAAGGAATAGGTTAAACCTCAACCTCCGAGGGACCTACAAGTGGTATCAGAGCCGTGGCTCTTTTCCTTGTTAAAAACCGAGATTGTACAAGGTCTTGGTATGTTTGGACACTTGGTTTAGTATCCGTTTTTAGTGATTTTCTTGCATTTATAAACATAAAAACGCGTTCTAAACTTACCGGGTGTGTTCAAGGTCGGGTTGGGTAACTTAAAACTTATTTTTAAGAAACTTGGTGATTTCCGGCCATATTTCGGCGTGTTCCGGTGACCGGATTTTCTGGATGAGATTTTCTTTTTTTTAGGAATATTTTATTAGTCAAATCCTGTTTGGTGATAAGGTAAGGTCTGTCCATACCCTTTTGCCGAAAGTTGACTACCAACCCATCACCTTTTTCACCAACCTGTCATCTCTGTGTCAGCTGTGTCAGAAGCGATCGAAGGATATTCCTCAAAATCGAAAGATCATCTTTCGACCAAGGAAGCTTCGATAGATAACTATCTTTCGAACAATCCTTCGAAGTGTGAGACTTATCCTTCGATCCAGGAAATCTATGCGAAGGATATATATTCGAAAGATAAGGATATATATTCGAAAGATAAGGATCTTTCAAATTGTGAATCTTTCGAAATCATTGTTCGAAACTCAACAGTGATCTTTCGAACACTGTTGATCCTTCGAACAAATATTGATCCTTCGAAAATATCTTCTGTTTAAATTTATCAAGTTTCTGTTTGTCTTGTCCTTCGAGCTTGGATCTTTCGGCTGGTCACTTATAACCTTTTAGTTGTTTTGAGTGTTATTTTCTGAATTCAATTTATCAAACATGAATCCAAGATGGAATACTCCGGTAAATACAGACATGTATTTTGGTACTCCGTCTCCCGCACCGGTATCTTCTAATGCAACTTCTACCGGTCAATGGGCATTCGTATCAAATCAAACTCCAAGTATTCAAAGCATTCTCTTAAGCGAGAGCGAAACCGGAAGTTTGAATCGGCCGCCAAAGTTGATGCACTTATATGAATATCCAGGATGGATTGATAGATTTCATACATACGTTCTTGGTCAAAATACAGAATTGTGGTTGCGGTTCATCACAGATTTCGATCAAACAATAGAAGTTGCCGCATCATCTGCTGTTACGTTTGCAGATCTTACGGAAGATCAGAAGAAGGTCTATGATTTGGAAAAGAAGGCATATGCCATTCTTACTCAGGCATTAAGTAAAGATATTTATCATCAATTTGTCAGTTACAAGACAACGAAAAGGTTGTGGGACGCATTGAAGACAAGGGGCGTGGGAAATGAAGCGACACGTCAATTGAGAAAAGAATTGCTAAAGAAAGAGTTTGATGGTTTTACTTGTATGGAGAATGAGTCGTTAGGTGATTTGACAAGTCGATTTAATCATTTGCTGACTGAATTAGCAAATTTTGGGGTTGTTACAACTTCTACAGAGATTGTGAAAAAGTTTGCAGATGCATTGCCACCTCAATGGAATACTTTCTTCGAAATCATGAAGTACAATGGCACTTTAGCTACAACAAGCTTCAATGACTTTGTTCAAATCCTGGAAAACAAGAATCAGGAAGAAACTCTCAAGGCAAAAAGAGTTCCAGTGCCACAAAATCCTGAAATGTATTATGGAACTTCTAGCACTTCTACGAAACCTTATTCACATGCTCCTATTCAAACAGCGTTTGTGACTAGTACTGACATGTATGGCAATACTATCCAAGTTCCGGTCCCTCCAAAGACAGACATGTATGGAAATCTGCTGGAACCAGTTCCTCAATCAGTACCACAACAACAAAGCCAACGACCTCTCAGACCAACTGATATGTTTGGAAATCCTTTACCAGTTCGATCTCCCGGAACAACAGACATGTATGGGAATCCACTTCCTCCTCAATCTACCGGACCAACAGACATGTATGGGAATCCACTTCCTCCTCAACAGCAAGCATGTTATGGAAGCACATCATCTGCTGGTCAACAATCAAAGCCAAATACAGTACGGCTCGACACCTCAAGCTTTTCTAAAGTCAGTGTGGAAGTAGCAAAGGAACACATGGAGCTGCTAAACACTTTGGTGAGCGCATACTGTGGATTAGTGGAAGGTCAGATTGGTAATATTAATCTGACACAAGAAGACTATCAGCAGATTGATAAAGAGGAGATGGAGATGATGGACATCAAGTGGGCCTTTGCCAGTGCTGTTAGGCGAGCAAAGGATTTCATGGAAAGAACAGGCAGAACCAGCTTGGAAAGCAAGAAAGACACCAAGTATGGGTTTGATAAGCAGGCTGTTAAGTGTTTCAATTGTGGTGAACGTGGTCATTTCAAACGTGAATGTACGAGGCCATCTCAACATGGGAACCAAAATCCTTTCAGAGGTCAAGGCAACCAGCAGAACCAGAACAGGAACAATGTTCGTACGTTGGTACCTGTCAACAACCAAAGCCAAGCGGGACCATCAAATGCCAACCAGGCACTTGTGGTTCAAGTAGATGAAGGTTGTGATTGGTCAATCCAGATGGGAAATGATGCTCCAGATGGAACAGCGTGTTTTGCTGAAGTTGTTAAGGATTTAAAGCACACCAGTGGTGGAGAATCTTCCACCAATGGTGATGAATCTTCTGAAGATGAAGACAGTTCTGGTTATAGTGGAAGCTCAGATGAGGAAACCTCCACTTCAGGCAATGATCAGGAAGATGACACATCAACTGCAACAGTCAATGCAGATATTGATGAACTATTGGAAGAAGCTACAGCAGGAATTCAAAGAAGATCTATTTTGGTGGATCAAGCTGCCTATTCTTCGTCTTCTCTCCATTCAGCCTTTATGGCTAATGTCGACAGTTCATCAAGTCAGGTATGTGTCGATGAACCCACTGCTGCTATTTGTGATAATTGTGATAGATTGCATATTAGATGTGCTGATTTGGATGCAAACATGTCTGAGTTGCCAGGCAAACATGATGCTTTACAAGCTAGTTTGTTTGACTTGCAAGACAAACATGTTTCTTTGAATGATAAGTGGTGTGAATTGCAAAGCAAACACGAGACTTTGCAAGAGAAATATGATGTGACATTCATCCACAATCAAAAGTTGACCGTTGATCTTTCCAAGTGCACAGAAGCCAACATGTTTTATGAAAACCATGAAAAGGAATTTAAGTCAATGATTGAAACGCTAAAGAAAGATAAAACAGAGCTGACAAAAATGGTTTCCAGAAAACAAACTGACATTAACCTTTATATAACTCGCCTTGAGGTAATGCAAAAGGAAATGGCTTGTGTTAAAACAGAAAGTGAGGCGATCCGACTCAAGTTAGACAGTTATTTGAGCTCTAGCTATGTGTTGGATCACATCATTGATGTTCAGAAAGAGAAACGGGATGTCACATGCATAGGTTACAAGAAATGTCCACCTCCCGTGAGAAACAATTTCGATGCACTGCCTGATGAGGAGTATAGAACTCATTTTGAACCATCTGTTCCTTTGGATGTTGAGGAATTTGCAGCAGGACTCGGATACAAGAAAGAAGTATCATCAGATTCAGATGTGTCAGCAGATACATTTGTAACTGCTGAACAGAATCAGGATCCTCCAGTTGTGATTGAGGATGCTGATTCTTCTGATGATGAGTCTGATGATACTGATTCAGCAAAGTCTGATGCGGTGATAAACGAAGAGGATATACCTCTTGAGAATCATATTCTGTGTGATCCTCCTGCAAAACCCGCTAAGACTGTTGCAATCGAGTCCTCGTCTGAACAAGAGTCGGAGAGTGTGGATTTGCTGTACACTCTTGTTGGTGATAATAAAATTTATTCAGACAAAGATTTTCCTATTAAGAATGTTAATCAATCTTTAATCAGTAAAGTCTTTGAAAATTCAACAAGTAAGTTCTTAGGAAAGACAGGATCACATGTTACAGTAACACAGTGTCCTCCTATCCCAAAGGCTGAAGTTAGAAAACAATTTGGTAATCAAAAATTACCAACAGTGCAAAAACAGCAAAATCATTCTAAACCAAAAGGAAAATTACCGACTCAAAGTCAAAGGAAGCCGAATCAGAAGAAGAAAAAGAATGTGAACTTTGTGAAATCTAAGGGAACAGACAAAATTGCAACATTTGAAAATCAATCTAACTTAGATTTTGTCAAAAAGGCAACAGTGATGAAAAGGAATGAACCAAGTAGTTCAAAACCTAGTACCTTGGGGTCACAAAGTTCATCATTATCGGCAAGACGACCACATGATACTTCGGGGTTTGTTGAACGAAGATCATGTTTTGAATGTGGTACAATTGGGCATATCGTTCGAAATTGCCCGTATCTTCATAAGTTGAAAGGAAAAGAAGATGATCCCCGTGAACGAAATGACCGCAAGCGATCTGTTTCATCAAAACCAGATCCCCGCCTTATAAAAGAAAGGGAAAAGAAACAGAAACGCCAACAGGTCAAGAAAATTGAAAAGGCAATTAAAACTGAAGTGGTTCAAAAACAATCGGTTCCAGTTAAACCAGAAAGTTCAAAATTTTCAAAAACTTCAAACAATCACGAAGTTAAATTTGCAAACAATCAAACTGGTAAATTTCAACAGACATGGAAACCTAAAATAACCACAAATTCAGGGGGACCATCACAATTTTCAAATCATCAAAGAATAGAAGTTATTGTTGTTGATGAAAATGGAAGACCCAAGACCACAATGGCTTGGGTCCCCATCTCCAACTAATTATGTGAGTTCATGTGCAGGGTGTTCCAGGAGGAACTATCAGTAGTCATTGGATTGTTGATAGTGGGGCATCCAGGCACATGACAGGCGACATGAAGCTTTTCTACGACGTTAAATCTATTAGAGGAGGTTATGTTGCTTTTGCTGGAGATAAAGGCGGATATATTACGGGTGAAGGAATGATTTCCAACGGGGTTGTTAGTTTTGATAAGATCAACTTCGTACAACAACTTGATCACAATCTTCTTAGTGTTTCTCAAATTTGTGATAAGCAGTTCTCAGTACACTTTGATGCAAATGGATGTTATGTGCTGAAACCTGACTTCAAAATTCCAAAAGAATGGATTCTCTTGTCGGCTCCAAGGATAAATGATTTATATGTCCTTGATATGAGCCAAGCTATCACAACGTCTGCACAAGCAACTTGTTTCGTTTCCAAAGCCACAGAAAAAGACACAATCTCTTGGCACAGACGAATGGGTCACATTCACTTACGCAAAATGAATCATTTGGTGTCAAATGAATTGGTGAATGGTGTTCCTCTTAAAAACTTCCATCTTCAAGACGTCTGTGTTTCGTGCCAGAAAGGAAAACAAACGAAGAAGCGACACCCTACAAAGAAAATCAACACGGTGGCTGTTCCTCTTGAACGTTTGCACATGGATTTGTTCGGTCCTGTCAAGCACAAAAGCATTAGGAATGATCAATACTGCCTCGTGATAACTGATGACTATTCAAGATTTTCTTGGGTGGCGTTCATGGCACATAAGAGTGAAACCTTCGGTATTATCAAAAATTTGATCATTCAGATTGAGAATCTATATAACTTGAAGGTTAGGCGGATACGTAGCGACAATGGTACTGAATTCAAAAATCATGCCATGGCGGAGTTTTGCACTTCAAAAGGTATTCTTCACGAATTTAGTGCAGCTTATACTCCTCAACAGAATGGCGTCGCTGAACGTAAGAACCGCACATTGATCGAGACTGCTAGGACTATGTTGGTAGAATCGCAGCTGCCCATTCCATTCTGGACTGAAGCTGTGTCCTCTGCATGTTACACGTTGAACCGAGTCCTCACAGTCAAAAGGCACAACAAGACCTGCTTTGAGCTTATTAACAAACGGAAACCAGACTTGTCATATCTTGAACCGTTTGGAGCTCCGTGCACAATAATCGATCCTAATGGAAAGTTTGGGGCAAGAGCCATTGAAGGATACTTTCTTGGGTATTCCACCCTGAACTTAAGAGTCTGGAATCTAGAGACTAAAAGGGTCAAGGAATGGTCTGAAGTCAGAGTACAAAGGCACACTTTGCCAGTTAGAAATCCTGGTCAGCCTTGGATGTTTGAGTACGATGACTTTTTCAATTCGATCAATGTTGAAGCAGTTGAAGAAAATGCTGCAGCAAGGATGTTTTTCGAGAGTGACAATGCAACAGATTCACCGTTGGTTCGTCCCATTATTGTCAATCAAGAACCATCTTCAGTGAACAATAATGCTCTCGACAATGAGGATTTTCACGATGCTACCGAATTGAACGAATCTTCAGAGGATGATGAATTTCTCGATGCAGATCAAGAAGCTCCAACAACAGCAGTTCATGGTACTTCAGAGGGTACTCCTCCAGTGGATGCCCCTAGAACAGCTGAAGCTACTGCATCATCCTCTTCGTCAATTCCGGGCCTTGAATTGATTGTTGATCTCAATCTCAACAATCTGGGTACAAATATTCCAGTTCAAGATAATCCAGAAACAAGGATTCACAATACCCATCCTCAACAAAACATCATCGGAAATGTACAAAGTGGCGTTCAAACAAGAAACATGTTGCGGAACAACAACAATGCAGGCTTGTATGCAACTATCCGAGAATCTGGTCAACAAAATGATTGGTCTTTCGCGTGTTATGTCTCACAGGAAGAGCCAAGAACTTGGAAAGATGCTTTGAAAGATAGCTCTTGGGTTGAAGCAATGCAGGAAGAACTGCAACAATTCCAGAAGCTTGGTGTCTGGAAACTCATAGAGAAACCTGCTGGTTACAAGAAGATTGGTACCCGTTGGGTGTTTAAATGCAAAAAGGATGACCGTGGAGTTGTTATTCGAAACAAAGCAAGGCTAGTCGTTCAAGGTTTTCGTCAGATAGAAGGGATCGACTACAACGAAGTGTATGCACCTGTTGCACATCTAGAAGCAATTCGGATCTTTCTGGCTTATGCCTCATTCAAAGGTTTCAAGGTATACCAGATGGACGTCAAAAGTGCATTCTTACATGGTGTGGTGGAAGAAGAGGTGTACGTCGAACAGCCTCCAGGTTTTGAAGATCCTATCCATCCCGATCGGGTTTGGTTGCTCAACAAAGCTCTCTATGGTCTACATCAAGCACCGCGAGCTTGGTACGCAACCTTATCTAATTATCTGCTGGAGAATGGATTTCGCAGAGGTCTTATCGATTGTACTCTTTTCATCAAAGAACAAGATGGAGATCTTCTACTGGTACAGGTATACGTTGATGATATTATTTTTGGTTCTACTAATGATGTTTTGTGTAGGGATTTCGAGCGTGTAATGCAGGATAAATTCGAGATGAGTGCTATGGGGGAAATGACTTTCTTTTTGGGCCTACAAGTACAACAAACCGAGTCTGGGATATTCATCCATCAGACTAAATATGTTGGTGACATCTTGAGCCGGTTCCAGATGTCTGATGCAACGCCCATCGGTACCCCATTGCCACAAAATCACGGAATTACTCCAGACTTGAAGGGTGAAGCTGTTAGCCCCTCATACTACCGCGCAATGATCGGATCTCTTATGTACCTCACAGCATCAAGACCAGATATAATGTACCCAACGTGCCTGCTAGCCAGATATCAAGTCAACCCGAAGGCCACACATCTTGCAACTGTAAAAAGGATTTTTCGTTATTTGAAGGGTTACCCTGACACCGGTCTATGGTACCCTAGGGATAATAACTTTGACTTGATCGCTTTCAGTGATTCTGATTTTGGCGGATGCAAAATCGACGGCAAATCCACAACGGCTGGATGTCAGTTTTTAGGAAATCGCCTAGTCACATGGCAGTGCAAGAAGCAGACTTGTGTCGCTACATCAACATGCGAAGCTGAATACATTGCTGCCTCAAGTTGTTGCTCCCAAGTCCTATGGATCCAACAACAAATGCGCGACTACGGTTTTGAATTCCTAACTACTCCTATTTACGTTGATAATTCTGCTGCCTTACAGATCACTAGAAATCCTGTGCAGCATTCAAAGACTAAGCACATCGAAATTAAGTATCACTTCATACGTGATTGCTTTGAGAAAAGGCTAATCGATGTTGCTTACGTCCACACCGATGACCAACGTGCCGACCTTTTTACCAAAGCATTTGACAAATCAAGATTTGACTATTTATTATTGGTAAACGGCATTAAGGTCAAGCAAGAGTAAAACCAACATCGGAAAATCATTTTTGTAAATACCTTTGTGTTTTAAATTTATCTTAGTTTGTTGCTTTTAGGGGGAGTAAATCCAAAATTTGAAAAACACAAAAACAATAGAAAATCAAAAATGAGTTTCCTGGCGAGCAAAAGAGAAAATGATAGTACATCAGTGGTCTGTTTAAACCTCTTTAAACCTAAACTGAAAAACGATAAGCAGCTCTATATAAGATGTATCGGTAGGCTCACAATCATTTTAAAGTGTGCAGGGTGATATAAACTTAAATCGACTGAAGACCAGGTGGGAACCATTCATTGGCATATGGTCTTAGTACCGAAATTTCGTTTGATAGATTGCCGAGGTTCTGAGATATTCGGTCTTTATGCTGCTTATCATCTGGGTATCATGGTTGTATCTTTTACCGAAAAATAACGGGGACGCAAGTCTAGATCTTCCATGATACCATACATACGTGTACATATTGCATTCGACCTCAATAAGTGATAAACAATCACATGTCCCTCAAAATAAGTGATAATATATCACAAATTCTTTCCGGGAGTCAAGTTCGTCTCTCTGCTGTACGAAAGTACTGACCTGTTCACGAACTTGCTCCTGTGCCCTCATGCATCGAAAATCAAGTTCCTCATCAATAAGTGATTCTATCACATAGGGCTTGTTTTCAAATCAAAATAAGTGAGAATCTCACATCATATACGGTCAAACAGATGATAATCGGTATACTCACCGGTAAGATGAACCCTCGTGCATACCTTGATACGGGAATGTGTCGTGATGTGGATGAACACCGGTCGGTAAGTATAAATCATACCTTAACGTATCCCCTCGCCATGATTACATCTGATAAGTTGAGCTTATGTGGACAACAATACCGATAATTGTTATAGGATGCTTATCTTAATGTTAACTAATTGAACAACAAGAGCGTTTTGGCATGACCGTACACTGATATGATTCTCTTACCCTCGAAACTCGCAAAAAGAATGTCTGTAAATATTTATTTAATGCTTTCAGTTTCTGCATCTTTGTATATATTTATTTACTGCTTTCAGTCCTTAAATTTGAAATATTCAAAATACCAAAAAGATTTTAGGTGTGTTTTAATATAAACTTTATAAAAGCCAAAAAGATTTTATTTCTATCTTATTTTCGATCGTACGATGTTGGAACTCGAGTCTTCGTTACCTGAAACCTGAACGAAAACCGAAAATGACTAAATCTTCATAAACAGTCGAAATTTGCAAGTGTTGAAAGTTAAAGTTTGAAATTGATAAAATTTGTTAAAACTTTCAAACTGTCGGACGGTGTTTGTTTAAACAATGGTCACATGTGTGTCATTTACTTATGATATTCCAAGCAGTTGTTCTCATTACGCGTTTAGATTTCTTGCATGTGCAGATTCTAAAGGCAAGGAGAACATGGTCGATGACAAGCTTCGGAATGAAGACACGACATGAAGGCACTCAAAAGACGAAGATGATCGAGCTGCCGCTGACCATCATCAACACCACAAGGATCTCAATTCATAAAGAACAAGTATTTCACGAGCATAACTCAAGGGGGAGCTTATGTTAAGGGGGAGTTTGTCAACACACTTCCTACATCAAACGGGGAGTTTGTTGGTACACTTTCTGCTTTCAAGACGTGAAGACCTTGAAGATCCTCCGACATTGAAGACTTGAAAGGACATCTGAGTCTTGAAGACACGAAGATCAAAGATGATCGAGATCGAGACAAAGCTACAGCCAAGGGGGAGTTTGTTGGTGCACTTGTGTCTGTACTTTGTCTGTATTCGGTCACAATGTAAAACGATGTCCTTATTAGTCATGTAAGCTTGACCAAGTCAACCGTCCTCCTGGTTTGACTTGGCCAAACAGTTATCATATGGTTGTAAATTGTCTGTGTCGAAGGTTGGGCAATCGAAGGATTGTTTCTATTCTTCGATGAGCTCGAAAGATATCCCACGAAGGATACTGATGGACTTCGAAGGATATGTCATCCTTCGAAGCATATGTGGATCCTTCGATGGATGCATGATCGAAAGATGATGTTTCGATCAGTAATTCTGATCCTTCGACCAGATGATCTATGCTGGGTATATAATCCCATGCAGTGTGTTCATTTCAGTAGAGACATTGGGGAGACTTAGACAGATACACACTTAGAGAGATACTGCTGTGAGCACACACACATACTTAGAGAGTTTGCAAAACTGATTTGTAAACATTGAGCTTGTAACCGGAACCTTTCATACGTATTAATACAAGTGGTGTTAATCGGTGAAGTTTGTGTGTTGTGTTTGTGCTTGTTCTATCTCGGTTTGCATGCTAGCTTGGATTCCGCACTTGCTAGTGTGTTAGACATGACAAGGAATAGGTTAAACCTCAACCTCCGAGGGACCTACAGGGGAGTTACTGATGAGGAAGACGTGGGTATCCTTAATTCTCTGCATTTGCTATTTTTGTTTTTGGAATTAGGTTCGTCTAGATACCCATGTTAAGTTGATCCCTAGTGTTAGAAAATTTTGCAGATGTATTTTCTAGATGCGGATAATGAGAGTGATGATATTGTTGATGAAAATGATGATGCAGATCTTGAGAAGAGGTAGATGCTCGTAAACAAGGTGATGTGCTTTTATTAAATGGTTTCATATGAGTGGTTTCTGTTGACATTGTTTTGGAGGTGAGACTTGGGACATCATGGTAATTGCAAAGCCACAGTTTAGACAAAAACCACTGGAAGTTAAAATTTTAGAGATGGTTGTTCAGTTAATTGAGCAGATCAGGCATGATTTACTAGAGTTGCATCTTTCTGAGGACATGGTCCAAGATAGGACTTCGTGGAGGCGTAGGATTAGGGTTAAGGACTTCTAGAGGATATTACAGTAAGGTCTTAGGTGTATTTTAGGACGTAGGTTTTCCTATCCTTTAAGTGACTTTACCGGTGATTGTTTTCTTGTGATTGTTATCTTGTGTTTATGCCCAAATGATGTTGCATGCTATTATACATGATTTACATTATATTGTCACTCTGATCACTTTCTTGGTATTGGTGTCACTCTGTTCGTTTTGGATCCGAGGGTCTCTCTGGAAGCAGTCTCTCTCTCCCTAGGGATAGAGGCAAGGTCTGTCAACATCCCACCCTCCCCAGACCCTATAAGTAGCTTTGCTATTTGTGGGATTTACTGGGTATAGTTGTTGTTGTTGTTGTTGTTGTAGACTATCTAGTTAAGTGTTAAGATCAATTTAGGATTTATGGGCTCAATCAGGCATAGTAAGTTGGCTAGTTGTTATCTGGTCTTCCTTTTTGTCTCTTAAAGTTGCTTAAGGACATATTTTTTAGGAATTTTTTACTAATTCTTAAGAAAACTATTTATGATTAGAAGTGCTTCTTACACTTCATATACCTACTTTACTTCTTTCTCTACCCAAATATAACAAACAGAGTACCAGTTTCGGGAGTGATTATGCCCATTGTATAAACCAAACGAAGGCTTCAAGTATTCATCATACTCTTGGTGATTCTGATAGAATCCCAGAAAAATGAATAAAGAGTTGTGATTTTTGTTTGACAGCAAAATGAATAAACGTGTGACAGTACATCTATAGCACACGAAAAATAAGAAATTCTGAATAAAAAATAGGAATTGTGTTTCTGTATTATAAATCTAAACTTATAGAAGTAGTATTGTAATCAGTAGAAACATAAAAAAATCAAGTTTATAGTTTTGAATTGTTTTTGTAATTATTTTTTTCAAACTGAAAATGTTTGCAAGATATAGCTTGCTGTTGTGTTATTATTATAACGGGTGGAACTGGACTGAGTTAAAAGTAAGATATTAGAAGCATGGGTCAAACGGGTCATCGGAAAAGAGAAGCACGGGTCTTAACAGCAATGAGAAATCTTGACCTACCCATTACAACCCATCTCCCAAAAACCACTAGACTTCTGAAACTTGTCTTCTCACCTGAAAATTCTTCATTAGGAATTTTATTAAATGACGACTGCAATTCTGGCGACTCCGACTCCATTTTGTAGGTCCCTCGGAGGTTGAGGTTTAACCTATTCCTTGTTATGTCTAACACACTAGCGAGTGCGGAATCCAAGCTAGCATGCAAACCGGGATAGAACAAGCACAAACATAAACACAACACACAATATTCAACGATTAACACCACTTGTATTAATGCGTATGAAAGGTTCGATTACAAGCACAAGGTTTACAGATGTATTCTATAAACTCTCTCTAACTTTCGTGTGTGTGTTCTGGACAGAATGCTCTCTATATGTCTCTAGTGTCTAACTTTCGAACTCTTGTCCATGTTGAAGTGAACACACAACATGGGTATATATACCCGAACACAGCATGTCTGGTCGAAGGATCAGACAGACTGATCGTAAGATCATCTGTCGACCAGGAACCCATCGAAGGATCACATATACCACGAAGGATGATATCCTTCGTGGTCTATCCTTCGAAGGTTATCTTTCGAGCTCATCGAAGGATATAAACTATCCTTCGATGACACATCCTTCGACCCAAACATCTTTCAACCATTGTTCGAACTGTTTGGCCAAGTCAAACCAGGAGGATGGTTGACTTGGTCAAACTTACAGTACTAACAAAGACATCGTTTTGAATCAAGACGAAATACAGACAAAGTACAGACACAAGTGCACCAAGACATTTTCTGATTGAGAAAGTCTTTTATACAACTACAAGAGGTTAGTCGTGCTCAAAATGTCTCTTCAATCAGGTTGTTGCTTCCATCACACGTTCTGATTTTTATCTCAAATCGTAATCATTTCAGATTCTCCAATGTTAGTGAAGCAATTTGTTGATGTAGTTTGGTTGATTTTTGCCTCAAATGGCCAAATGAGAAGTATTTTCATATTTAATTAGAAATATTTTCATATTTATTTAGAAATTCATTAATTGAAAGTATGTTGGTGTGTTTTTGATAGGAATCATAATCAGGTTTATAGTTAATTGTCATTTGTCTATTCTAGAAGGGGGTTAAGTGCAACTTATAATTCTATAAATAGGAATAAACGTGGTCATGATAGGTAGGCAGAAGTTTGTTAGATCAATTAGGGCTCCTGCGTTTGTGCAGTGAGAGAGGGCTAGGCCCTGGGAACACTTCGGTGTTAGCTATCTCATAGTTGTCGATAGCGAATAGCGACAAGGCATGGGTAGGCTACGTAGCGAATAGCGACAAATAGCGACGGCTATTTTATAAATAGCGATTACACTAGAAAAAGATTTTTGAAAATTTTTATATGTATATTACATCAAAATACCCTTGTATATATGCTATTTTACATGTATATTTAACAAAAAACTAATAGTTAGCAGCAAAGGACTTATATGTTGGGTGTGTGAATGAAAGTCTCAAAAGGTGGTAAAGACTTTGTCCCACATCGGTGTGTGAACAAAGTTAGTGGTTGTTTATAAGGTAAAGTCTTTACTACTCTATTGTAGCTTTATGACATGTTTTACCACAAGTCTTACCCATGCGCAGGGGGGGGTGCAAAAAATGAGTTTCCGCACTGGAATTTAATTGAACTCGTGTATGCCCGCACGTCCTGCGGACACGAATGCAGCTCCGAAAACCCCGGGCCCGCGTGTGCCAGTTTTTGCACAATTTCCTTCTGCTTTTTTAACCAGATTTATGCATTTTTTTGTATCAAAGATAAAACCCAGGCGACATGACATTATTTAAAAAAAAAAAAAAAACCCTGCTGTCGCTAACCTCGCTAGTCATCGCCATAAGGCACGCTATAGCGACCGCTATGGTCGCTA
This sequence comes from Helianthus tuberosus, assembly GCA_030545235.1. Lineage (NCBI taxonomy): Eukaryota > Viridiplantae > Streptophyta > Magnoliopsida > Asterales > Asteraceae > Helianthus > Helianthus tuberosus. Next base: position 187,624,478 of record CM060430.1, on the reverse strand, counting down.
TTAACAACTATGAGCTACCTTTGTATTATCTTCTTCGTATCAATTTCAATTCCAATCTATATTCCTATTAATCAGAATCGGATCTCTATCATTGGTCCGACCTGCCTCACCTCTGCTCTCCACCAAATTCTGGTTTCTGCTTCTGCCGGATCTGCCGGTTCCCTCAATCCGCATAGATGGCTTTGGAAGAAATGGATTTACCTCGTTTCACTGGTTTTGCACCTGCTAATTGGATCTGTCAAGCTGAACGGTTTTTTCTCCATTATGACATCGGTGATGAAAGCGAGCGCTTCTCCTATGTCATGGCTGCCTTTGATGATGAACCATTTTATTGGTTCAATTCCTGGTTTAGAAGTGATTTCCTCACCTGGTCAGATTTCATTGCTGCTATGCTTGTTCAGTTTTACGATGGTGACTTCGTGGATCCTGGACCTCCGAATTCTGTTTCAGCTAAATCGGCACCGGAGGTCTCGACATTAGCCATCTTGAAGATTGTTGTTGGGTCGCTTGATTCGGGAGGCAATTTCGGTGAGGTACCTGCCCAATCTCGTCCCAAATCTGTTTCCGATTGGGATTTTGGTCCCAAATCTGCTTGCGATGGAGATTTGTCTGGTGGTATTCTGTCTCTGGTAGCTCAATTGGAAGCAATAGTAGCCAGATCTGAAGAACGCTGGAGTAAGCATGAACAATTGATGTCGACTAGACCTCCAGATTCATCTTTCTCAGAATTTAGGGAAACTAGGGTTATGACGGTAGATTTACAAGAAAAATTGGGCTCAGGAACAGTGGTGGGCCGTGGTTTAAACAGAAAACCGGTTTTGGGCCAGGTCTCTCCAGATCTGGGCCTGTTTGGTGGCAAAGCTTGTCCTGCAGCTTCATTTCTATCTTCACCTCTGTCTTCTTCCCCTGTTTTCACCATCCACGACGAGATTTCCGACATTACATATGTTCCTCCATATCCAACTCCACCTTCAAGTGATAATCGCCACTTCTATGAGGTTTCGAAGTTAATTTCTGCTGTAGTGGATTGTAAGGCCCCGCTTACTAATAGTTCGACTACTGTGCAAGCTCCGATTAACATTGCGGACTGTTCGGGCCTCCAACTTCAGGTTGGAACTGCTCTCAAATTGGCTGATATTCTTTCGTCGGTTCGGGTTTCACTTTTCATTCCATTTGATCGGGGGAAGCAATCTTCTGCAGTGACGTTGTTGTTGGGTTTCGTAGCCGACTCCTCCGTTCAATCACAGCTATTGCAACTACTTCCTAAATCCTTTCTTCCTGTTATGGGTTCCTATTCGGCAAATTTCATTGGCGGTATTCATGTGCCTTCAAGTCATTCTTGGGTAGTGCATGGGCAGTGTCGACCACCTGAGTCACTCTCGAGGAAACCTCCGCTTGGGTGTCGAGTCAGTTGTCGTTCCCAGTCTTGAGGGCAAGACTGTTTTGAAGGGGGGAGTAATGATAGGAATCATAATCAGGTTTATAGTTAATTGTCATTTGTCTATTCTAGAAGGGGGTTAAGTGCAACTTATAATTCTATAAATAGGAATAAATGAGGTCATGATAGGTAGGCAGAAGTTTGTTAGATCAATTAGGGCTCCTGCGTTTGTGCAGTGAGAGAGGGCTAGGCCCTGGGAACACTTCGGTGTTAGCTATCTTTGTATTATCTTCTTCATATCAATTTCAATTCCAATCTATATTCCTATTAATCAGAATCGGATCTCTATCAGTTTTCAATTGCAACTTTGTCATACCATAGAGATTACAGACAAGTTTTTTGTAAATTGAACTTGATCGTACCATCATGTTTTAGTGGTATTGATGTTGTACCGCACAACCAAAAATGCACATAGCGAACTTTTTCTCATTTAATAAAGAGTTTTTGGGAGTAGCTCAACATTTGTAGTTTTGAATCATGTTCTACAAATCACTACAAAACTATGTCTTGCTGAGTAATCTTGATAGCGGAAACTTGATAAATATTTTTAAGTAGCACTGGAACGGGTACGGGAACGAGGAACGGCAAAACTCAAAATTCCAAGATACGGGTACGGCAATAAAAAATATAAAAAAATAACAATATATTAAACAAATTTCAAAAATACTACATCTTCCAAAGGTAATTAATTATCAATAATCAAATCATTTTCAAATTCCGGTTCATCTAGTGAGAGATCGATAGAGAATTAGAGATGATGAGACTAGAGAGTTAGAGATGATGAGAGTTTAGAGATTAGAGAAGCCGAATATGATAGGTTTATTTATTTAATGGCCGGTTGTGGAATTTGAAAGGGTTAAAACCCTAAAAATAAATGGAGACGGGCTGGAGACTTCTACCAGATCCGTCCCCGACATTGGAAACGTTTAGGAAACGTCCCCGACGAGTACCCATGGAGTTTCCGTACCCGACAAGTACCCGAGACGGGTACGGCCACATAAATGGAGTCCTCGTGTCGTGCTACATAGATTTTTATTCTTTTCAAAAAACTTTTTCTAAAAAAAGTGACTCGGCCTGACCTGAAACCCATTTTGACCCTGACCCGTTTCTACCGGAGCCCAATCTGACCCAAACCCACTTCGACCCGAACCATTATCGACCCATTCCGACCCGAACCCGTTTTGACTCGCCCCTCGACCCGAGCCGACCTACCTGTTTTGCTAGGTGTAGCAACAGTGTTAAAAGTTTGGAGGCAACATTGAATATAAATTTGCAGTCTGGTCTACACTTGAGAATAATTCTAACACAGTCCCGAGAGTTGGTGTTTTAGGTCATTGTTATTGTTAGTTACATAGATAGATAACATGATATGCTTACATAAATTTTGTAATATTTTACATTTTATTCAAGCAGAAAAGATACGATTTGCATTGCATTGCATTGCATTGATAGATGTAAGGAATTCATGTCCAAGTTAGAAAAAAGAAGATATAAACGGTTATGTGATTGTTGTGCATATAGTTTTCCATAGGAATTTATGTTTTTATTTGGTGAATAATTAGGTTAAAATTGCATATTTATTATCGAAAACCTAGGGCTGCCTGTGATTGACCATTTTTCTTCTCCGGCGGATCTTCCCGGAGCTCTGGAACATCCTTACCTAAACCACTAGATCTTTGAATTCTGTTTGTTTTCTGTCGTTCACCATCATGTGTTACTGTTGTTATTTAACAACTCAAAGCTCTCAAAAACCCATATATTCTGTTTCTCTCTCCAAAATCAGAGGCAGTGGTCGACGGTCGTCGGTAGCATGAGTTTAAATCCAGATTATGAAGTTTGAAAATTTTCTTTTTTTATTTCTATAGTGGGTGACGGTAGCGATGGCCGTTGGAAACATAGGCCCATTCTAATCCTATTATATTTAAGCAATCAACCCGTTCTGACCCGTTCTTTATTTTTCCTCTTCTATTACAACCCATTCTGACCCGCTTTTAACATCAGCCATGCCCAGAGTGACCCAGCAAGTCGTTAAAACGACCCATAAGGACCCAAAATCTGGTGTCCGGCTCAGAGTTGCCAGGCGTAGATAGAATACAAGGAATCTCTTTACATTTTAGCCGAACACTAATGTTCAAAGCTGATTTCTTTTTGTTGATTTCATGATATTTTGTTTAAGTTATACTGACTTAATCTATGATGCAGCTTACACGTTTTGTATCTTATTTAAATCTCAACCATGAGAATTATAACCATGCAGGCCTTTTAAAACAAAGAGGGTAACACAAGTACAGCTGAATAAGCGGGCTAGAAACAAAGAAAAGTTGAAGATGGAAGCACAAGCCAAAAAGATAAAAGACTTCTCTAAAGATCTTGACAGGTTAATTGAACTAATTGCTTTTACTCATTTTGGTTTTTCATTATAGCCGTTATATTTATCTCACTTATTTTTGGTTCAAATACTCTTTATGCAGCTTACCATATGTAATTGATGAAATATAGGGAGGATGAAGAAAAAAAGAAAAGACATCTTTGTTGTGTTACTGCTAACTAGAAGGACTAAAGCCATGCCCACTGCGTTTAGGAAAGCACAAGTAAGGCTTGCTTTTTAATATTATTTTTAGTGTGAAGTTGATGGTATCTTATTTACATTATTTGATGGTTTACATTTTAGATTTGAGCCTACACATGCCCAAGTGTTGTTATCTGAAGAGATTATCGGTTCCTTAAGGAAGCTGAAGGTATTCGGTTCTTACAACTAGGGTTTGCTTTCAGATAAAATGCTTAATGCAGTTGTGAATGGGATGTTTTGAAGTTATGACGGGTTTAGCTACCTTTTGACATTAATGGCAATGTAAATGTATGTTCTGAGGTTATGAGGGGTTTAGCTACCTTTTGACATTAATGGCAATGTATGTATGTGTGTTGCTGACTACCAAAGATTCTCCTGATTGTAGGCATGTTAAACCCTAGCTAGAGACCGATACAAGAGCTTTGAGAAAAGAGGAATAATCGTCCCAACAACTAAGAGTGGCAGGTATTATCACATACCATTAAAATGATTTTGATCCATTGATATTTCTTAAATCTTATCTTAATTGGCATTTGGCAATTTTCATTGATGAAACTTGTTTCCCCCTGTTCTTTTTATGGGGGTTGTTGTTTAGATCATGGTGTTCTGTTCTCTAACCGGCGTCTGAATTTTGATTCCGATTCTGATGAAGGTGAATTTGAAGACGTTGAAGATGAAGTCAGCCCTAAGATGACCGATTGTTACATTGCTGTTCCGACGATTACTAAAGAAGTTCATCCGTTTGCTGATGAAGTTGATGCAATGATACAAATGAAGGTGTTGTTGGTAAGTGTTTTGGATTTATCAAGTGTAATTTATGTTAATATGTGTATCTGTTGTAAATATTACTATAAATCGGAAGATTTACCATGTGTGATTTTTATTTAAAAAAAGGCTTTAATTGTATAGTTAAAGACTCTGTTAGGCATAAGTTAGAGCTCTGTCTTAATTTATTCTAAAATAAGGTGTAGATCAAATGGATGATGTTTGAGTTCTTAACTCAGGTGTTAGGGTTTTCTATAGTACAGATCAATATATGTTTGGAATCAGTGATGGGTTTTGATAATTCATCAATACTTTTTAGGCTTCAACTGTTTCTCTATATCTTTCAGTAGTAAAATCCGGCCAAAACTAGTCCGGCGGTGGCAGTGGGTTCGATTTTCAGATCGGGCGTAGATTGAGAGAGAGAGAGAGAGAGATTATAAAGTTTATTCTAAATTTTTAAGCTATTTACATAAATAGCCCCTGTAAATGTTAAAAGACCGTTATGCCCTAACGTGAGTGGATTTAACGTTAAAAACTAACTGGGTTAAGTCATAAGGACACTGCCTGATGAGAAACAATAACATAAAGGACATCCGCTGTAATTTCACTACTTAAAGGACAAAGTTTGGAATTTGGCTAAAACATAGAGGAGGAAAATGCAATTTACTCTTTTGGAAATCTTTTTTTTTTCAAACTGCAACATAGCTTGCTGTCTGGTCTACACTTGCCAAACATTGGCGACAGTGTTAAAAGTTGGGAACAACATTGAATACAAATTACAGTCTGGTCTACACTTAAAAATTATTCTAACCAGTCCTGAGAGTTGGTGTTTTAGGGCAATGCTAGTTACATAAAAAGATAACAGAATATGATTGACATAAATTTAGGAATATTTTTACATTTTAGTCAAGCAGAAATGACATGATTTGTATTGATAGAATGTAAAGATTTCATGTCCAAGTTAGAAAAATGAAGATAGATTTGGTTAGCCGATCACTAATGTTCAAAGCTAATTTCTTTCTGTTGATTTCATGATATATTGGGCAAGTTATACCACCTTAACCATGAGAAATATAACGATGCAGGCCTTTTAAAACAAAGAGGGTAACAGCTGAATAAAAGGGCTAGAAACAAAGAAAAATTGAAGATGGAAGCACAAGCCAAAAAGATAAAAGAGTTCTCTAAAGATCTCGACAGGTTAATTGAACTAATTGCTTTTTCATTATAGCTGTTTTATTTGTCTCACATTACTTATTTTGGGTTCAAATACACTTGATGAAATAGCCAGGGAGAATGAAGAAAAAAAAGAAAAGACATCTTCGTTGTATTACTGCTAAACAAGAAAGACTAAAGTCATGCCCACCACGTTTAGGAAGGCACAAGTAAGGCTTGCTTTTTAATATTATTTTTAGTGTGAAGTTGATGCTATCTTATTTGCATTATTTGATAATATTATTTTTAATATTATTTTTAGTGTGAAGTTGTTATCTGAAGAGATTACTGGTTCTTTAAGGAAGCTGAAGGTATGAAGTTTTAACAACTAGAGTTTGCTTTCAAAATGTCTTGAAATAAAAAAGCTTAATGGCAATGTATGTTTGTTGCTAACTACGTACCAAATGTTGATACATATTTTGTGGACGCGACTCGGCTCGGTTCGACCCGGTTAGGTTCGGCTCAAGCCCGACGTCACGACATTCCTCCGTCGTGCGTCCCAGAGTTCGACACGCGAAGCACGAAGCGCCGCGAGCCTTCCCGCCGCCACATCATCATGACATCATCATGATGATGTCATGATGATGTCACTGTTTGGCTAAACTTTGCAAATCAGATTAACGTTGGAATTCAACGTGCATGCATGCGAATTGTTTTGGACTTTCATGTTGGGCCTTGACTTCTCAGTTTGGGCTAAAGCCCACATCGGCGAAACGCAAGAGTGGTCGACGAAACACACATGTTTATCCTCCTGTTTCGTCAACTGCTTCTTTGATTCGTCGAGTGCCATTTGTTTCGTCGAGTCTTAGTTTGATTCGTCATGTCTCGTGTGTCTGTGTGTATAAATAGACATGTTATGTTTCTGTCTCAATAGAGAACACAAGAGGGTAGAACACAGAGAGCATATTTGTGAGAGCACACACACGAGAGTTTTAGAGAGTTTGCAATACACATTTGTAAACATTGCTTTGTAACCGAACCTTTCATACGTATTAATACAGTGGTGTTAATCGGTGAATATTGTGTGTCGTGTATTTACGTGTTCGATCTCGGTTTGCTATTCCGGTTGGATTCCGCACAACCGGAGTGGTTCGTATACAAGGATTAGGCGACTAGATCCTCCCCTAGCCGGACCTACAAGTGGTATCAGAGCCTTGGCTCTTCTCCTTGTTAAAACCGAGGTGTTCTTGGTCGTGTTTCGGGTTTTTGAAAAGTTCACATTTTCTGAAAAATTTGTTAAAATCGGCTGTAATCTTGTTATTTTGCTTCATGTTTTGTTAAAAACCTTGTTAAAATTCACATTTACATGTTTGTGATGGGTTTTTATTAAACTTTTTAGCAAAATTCGTGTTTCGGAAATTTGAGAGTTCACCGGAAAACTCATATTTCTGGGTTGTGTTCATATCAAATTCATAGTGTTCTTCAAATTGTACACCTTTTGATCTTTAAAAGTTGCTTGTAAAAGTTGTTTGTGAATTGGTAAGTGTGTTTTTATTAAAATATTGCATGCCATACTTGGTTGGTCATTTGAAGCATGGTGTGTAGTTGAAAAGTTGTGTCTGTTGTGTCAGTAAAGACATAAGGTTTGAAAAAGTTTACCTACTATTTGTCACCAACTAAGGAGATAAGATTTAAATTGGAAAATATATTTTATTTGCATGTCATATTAGTCAACAAAATCAGCCAACGAAATCAGTTTCGCCAAGGAACACAAACTTTCGATAATTTAACATCAGTTTCGTCGATTTGAATTTTGTTTTTTTTTAATTTGTTTCGTCGCATAGTGGGCCATTTTCATCAAACATTCTTCAGCCTGTTTCGTTGACACCAGGAAGCCCAAATTAAATTCATTTCGTCGACATTATAGGACCTTAACCTGTTTCGTAAAGCCCTATACACCCAAATCTGTTTCGCCAATTATTTTTCTAATTGGGCCATTTGTTTAGTACATACGTGTTGGGCTTGTGTTTCGTCAGTCAACCATAACTCAGCCTGTTTCGTCGACCTTATTACACGATTTGTTTCGTCGACCATAACAACTTTTGTTTCGTGGAAGCTGTTTCGTCGAAACACTTATCAGTTTTTTTTTTAACAGAAGGATTACAATTGTGTTTTCACTGTTTGTTTTGAGTGTGTTTCTCAGGTACTTGTCATTTTACATCAAAAATGAATTCGATGTGGGGTGTTCCGATAAATACAGAGATGTATTTTGGTACTCCGTCTCCCGCACCGAAACGACCTCTCAGACCAACTGATATGTTCGGAAATCCATTACCTGTTCGATCTACCGGGCCAACAGACATGTATGGGAATCCACTTCCACCTCAATCTACCGGACCAACAGACATGTATGGAAATCCGCTTGACCCAGTTCCTCAACCAGTGCCTCAACAGCAAACCCAAAGGCCTCCTGTGACAACAGATCTACATGGCAATCCTATCCAAGTTCCTGTTAAGCCAGCTCAGCATGGGAACCAGAACCCTTTCAGAAATCAAGGAGACCAGCAGAATCAGAACAGGAACAATGAGCGTACGTTGATACCTGTCAACAACCAAAGCCAAGCAGGACCATCAAATGCTAACCAGGCACTTGTGGTTCAAGTAAATGATTGCGGTGATTGGTCAATCCAGCTGAGTAGTGATGCTCCAGATGGAACAGCTTGTTTTGCTGAGATTGTCAAGGATTTAAATCACGCCAGTGGTGGAGAATCTTCCGCCAATAGTGATGAATCTTCTGAGGATGAAGACTCTTCTGGTTATAGTAGAAGTTCGGATGAAGAATCCTCGAGTTCAGGCGATGATCATTTGGATAACACATCAAGTGCGTCAGTTGATGCAAATGTTGATGAGCTTTTGGAGGAAGCTGCAGCAGAAAATCATAGGAGATCTATATTGGTGGATCAAGCTGCTTATTCTTCTTCTTCTCTCCATTCAGCCATTATGGCTAATGTCGACAGTTCATCAAGTCAGGTATGTGTCGATGAACCCACTGCTGTTGTTTGTGATAGTTATGATAGATTGAGTGGAAAATGTGCTGATTTAGAAGCAAACATGTCTGAGTTGCAAGCCAAACATGATGCTTTACAAGCTAGTTTGTTTAACTTGCAAGACAAACATGTTTCATTGAATGATGAGTGGTGTGAGTTGCAAAGCAAACACGAGGTTTTGCAAGAAAAGTATGATGTGACATTCATCCACAACCAGAAGTTAACCGTGGATCTTTCTAAGTGCACAGAAGCCAACATGTTTTATGAAAACCATGAAAAGGAATTTAAATCGATGATTGAAACATTAAAGAAAGATAAAACATAGCTGACTAAAATGGTTTCCAGAAAACAAACTGACATAAATTTGTATATCACACGTCTTGAGATAATGCAAAAAGAAATGGCTTGTGTTAAAACTGAAAGTGAGGCGATCCGACTCAAGTTAGACAGTTATTTGAGCTCTAGCTATGTGTTGGATCACATCATTGACGTTCAGAAAGAGAAACGGGATGTCACATGCATAGGTTACAAGAAATGTCCACCACCTGTGAGACACAATTATGATGCCATGCCTGATGAGGAGTATAGAACTCACTTTGAACCATCTGTTCCTTTAGACGTTGAGGAATTTGCAACAGGGCTTGGATACAAGAAAGAAGTATCATCCGATTTAGATGTGTCAGCAGATACATGTGTGTCTTCTGCTGAACCGAATCAGGATCCTCCTGTTATTATTGAGGATGCTGATTCTTCTGATGATGAGTCCGATGATACTGATTCAGCAAAGTCTGATGCGGTGATCAAAGAAGAGGACATACCTCTCGAGAATCATATTCTCTGTGATCCTCCTGCAAAACCCGCTATGACTGTTGCAATCGAGTCCTCGTCTGCAAAAGAGTCGGAGAGTGTGGATTTGTTGTACACTCTTGTTGGTGATAATAAAATTTACTCAGACAAAGATTTTCCTATTAAGAATGTTAATCAATCATTAATCAGTAAAGTCTTTGAAAATTCAACAAGTAAGTTTTTGGGTAAGAAAGGATCACACGTTGTGGTAACACAATGCCCTCCTATCCCTAAGGCTGAAGTTAGAAAACAATTTGGCAATCAGAAATTACCAACAGTGCAAACACAGCAAAATCATACCAAACCAAAAGGAAAATTACCGGCTCAAGGTCAAAAGAAGCCGAATCAGAAGAAGAAGAAAAATGTGAACTTTGTGAAATCTAAGGGAACGGACAAAATTGCAACATTTGAAAATCAATCTAACTTAGATTTTGTCAAAAAGGCAACAGTGATGAAAAGGAATGAACCAAACTGTTCGAAACCTAGTACCTCGAGATCACAAAGTTCATCATCATCGGCAAGACGATCACATGATACTTCGGGGTTTGTTGAACGAAGATCATGTTTTGAATGTGGCACAATTGGACATATCATTCGAAATTGTCCGTATCTTCATAAATTAAAAGCCAAAGAAGATGATCCCCGTGAACGAAATTACCGAAAGAGATTTGTTTCACCAAAACAGGACCCTCGTCTTGTTAAACAACAAGAAGTGAAACAGAGAAAGAAACAACGGAAAAATGTTGAAAAGGTTTTAAAACCGGACGTTGTCCAAACAAAATCTGTTGAATCAAATGTTAAACTTGAAAACCAAAAACAGATTTGGAAACCAAAATTGGAAATTGTTTCAGGGGGAGCTACATCAATTCCGAATCATCGGGAAATGGATGTCACAATCCTCGATGATGACGGACGACCCAAGTCTGTGAAGGCTTGGGTCCCCCTCTCCAACTAATCTCTGAATGAGTGTGCAGGATGTTCCAGGAGGAACTATTAATAGTCTTAGGATTGTTGATAGTGGAGCGTCCATGCACAAGATCGGCGACATGCGGCTCCGAAATATTGTTACATTTAGGAGAATGTTGTTGCCCTTTGATGGAGAGAGGAGAAAAGAAGACAAAAATGTCTGATGAAAGAATGTTGTTGAATGAAGTTGAAAAATTCGACCAGATGAAATATGTGCCAAAATTGGTTGTTATGGTTTTTGATCGGGTCCCCAGGATAGATTCAATCAAAATGTACGCACCTGCAGCACGTTTGAAGTTCAAAATCAACAAGATGAACGTGCAGTGTACATTTCTTCGCGGTGTGATTGAAGAAAATGTGTTGGTTGATCAAACCAACCGGGTGTGCGGATGCCTTGGCGTGGATTGAACAACCGCACACTACTTCTCAAAGAGAAAGACAAAGACCTTCGCTGGTGCAATGTGGAAGACCAGTCGGACCCAAAGGTTTTTGATCTTGTTGCTGTGAAGGGATTTCAGTAGCTACAAAATCGACTTTGAAGTCCACACCGGGTGGATATCCAGTTTGGGAGAATACTCAAATTCCTTGCAATGCACGAAGCAGTTGCAGGATACGGTTTTAAATTTCTAATCTCTCCTATACTTGTCGATATTTAAGCTGCTTTGTGAATTATTATCTCGTATAGCACTCTTTGACCAGACACGTTGAACTCGAATATCACCTCACACGTGATTGTTTCACTATGAAACTCGTCAATGTTGTCATGGTCCGCACCGCTTACCGACGTGCCAACTCATTTTTCCAAAATTTGAGAAATCTTTTCTGATTAAAACTTAATTTTGGTAAACGGCATTGAGGTAAAACATGAGTTAACCAACATCGGAAAATCATTTTTGTAAATACCTTTGTGTTTTTAAATTTTATCTTAGTTTGTTGATTTTAGGGGGAGTAAATCCAAAATTTGAAAATCCAAAAGCATCGAAAAATTTCAAAAACTCAAAAACAATAGAAAAACAAAAATGAGTTTCCTGGCGAGCAAAAGAGAAAATGATAGTACATCAGTGGTCTGTCCAAACCTCTTTAAACCTTAAATGAAAAACGATAAGCAGCTCTATATAAGATGTATCGGTAGGCTCACGATCATTTTAAAGTGTGCAGGGTGATATAAACTTAATCCGACTGAAGACCAGGTGGGAACCATTCATTGGCATATGGTCTTAGTACCGAAATTTCGTTTGAGAGATTGCCGAGGTTCTGAGATATTCGGTCTTTATGCTGCTTATCATCTGGGTATCATGGTTGTATCTTTTACCGAAATATAACGGGGACGCAAGTCTAGATCTTCCATGATACTATACATACGTGTACATACTGCATACGACCTCAATAAGTGATCAACAATCACATGTCCAATCAAAATAAGTGATAATATATCACAGATTCTTTGCGGGAGTCAAGTTCGTCTCTCTGCTGTACGAAAGTACTGACCTGTTCACGGACTTGCTCCTGTGCCCTCATGCATCGAAAATCAAGTTCCTCATCAATAAGTGATTATATCACATAGGGCTTGTTTTCAAATCAAAATAAGTGAGAATCTCACATCATATACGGTCAAACAGATGATGATCGGTATACTCACCGGTAAGATGAACCCTCGTGCATACCTTGATACGGGAATGTGTCGTGATGTGGATGAACATCGGTCGGTAAGTATAAATCATACCTTAACGTATCCTCTCGCCATGATTACATCTGATAAGTTGAGCTTATGTGGACAACAATACCGATAATCGTTATAGGATGCTTATCTAAATGTTAACTAATTGAACAACAAGAGCGTTTTGGCATGACCGTACACTGATATGATTCTCTTACCCTCGAAACTCACAAAAAGAATGTCTGTAAATATTTATTTAATGCTTTCAGTTTCTGCATCTTTGTATATATTTATTTACTGCTTTCAGTCTTTACTTTCGAAAAATTCAAAAATTCCAAAAAGATTTTAGGAGTGTTTTAATATAAACTTTATAAAAGCCAAAAAGATTTTATTTCTATCTTATTTTCGATCGTACGATGTTGGATCTCGAGTCTTCGTTACCTGAAACCTGATTGAAAACCGAAACGACTAAATCTTCATAAACGGTCGAAATTTGCAAGTGTTGAAAGTTAAAATTTGAAATTGATAAAATGTGTTAAAACTTTCAAACTGTCGGACGGTGTTTATTTAAACAATGGTCACATGTGTGTCGCTTACTTATGATATTCCAGGCAGTTGTTCTCATTACGCGTTTAGATTTCTTGCATGTGCAGATTCTAAAGGCAAGGAGAACATGGTCGATGACAAGCTTCGGAATGAAGACACGACGTGAAGGCACTCAAATGATGAAGATGATCGAGTTGCCGCTGACCATCATCAACACCACAAGGATCTCAATTCATAAAGAACAAGTATTTCACGAGCATAACTCAAGGGGGAGCTTATGTTAAGGGGGAGTTTGTCAACACACTTCCTACATGAAAATGGGAGTTTGTCGATACACTCTTTGCCTTCAAGACGTGAAGACTTTGAGGATCCTCCGACATAGAAGATATGAGAAGCGAATCTCACGAGTAGCGTCCAAGGGGGAGTTTGTTGATACATATTTTGTGGACTCGACTCGGCTCGGTTCGACCCGGTTAGGTTCGGCTCAAGCCCGACGTCACGACATTCCTCCGTCGTGCGTCCCAGAGTTCGACACGCGAAGCACGAAGCGCCGCGAGCCTTCCCGCCGCCACATCATCATGACATCATCATGATGATGTCATGATGATGTCACTGTTTGGCTAAACTTTGCAAATCAGATTAACGTTGGAATTCAACGTGCATGCATGCGAATTGTTTTGGACTTTCATGTTGGGCCTTGACTTCTCAGTTTGGGCTAAAGCCCACATCGGCGAAACGCAAGAGTGGTCGACGAAACACACATGTTTATCCTCCTGTTTCGTCAACTGCTTCTTTGATTCGTCGAGTGCCATTTGTTTCGTCGAGTCTTAGTTTGATTCGTCATGTCTCGTGTGTCTGTGTGTATAAATAGACATGTTATGTTTCTGTCTCAATAGAGAACACAAGAGGGTAGAACACAGAGAGCATATTTGTGAGAGCACACACACGAGAGTTTTAGAGAGTTTGCAATACACATTTGTAAACATTGCTTTGTAACCGAACCTTTCATACGTATTAATACAGTGGTGTTAATCGGTGAATATTGTGTGTCGTGTATTTACGTGTTCGATCTCGGTTTGCTATTCCGGTTGGATTCCGCACAACCGGAGTGGTTCGTATACAAGGATTAGGCGACTAGATCCTCCCCTAGCCGGACCTACCAAACATGGTCGATGACAAGCTTCGGAATGAAGACACGACGTGAAGGCACTCAAATGATGAAGATGATCGAGTTGCCGCTGACCATCATCAACACCACAAGGATCTCAATTCATAAAGAACAAGTATTTCACGAGCATAACTCAAGGGGGAGCTTATGTTAAGGGGGAGTTTGTCAACACACTTCCTACATGAAAATGGGAGTTTGTCGATACACTCTTTGCCTTCAAGACGTGAAGACTTTGAGGATCCTCCGACATAGAAGATATGAGAAGCGAATCTCACGAGTAGCGTCCAAGGGGGAGTTTGTTGATACATATTTTGTGGACGCGACTCGGCTCGGTTCGACCCGGTTAGGTTCGGCTCAAGCCCGACGTCACGACATTCCTCCGTCGTGCGTCCCAGAGTTCGACACGCGAAGCACGAAGCGCCGCGAGCCTTCCCGCCGCCACATCATCATGACATCATCATGATGATGTCATGATGATGTCACTGTTTGGCTAAACTTTGCAAATCAGATTAACGTTGGAATTCAACGTGCATGCATGCGAATTGTTTTGGACTTTCATGTTGGGCCTTGACTTCTCAGTTTGGGCTAAAGCCCACATCGGCGAAACGCAAGAGTGGTCGACGAAACACACATGTTTATCCTCCTGTTTCGTCAACTGCTTCTTTGATTCGTCGAGTGCCATTTGTTTCGTCGAGTCTTAGTTTGATTCGTCATGTCTCGTGTGTCTGTGTGTATAAATAGACATGTTATGTTTCTGTCTCAATAGAGAACACAAGAGGGTAGAACACAGAGAGCATATTTGTGAGAGCACACACACGAGAGTTTTAGAGAGTTTGCAATACACATTTGTAAACATTGCTTTGTAACCGAACCTTTCATACGTATTAATACAGTGGTGTTAATCGGTGAATATTGTGTGTCGTGTATTTACGTGTTCGATCTCGGTTTGCTATTCCGGTTGGATTCCGCACAACCGGAGTGGTTCGTATACAAGGATTAGGCGACTAGATCCTCCCCTAGCCGGACCTACACCAAAGATTCTCCTGATTGTAGGCATACCCTAGCTAGAGACAGATACAAGAGTTGGCATTTGGCAATCTTCATTGATGAAAGCTGTGGCCCCCTGTTTGTTTTATGGGGTTTGTTGTTTAGATCATGGTGTTTGGCAGCCCGTTTATTAACAATTTGTTGAACTTATTTTTGTAGGAAATAGAAGTATGTCCAAGAACTGCTTGAATGGCTGGCAATTAAGCGAGAAAGAAGAGATGAAGATGCCAAAGTGATGAAAACGCTGCTCAATCTTTTTTGGCAAACAGGGCTGTATTCTAATTTATTTCTTAACATCAAAAGCTATGCATGTTTTTTTTGTTTCTTAATCCTCAAAATCTATGTATCATTAAAAGATCTTACATAGAAGGCAAAAAGATTTCTGTTTTTTTATGGGTCAATTAAGATTGGTTATAATATTTTCTTTAGTTTTTATATTATATTTGTCAAAAATTTCTTCACTTTGTATAATCTCATCCAAAAATGCATATATTGTTTGCTACAGTAACACGTTCTCCGTGTATCAACTTTTAATTTTTCTCTAACGATAAATATTTAAAAGTGAAATTAAGTTTTCCTTTCTGAACTTTATCATCAACTCTTCACTTCAACAAATTTATTTATTAGTTCTAGCTACTTACTCCCCAACCTTTTCCATTCGTTTATTCTAGTCTGGAGCTAAAACAATTAAAAAAAGACACCAATTACAAAAAAATAGGTTTCATTTGTGTCAGAGTAATTATTTGTATAAATTTTTATTAAGTTACTAGGTACTATTCATAATCATAAATGAACATACTATATAGGTAGACCTGAAACGCGACATGATTTTAAGTGGGGCCGACACTACGTGACAAGAATAAGTAATATACTAGTAATTAATATTCATTGTTTGTTTATTAATAAAAAACACATGCCTATAACCCCATATTGGACCTCATCTCGTTAACAACTGTATAAGCCGGTCTGTTTGCCTCTTATATGCCTGTATTCGGACACGTAAACGCATGTATTCAAGATTTGAAAAATGGAAAGACTGATTTGACAAGAGGGTTACAATCGATAAAAATGAAGGGGCTGACCTTGCTATTTGAAAAATGGGTAGACTGGTTTGACAAGAGGGGTAAATTCGATAACAATGATCAAAGGGGTGTATGTTTAGCACTAACCTTGCTAACGTAGAATTGATATATTTTCCAAGTATGGTATATGCATTTGGTTTAACAAAATATTATGCGTACAAATTATTCACTTTCTTTTTCTAATCATAACATCAATTAATATTTCAAACTTGGCAGCCTAAGTCTCTATAAAAGTATTCTTCATCATTACATGCCCAATAGCCACACTTTTCCTTGGAGACGACTTATCATGATGTGCAATATCTCAGTTAGTCAATTGTAATCATCAAGTCAAAATCATCCTGGTGGTTCACCAATATGCGTGACTTAGTTTCTTTGGATACAACATTAAATATAAGTTCCTATAATTTTTTTTATTTGGAAAAAAAATATCAATTCGTATAAATAGATAGCATCTCTAGCAACTTGAGCAAGCGAGCTTTCTTTCACTCTGAGCCTTGATTCCTAAAACGCCTCCTTAAATCTGCAATATTAGCTAGTAATAATGCTCTTGTCAATCCAAAACAGCCCACGTATTTATATCAAGAGTCCAAATCAGCCCAAAAGTATATATGGGGGTCCAGATTGTTAGGTCTAGACAAACTTGTATCAAAGAACTATAAATAAAGAGTAAATTACAAGTTTTGTCCTTTATGTTTACACCAAATTGCAGGCGTTGTCCTTTAGCGCAAAAGTTGACAAGTTATGTCCTTAATGTTCCAAAATCTTGCACGTTATGTCATTTAGGCCAAACCCAATTAGATTTTTCTGTTAAGTTATGTCATGTGCAAGGCACATGAGGGTACTATTGTAATTTTACCTGTTTAATTAAAAAATAAAAAAAATTGCATATACAAACAATGTCCTCATGTGCAAGACACATGACCAGATTTAACCAAAAAATCTCAAAAAATCTAATTGGGTTTGGCCTAAAGGACATAAATGCAAGATTTTGGAACATTAAGGACAGAACTTGTCAACTTTTGCGCTAAAGGACAGCGCCTGCAATTTGGTGTAAACATAAAGGACAAAACTTGTAATTTACTTTTTTTTCTCTTATTTTTTTTATTGTTATTTGCATAGCAATATCAAACTGAAATGGCTTGAGTGGGTGAGCCTAATTCTCTGTAAACTCGCTTTATATGACTTTTTTTTTTCATATAACCATTGTACCTATTTTAACCAGCCCACTAATTATATCTCTTTTTAATTTGAATTTTTCAATCAACGCTTGTGTTCATGTGATTGTTTCTTGCTTTCTTTTATTGCCCTGTTTCATAACAATTCAATCTAAAATGGCTTGAGTGGCTAACCAACATATTAGCAGCTTGCTCTAGTTCTCTGTGAATATTTTCCTTTTTTTGCTTCTATTTTTGCTACATGGTTGATGGTTTATTATTCAATTTTGCTTTTGGAATAAAAGATTTAATAATGTGAAAACAAAATTTTTGAACTTAATCTGGGCAGAATTTTTGTCAAAAAAGTGTACAACTTGCAGTCAAAAAAGTATTTATTATAAAGTTAACTTGGAAAAAAAATGCTACATGTCTTCTAACCCATCTCTGGGTTTAAATAATTGAATACATGTCTTCTAACCCATCTCTGGGTTTAAATAATTGAACTTAAACAGCTGATGGAAAAATATCAAAATCATAAATTATTATTGTCATTATTTAAGTTTAAGAGTCTTGGTTTATCTATCACCTCCTATCATTCCTCATTAAATCTTCAACACTTGTTAGCTAGTAATAATGTTCTTGTCTAAACCAGAAGCAGTCTTAGTTGTTGCTCTTGTCATACATATGATTGGAGCCGTCTATGGTTCTAGTGCTGCTTCAGACCATCTTGCATTACTGGAAATCAAATCAAAGATTACACTTGATCCTCAAGGTGCTTTGACATCTTGGAATGATTCCCTTCCTTTTTGCCGGTGGAGAGGAGTGACATGTGGTCACCGCCACCGAAGAGTCACAATGTTGGATCTACCAGACTCGGATTTAGTAGGTTCTTTATCTCCTTATATTGGTAACATGAGCTTCCTCCGTTACATTTTCCTTTACAACAACACACTTCATGGAAGTATCCCCCCGGAGATAGGTCATCTATATCGATTAAAGGTATTATCCATTTCCAACAATTCATTCACGGGGGAAATCCCAGCCAACATGTCAAGCTGGCCAAAACTTATAGCCCTTGACTTACAGTTTAATAAGCTATCTGGGAAAATTCCATATACTTTTACTTCTAAGTTAATGATAACTTATATAGGCTTAGCCAAGAATAACCTCACCGGTGGGATTCCATCATCCATAGGCAATCTCACATCTCTTGAAATACTCAGTCTTTCTGATTGTCAACTAGGAGGGAGGATTCCTGATTCCTTGAAGCAATTAAAAAACTTACGAAAAATAAGTCTGGGAGCGAATGGCCTCGTTGGTGCCTTCCCTTCGTTTATGTTTAACCTTTCCATGTTAGAACTTCTAAGTCTTTCAGACACTCAACTTCAAGGCAGTCTACCCTCCAACTTATGTTTGAGTCAGCCCCATCTCACGTTATTGGGAATAGGGTCTAATCACTTAAATGGATTCCTTCCACCGTCAATATCAAACTGTTCACAGTTGGAAATCCTTGATGCTCATGATAATTATGTAAAGGGCGAAATAGCTATTGATTTTGGAAGACTACAACATCTTAAGAGGCTATTTCTTGATGACAACAATTTTGGAAGCATGGATCTTGATGACATGAATTTCTTTTCTTCTTTGTCCAACTGCACCAATTTGGAAAGTGTGGATATGGGCATGAACCAATTAGGAGGGGTGCTGCCAAATTCACTTGGGAACTTCTCATCCAAACTGTCATCCCTACGGATGGCTTTCAACTATCTCTCAGGCAGCATCCCTTCATCTATAGGCAATTTGTTAGGCCTAACCGCATTTTCTCTAGAGGGAAACCACTTCACAGGCATGATTCCTGAAAGCTTTGGCATGCTTCAAAACTTGCAAGAACTGTATCTTTCTGACAACCATTTCTCTGGGGTTATTCCAAGATCTATAGGAAACATGTCACTTTTAACTAAAGTAGCATTAGATGGAAATAGTTTGGAAGGCACTATACCCTCCATTATTGGGAGTTGGAAACAAGTTATAGGTTTGGAACTTCAAGGGAATAAACTAAGCGGGAGTGTACCCAAAGAACTATTCCAACTGTCTTCACTTTCCATAGTACTAGATCTAAGTCAAAACAATCTATCTGGAGTGCTTCCACAAGAGATCGGCAATCTCAAACTCTTAGGAATACTTGATTTTTCTATGAATCGCTTGACAGGTGAACTCCCAAGTAGTTTAAGCAGCTGCGCCAGTCTTGAAAACCTAAACCTTTCTACTAACCTCTTTTATGGATCATTGCCGGGATCATTTAGTTCTTTGAAAGGCCTCCAATATGTTAATTTGTCAGGCAATAACTTTTCGGGGCACATTCCATCATATCTGCAACAAATTCCCTTGAAGCATCTAAATCTTTCGTATAATAACTTTGAGGGTGAGGTACCTGTTAAATGTGTTTTCGCCAACACAAGTACAATATCTGTCATTGGGAACACCAGACTCTGCGGGGGAATATCAGACCTTCACCTACCCAAATGCACAAGCACAACTAGCAACCCCAAAAGACGAACTCGAAAGCTCTCTATTCGTGTTATTGTAGCAGTTTCACTATGTTCCACTGTTGCAGGTTTGGGTCTATTGTCATTTGTCTTATTTTACTGTTGTATAAAAAAGAAGAGAGATAAACCATCAGAATCAATATTGGCTGAATCTTTTGAGAAGATATCATATGGGAGACTTTTCAAAGCAACACAAGGGTTCTCTGCAGAAAATCTGATTGGTACAGGTAGCTTTGCTTCGGTTTACAAAGGAGTTTTTGATGAAAATGGCTTCACCGGGGCAATCAAAGTACTAAACCTTCAACGCCGAGGAGGTTTTAAGAGCTTTATGGCTGAGTGTGAGGCCTTGAGAAACATTCGTCACCGCAACCTGGTGAAGGTCATAACTGCTTGCTCAAGTATCGATTTCCAAGGCAATGATTTCAAAGCTTTGGTGTACAATTTCATGCCAAACGGGAGTCTGGAGAGCTGGTTGTATTTTGTAGATCGTACGCTGGATCTTGTTCAAAGAATCAGTATCATCAAAGGTGTGGCTTGTGCTCTTGATTATCTCCATTGTCGTTGTGGAAATGTTGTTGTTCATTGTGATTTGAAGCCAAGCAACATATTATTGGATGCTGATATGGTTGCTCATGTTGGAGATTTTGGTCTTGCGAAAATACTTTCCGTTGAAGAAGGTTCTTATGCAAATGCGGGTAGCTCAAGTATCATCAGAGGAACCATTGGGTATGCACCTCCAGGTAATTTATGATTACTAGTCCATAAGACTGTTATTCGTTATACAATACAATTCACAGTAATTAAATAAGTTGCAGAATATGGGCTTGGAAATGAAGTTTCAATAAGCGGGGACATGTATAGCTATGGGATCCTATTGTTAGAGATGTTGACAGGAAAAAAACCTGTTGATCCAATGTTTGAAGGAGGGCTAGGCCTGCATTCCTATGCCAGGAGTGCCTTGGCTGATGGTTGTGTGCTTCAGATTGTGGATCCAGCGCTTCTAAGTGAGGATGTCAACGAAAATAGTTTGATTTCACTAGTGAAAATCGGTGTGCAATGCTCTTACGAGTCTCCACAAGATCGAATGGATATTGGGACTGTTATTCACGAGCTCTTCGGGACAACATTTGCAAGTAGATCTTGATTTGCCAAACACCCATGATGCAAGTGGTGTGACCTGAAAAGCTAGCTAATTTTTGGTTTAATAATATTGTATTAAATTGAATAACTGATGTTCAGGTGTGTGTGTGTGTGTGTGTGAACATTGATTTCTTATCTATACATGTACTTGCTGTCTTCCATATGAATCAATAAACAAGATATAATGTTTTTTGTGCAAAATGATGAGAAAGCACTTTGTCTTACAGTTTAAATCTATATTTTTCTTTGCAAATTCATCAAAATCCTACATTGAAACAGACACCTGCATCTATTGCATTCATTGAATAAGAACCGAACACCTACTTTTTTCAGACAATACTGGTTCGGTTTCAGGAAGTTCTCAGTTTGGTTAATGGGTATTTTCGGGTTGACCCTAAATTTGCTCACTCATGTTGGTATACAACTTTCTCATTGATTCCCCTGTTTTATATATGTTTGCAAAGCGACATATGTAACGAGTTGCAACTCAAAGTAAGCGGGTTATGGTTACTGTTTTTAGTAAACTGGTCAGAATAAATTATTTTGATAAATGGGTCATACTTATAGTTTTTAGTATACGGGTCAAACTGATCATTTTAGAACCCAAAGAAAAAAAAGTTTATATTCTTGTACAATTAATATACCCATCCACCGTACGGATATAGAACTAGTTGATAATAGTAGAAAAACCTAAACATTTCAAAACCCATAAATCTTTAAATTTTTGGGATTGGATGTAAGAAAAGAAAAGTGAAACCTGGATTCAAGTCGGTTGTGCTTCTGGCTGTAGCGATCTGTTTATTTTTGGTTCCGCCCATCATGACCCATTCACTTTTCTATAATTTAAATATAATGGTCCTGGCCCATTGAGAATACATCTTAACCCAAAACAGGCCACGTATTTTTATTAAGTGTCTAAATCAGCCCAAAAGTATATATGTGGGTCCAGATTGTTAGGTCTAGACAAACTGTTTCGAAAGAGCTATAAAATAAAAATGGTGTTACCATTGAATTAGTTCTTATTTTAAATTATTCATTGCATGAGGTGACATTAAATGGATTTTATGTCAATTAAACGAAACAGTTGTGAAACTAGCAGGAGAACAATAAAAGGAAAAGCAAAGATGGGTTGGAAATTAAGTGACATGGCAATTGATTTTTGGTGGTTTTGATTTCCAACTTTTGTGTATAAAAGTTGCTATATTAGCCTTTGAGAAACACCAAATTGAGCTCTGTTAAAGTTTTGGTATTGATTTTTCTGTTGTATTTAGACATGGGGGTTGGGAAAGTTGTTCGATCGAAGTGGAAATCAGAGATTTAGCTTAATTTAATCAGAAATGGAGAAGGCGGTGAGCTTAGCCCTTGAGTTCGAGTCCAAAGTTAATCATACATGTACCGACAAGAAAACTCCATGGAACTCACAACACAAACCTGACTCAAGAATTGTGATTTATGTTTGACAGCAAAATGAATAAACGTTGCACACAAAATAAGAAATTTTGAATAAATAATTGGAAATGTGTTTCTGTATTATAAACTAAACTTATAGAAGTAGTATTGTTATAAGTGGAAACATAAAAAAAATCAAATTTACAATTTTGGAAAGAGTGAATTGCATTTTTCGTCCTTTAAAGAGTCTGTTCTTTAACTAACGAAATTACATTGAATGTTCTTTATATTGTAGTTTCTCATCGGACGATATCCTTATGGCTTAATCCAGTTAGTTTTTAACGTTAAATCCACCCATATGCTACTCATGTGAGGACATAAAGGTCTTTTAATATTTACAGGGTCTATTTATGTAAACACCTTAAAATTTTGGATTATCCTTTATAACTTATCTCACTCTCTGACACCAAACGATGTCGTATCATCAAGATCCACCAATTCCACCGCACCAGATCCTTGCTTTCACCAATCGATCACCAAACGATGTCGTATCATCAATATCCTATTTCCCCTCATCTTCTTCTTCAATTCGCGACCGTACGATGGGTATTATGAGCATTGTTGGTGTTGATACATATATGTGGACGCGACTCGACTCGACGCGACTCGGTTCGGTTCGACCCGGTTAGTTTCGGCTCAAGCCCGACGCCACGACATTCCTCCGCCGTGTGTCCCAGAGTTCGACACGCGAAGCACGGAGAGCCGAGAATGTTTCCCGCTTGACACATCATCATGACATCATGATGATGATGTCATGATGATGTCATAAGTTGACTAAACTTGGCAAATATGAATTTGAGAATTCATATACGTGCATGTGACATATGTTTAGGCCAATCAAATGAAGATAATCAATATACATGTTGGGCCTTTATTACTTGCATCTTGGGCCGAACCCAACCCCAACCGCACAAGGCAGAAGACTTATATATACCGAAAACAAGTGTTTTCGGTGGTGTGTGTGTGCAAAACAGTGGACAAAAGGCAGCGCACAAGTGAAAGAACACACACCCGAGAGAATTCAAGAGAGAGTTTGCAAAGATTGTTTTGTAAACATTGAGCTTGTAACCGACTTTTCTTACGTATTAATACATTGGTGTTAATCGTTGATTCTCGGTCTTGTATCTCGTGTTCTTGTCGTGTTCGATCTCGGTTTGCATCTCCGGTTGGATTCCGCACAACCGGGCGTGTTTGACAACAAGGATTAGGCGACTAGATCCTCCCCTAGCCGGACCTACAAGTGGTATCAGAGCCTTGGCTCTTCTCCTTGTTAAAACCGAGTATTTTCAGGTTGTTTTCGGGTTTTTGAAGTTCATATTTTTCTGAAAATTCTGCTCATAACCTCGAAAATTCTGGTATTTTGCTGAAAGTTCTTATAAAAACCATTTCATTCTTCATTTTTACATGTTAAAAGTTGGTTTTTTTATTGAAGTTTCTTGCAAAAATTCGTGTTCGGAAAGTTTACGGTTCACCGGAAAACTCATAATTTGCCGGAAAATTCAAATTTTCTGGGTTGAGTTCTTTATATATTCTTGCCATATTCAAAGTGTTCTTCAAAATCTTCACTTTTAGATCTTTGAAAATTGTTGTGAAAGTTGTTTGTGCATTGAAAAGTGTTATTTGATTATAATATTGCAAACCATACTTGTTTGGTGAAACAAGTATGTCTTAGCCGAAAGTGGGTATGACAAAAGTGGTTCTTTGTGTCAGATGATGGAAAGTCCATTTGACAGTCGCACAACATAAGTTGGATCGTACAAGAATAGGGATCGCACAAGTTGATTGGTCACACATGATATTCAGTCAATGTTTCTTGAATATTCATTGTTTTTAAAATTAAAACTAACCTTTTTAATCCTTTGAAAGTTATATATTCAAGTCTTTGTGCATTGGTAACTGGATTTGATTAAGATATTACATCATCATTTAGTTGTGTACAAAGCATGGTTGGTGAATTGGAAAGTGTGTAGCCGCAAGTTGAGTTGAAAAGGAAGTCTATTTGTGTCAGATGGTTAGAAAGTCAAATTTGATTGTTGAATCGCACATGAATGATCACTCGCACAAGACTTAGTCACACAAGACATCTCAGTAGCACAAGATCTGGGCTCGCATAAAAATTGGGCTTGAACAAGGCTGTTTTGTCATTAAAGAAGTGGGCTCCGAATTGGGTCTAAGTCTGGTCGCTCAAGAGTTAACTTGCACAAGATATTTGATCGTACAAGAATTCATTATTTGGACTCAGTCGCACAAGATATTCGTACAAGAATTGTCTGGTCGCACAAGACTCTTTCAGCCGCACAAGACTCTTTCAGCCGCACAAGACTTGACCACTCGCACAAGAATTGGACTTATGTTTGGGCTCCGATTTCATTGACATTCAACATCGGTTTTGTCTGTTTCGTCTAAAAATTGTTTCGTCGACTTCAACGATCATCTTTGTTTCGCGGGACTTTGTTTTGTCAAGATATTTAAAAAAAAATTATATATATTTGTGTTAGTGGTTTAACTGTTTGTTCAAGTTTGTGATTTTCAGGTTCTTATTTTTCTTGATCAAAAATGAATTCGATGTGGGGTGTTCCGGTAAATGCAGAGATGTATTTTGGTACTCCGTCTCCGGATACAGCTTCCTCAAGACCAACGGCGTTTGTCACAATCACAAATTGTTTTGGCACTCCAATACAAGTTCCAGTCCCTCGAAAAACAGACATGTATGGAAATCCGCTTGAACCAGTTCCTCAACAAGTACCACAACAGCAAAGCCAACGACTTATCAGAACAACAGATATGTACGGAAATCCGCTTCAACCAGTTCCTCCAACAGTTGCCTCACAGTGCCATCCTTCTACGGTAGCACCATCATCTCTTGATACAAGGAACTGTAGTCAGACAAAAACGGCGTTGTATGCTGAAATTGTCAAAGATGCCAGCAATGGTGAATCCTCGGGAAATAATGACAGTTCTGAACATGACAGTAGTTCAGATGAAGATGTTTCAACTTCAGTTGAGGATGATACAACTTCAAGTTCAAGCGAGGATGGATCTGAATATGAATCATCAAGGGAGGTTGTTGATTCTGATGCAGAAAGGTCAACATCTGAGAGTGATTCCAGTCAGGTATGTGTCGATGAACCTACTGCTGTAAATTGTGATAAGTGTGCTAGGTTAAGTGTTAAATGTGCTGATTTGGATACAAATATGTCTGAGTTGCAAGGCAAACATGGTGCTTTACAAGCTAGTTTGTTTGACTTGCAAGACAAACATGTTTCGTTGAATGATAAGTGGTGTGAATTGCAAAGCAAACACGAGGCTTTGCAAGAGAAATATGATGTGACATTCATCAACAATCAAAAGTTGACCGTGGATCTTTCTAAGTGCACAGAAGCCAACATGTTTTATGAAAACCATGAAAAGGAATTTAAATCGATGATTGACACATTAAAGAAAGATAAAACAGAGCTGATAAAAATGGTTTCCAGAAAACAAACTGACATAAATTTGTATATCACACGTCTTGAGATAATGCAAAAAGAGATGGCTTGTGTTAAAACGGAAAGTGAGGCGATCCGACTCAAGTTAGACAGCTATTTAAGCTCTAGCTATGTGTTGGATCACATCATTGATGTTCAGAAAGAGAAAAGGGATGTCACATGCATTGGATATAAGAAATGTCCACCACCCGTGAGAAACAATTATGATGCTCTGCCTGATGAGGAGTATAGAACTCACTTTGAACCATCTGTTCCTTTGGACGTTGAGGAATTTGCAGCAGGACTAGGATACAAGAAGGAAGTATCATCAGATTCGGATGTGTCAGCAGATACATTTGTAACTGCTGAACAGAATCAGGATCCGCCAGTTGTGATTGAGGATGCTGATTCTTCTGATGATGAATCTGATGATACTGATTCAGTAAAGTCTGATGCGGTGATCAAAGAAGAGGACATACCTCTTGAGAATCATATTCTATGTGATCCTCCTGCAAAACCCGCTAAGACTGTTGCAATCGAGTCCTCATCTGCACAAGAGTCGGAGAGTGTGGATTTGCTGTACACTCTTGTTGGTGATGAGAAAATTTATTCTGACAAAGATTTTCCTATTAAGAATGTTAATCAATCATTAATCAGTAAAGTCTTTGAAAATTCAACAAGTAAGTTTTTGGGAAAGACAGGATCACGTGTTACAGTAACACAGTGCCCTCCTATCCCAAAGGCCGAAATTAGAAAACAATTTGGCAATCAGAAATTACCAACAGTGCAAAAACAGCAAAACCATACCAAGCCAAAAGGAAAATTACCGACTCAAGCTCAAAGGAAGCCGAATCAGAAGAAGAAAAAGAATGTGAACTTTGTGAAATCCAAGGGAACGGACAAAATTGCAAAGTTTGAAAATCAATCTAACTTAGATTTTGTCAAGAAAGCAACTGTGATGAAAAGGAATGAACCAAGTAGTTCAAAACCTAGTACCTCGGGATCACAAAGTTCATCATCATCGGTAAGACGATCACATGATACTTCGGGGTTTGTTGAACGAAGATCATGTTTTGAATGTGGCACAATTGGACATATCATTCGAAATTGTCCATATCTTCATAAACAAAAAGCCAAAGTTGATGTCCCCCATGGTAACAATTACCATAAAAGATCTGTTTCGCCAAAACAGGACCCTCGTCTTGTTAAACAACGGGAAATGAAACAGAAAAAGAAACAACGACAAGAAGTTGAAAAGGTTTTAAAAACAGAGGTTGTCCAAACGCAGTCTGTTAAATCAAATGTTAAACTTGAAAACCAAAAACAGATTTGGAAACCAAAATTGGAAATTGTTTCAGGGGGAGCTACATCAATTCCGAATCATCGGGAAATGGATGTCACAATCCTCGATGATGACGGACGACCCAAGTCTGTGAAGGCTTGGGTCCCCCTCTCCAACTAATCTCTGAATGAGAGTGCAGGATGTTCCAGGAGGAACTATTGATAGTCTTAGGATTGTTGATAGTGGAGCATCCATGCACAAGATCGGCGACACCAGACTCCGAAACATCATTATATCTAGGAGTTGTTGCCTTTGATGGAGAGAAAGGAAAAAGATAAGAAGACAAACATTCCGATGAAGGAATGATGGTGAAAGAATGTGGTTGAATGAAGTTGAAAAATTTCGACCAGATGAAAAATGTGCCAAACTTTGGTTGTTATGGTTTTTGATCGGGTCCCCAGGATAGATTCAATCAAAATGTACGCACCTGCAGCACGTTTGAAGTTCAAAATCAACAAGATGAACGTGCGGTGTACATTTCTTCGCGGTGTGATTGAAGAAAATGTGTTGGTTGATCAAACCAACCGGGTGTGCGGATGCCTTGGCGTGGATTGAACAACCGCACACTACTTCTCAAAGAGAAAGACAAAGACCTTCGCTGGTACAATGTGGAAGACCAGCCGGACCCAGAGGTCTATGATCTTGTTGCTGTGAAGGGATTGAAGTAGCTACTAAATCGACTTTGAAGTCCACAACGGGTGGATATCCAGTTTGGGAGAGCGCTCAGATTCCTTGCAATGCACGAAGCAGTTGCAGGATACGGTTTTTAAATTTCTAATCTCTCCTATACTTGTCGATATTTAAGCTGCTTTGTGAATTATTATCTCGTATAGCACTCTTTGACCAGACACGTTGAACTCGAATATCACCTCACACGTGATTGTTTCACTATGAAACTCGTCAATGTTGTCATGGTCCGCACCGCTTACCGACGTGCCAACTCATTTTTCCAAAATTTGAGAAATCTTTTCTGATTAAAACTTAATTTTGGTAAACGGCATTGAGGTAAAACATGAGTTAACCAACATCGGAAAATCATTTTTGTAAATACCTTTGTGTTTTAAATTTGTCTTAGTTTATTGATTTTAGGGGGAGTAAATCCAAAAATTTGAAAATCCAAAAACATTGAAAAAAATTTCAAAAACACAAAAACAATAAAAAATCAAAAATGAGTTTCCTGGCGAGCAAAAGAGAAAATGATAGTACATCAGTGGTCTGTCCAAACCTCTTTAAACCTAAACTGTAAAACGATAAGCAGCTCTATATAAGATGTATCGGTAGGCTCACAATCATTTTAAAGTGTGCAGGGTGATATAAATCTTAAATCGACTGAAGACCAGGTGGGAACCATTCATTGGCATATGGTCTTAGTACCGAAATTTCGTTTGAGAGATTGCCGAGGTTCTGAGATATTCGGTCTTTATGCTGCTTATCATCTGGGTATCATGGTTGTATCTTTTACCGAAAAATAACGGGGACGCAAGTCTAGATCTTCCATGATACTATACATACATGTACATATTGCATTCGACCTCAATAAGTGATCAACAATCACATGTCCAAACAAATAAGTGATAAAATATCACAAATTCTTTCCGGGAGTCAAGTTCGCCTCTCTGCTGTACGAAAGTACTGACCTGTTCACGGACTTGCTCCTGTGCCCTCATGCATCGAAAATCAAGTTCCTCATCAATAAGTGATTCTATCACATAGGGCTTGTTTTCAAAACAAAATAAGTGAGAATCTCACATCATATACGGTCAAACAGATGATAATCGGTATACTCACCGGTAAGATGAACCCTCGTGCATACCTTGATACGGGAATGTGTCGTGATGTGGATGAACACCGGTCGGTAAGTATAAATCATACCTTAACGTATCCCCTCGCCATGATTACATCTGATAAGTTGAGCTTATGTGGACAACAATACCGATAATCGTTATAGGATGCTTATCTTAATGTTAACTAATTGAACAACAAGAGCGTTTTGGCATGACCGTACACTGATATGATTCTCTTACCCTCGAAACTCGCAAAAAGAATGTCTGTAAATATTTATTTAATGCTTTCAGTTTCTGCATCTTTGTATATATTTATTTACTGCTTTCTGTCTTTACGTTTGAAATATTCAAAAAAATCCCAAAAAGATTTTAGGTGTGTTTTAATATAAACTTTATAAAAGCCAAAAAGATTTTATTTCTATTTTATTTTCGATTGTACGATGTTGGATCTCGAGTCTTCGTTACCTGAAACCTGATTGAAAACCAAAACGACTGAATCTTCATAAATGGTCAGAATTTGCAAGTTTTGAAAGTTAAAAACTAAAATTGACAAATTTGTTAAACTTTCAAACTGTCGGACGGTAGTTGATTGAGATATGGTCATACGTGTGTTGTTTGTTATGTTAACTATATTCCAAGCAGTTGTTCTCATTACGCGTTTAGATTTCTTGCATGTGCAGATTCTAAAGGCAAGGAGAACATGTTCGATGACAAGCTTTGGAATGAAGACACAACGTGAAGGCACTCAAATGATGAAGATGATCGAGTTGCCGCTGGCCATCATCAACACCTCAAGGATCTCAAGTTGTAAAGATCAAGACATTCACGAGCATAACTCAAGGGGGAGCTTATGTTAAGGGGGAGTTTGTCAACACACTTCCTAAATGAAAAGGGAGTTTGTTGATACACTTTCTGCTTTCAATACGTGAAGACTTTGAAGATTCTCCGACATAGAAGACAAGAAAGGCGAAACTCGCGAGTAGCGTCCAAGGGGGAGTTTGTTGATACATATATGTGGACGCGACTCGACTCGACGCGACTCGGTTCGGTTCGGTTCGACCCGGTTAGTTTCGGCTCAAGCCCGACGCCACGACATTCCTCTGTCGTGTGTCCCAGAGTTCGACACGCGAAGCACGGAGAGCCGAGAATGTTTCCCGCTTGACACATCATCATGACATCATCATGATGATGTCATGATGATGTCATAAGTTGACTAAACTTGGCAAATATGAATTTGAGAATTCATATACGTGCATGTGACATATGTTTAGGCCAATCAAATGAAGATAATCAATATACATGTTGGGCCTTTATTACTTGCATCTTGGGCCGAACCCAACCCCAACCGCACAAGGCAGAACACTTATATATACCGAAAACAAGTGTTTTCGGTGGTGTGTGTGTGCAAAACAGTGGACAAAAGGCAGCGCACAAGTGAAAGAACACACACCCGAGAGAATTCAAGAGAGAGTTTGCAAAGATTGTTTTGTAAACATTGAGCTTGTAACCGACTTTTCTTACGTATTAATACATTGGTGTTAATCGTTGATTCTCGGTCTTGTATCTCGTGTTCTTGTCGTGTTCGATCTCGGTTTGCATCTCCGGTTGGATTCCGCACAACCGGGCGTGTTTGAGAACAAGGATTAGGCGACTAGATCCTCCCCTAGCCGGACCTACAGTTGGGGCTTTACTGTTCGGCGTATAGGTGCGGTGCTCTTACCGCTGGAACTATGTACTTAATCTGGTCTCTGTTCTGATGAAGGTGGATTTGAAGATGTTGAAGATGATGTCAGCTCTAAGATGACCAATTGTTACATTGCTGTCCTGACGATTAGTAAAGAAGTTCATCCGTTTGCTGATGAAGTTGATGCGATGATATAAATGAAGGTGTTGTTGGTATGTGTTTTGTATGTATAAAAGGATAACTTAATATGCTTTACATAAATTTAGGAATAGTTTTACATTTTAGTCAAGCAGAAATGACATGATTTCTATACATAGAATGTGAGGATTTCATGTTCCAGCTAGAAAAACGAAACTAGATTTGGTTAGCCTAACACTAATGTTCAAGGCTAATTCCTTTTTGTTGATTTCATGATATATTGGTTAAATTATACCACCTTAATCTGTGATGCAGTTTTTCTCAATTTGTATCTTGTTAAATCTCAACCATGAGAATTATAACGATGCAGAAGCCAAAAAGATAAAACACTTCTCTAAAGATCTTGACAAGTTAACTTGACTAATTGCTTCTTCATTATAGCCGTTTTATTTATCTTACATTACTTACTTATGTTTTAAATATTCTTATGCAGCTTACCAGATATAAGTCGAGTTATTTACTCTATTCTACGTTTTACGTTTCGGTTTAATTTTTGCATATGAACAAGTTGTAACACATGTTCGTTTTTTTTTTTTGAAAGTTAAACTTTATTAGAAAAACCACAGCCAAACCAGCCCACAAAAAACCGGACCGTGCCGACCAAATTACAGCATATACATAGGAGACTTACACCATTCACTCCATACTATACCTTTATGAGGAGATCTACACTTTAACCAAAGAAAACCAATAGATTTCACTTCCCCGAAGATTTCAGTACTGCATCCATTACCGTTCGAGAAGAACTTTTCGTTACGAGCTTTCCAAATACACCAACAAGCAATCATTAAAAGGCCCCGAATAATATCTTTGGCTTTCCTGTTCTCCCCAACCCTTTCATGAATCGAAAGAATATCCCCAAACGAGAAAGCGAAAATAGGGGGAATCCTAATCCAATCGCTGATTTTCTCCCAAACCGAGGCCGCGATACTACAAGCAGAAAAAGGATGGTCCACCGTCTCAGTATCCTCACCACACAAGATACAATCCACCGAAACAATCAGGATGTTCCTTCTAGCCAACGCCTGCCTCGTAGGTATCCGATCTTGAGATGCTCTCCAGATGAAAATGTCACATTTGGATTTAACCCAACCCCCTTTCCACAGCCTATACCCTTGATTCGAACCGGAAGAACTATAAAACAAAGATCTGAAGGAAGAGGTGGAGTACCGACCTGATCCATCCGGCGTCCATAGCCACATATCATTGACTTCGGAGGTACTTACTTCATTCAGAACGGACAAACAGTCCGATAATTCAGCAGCCTCGTCTTGATTCAGCAAGGGTCTGGACCAGCACCATCTCCATTGACCACCCGAGCCAGCCTTCGGGGCCCTATCCTTAACTAGACAACATTTCTCCTTTTCCAATGCGAACAGCAAAGGCCATTTAATCATCAGGGGAGTGTTCTCAAACCACACATCAATCCAAAATCGGATACAATCCCCTTTACCCAGCACCCCTTTGAAAAGAAGATTAATTCTTTTACCGTCAATAAGCATTTTGGATTCTAAACTCATGATATTTTTCCACACCCTCGTCGAATTAGAATTGGTTGGAAAAAACGACCACCTTCTTCTCTTACCGTGGCATGCCGTAATAACTTTCTTCCAAAGACTATCCTCTTCTGACCGGAATCTCCACATCCACTTCGACAAAAGAGCTTCATTCGCAAGCTTAAGTTTATTGATTCCAAGCCCGCCAAGCTTTTTAGGCCTGGTGACAATATCCCAGGCGACCCAATTCATTCTCTTCACTTCCTCCGTCCCACCCCAAAGAAAATTCTTCATAAGACTTTCAAGTTTTTCAACCACTTTGCAAGGGACTTTAAAGATGGAAAAGAAATAAACGGGGAGACTTTCAAGAACTGATTTGACAAGCACCAGTCTACCTCCAATAGAAAGAGTACGAGCTTTCCAAATCGAAAGACGATTTTGGAAGATCTTGAAAATAGGGTCCCAATTATTAATTCTATTCATGTTTGCTCCTAATGGAATACCCAAGTAGTTGAAAGGAAAGTCTCCTTTACCACACCCCACCACTTCCGCCATATTAATAATCTCGCTATCATCCACACCCACCCCGAAAAGATTAGACTTATGGAAATTGATTTTCAGGCCCGAACAAGCGTGAAAAAACCGGAGGATTCTAGCCACAACCTTAATATTTTCTGACGACCACTCCCCAACAATAAGAGCATCATCAGCGTAAAGGAAATGAGAAATCACCGGGCCCCCATTAGGTAACTTAATCCCCTTCAATCTCCCAGCATCACACGCTTTGGCGATCATGCAGGAAAAAGCTTCCATGACTATTAGGAAAAGAAAAGGCGACAAAGGATCGCCCTGTCTAATACCTTTGGAACAATGGAATTCAAATGTAGGCGAACCATTTACCAATACCGAGGATCTAGCCGAGACCAACACCCCTTTGACCCATTTCACCCAGGCGGGAGAGAAACCCATTTGATCCATCACATCGGCTAGCCAAAATTTTTATGCCTACTTTTTATTCAATTTAAAGGTCTCCTAGGATTCCTAAATAAAATTTTATACCTTAAACCAAGAGAAACATGATTTAGTCAACATAGTAGCAAAATAGCAAGGGTTAGATAGTACAGTGGCTAAACTTGACCCTTACAAATAACCAAGGGACTCAAATTGTCACATACCCTTCAAACCTCGCATTACCATTCGGGTAAAAAAGGATCCGAGACCGACAAACAAATACAACAATCTTAACCCCACCAGTTCATCCAATTAGGGTTTTACATTGGCAAAAACAACATCTACAATGGGGAAATCAAAAACCTCAGGGAAAGGAAATAAAACATGGACATCGAACCAGCAAAGACGCCCTTTCCGGCGGCTCTCTCTTCTTCGTCGACAAATTCAGAGGTTAACTACTAACTGAAATCTTCTTGTTGCTGTTTCTTATAGCATAATGAAATTTATTTGATTGTTATTATTATTTATTAATGGGTGTTATGTTTTTCAGGTGATCATGCTGTAAAGAAAAGAAAGGTAAAAATTTCACATTTATATATTGCATATGTTGTATACCTGTTTGGTGATGCGGTTTTATTTTTAGTTATGGAATGTATCAATTCTGTGACAGTTAAGAGCAAAATTAAGGCAGAAATAGGCACAGTTTGTATTGATAGGGATGAGGAAAAATTACAGAGTAAAGAGATGGGAAAACAGAGTCAACAACTGACAATGAAGATGCCTAATCCACCTCACCCTACCCTCTACTTATTGTGTAACCATATTCTGTTATTCTCTATGACCTGGCATTCTTCATACGTAATGCGATTGCTCCGTCTTGGCCCAATGGGTTCTGTTGGCAGCCCATTTGTTTGATTATCTTGTTGTCCATGATCTGTTGTAGCTGGCCCATTCATAACATTACTCCCCCCATTCACTGGCACCTTGTCTTCAAGGTGAAGACTATTGTTATTCCTGCTGTGGAAGTTGAGCCGCTTGGATGCTCATACAATCCGTCATCTCAAAGTCATCAGGTCACATGGTTCTATATTACTTAATTATTTATATATGGTTATGTACTTATGTTCATTTAGTGGCATGTTATAATTGTCCACCCTTTCATTTGTTGCATAATACTTGCTGCTTTTTTTTCTGCAGGATTCATTGGCTCAAGCTGTTGCAGATGAAATGCAGAAAGTTCATATGAAAGAATTGCGCCCTGCACCTGTTCCTCCAACTGTTGATGGGGGAGTTATTGATGAAGAAGATGTGGGTATCTTATATTTTCTGCATCTACTATATGTTTTTGGGTTTAGGTTCGTCTAGTTACCCGTGTCAATTGGATCCCTAATGTTGGAAATTTTTGCAGATGTATTTTCTAGATGTGGATAATGAGAGTGATGATGATGTTGAGGGGAAGGATGCTGATGATAATGACGATGCAGATCTTGAGAAGAGGTATGCCTGTTTTTTTAAATCGTTTATGAGTTGATGTTGTCAGAACAAGGTGACATGATTTTATAAAATGACTTCACATGTATGGTTTTGGTTGACATTGGGTTCTAATTGTTTTGGATGCTCCATTGTCGAATTATGGGGTGAGACATAGGACATCATCATAATCGAAAAAACTGTTTATGATCAGAAGTGTTTTTTTTTTTTAATAATTCATAGACAGGCTTTGCTTACCCAAATATTACAAACAGAGCATCAGTATCGGGAGTGATTAATCCCATTGTATTAACCAAACAGGCAAACAAATGCTTAAAGTATTCATTCATAGTTTCATACCCATAGTGATTCCTGACTGGAGTGACTGCAAACCAAACACAAACTGAGTCTAAGTTATCATTTGATAACACTTGTATTTGTTATACATATTTTATTTCTTTTTTGTATTGAGAGTCGTGATTCTAGTTTGACAGCAGAACGAATAAATGTTTAATGACATAACTTTAGCACAAAAAACAAGAACTTTTGAATTAAAAATAGGAAATGTTCTCTACTATATTTCGGAAACATAAAAAATCAATCTTATAGTCTGTGTTTAAAAAAGCGCGCTTCAAGCGCGCGTGAAGCGATGAAGCGCTGGAAAAAACGCTTTTTTGGGTCTGAAGTGTTACATTACGTGAAGCGATGTGAAGCGAGCTTTAAGCGGCGAAGCGATGAAGTTGTGAAGCGACGCTCCAGCCAATCAGATCACCATTTGGGCCATTTTTTAAGCCCAACAGTCTTTACAAGGTACATATCGACCTTATATCGACGATATAGCGACTTCCTATGTGAAATCCGGCAACAAATTCCGGCGACGGAGTTGCTTTCAGCCGGAAACCAGGAAGAAGGGGGAAGAAGAAGAGAGATGCTGAGAGCGGCTGCGTATCTGCCTTTTAGGCTTTTAGGGTTTTTATAAGTTAAGGTTTTTAAACATTTAACCCCTCTATCTTTCATTAGTTTACATTCAGTCCCTGAAACTTCTAACTTTTTACTTAAAAAGTGTAAAGATAGTTTGTCTATTTAAACATTTAACCCCCTCTATCTTCAGTAGTTTACATTTGGTCCTTAAACTTTTTAATTTATGCATAAAAGTACAAAATTAACATTATAAAATAGTAAAATACATATATATAATATGGATAGTTATTTTTTATACATATATATAAAATTAACATTATATATAATATGGAGCGCTTCGTATACGTGAAGCTCTCGCTTCGCGCTTCAAGCTTCGCTTAAAGCTTTTGGAACCAAAACGCTTCGGAGCGCTTCGCGCTTTTTTAAACCAAGCTTATAGTTTTGGAAATCGTTTGTTCTTGGCAAACTGCAAATGTTTGCAAGACAGCTTGCTTTCTGGTCTATGAATGGGCGGCGGAAGCTTGTTATGGTGACTTGATTTTTGAGGTTTCATGAATGCTGGACATCAATATTGCCCGTTCTAACCCGTTCTTAGCTTTAGAAACAACCCATTCTAACCCTTTCTCAATTCCAGAACAACCCATTCTAACCGATTTCTAAATTTACTCGTTTTAATTCTAACCCGTTCTTAATTTTACCCAGGACCGAAATGACCCAGGAGGTCACTTTAATGACCCATCATGACCCAAAATTAGGTTTACGGGTAACCTTTGCCAGGTATAATTTTTAGCGTGAAGTTGATGGTATCTTGTTTGAATTGTTTGACTAATTTACATTTCAGGTTTGAGCCTGCACTTGTTCAAGTGTTGTTACCTGAAGAAATTAATGGTTCTTTAAGGAAGCTGAAGGTATGCAGTTCTTACAACTAGGGCTTGCTTTAATGCAGTTGTGAACGGGATGTTCTGAAGTTATGACTGGTTTAACTACCTTTTGGACGTTAACGGCAATGTATGTATGTTGGTAACTACCAAAGATTGTTCTCATTGTAGGCATGTTGTACCCTAGCTAGAGACTGATACAGGAGTTTTGAGAAAAGAGGAATAATCCTCCCTACAGCGAAGAGTGGCAGGTATTATTGCATACCCGTTAAAAAGGATTTCTATTCATTAATATTTCTCAAATCAAATCTTAATTGGCATTTGATGTTTTGATCAT
Source organism: Helianthus tuberosus (assembly GCA_030545235.1). Classification (NCBI taxonomy): domain Eukaryota; kingdom Viridiplantae; phylum Streptophyta; class Magnoliopsida; order Asterales; family Asteraceae; genus Helianthus; species Helianthus tuberosus. Next base: position 187,587,375 of record CM060430.1, on the reverse strand, counting down.
GGTGTTCTGCAGCCTGTTTATTAACAGTTTTCTGAATTTATGTGTACAGGAAATAGAATTATGTCCGAGAACTGCATGAATGGCTGGCAATTAAGCGACAAAAAAGAGATGAACATGCCAGTCAAAGTGATTAAAACTAGGGGTGCAAACGAGCCGAGCCGAGCCAAGCCCGAGTTCGACCAGGCTCGAGCTTGAGCTCGATTAACTTATGAGAGCTCGGGCTCGAGCTCGGCTCGATTCGAGCTTTGTTTTCAAAGCTCGAGCTCGGCTCGGGCTCGGCTCGTTTATTATCTATTAATTAGTATATTAAATAAAAATAATATAAATAATAGACTTTTTAAGCTCGCGAGCTCGATAAGTGAAGCTCGGGCTCGTTTACTAAATAAGCTTATTTTTAGGTTCGAGGTCGGCTTGTAAACAAGTTAACATAAGCTCGGCTCGACTCGGCTCGTTTACACTAAGGCTCGATAAAGCTCGACGAGCCTAACGAGCTTCACATGCGAGGCTTGAGCTCGGGCTCGATAAACAAACGAGCTTTGTTTTTAGGCTCAAGCTCGGCTCGGGCTCGATAAGGCTCGACTCGTTTCGAGCTTTTTCTCGAGCCCATCTCGAGTAGCTCGCGAGCCGCTCGGCTCGTTTGCACCCCTAATTAAAACGCTGCTCAATCTTTTTTTAGCTAACGATTTTGTATTCTAGTTAATTTCTTAACCTCAAAAGCTCTGCATGTTTTGTTTGTTTGTTAATCCTCAAAAGCTATCTATCATTAAAAGATCTTACATAGAAGACGTAAAAAGAGTTCTGTTTTTTTTATGGGTCGATCAAGATTGGATTAATATTTGCCTTAGTTTTTATATTATAATTGCCCAAAATTTCTTCACTTTGTATAATCTCATCCAAAAATGCATACATTGGTTGCTACAGTAACACGTCTTGGTGTATTAACTTTTATTTTTCTTAACTATATAAAAGTGAAATTAAGTTTTCCTTTTATGAACTTTTTCATTAACTATTCACTTCAAATAATTTATTTATTGCTTCTAACTACCTTTTCCGTTCGCTTATTCTAGTCTGGAGCTAATACAGTTAAAAAAAGACAAAAATAGGTTTCATTTGGTTAAGAGTAATTAGTTGTATAAATTGTTATTAAGTTACTAGGTACTACTCATATTACCCTAAAGTCTTAAAGTACAAAGTCGGTGGCATACGCCACCGACATGCACCTGCCCATTTCCCTTTTTCACTCATGCCACCGACTTTCTCTCCGATTTTCTTATATACACATTCATACTGCCATCCTATAGATGTAAACACACAAAAACACACACTTTTCTTCAAACTATCCAAATCCCCGTCGAAGCAAAACACCGATTCTTTCTCCTCTCTCCACCGTAAACCGCCCTAGCCGCCGCTATCTGAAAAAGTACACACGATTCTCAGGTCAATTTCTTCAATTTCAATTCAACTTACTACTGTTTGATCATCCTTTTGCCATTAAATTTGAATTGAATATACTCTAGAATAATCTCGATTCGCAATAATAGTTCCGTTTCCTTCTCGTAAACTTTCAACTTTTCTAAATCTCTCACCACCGCCGGTACGGTTATGTTTTCGAATGATTACGGCGGTGAATTTGTTGGTTCGAATTGTTTATTAATCGAGTTAAATTATCGTTTTCTAAGCAATTTTTATAAGATTGATGTTGTAGATATTATTGTGTAGTGATTAATTAGGTTAGGTTTTAGTTTCAGTAGTGTTACTGTGATATTTTGTTGCTGAAAATGATGCATTTTGTGGTGTTAATGACTTTTAATGCAATTGTAACTAGATTTGATATGATTTTAGATTTGCTATATGTGTTTAGAGAATTTCACAAACAAACCGTTGACGATACGGAGGTACGCGTCGAGAACTTCTCGACGCACCATTCCGATATACTCATGCGGTTTCAAAGTCCGCCCGATATCGACTGCCATGTTCGAAGGCGATATCATCTTCATCTTCGTAACGCGGCGGTTTAACAGCAAACTTTTCATTGTTTATTCTTAACTTTTGAGCGAACTTAATAATTCACCTTTTCTTTCCGTTTAAAATAATTTTATATTGGTTCGGTAGCTAGGTACTTTACCCTAATAATATAGAAAAATTGTTTTTTCTCTGAATTATAAACAAAATTAAAAAATAGTGTCCTAAAAAAGTTCAACTGTTTAAGTTGACAAAAAGTAAGTTTGAACGGTAAAAACTACAAAGCCGTAACATTAACTAATAAAGTACTAAACCGTGGAATTGTTACCAAGTGCAGTGTAGTTGTGATCAGTTTGCTTGCTGGACACAGAAAGCTGCAGGTGCGTAGCACTTAATGCAGCGTATACAGCCATTGAGGCGCTGCACTCAATGGAACGTATATGGCGGCGCTGCGTTCGCCTTACGTTGCGACTGCTTAGCGAAAAATTCAGGTGGTCGGGCGCCCCTCCCAGCCCCTTGAAAGCTACGTCACTGTGCATTAATACAGCTGCGGAAGTGCTCGCTCCGACTGCGCTCGATACAGCGGCTACGCTCGATGTGCCGGCTATGCTCGATGTGCCGGCTATGCTCGATGTGGCGCTACGGCTGCGCTCGCTACTGCGATGTTGCGGTTGTCATCGCGACTGCGCTAGATACGGCGTTGTGGCTACGCTCGCGGCATGTTGTGGCTGTGCTTGATGTAGCGTATACGGCAATGTATGCGTAAATTGTCTACAGACCTGATATTTCTACCTTAAACATATGATTTTGGGTTGTTATGGGTCAATTTTAAGACCTACAGGGTCATTATGGGCATGGCTAATGTGAGGAACGGGTTCAAATAGGTGTAATTTAGTTTGTGTGATATATATACATGCATATAAAATTTTATATTACAAAAATACTTATTAAATAGTAATTATTATATAAGTTTGCGTGAACCAATATTAGAGTTAAGCTTTGTTCAGGTAGGTATATTTGAATATTTTTTTAACAGCAAACTTTTCATTTTATCTTGAGAGCAGCTATGTGAATTTTGAATTGTCTATTCTTAACCTTGAAGATCAATATAGTTATTAGATCCATTTCAAAAGATGACATATACCTCTATATGTATATAAGGCTATTACTCTTATTTCAGTTTTCTTAATGTTTACGCCAGTTACACTTTACCAGAATTGATAAACTTTTAGGTGACTTTTGGTCCATAACTCAGTTGATCTCACGGATTGGAAACTTCAAACCAAAGGGTCATCAGTAAACATTTAATAACTTTTTCAATCAGGTCAATATTTCCATTTATATGACTATGCATTTAGATCAATTTTAAGGTTTTATCAACACGTGCTAATTTATGCTGTAAAATAAGTCATATAAAAGATTAATATAGTATGAATCTGATAAATATGAATGGTTATCCTTATAATGTTCAAACTTAAACACAAGTATAAAAGCATCTCCAACAATGCTTAATACACCACAAACCGTAACCATAAACACAAATGTCATCTCCAACGCAACGCATCGCGCCGCATCGCGCGCGGGCACAATCCCTAGTTCATAAATGAACATGCTATATGTCGACCTAAAGCACAACATGATTTTAAGTAGGGCCAACGCTACATGACACAAATAAGTATACTAGTCGGGTTAGGGTTGAAGTATTCAACCTGCCAAGCTAGGACCCATCAACCTGCAAACCTGACACGATTGATACCCTACCGGTAGTTAATATGCATTATTCATTTATTTGAAAAAACCCCACGCCTAGACGCCCATGTTAGACCTCATCGATCTCGATCTTAAACACATGTATAAGTTCATATTATTCACAGGGGCGGATCTACTTGGGTGTCAGAGGTTGCCCGGGATACCCCTCAACTTCTTGTCGAAGTGCAATTTTCTTTTTTATCCTCGTTTCATTTATTGGGGATACCCTTGAGCACATATTAGGACACCCCTGAGTATAGACAAGGATGAGTTGCAATGCAATTTTCCGGTCGTCAAAATCTAAAATTTCCGGTTGACAAAAAGTTGCAGCGGCATGGTTAAAAATTGAAGAAGATGAAATGATGTATTTTAATTAATATGAGCATCGAAAACTTAAAACACCCTCCTGAAAAAGTAAAAAGTAACATCCACCAATATAGTCAAACTACATTAAATATTTAGTTTATTAATTAATTTATTTAATCATTTACTTTATTTAATTGAATGCAAACTTTTTTTTTTTTGGTATTTTGTCTACTTATCAATTTATCTACGTCTTAGATTTTTACTTAATTATGATAAGTTTTCAGTTTTTTGTTGTTGTTGAAGATATCTTTATTATATACTAAATAATACATATAAAAATTTTAAAACATTTAAAGTTTATAGAGAATTTTTATTAATAACTAAATGTTAATTATAAACCTTCTAAATAACATTTAAAGTTTTATAGAGAACTATTTGATAACGTTCTTATGCGTGGCACACCCATTAATAGAAAAATGATAAGTAACATATGCTTTAATAAACAAAATTATATTTGGATTTTATAATTAAATTGTTTTTATTCTCTCACCTTATTAGGGAGTAATACTATATTAAAAGTATGGATTAAGAAAGGTTAATTAACACTTTTCCTTTCAAAATAGTTTCACAGCACACGTATCTATACAATTAATGTGTAATTTAAATTATATCTTATGTCAAAATATCATATTACACTATACTGATTGTTTAATATTTTTTTATTGAACTCGTGTAATACACGAGAGTGTATAACCTAATAATTATATATATAGGAGCCGTATAGAGCCCCTACTGGCTCTCAAATTCTCAGGGATAATCCTAGGTGAAAGAAAAATTTTAGGGTCAATTCTTACTAGCCGCACCGGGCCACTAAGAGCCCTCGAATTCTTAGTGGCAGTTATAGATAAAAAACAATGGGATACCCCTAAATTATTTTTCTAGGTCCGCCACGACTGATTATTCATATATATGTATTTTGTGATTATCAAAGATCCCATGCTCGTTTTGTATGTTGTGAGTATTTGTCGGCTTTCTGCAGCGTTTTCGCATACAATAATTTAGACTTTTTGGAGTGTTCTCACATACAAGACTTTCTGGAGTGTTTTCACATACAAGACTTTCTGGAGTGTTTTCACATAGACTTTGCAATTATCCTTATTTGTTTAGTATGTGTAGTTTAAAAAATATATATACTATATGGACGTGGTTTTATTTGATTTTAACCAACAAATTAAACTTATTTTTCAAAATTCTTTAACACATTATACTTTTCTTTTTGAATTTTTTATTATTGCCCTTTGCATAGCAAATTCAAACTGAAATCGCTTGAGTGGGTACCTCTTTTTACTTTTACTTTTCAATCAAAGCCTGTGTTCATGTGATTTTTTCTTGGCTCGAGTGGCCAATCAACATATTAGCAGCTTGCTCTAATTCTCTGTTAGTGTTTTCCTTTTTTGCTAGATGGTTTATTCAAATTTGTTTTCGGTATAAAAGATTCAATAATGCGTAGGACTTGCAGTCATCATGCATTGAATAGTAAGTGACATTCTGAATCAGTAAACATATAAACAAAAATCACTTATCCACATATTTCATATCAATATGAGTTCATTAAGAACCACATAGACACATAGTGACCAATGACCATAAGTATTATTATATAAGTTTCGGAGTCTTGGTTTATCTGTCATCTCCTATATTCATTCCTCCTTAAATCTTCAACACCAGCTAGTAATAATGCTCTTGTCTAAACCAGAATCAGTCTTGGTTGTTGCTCTTGTCATACATATTATTGGAGCAGTCTATGGTTCGAGTGCTGAGTCAGACCATCTTTCATTACTGGAAATCAAATCCAAGATTACAGATGACCCTCAAGGTGCTTTGACATCTTGGAATGATTCCCTTCCTTTTTGCCAGTGGAGAGGAGTGACATGTGGTCGCCTCCACCCAAGAGTCACAATGTTGAAGCTACCAGACTTGGGTTTAGTAGGCTCTTTATCTCCTTATATTGGTAACATGAGCTTCCTCCGTTACATTAACTTTTCCACCAACCAACTTCATGGAAGTATCCCTCATGAGATAGGTCAATTACACCGATTACAGGTATTATCCCTTCCCAAGAATATGTTCACCGCAAAAAAAAAAAAAAAAAAAAAAAAAAAAAAAAAAAAAAAAAGAATATGTTCACCGGGGAAATCCCAGCCAACATGTCAAGTTGGCCAAAACTGTCATTCCTTAACTTAAAAGATAATAACCTATCTGGGAAAATTCCAAATGATTTTAGTTCTGAGTCAGTAATAACTATCATAGCCTTATCCAACAATGACCTCACTGGTGGTATTCCACCATCCATAGGCAATCTTACATCTCTTGAAATACTCGCTCTACAAGGTTGTCAGCTAGGAGGGATCATTCCTAGTTCCTTCAATCAATTGAAAAACTTGCGAAAAATAGGTCTGGGAGAGAACGGCTTCCTTGGTGCATTTCCTTCGTTTTTATTTAACCTTTCGATGTTAGAAATAATAAGTTTGACAAAAAACCAACTTCATGGTAGTCTACCCTCCAACTTATGTTTGAGTCAGCCCCATCTCACGTGGATAACATTAGGGGGTAATAACTTCAATGGATTCCTTCCACCGTCAATATCAAATTGTTCAGACGTGGAAATCCTTGATTTTTCTTATAATTATTTAAAGGGGGAAATAGGTATTGATTTTGGAAGACTACAACATCTTAGGGGACTATCTCTTGCTGTCAACAATTTTGGAAGCAAGAATCTTGATGACATGAATTTCTTTTCTTCTTTGTCCAACTGCACCAATTTGGAAGTTATAGATATTGACATGAACCAATTAGGAGGGGTGCTCCCAAATTCACTTGGGAACTTCTCATCCAAACTGTCTTACCTAGCGTTGGACAGTAACCACCTCTCAGGTAGCATCCCTTCATCAATAGGCAATTTGTTAGGCCTAAACTCATTTTCTTTAAGTGAAAACAACTTTACAGGCTTGATTCCTGAAAGCATTGGCAAGCTTCAAAACCTGCAAATACTATATCTTTTTGACAACCATTTCTCTGGGGTTATTCCAAGATCTATAGGAAACTTGTCACTTTTAACTAAAGTAGCATTTAGTAGAAATAGTTTGGAAGGCACTATACCCTCGACTATTGGGAGATGGAAACAAGTTATAGATTTGGAACTTTCTGGAAATAAGCTAAGCGGGTGTGTACCTAAAGAGCTATTCCAACTGACTTCACTTTCCATAGTACTAGATCTGAGTCAAAACAATCTATCTGGAGTGCTTCCACAAGAGAGAGAAGAGAGCACCTAAAGAGCTATTCCAACTGACTTCACTTTCCAACTATGTACTTAAAGAGCTATTCCGCTGGAACTTGCGAATGCTTTCTGTACGTGCTATTGTAGCAGTTTCGCTATGTTCCACTGTTGCGGGTTTGGGCCTTTTTTGGTTTGTCTTGTTTTACTGTCATATAAAAAAGAAGAGAGATAAACAATCAGAAGCAAGATTGTCTGAATCTTTTGAGAAGATATCATATGGAAGGCTTTTCAAAGCAACGGAAGGGTTCTCTGCAGAAAATCTGATTGGTACAGGTAGCTTTGCTTCGGTTTACAAAGGTGTTTTTGATGAAAATGGCTTCACTGTGGCAATCAAAGTACTAAACCTTCTACGCCGAGGAGGTTTTAAGAGCTTTATGGCTGAGTGTGAGGCCTTGAGAAACATTCGTCACCGTAACCTGGTGAAGGTCATAACGGCTTGCTCAAGTATCGATTTCCAAGGCAATGATTTCAAAGCTTTGGTGTACGATTTCATGCCTAATGGGAATCTGGAGAGCTGGTTGCATTCTGTAGATCGTACCTTAGATCTTGTTCAAAGAATCAGTATCATCAAAGATGTGGCTTGTGCTCTTGATTATCTCCATTGTCGTTGTGGAAATGTTATCATTCATTGTGATTTGAAGCCGAGCAACATATTAATGGATGCGGATATGGTTGCTCATGTTGGAGATTTTGGTCTGGCGAAAATACTTTCCCTTGAAGAAGGTTCTTATGCAAATGCGAGTAGCTCAAGTATCATTAGAGGAACCATTGGGTATGCACCTCCAGGTAATTTATGATTACTAGTCCATTAGACTGTTTTTTTGGTTATACAATACAATATACTCTAATTAAATAAGTTGCAGAATATGGGCTTGGAAATGAAGTGTCAACCAGTGGGGACATGTATAGCTATGGGATCCTATTGTTAGAGATGCTGACAGGGAAAAAACCTGTTGATCCAATGTTTGATGGAGGGCTAGGCCTGCATTCCTATGCTAGGAGTGCCTTGGCTGATGGTTGTGTGCTTCAGATTGTGGATCCAATGCTTCTAAGTGAGGATGTCAATGAAAATAGTTTGATTTCACTAGTAAAAGTCGGTGTGCAATGCTCTTATGAGTCTCCACAAGATCGAATGGATATTGGGACTGTTATTCACGAGCTCTTTGGGACAACATTTGCAAGTAGATCTTGATTTGTCAAACACCCACGATGCAAGTGGTGCGTCCTGAAAAGCTAGCTAGTTTGTTGTTTGATAATATTGTATTAAATTAATCCGGGTGTGTGTGAACATTGCTTTCTTATCTGTACAAGTGCTTGCTTTCTTCCATATGAATCAATAAACGAGTTATAATGTTTTTTGTGCCAAATCCGAAAGCATTTTGTCTTTTATATAATATTAAGTTATTAACTATATCGTACGGTTTAAATCTATATTTTTCTTTGCAATTTTCATCAAAATCCTACGTTAACACCTGCATCTATAGCACTTGGTGAATGAACCAATAAATGTTGATTAAAGTTATTTTTGAAGTAAAAGTTCTACAGCAGAAATTGAGGTAATGGCCTTCTTTTTATTCACATTTGAACATACAACAATAATAAATAATTTATCATTAACGCTACTTTAAAAGACAACAATTGCCACCAAAATTTGCTACCACAAAAAACTGTAGCAAAATAAGTAACAATTTTCCATGGAAGTACACTAATACTTATTTTTGTTGGAAAATTGGTAGAAAAAAACTAATTTTTCGTATTTGCTTCTAGGGGTGAGCAAATGGTACCGGTGCCCGGTCCCGGTTCGGAACCAGTACTGAATTTCCCTAAGCAATTTGATTTTTGGTAGGGGTGAGCGTTTTTAACCACCCGACCCAACCCGAGAACTACCCGACCCAAGAACTGCCCAACCCAAGAACCGAGAGCCTTGTATAATCATACCCGATTTAATACCCTAAAGTATCGGGTCGGTTTCGGTTATTTAATAGTCTGGGTATATCGGTCCGGAGCAGAATACCCGACCCGACTCTTTACTACATCTTTGAATCTTTTCCCACATTAATTAAAAGCCCCTGTTACACAAACAACATGAACGATCAGCGGCATTCAAGCCTATAACTAGGGTGTATTGTTAAGAATCTAATTGTGGATTACATGTTTCTTGTCTATTGATTTAGCATTAGAGTTAGTACCTTGCTAGTACCTTATCAATTGAAGAATTAAGAAGAGAAGAAGCAGCTAATAAGTTGAATGAAGTTTAAGTGCATTCAATTGTAACTTGCAAGTCAAAAAGGAATTCGATTGATTGAATGATTCGGTTGTAATATTGATTAGGTTAAGAGATTAATTTTTAATCACTAATGGACCCAAGCAATGTCGAGAATGATATACTATATTGTATTTTTCGGTTCGGTTACTTCATTCTCGGGTTTCTTTGCCTTTTTGGGCCAGAACCGTCCCGACCCAACCCGACCCGAATTTTGGTCGTAAACAGAACTGATATACTACCCTACATGCTAAAGTACGGGTGGGGTTCGGTTAGTTAATGGGTCGGTTCTCGGTTCTTTTGGGGTCGACCCTAAAAATGCTCACCCCTAATTTTTGGTACCGATTTAGTACCAACATTTTACGTTTTCAACGGAAATACACTAAACACCCACCTCCCCCCCCCCCCCCCCACACACACACAACCCAAAAACCTAAACACCCCCCCCCCCCCCCCAAAAAAAAAAAAAAAAAAAACAAGCTAAATGCTAAAAATTAAACCATAAAGCTAAACCTCAAAACTAAATGATTAAAAATGTTTTTTTTAAACAGTTAAATCGCTAATTTAAAAAATTAAAAATTCATTTTTTAAATAAAAATTCTGATTTTTAAAGAATTTTTTTAAAAACAATATTGTGTTTTTTTTAAGCTTTTTTAAGTAGTTTTGGTTGTGCTCATATTGTTTCTCATGGTTCTCGCAATAAACAGTGGTTCCTAAGTGATTCTTACCCTATATATATGTATAGGATCAGGTTCAAAACGAGAACCACTCTTGAGTTGAGAGAACTCGTGAGCACACCACTTCCAGTGAGAGTTTTCTGACCAAAATTTCAAAGGTAGAGCAATACGAACAAGCCTCCCTATGAAAAAAAAAAAATTCACGAGTCATTTTTTTTTTTGCCACCTGTAAAAATTATTTACCCCCCCCCCCCCTCCGCGTAAATCACTGTAGCGATCCGTGGGGAGTGAAACTACCATGGTAAAAAAATGGAAGGAATTTTTTTCACCCTTGGAAAGCTAATTTTTAAAAATGATTTTTGGTGAAAAAAAATTCAAAAAAAATATTTGGAAGTCGAGTTCCTACGAGTTCTCTCAACTCAACCAGTTCTCATATGAACCATCCCTATATATATATAGGATCCCGCTAAAATAAGAACCACCTCCAGTTGTAAGAACCGCGAGAACCACTCTCAAACAATCACATTATGCTAACTAAAAGGGTGTTTTGGTCTTTTACCCAAAATGTCTAATCTCTCACCTTCTCTCTTCATTAATTCCACCAGAAATGTTTGTCATCTTTTTAATTGTCTCTCTCATCTCTCATCACTAATACAAATTGTAGACCTTCATTTTTGAAACTCATACATCTCTCTCCTAACTGATGAAGATAATCTTCATCATCTTCACTGATGAAACTGTCACCCTCCTTCTCCGGCGAACCCCCCACTCCTACTTCGGCGACCCCCCCCCCACTCCTACTCCGGCGACCACCGCCGCCATCATCCCCGCTTCGATTTGGGGGTAGTGAGCTCCGATTTGATGTTGTGGTTGTTGGTGTCCCGATCTATGATGTTGGTGTCCTTCACCCCCTAATCTCTCTCTCTCAAGATTGTTCTAACACCATACATGTTACGGTGGTGGTTGGTCGGCGGCGGTGGTTCTAACAGTAGGTTAGTGGGTTAGTGGCTGGTGGTGGCGGTTCGACGGCTGGGTAGTGGTGGGTCAACGACAGGTGGTGGTGTCTGAACTAGCATCGATGGTGGTGGTGGTTCAACGTCTGGCTGTAGTGGGGTCGTACAGCACCGCCCCTTTCATCCATTTATGGGTTTAGTTGATTTTTCTGGTGATTCTTGGTCTGTGTTCATGATATGTGTTCTTGAATGATGATGATGATGATACCGATGGTTTTTTGGTATGTGTTCTTGATTTTTTCTGGGTTTAGGTGATTTTTCTGGTGATTCTTGGTCTGTGTTCATGATATGTGTTCTTGAATTTTGGTCTGGTGATTCTTGGTCTGTGTTCATGATATGGGTTTAGTTGAATTTTTGGGACTTTGTGATTCTTGATGATTGGCCCAAAGGTTCGATTCGTTTCTGTTTTGATTGGGGTTCTTTGATTCAAAAAGTTTGGGTTTTTTTTCTGCTTGAAGTTTGGTGTGTTTTGATGATTTTGGTGGGGTTGTAAAAAATAGTGGTTGAAGTGGGTTTTGATATGTTGTGGGTTTTGATTTGTGATATTTGAATCTGTGGGTTTTGATACGATCGATTGGGTGGCGATAATGCAAAAAAAAAAAAAAAAAAAAAAACGTAGATTTTGATGACGATGGCGCGGCAATGACGGCGGAGGGTAGGTTTTTTGATCCTGCAACCCCACTTTTGCAGCCTCTTGATTATCGGATAATCTGAGCCATTTTTTTTTCGAGATACCCTTTGTTTTTTATGTTTGTTGGGTTTTTATATTTTTTTGAGGCGTCGATGATGATAGCAATCTATCTGAGACACCTACCGAGTAGCGATTTTCTGGGTGCGTTCGTTTTGTTTAAAAAACTTTTAGATAAAACGTAAAACGTAAAAAGTTTTACGTAGAACGTAAAACGTTTTACGTAGAACGTAAAAAGTTTAACGTGAAACGTAAAAAGTTTAACGTGAAACGTAAAACGTAAAAAGTTTTACGTAAAACCCGTAAAAAACGTAAAAAGTTTTACGTAAAACGTAAACTGTAAACTTTTTATCGTAAAACGTAAACTTTTTATCGTAAAACGTAAAAACGTAAAAAGTTCTACGTAAAACGTAAAACGTTAAGCGTAAAAAAGATTTTGTTAAAAAAAAGTTAAACCGTAAACTTTTTAACGTAAACCGTAAACTTTTTATCGTAAAACGTAAAAACGTAAAACGTTAAGTGTAAAAAGTCTTACGTAAAACTTTTTAACGTAAAGCATAATTTTTTTACGTAAAACGTAAAACGTAAAAAGTTAAACGTAAAACTTAAAACGTAAAAAGTATTAAAAGTTAAACGTATAAAGTTTAAAAAACGTCAAAAAAAACGGCGCGTTAAAACGACGTGTAAAAAAACGTGCAAAAAACGGTGTGTAAAAAAACGTGTTAAAACGACGCGTTAAAAAAACGTGTAAAAAACGACGCTTTGAAAAAACGGCGCGTAAAAACGGAAAACGTAATTTTTTAACGTAAAACGGAAAACGTAACTTTTTTAACGCAAAATGTAAAGTTTTTAACGTAAATGAAAGCGCGTTTAAAAAACGACGCCCGAAAAAGACGGGCGTAAAAAAAACGGCTCTTCAAAACGGTTTTTTTTAAAAAAAATCTTAAAAAAAATTATCATAAAAACTTGATTCCAAAATATTGTTTAACAAAAAAATCTGTTTCTAAATAAAAACTAATTAAGTCAAAAAGTAATTAATGAATAGGTCAAAAAAGGTAATTAAAATTTAATATATGTAAAAAGACAAAACAAAGTAATTTTACTAATATACCCTTTAACAATAAAATATTAAAGACATAATAAGACAAAACAAAGTAATTTTACTAAAATACCCTCCACCACGCGCACGTGGTCAAAAATACAAAGGCGGCTCTGCGAGCGTGCGAAGTGCAAAGTGCGCCATCAAAGCGCCACATTGCGCCTCATCGCCCACGCCACGCGCGCGCGCGCGTGAGCGTGTGCGAGTTAGGGTGCTCCGCACCCTTCGCGAGGACACTAGTGTGTGCTTCCATGAAACAATAAGGATGGAGAGTTCCACCTTAAATACCCATTTAAGTTCCATCTCTCCTCCTATGTGGGACAAGGTGCTACTTTCCCTTTTGTTTCAGCATTGAATGTTCCAAACACCCAACTTTGAGCATCGATATCTCATTCATCTTAGCTCGGTTTTGGACGTGGTTTAGTTCGTTGCGAAGGTCTTCCAACATAGAACACAAACCCACAAATAAATATATAAAACCCGCTCATTTTATTATATTTATTTCTAGTCCAAAATAGGAAAAAATCATTTTCCTATATTTGTGAAAAATGCTATTTTCACCTATTTTTCCAACAGTACGGATATAGAACTAGTTGATAATAGTAGAAAAACCTAAACATTTCAAAACCCATAAATCTTTAAATTTTTGGGATTGGATGTAAGAAAAGAAAAGAAAAGTGAAACCTGGATTCAAGTCGGTTGTGCTTCTGGCTGTAGCGATCTGTTTATTTTTGGTTCCGCCCATCATGACCCATTCACTTTTCTATAATTTAAATATAATGGTCCTGACCCATTGAGAATACATCTTAACCCAAAACAGCCCTCGCATTTTTATTAAGTGTCTAAATCAGCCCAAAAGTATATATGTGGGTCCAGATTGTTAGGTCTAGACAAACCGTTTCGAAAGAGCTATAAAATAAAAATGGTGTTACCATTGAATTAGTTCTTATTTTAAATTATTCATTGCATGAGGTGACATTAAATGGATTTTATGTCAATTAAACGAAACAGTTGTGAAACTAGCAGGAGAACAATAAAAGGAAAAGCAAAGATGGGTTGGAAATTAAGTGACATGGCAATTGATTTTTGGTGGTTTTGATTTCCAACTTTTGTGTATAAAAGTTGCTATATTAGCCTTTGAGAAACACCAAATTGAGCTCTGTTAAAGTTTTGGTATTGATTTTTCTGTTGTATTTAGACATGGGGGTTGGGAAAGTTGTTCGATCGAAGTGGAAATCAGAGATTTAGCTTAATTTAATCAGAAATGGAGAAGGCGGTGAGCTTAGCCCTTGAGTTCAAGTCCAAAGTTAATCATACCTGTACCGACAAGAAAACTCCATGGAACTCACAACACAAACCTGACTCAAGAATTGTGATTTATGTTTGACAGCAAAATGAATAAACGTTGCACACAAAATAAGAAATTTTGAATAAATAATTGGAAATGTGTTTCTGTATTATAAACTAAACTTATAGAAGTAGTATTGTTATAAGTGGAAACATAAAAAAAATCAAATTTACAATTTTGGAAAGAGTGAATTGCATTTTTCATCCTTTAAAGAGTCTCTTCTTTAACTAACGAAATTACATTGAATGTTCTTTATATTGTAGTTTCTCATCGGACGATATCCTTATGGCTTAATCCAGTTAGTTTTTAACGTTAAATCCACCCATATGCTACTCATGTGAGCGCATAAAGGTCTTTTAATATTTACAGGGTCTATTTATGTAAACACCTTAAAATTTTGGATTATCCTTTATAACTTATCTCACTCTCTGACACCAAACGATGTCGTATCAGCAAGATCCACCAATTCCACCGCACCAGATCCTTGCTTTCACCAATCGATCACCAAACGATGTCGTAGCATCAATATCGTATTTCCCCTCATCTTCTTCTTCAATTCGCGACCGTACGATGGGTATTATGAGCATTGTTGGGGCTTTACTGTTCGGCGTATAGGTGCGGTGCTCTTACCGCCGGAACTATGTACTTAATCTGGTCTCTGTTCTGATGAAGGTGGATTTGAAGATGTTGAAGATGATGTCAGCTCTAAGATGACCGATTGTTACATTGCTGTCCTGACGATTAGTAAAGAAGTTCATCCGTTTGCTGATGAAGTTGATGCGATGATATAAATGAAGGTGTTGTTGGTATGTGTTTTGTATGTATAAAAGGATAACTTAATATGCTTTACATAAATTTAGGAATAGTTTTACATTTTAGTCAAGCAGAAATGACATGATTTTTATACATAGAATGTGAGGATTTCATGTTCCAGCTAGAAAAACGAAACTAGATTTGGTTAGCCTAGCACTAATGTTCAAGGTTAATTTCTTTTTGTTGATTTCATGATATATTGGTTAAATTATACCACCTTAATCTGTGATGCAGTTTTTCTCAATTTGTATCTTGTTAAATCTCAACCATGAGAATTATAACGATGCAGAAGCCAAAAAGATAAAACACTTCTCTAAAGATCTTGACAAGTTAACTTGACTAATTGCTTCTTCATTATAGCCGTTTTATTTATCTTACGAGAAAGCGAAAATAGGGGGAATCCTAATCCAATCGCTGATTTTCTCCCAAACCGAGGCAGCGATACTACAAGCAGAAAAAAGATGATCCACCGTCTCAGTATCCTCACCACACAAGATACAATCCACCGAAACAATCGGGATGTTCCTTCTAGCCAACGCCTGCCTCGTAGGTATCCGATCTTGAGATGCTCTCCAGATGAAAATGTCACATTTGGATTTAACCCAACCCCCTTTCCACAGCCTATACCCTTGATTCGAACCGGAAGAACTATAAAATAAAGATCTGAAGGAAGAGGTGGAGTACCGACCTGATCCATCCGGTGTCCATAGCCACTTATCATTGACTTCGGAGGTACTGACTTCATTCAGAACGGACAAACAGTCCGATAATTCAGCAGCCTCGTCTTGATTCAGCAAGGGTCTGGACCAGCACCATCTCCATTGACCACCCGAGCCAACCTTCGGGGCCCTATCCTTAACCAGACAACATTTCTCCTTTTCCAATGCGAACAGCAAAGGCCATTTAATCATCAGGGGAGTGTTCTCAAACCACACATCAATCCAAAATCGGATACAATCCCCTTTACCCAGCACCCCTTTGAAAAGAAGATTAATTCTTTTACCGTCAATAAGCATTTTGGATTCTAAACTCATGATATTTTTCCACACCCTCGTCGAATTAGAATTGGTTGGAAAAAACGACCACCTTATTCTCTTACCGTGGCATGCCGTAATAACTTTCTTCCAAAGACTATCCTCTTCTGACCGGAATCTCCACATCCACTTCGACAAAAGAGCATCATTCGCAAGCTTAAGTTTATTGATTCCAAGCCTGCCAAGCTTTTTAGGCCTGGTGACAATATCCCAGGCGACCCAATTCATTCTCTTCACTTCCTCCGTCCCACCCCAAAGAAAATTCTTTATAAGACTTTCAAGTTTTTCAACCACTTTGCAAGGGACTTTAAAGATGGAAAAGAAATAAACGGGGAGACTTTCAAGAACTGATTTGACAAGCACCAGTCTACCTCCAATAGAAAGAGTACGAGCTTTCCAAATCGAAAGACGATTTTGGAAGATCTTGAAAATAGGGTCCCAATTATTAATTCTATTCATGTTTGCTCCTAATGGAATACCCAAGTAGTTGAAAGGAAAGTCTCCTTTACCACACCCCACCACTTCCGCCATATTAATAATCTCGCTATCATCCACACCCACCCCGAAAAGATTAGACTTATGGAAATTGATTTTCAGGCCCGAACAAGCGTGAAAAACCCGGAGGATTCTAGCCACAACCTTAATATTTTCTGACGACCACTCCCCAACAATAAGAGCATCATCAGCGTAAAGCAAATGAGAAATCACCGGGCCCCCATTAGGTAACTTAATCCCCTTCAATCTCCCAGCATCACATGCTTTGGCGATCATGCAGGAAAAAGCTTCCATGACTATTAGGAAAAGAAAAGGCGACAAAGGATCGCCCTGTCTAATACCTTTGGAACAATGGAATTCAAATGTAGGCGAACCATTTACCAATACCGAGGATCTAGCCGAGACCAACACCCCTTTGACCCATTTCACCCAGGCGGGAGGGAAACCCATTTGATCCATCACATCGACTAAAAAATTCCAGTTGACGTTGGCATACGCCTTCTCAAAATCAATCTTAAACACAGAAGCTTTAACACCCGATCTTCGTAACCAAGACCAAACTTCACTAAGAATAAATGGGCTGTCGAGGATATATCTATCGTTGATGAAAGCCGACTGTGAATCCGATATAACGTTCCCAATGACCTTCTTAATACGGCTAGCCAAAATTTTTATGCCTACTTTTTATTCAATTTAAAGGTCTCCTAGGATTCCTAAATAAAAGTTTATACCTTAAACCAAGAGAAACATGATTTAGTCAACATAGTAGCAAAATAGCAAGGGTTAGATAGTACAGTGGCTAAACTTGACCCTTACAAATAACCAAGGGACTCAAATTGTCACATACCCTTCAAACCTCGCATTACCATTCGGGTAAAAAAGGATCCGAGAACAAACACCCGACAAACAAATACAACCATCTTAACCTCACCAGTTCATCCAATTAGGGTTTTACATTGGCAAAAACAACATCTACAATGGGGAAATAAAAAACCTCAGGGAAAGGAAATAAAACATGGACATCGAACCAGCAAAGACGCCCTTTCCGGCGGCTCTATCTTCTTCGTCGACAAATTCAGAGGTTAACTACTAACTGAAATCTTATTGTTGCTGTTTCTTATAGCATAATGAAATTTATTTGATTGTTATTATTATTTACTAATGGGTGTTATGTTTTTCAGGTGATCATGCTGTAAAGAAAAGAAAGGTAAAAATTTCACATTTATATATTGCATATGTTGTATACCTGTTTGGTGATGCGGTTTTATTTTTAGTTATGGAATGTATCAATTCTGTGACAGTTAAGAGCAAAATTAGGGCAGAAATAGGCACAGTTTGTATTGATAGGGATGAGGAAAAATTACAGAGTAAAGAGATGGGAAAACAGAGTCAACAACTGACAATGAAGATGCCTAATCCACCTCACCCTACCCTCTACTTATTGTGTAACCATATTCTGTTATTCTCTATGACCTGGCATTCTTCATACGTAATGCGATTGCTCCGTCTTGGCCCAATGGGTTCTGTTGGCAGCCCATTTGTTTGATTATCTTGTTGTCCATGATCTGTTGTAGCTGGCCCATTCATAACATTACTCCCCCCATTCACTGGCACCTTGTCTTCAAGGTGAAGACTATTGTTATTCCTGCTGTGGAAGTTGAGCCGCTTGGATGCTCATACAATCCGTCATCTCAAAGTCATCAGGTCACATGGTTCTATATTACTTAATTATTTATATATGGTTATGTACTTATGTTCATTTAGTGGCATGTTATAATTGTCCACCCTTTCATTTGTTGCATAATACTTGCTGCTTTTTTTTCTGCAGGATTCATTGGCTCAAGCTGTTGCAGATGAAATGCAGAAAGTTCATATGAAAGAATTGCGCCCTGCACCTGTTCCTCCAACTGTTGATGGGGGAGTTATTGATGAAGAAGATGTGGGTATCTTATATTTTCTGCATCTACTATATGTTTTTGGGTTTAGGTTCGTCTAGTTACCCGTGTCAATTGGATACCTAATGTTGGAAATTTTTGCAGATGAATTTTCTAGATGTGGATAATGAGAGTGATGATGATGTTGAGGGGAAGGATGCTGATGATAATGATGATGCAGATCTTGAGAAGAGGTATGCCTGTTTTTTTAAGTCGTTTATGAGTTGTTGTCAGAACAAGGTGACATGGTTTTATAAAATGACTTCACATGTATGGTTTTGGTTGACATTGGGTTCTAATTGTTTTGGATATTCCATTGTCGAATTATGGGGTGAGACATAGGACATCATCATAATCGAAAAAACTGTTTATGATCAGAAGTGTTTTTTTTTTTTAATAATTCATAGACAGGCTTTACATACCCAAATATTACAAACAGAGCATCAGTTTCGGGAGTGATTAATCCCATTGTATTAACTAAACAGGCAAACAAATGCTTAAAGTATTCATTAATAGTTTCATACCCATAGTGATTCCTGACTGGAGTGACTGCAAACCAAACACAAACTGAGTCTAAGTTATCATTTCATAACACTTGTATTTGTTATACATATTTTATTTCTTTTTTGTATTGAGAGTCGTGATTTTAGTTTGACAGCAGAACGAATAAATGTTTAATGACACAACTTTAGCACAAAAAACAAGAACTTTTGAATTAAAAATAGGAAATGTTCTCTACTATATTTCGGAAACATAAAAAATCAATCTTATAGTTTTGGAAATCGTTTGTTCTTGGCAAACTGCAAATGTTTGCAAGACAGCTTGCTTTCTGGTCTATGAATGGGCGGCTGAAGCTTGTTATGGTGACTTGATTTTTGAGGTTTCATGAATGCTGGACATCAATATTGCACGTTCTAACCCTTTCTTAGCTTTAGAAACAACCCATTCTAACCCTTTCTCAATTCCAGAACAACCCATTCTAACCGGTTTCTAAATTTACTTGTTTTAATTCTAATCCGTTCAGACCCGTTCTTAATTTTACCCAGGACCGAAATGACCCAGGAGGTCACTTTAATGACCCATCATGACCCAAAATTAGGTTTACGGGTAACCTTTGCCCGGTATAATTTTTAGTGTGAAGTTGATGGTATCTTGTTTGAATTGTTTGACTAATTTACATTTCAGGTTTGAGCCTGCACTTGTTCAAGTGTTGTTACCTGAAGAAATTAATGGTTCTTTAAGGAAGCTGAAGGTATGCAGTTCTTACAACTAGGGCTTGCTTTAATGCAGTTGTGAACGGGATGTTCCGAAGTTATGACTGGTTTAACTACCTTTTGGACGTTAACGGCAATGTATGTATGTTGGTAACTACCAAAGATTGTTCTCATTGTAGGCATGTTGTACCCTAGCTAGAGACTGATACAGGAGTTTTGAGAAAAGAGGATTTCTATTCATACCCGTTAAAAAGGATTTCTATTCATTAATATTTCTCAAATCAAATCTTAATTGGCATTTGGTGTTTTGATCATGGTGTTCTGCAGCCTGTTTATTAACAGTTTTCTGAATTTATGTGTACAGGAAATAGAATTATGTCTGAGAACTGCATGAATGGCTGGCAATTAAGCGATAAAAAAGAGATGAACATGCCAGTCAAAGTGATTAAAACGCTGCTCAATCTTTTTTTACCTAACGATTTTGTATTCTAGTTAATTTCTTAACCTCAAAAGCTCTGCATGTTTTGTTTGCTTGTTAATCCTCAAAAGCTATGTATCATTAAAAGATCTTACATAGAAGACGTAAAAAGAGTTCTGTTTTTTTATGGGTCGATCAAGATTGGATTATATTTGCCTTAGTTTTTATATTATAATTGCCCAAAATTTCTTCACTTCGTATAATCTCATCCAAAAATGCATACATTGGTTGCTACAGTAACACGTTCTTGGTGTATTAACTTTTATTTTTCTTAACTATATAAAAGGGTGTATTAACTTTTTTTTTTCTTAACTATATAAAAGTGAAATTAAGTTTTCCTTTTATGAACTTTTTCATCAACTATTCACTTCAAATAATTTATTTATTGCTTCTAACTACCTTTTCCATTCACTTATTCTAGTCTGGAGCTAATACAGTTAAAAAAAGACAAAAATAGGTTTCATTTGGTTAAGAGTAGGGGGGGGGGGGGGGGGGGGGGGGGGGGGGGGGGGGGGGGGGGGGGGGGGGGGTATTGCACGGACCTTCCCGGCCGCTGGAGTTGATCTCACTCCACAGCTTACCCCGTCCCCAAGGTTGCTGGCGGTGAATACCCCATCCCGAGTCGATCCGTTTCCCCTGTGAAGAGGTGGGTGGGTGGTGCCCATCCCTGGAGTCGAACCCGGGTCTCTATGAAGAGTAGAGGTGGGACTGGCCAACTGGGACACCCCAGTTGGTTAAGTTTTTATCAAGTTCTACATAACCCACTAATCACCTACAATGGTGTTCATTGATTTTACTAAAATTAAGCATGATTTCAACATGTACTTGTCTAGGGTTTACTCCTAGACACTACAATGTTCCTATTTCATCTATATATCACACATGCATCACCAGATTTCGAATTCCCTAAGTTCATGAGAATTTCATTTGGTTAAGAGTAATTAGTTGTATAAATTGTTATTAAGTTACTAGGTACTACTCATATTCATAAATGAACATGCTATATGTCGACCTAAAGCACAACATGATTTTAAGTAGGGCCAACGCTACATGACACAAATAAGTATACTAGTCGGGTTAGGGTTGAAGTATTCAACCTGCCAAGCTAGGACCCATCAACCTGCAAAGCTGACACGATTGATACCCTACCGGTAGTTAATATGCATTATTCATTTATTTGAAAAAACCCCACGCCTAGACGCCCATGTTAGACCTCATCGATCTCGATCTTAAACACGTGTATAAGTTCATATTATTCACAGGGGCGGATCTACTTGGGTGTCAGAGGTTGCCCGGGATACCCCTCAACTTCTTGTCGAAGTGCAATTTTCTTTTTTATCCTCGTTTCATTTATTGGGGATACCCTTGAGCACATATTAGGACACCCCTGAGTATAGACAAGGATGAGTTGCAATGCAATTTTCCGGTCGTCAAAATCTAAAATTTCCGGTTGACAAAAAGTTGCAGCGGCATGGTTAAAAATTGAAGAAGATGAAATGATGTATTTTAATTAATATGAGCATCGGAAACTTAAAACACCCTCCTAAAAAAGTAAAAAGTAACATCCACCAATATAGTCAAACTACATTAAATATTTAGTTTATTAATTAATTTATTTAATCATTTACTTTATTTAATTGAATGCAAACTTTTTTTTTTTTTTTTTGGTATTTTGTCTACTTATCAATTTATCTACGTCTTAGATTTTTACTTAATTATGATAAGTTTTCAGTTTTTTTTTGTTGTTGAAGATATCTTTATTATATACTAAATAATACATATAAAAATTTTAAAATATTTAAAGTTTATAGAGAATTTTTATTAATAACTAAATGTTAATTATAAACCTTCTAAATAACATTTAAAGTTTTATAGAGAACTATTTGATAACGTTCTTATGCGTGGTACACCCATTAACAGGGGCGGACCCACATTGGTGCCATCGGGGTCCCCGGACCCCAATCTTTTTAAAAAAAATAGTAGATTCGGTATATTAAATTGTACATGGACCCCATAAATACAATTAGGTGGACACCATATAAATAAAAAGAAAGTTGGTGTAGTGGCAAATCTCCCTCTTTTCCACCAAGAGGTCATGGGTTCAATCCTTGATAAGCCCATTTTTCTTAATTTTTAAAAAAAATCTAGTTCAAACCTCACTTTAACTCGACCCGAACGAGGACCGGCCCAAAAATGGACCCCATTGAAATAAAATCCTGGGTCCGCCACTGCCCATTAATAGAAAAATGATAAGTAACATATGCTTTAATAAACAAAATTATATTTGGATTTTATAATTAAATTGTTTTTATTCTCTCACCTTATTAGGGAGTAATACTATATTAAAAGTATGGATTAAGAAAGGTTAATTAACACTTTTCCTTTCAAAATAGTTTCACAGCACACGTATCTATACAATTAATGTGTAATTTAAATTATATCTTATGTCAAAATATCATATTATACTATACTGATTGTTTAATATTTTTTTATTCAACTCGTGTAATACACGAGAGTGTATAACCTAATAATTATATATATAGGAGCCGTATAGAGCCCCTACTGGCTCTCAAATTCTCAGGGATAATCCTAGGTGAAAGAAAAATTTTAGGGTCAATTCTTACTAGCCGCACCGGGCCACTAAGAGCCCTCGAATTCTTAGTGGCAGTTATAGGTAAAAAAAAAATTGGGATACCCCTAAATTATTTTTCTAGGTCCGCCACTGATTATTCATATATATATATATATATATATATATATATAGGGGAAGGTTAAAATGAGAACCACCTCGAGTTGTAAGAACCAGCGAGAACCACCCCCGCGGGGGGCCGTTGACCACGATTTTTTTTTTACAACTAGATGTGTATATTTTAACACCCTACGTAAAGTTTGGGTTTAAACGGCGCGCCCGAGGGGGTAGTTTTTTACGCCCAAAGTTTGGGTTTTTTTATTTTTTTTAATTTTTTCTTTTTTTTTATCCAAACTTTGGGCGTAAAAAAACTACCCCCTCGGGCGCGCCGTTTAAACCCAAACTTTACGTAGGGTGTTAAAATATACACATCTAGTTGTAAAAAAAAAAATCGTGGTCAACGGCCCCCCGCGGGGGTGGTTCTCGCTGGTTCTTACAACTCGAGGTGGTTCTCATTTTAACTTATTCCTATATATATATATATTCCGAGTTTCATTTATGTATTTTGTGCAACTAAATATCACGCATACGTATTATTCACGTTTTTTTTCTAATCATCACATAAACTTATCATGATGTGCATTTCTCAATTGTCATCATGTCACAATATTCCTAGTGGTTCACTAACATGAGTCACTTACTTTCATTGGATACAACATGAACTATAAATTTCTAAGGGGCTGTTTGTTTATCTCTTTAATGAGGCTCTTAATGGTTAATGGTTCAGACTGTTTGTTTCGAGAGCAGGTGTCTTAATGGTTCAGACATTTGCCTCTGAATGGTTAAGCTTTATACTAAGTCTGAATGGTTAAGACCTCTAATCTGAATTGGTCAGACATTTGCCTCTAAACGGCAAAAGCTTTTTTTTATCGGTCGATTAAGATTGGTTTTTAAATTTGTCTTATTTTATATTTGCCCATAATTTCATCACTTTGTAGTTTGTATAATCTCATCTAAAACTGCTTAGATTTTTTTTTAATATTTTGTTTGCTACAGTAGTACATCCTACAGGTATGATTTACATATCTAGTTTCCACATCCTTAGCCTAACGTAAGAGGTGAGAATTCTTCAAACAAGGTCTTAAGTTTAAGTCTAGACGTTGTGATTATCAAAGATCCCATGCTCGTTTTGTATGTTGTGAGTATTTGTCGGCTTTCTGCAGCGTTTTCGAATACAATAATTTAGACTTTTTGGAGTGTTCTCACATACAAGACTTTCTGGAGTGTTTTCACATACAAGACTTTCTGGAGTGTTTTCACATAGACTTTGCAATTATCCTTATTTGTTTAGTATGTGTAGTTTAAAAAATATATACTATATGGACGTGGTTTTATTTGATTTTAACCAACAAGTTAAACTTATTTTTCAAAATTCTTAAACACATTATACTTTTCTTTTTGAATTTTTTATTATTGCCCTTTGCATAGCAAATTCAAACTGAAATCGCTTGAGTGGGTACCTCTTTTTACTTTTACTTTTCATTCAAAGCCTGTGTTCATGTGATTTTTTCTTGGCTCCAAAATCAACATATTAGCAGCTTGCTCTAATTCTCTGTTAGTGTTTTCCTTTTTTGCTAGATGGTTTATTCAAATTTGTTTTCGGTATAAAAGATTCAATAATGCGTAGGACTTGCGGTCATCATGCATTGAATAGTAAGTGACATTCTGAATCAACAAACATATAAACAAAAATCACTTATCCACATATTTCATATCAATATGAGTTCATTAAGAACCACATAGACACATAGTGACCAATGACCATAAGTATTATTATATAAGTTTCGGAGTCTTGGTTTATCTGTCATCTCCTATATTCATTCCTCCTTAAATCTTCAACACCAGCTAGTAATAATGCTCTTGTCTAAACCAGCATCAGTCTTAGTTGTTGCTCTTGTCATACATATGATTGGAGCCGTCTATGGTTCTAGTGCTGCTTCAGACCAACTTGCATTACTCGAAATCAAATCCAAGATTACACTTGATCCTCAAGGTGCTTTGACATCTTGGAATGATTCCCTTCCTTTTTGCCAGTGGAGAGGAGTGACATGTGGTCGCCGCCACCCAAGAGTCACAATGTTGAAGCTACCAGACTTGGGTTTAGTAGGCTCTTTATCTCCTTATATTGGTAACATGAGCTTCCTCCGTTACATTAACTTTTCCAGCAACCAACTTCATGGAAGTATCCCTCATGAGATAGGTCAATTACACCGATTACAGGTATTATCCCTTCCCAAGAATTTGTTCACCGGGGAAATCCCAGCCAACATGTCAAGTTGGCCAAAACTGTCATTCCTTAACTTAAAAGATAATAACCTATCTGGGAAAATTCCAAATGATTTTAGTTCTGCGTCAGTAATAACTATCATAGCCTTATCCAACAATGACCTCACTGGTGGTATTCCACCATCCATAGGCAATCTTACATCTCTTGAAATACTCGCTCTACAAGGTTGTCAGCTAGGAGGGATCATTCCTAGTTCCTTCAATCAATTGAAAAACTTGCGAAAAATAGGTCTGGGAGAGAACGGCTTCCTTGGTGCATTTCCTTCGTTTTTATTTAACCTTTCGATGTTAGAAATAATAAGTTTGACAAAAAACCAACTTCATGGTAGTCTACCCTCCAACTTATGTTTGAGTCAGCCCCATCTCACGTGGATAACATTAGGGGGTAATAACTTCAATGGATTCCTTCCACCGTCAATATCAAATTGTTCAGACGTGGAAATCCTTGATTTTTCTTATAATTATTTAAAGGGGGAAATAGGTATTGATTTTGGAAGACTACAACATCTTAGGGGACTATCTCTTGCTGGCAACAATTTTGGAAGCAAGAATCTTGATGACATGAATTTCTTTTCTTCTTTGTCCAACTGCACCAATTTGGAAGTTATAGATATTGACATGAACCAATTAGGAGGGGTGCTCCCAAATTCACTTGGGAACTTCTCATCCAAACTGTCTTACCTAGCGTTGGACAGTAACCACCTCTCAGGTAGCATCCCTTCATCAATAGGCAATTTGTTAGGCCTAAACTCATTTTCTTTAAGTGAAAACAACTTTACAGGCTTGATTCCTGAAAGCATTGGCAAGCTTCAAAACCTGCAAATACTATATCTTTTTGACAACCATTTCTCTGGGGTTATTCCAAGATCTATAGGAAACTTGTCACTTTTAACTAAAGTGGCATTTGGTAGAAATAGTTTGGAAGGCACTATACCCTCGACTATTGGGAGATGGAAACAAGTTATAGATTTGGAACTTTATGGAAATAAGCTAAGCGGGTGTGTACCTAAAGAGCTATTCCAACTGACTTCACTTTCCATAGTACTAGATCTGAGTCAAAACAATCTATCTGGAGTGCTTCCACAAGAGATTGGCAACCTGAAACTCATAGGATCAATTAATTTTTCTATGAATCATTTAACAGGTGAACTTCCAAGTAGTTTAAGCAGTTGCGCCAGTCTTCAAAGCCTAGACCTTTCTAGTAATCTCTTTTATGGATCAATGCCGGAATCATTTAGTTCACTGAAAGCCCTCGAATATGTTGACTTGTCACACAATAACTTTTCTGGGCACATTCCAACATATCTGCCACAAATTCCCTTGAAGGGTCTAGATCTTTCCTATAATAACTTTGAGGGTGAGGTGCCTGTTAAAGGTGTTTTCGCCAACACAAGTGCAATGTCCGTCATTGGGAATACCAGACTTTGTGGGGGAATACCGGACCTTCACCTAACAAAATGCACAAGCACAACTAGCAACCCCAAAAGACGAACTCGAAAGCTTTCTGTACATGCTATTGTAGCAGTTTCGCTATGTTCCACTGTTGCGGGTTTGGGCCTTTTTTGGTTTGTCTTGTTTTATTGTCATATAAAAAAGAAGAGAGATAAACAATTAGAAGCAAGATTGTCTGAATCTTTTGAGAAGATATCATATGGAAGGCTTTTCAAAGCAACGGAAGGGTTCTCTGCAGAAAATCTGATTGGTACAGGTAGCTTTGCTTCGGTTTACAAAGGTGTTTTTGATGAAAATGGCTTCACTGTAGCAATCAAAGTACTAAATCTTCTACGCCGAGGAGGTTTTAAGAGCTTTATGGCTGAGTGTGAGGCCTTGAGAAACATTCGTCACCGCAACCTAGTGAAGGTCATAACGGCTTGCTCAAGTATTGATTTCCAAGGCAATGATTTCAAAGCTTTGGTGTACGATTTCATGCCTAATGGGAATCTGGAGAGCTGGTTGCATTCTGTAGATCGTACCTTAGATCTTGTTCAAAGAATCAGTATCATCAAAGATGTGGCTTGTGCTCTTGATTATCTCCATTGTCGTTGTGGAAATGTTATCGTTCATTGTGATTTGAAGCCGAGCAACATATTAATGGATGCGGATATGGTTGCTCATGTTGGAGATTTTGGTCTGGCGAAAATACTTTCCCTTGAAGAAGGTTCTTATGCAAATGCAAGTAGCTCAAGTATCATTAGAGGAACCATTGGGTATGCACCTCCAGGTAATTTATGATTGCTAGTCCATTAGACTCTCTTTTTTTTCTTTTGTTATACAATACAATATACTCTAATTAAATAAGTTGCAGAATATGGGCTTGGAAATGAAGTGTCAACCAGTGGGGACATGTATAGCTATGGGATCCTATTGTTAGAGATGTTGACAGGGAAAAAACCTGTTGATCCAATGTTTGAAGGAGGGCTAGACCTGCATTCCTATGCTAGGAGGGCCTTGGCTGATGGTTGTGTGCTTCAGATTGTGGATCCAGTGCTTCTAAGTGAGGATGTCAATGAAAATTGTTTAATTTCACTGGTAAAAGTTGGTGTGCAATGCTCTAACGAGTCTCCACAAGATCGAATGGATATTGGGACTGTTATTCACGAGCTCTTCGGGACAACATTTGCAAGTAGATCTTAATTTGCCAAACACCCACGATGCAAGTGGTGCGACCTGAAAAGCTAGCAAGTTTTTGGTTTAATAATATTGTATTAAATTGAATAACTGATGTTCGGGTGTGTGTGTGCGTGAACATTGATTTCTTATCTATACATGTACTTGCTTTCTTCCATATGAATCAATAAACAAGATATAATATTTTTTGTGCAAAATGATGAGAAAGCACCTTGTCTTACAGTTTAAATCTATATTTTTCTTTGCAAATTTCATCAAAATCCTACATTGACACCAGACACCTGCATCTATTGCATTCGGTGAATAAGAACCGAACACCTACTTTTTTTAGACAATACCGGTTCGGTTTCAGGAAGTTCTCAGTAAAAGTGTTTATGGTCTTCTATAATTCATGATCAGAAATAATACATGAGGGCCCTTTATATAGGGAAGAAACATCAACCTAACCTAGCACCTAATTAGGAAAATATAATGATTCCTAATTTACAATGGTTATCTATTACAAAAATACAAAGTATCTAAATAAGATATGGTGCTAATATTCCCCCGTAGTTTGAGCGGGCGGAGTACAAACGCTTAAACTGGACCGAAAAGACTGAAATAATTCCCTAGGAAGGCCTTTTGTGAAGATATCAGCATACTGAAGTGCAGCCGGAACATGAAGAACCCGTATATGACCAACATGAACCTTCTCTCGAACAAAATGAATATCAATTTCGATATGCTTGGTTCGTTGGTGTTGTACTGGATTATCGGATAAGTAGACCGCTGAAACATTATCACAATAAACAACCGTAGCTTTCTGTAAGGGAACATGTAACTCACACAACAAATTGCGTAACCAAGTGGATTCGGCAACGGCATTAGCGACCCCGCGATATTCAGCCTCAGCACTAGAACGGGAAATCGTCGCCTGTCTTTTAGAAGACCAAGAAATTAAATTATCACCCAAAAAAGTGCAATAGCCACTTGTAGAACGCCGAGAATCCGGGCAGCCACCCCAATCAGCATCCGAATAGGCAATTAATTCATGTGACGAGCTTTTAACAATCCGAAGACCATACTCCAAAGTTCCCTGGAGATAACGAAAAATACGCTTCATGAAAGCAAAGTGAGCCTCTCGAGGCTCATGCATAAATAAGCATACTTGCTGCACGGCATACGAAATATCAGGACGAGTGAACGTAAGGTATTGTAATGCACCTGCTAGGCTCCGATATAAAGTAGGATCATCAAACAATGGACCCTCTGTAGCACTAAGTTTGGCGGATAAATCCACCGGTGTAGTACAAGGCTTGCATGCAGTCATAGATGCCCGTGCCAGAATATCCTTCGCATATTGCGATTGAGATAAAAACAAACCATGTTGGTGCCGTGTAACTTTGACCCCAAGAAAATAATGCAAAGCACCCAAATCAGACATAGCAAATTCCCGCGACAGGACCTGAATAATATTATTTAAAAGAGTAGTACTAGACGCAGTGAGAACTATGTCGTCTACGTACAAAAGCAAATAAGCAGTGTCGGCACCCTTGGTATAAATAAATAATGAGTTATCACAAGCACTATTGCAAAAACCATGCTGCAAAATATACGAGGCAAAACGGTTGTACCATGCCCGTGGTGCCTGTTTAAGGCCATATAAAGATTTCTTCAACCTGCAAACAAAATTAGGGTGACGGGTATCAACGAACCCCGTAGGCTGATGCATAAAGACTGTCTCGTTCAAGTGACCATGAAGAAAAGCATTTTTTACGTCCAGTTGATGAATAGGCCATGAACGGGAGACTGCCAGAGAAAGAACAGTTCTGATAGTGGCCGGTTTAACTACCGGGCTGAACGTATCATCACAATCGACCCCCACTATCTGTGATTTTCCATTAACGACCAGTCTTGCTTTGTAACGTTCCAATGACCCATCTGCTTTAAATTTGTGGCGAAAAAGCCACATACATCTAATAACCGGTCTGTCAGCCGGACGGGGAACCAATTCCCAAGTGCCGTTTTCCTGTAAAGCATTAAATTCTGTTTGCATGGCATGCACCCAATTAGGGTCGGCAAAGGCTTTCGAATAAGTGGTGGGGATTGGGGAGATAGAGGTGGTCAGAAGGGTAGGGTAAACGGGTGGTTTCATAGACCCGGTTTTGGACCGAGTAGACATTGGGTGAGTATTGGTTGGAGGTGTAGGCGTCGGAGCTGGTGTAGATATGTTAGGATTTGGCGGAGGTGGGCCGGGGATGGAGTGGGCAGGCTGTGAAGATGTGGGCTGAGATGGGCTGGTTTGGGTTAAAGGTTGAGACTGGGCAGGGTTGGGACGGGGACGACGAGAATAAGTGAAGGTATATGGGGCCGTAATGTTAGGTTTAGGCATAGGGGTTGACCCGAATTGAAACATGTGTGGTAATGGGTCGTCTAAAAAAGAGTAGATGTTCGAGGGGGCGGGCATGGTATAGGGGAAGGTTTGTTCATCAAAAGTGACATGTCGGGAAATATGGACCTTGCCCGTGGTAGGATCGAGACACCGGTATCCACGGAAGTCGGGTGGGTAACCCAAGAAAATACATCGAATGGCACGGGGATGTAATTTATGTGGCTGGGTGGCGGAAGTATTGGGGTAACACGCACAACCGAACACCCTAAGGTGGTCATAGGTTGGGTGTCGTAGGTAAAGAGTGAATGTAGGGGTGAAGAAATTAAGTCGTTTGGTGGGCAGGATATTGTGGAGGTAAGTGGCAGTGTGAAGAGCTTTAACCCAGAACGTGGGTGGTAAGTGGGCATGGATTAGGAGGGAACGGATGATATCGTTTAGTCGTCGAATCATCCGTTCTGCCCGGCCGTTTTGGGAAGAGGTTTGTGGACAAGAGAACCTGAATAGAAGTCCATGTTGTTGGGCAAATTGTTTAAACATGTTATTATCAAATTCACCGCCCAAGTCGCATTGGAATGTTTTGATGTGACGATTGAATTGGGTGAGAATGAGACGATGAAACTTAACAAAAGTAGGGAAGGTCACAGACTTATTTTTTAATGGGTAAACCCACACAAAATGTGAAAAGTTATCAATGAGGACCATGTAATATTTATACCCGGTTTTGCTAACTACCGGTGAGGTCCACAAGTCACAATGAATAATATCAAAGGGTGAAAAAGTGAAAGAACTGGACGTATAAAAAGGCAAACGTTTACTATTAGATAAATGGCATGAATTACAAAAACTAGAAGACGTGTCTTTATTACATAAAAAAATAAATTTGCGACTAAGTATGTCTAAGACTTGAGTGCCAGGGTGCCCAAGTCGATCATGCCAGGGTAGAGAGGTAGTGGTGATGATACAAGCTTGTGACGGAAGTTGTGGTGGTGTGATTGGATAAACGTCCCCCGTGCTATTATGGCGGGAAAGGCTGCGTCCAGTTTTGAGATCCTTCACAGAGAAACCAAAAGGGTCACATTCAATAGAGACATTATTATCACGGGTGAAACGTCTAACATAAATCAGGGTTTTAATGATGGATGGGCTATAAAGAATATTTGGTAGGATGTAGGTGATGTGTGTAAAATGCAACATATAAATTACATCAAATGAGGCATAAAACTAACCCTTTTTTAGTGCTAATATTGGAAAAAGAGTGTTTTTGTCTTCCTTTTGTATTTTCAGGATTAAATGAGCTCAAAAACGCAAAAGAAGCAAAAAGACAGCTAAATCCAACATAAATACAAGAAAAGGAACATTAGTGGACTGCCCGAACCCTCAACGGCACCTTCCAAAGCAAAATAGAGAAAACAGAAGACTGAACACGCCCCGTGCTCAGCCAGCATGGGGCCGTGCCCAAGAAGCAGCAGAAAAGACAAACCTATAGAAGCTTATATTGCCCATCACGGGGCCGTGCTCAGCGGACACGGGGGCGTGTCGAAAGTACAGCAGGCGCATTTATTGTAATTGCGAATTACAATTAATGAGGAGAGAGAGTGTCAGACGGACACGGGGCCGTGCCCAGCGGACACGGGGCCGTGTCCAGCTCTCTGTTCAGCCTATAAATAGGAGTGCTTGGATTCATTTCATCTCATCCCTTGGCACACCACCTCTCTCACACTTCATCCACCACCCACCACCATCACAACACCATCATCCACCACCATCATCCATTGTCCATCGTAGAGTGTGTGAGTCGTCTCGGGATCCAAGATTGATCGTAAGAGTTCTTGACAATCAAGGCCATGTTTGCCTAAGTCTCTTACATCACTTGGTGAAGACAAAGTGTCTAGTATAATACTTTTTATTTCTAATCTTTTGCACTTTTTATTTGGTTTTGTATTAATGACTTTAATAACTAGTTACTTATGTTGAAGGTGATCTTTCCTTATCGTTTGTCCGTGGTGTCTTGGCATTATTTTACTGTCTATATAAAATAAAGGATTTTCACCATTCATATCTCCACGGTCTATATGGAGATATGTTGGCTACCTGGTAGGGGGTTAAGGGAACGGTTTGGTAAAGGTCTTGCCATTGTTCAGCGTTTAGAGGTCCTGCAATGGACCTGGGTCAAATTTAGTAGGACCTCCTTCAATACTTCACGATATTGGATGGCGGGGGTCCAAACTCTTTGATCCCCTCATAAGTTAACTACTATTAATATTATAACCCGGGTATTTAGGACTGTATCCCTGCTGACTCAGACTACTTAGCCGAGGGTAACGTCACCGCCAAAAGCGGGGCCTACCACAATACTGCATTAATAACTTAATTCGTTATCTTCCAATAATCCACCCTTTTAGGATTGTATCCCTGCTGACTCAAACTACTGGGGTGAGGGTAACGTCGCCTTCAAAAGAGGGGCCTACTACAATAACTAAGATAATCTCTTAATTATGTGCAAAAGTGCGGAAATAATCAAAGGTTATACTAGATACGAGTCGGAACCAAGTGATTCATCTTGTCTATCTGTTTTTATTTTTATTTTTATTTTCAGCATTTTAGTTAGTTTTATTTTTCTTAGTTTAACACATTTTTCTAAACTTTTATTTTGGTTAGACGTTGAGGATAAACCGGTACTAAAAGCTCTTGTGTCCTTGGACGACCTCGGTATCTTACCAACGCTATACTACACTCAACGATGGGTGCACTTGCCCATATGTGTGTTTAGTGTTAGTGAAATATCGTGTTTTATAAATTTAAAACTTGGCTAAAATAAGTGTTAAAAAGGGCTTAAAATATACACCTAATATATACGACACTTCACACGCATCAAGTTTTTGGCGCCGTTGCCGGGGACACAAGGATTTTAAGAAAGTTAGGAATCAACGGCCTAATCATCTTTTATTTTTTCTTTTTATTTTTTTAGGATTTTCTTAGTTTTTCAGCTTCTGCAGAGCTCAGCACGGGCCGTGCCCGCTGAACACGCCCCCGTGCTCAATCATTGGAACTGGCAATCCTGTTTTACATCAGACAGTAAGCTGAACACGGGGCCGTGCCCACTCAACACGCCCCCGTGCCCAAGTTTCAGTTACTGAAAACAGAACCGTTAGATCCCGACGGTTGGTAATTTCTGACATAAACATGAGTGATAGTAATTATTTTTACTTTCGGCACTCTTATGGTACGTGGTGTCAATTATGTGGTGGCGAACATGAAGAAGTAAAATGCTACTTCCTAAATTATTGGCCCCACTACATGGACCCACCATCTTCTCACAACCTTAAGAGGGGCGAAAGTAAAAATAAGCACTATTTCTCCCTCGAATGCGCCCAGCCAGATATTCTAGGGGAAATGCTCCTTAGCGAGTTATTTCAACTAGAAGAGCTAATTCTGAAATGGATAGAAGAGCTTGGGAAGGATTTTATTGATCCACCCCAAGACGATACCCATGAAGAAATGTTGGAACCGCATTCCGACAACCTCGTTGCTCCCAAAAATACCTTCGTACCTAGCAAAGACTTGGACGATAGTCGTCCCTGTGTCGATTGTGCCGTGAAGGACTCTCCATCGACTTCGTTCGGTGCATACATAGACCTGAGCGATTCGGCATATACCTTCTTTAACAAGAGCCCGGGAAAGGGTTGGACTTGTCCACCTAGAATGAAAATAGGAATTACCCTCACCGACAACCTCTTGCGTTCTCGCCTTAGTCTAGGACAATTAAGGTATATTAGGCACTTTGGGGTTGTTCCAACCAGTCAGGAGCCACCCGATACTAACAAGTTCCTTAAAAAACTAGACAACTTCATAAAACAGTCCCTAGACACGGGGCCGTGTCCAGCCAACACGTCCCCGTGTCCATCGAAAGATTCCATTCTTATCAGTACGTCAGAATACGGACAAACTGTGTCAGAACTCCACCTGCACACGGGGCCGTGTCCACTGAACACGGGGCCGTGTTCAGGATGCTGTCGTTTTCTATAAATGCAGCCAAGAATTCTGCACATTTGGACCAACTTGGGGCAGAGATTTACAAGAATCTTCTCTCAAACTATCCTAGGTAAGTCTAAAAGAAGGTTCCAACAACCCATCTTGTCCTTTCCTCTTTTAGCCATTTCCTTCTTCTTCATCTTTCTCCAAGAGCTACCATTGAAAGTTTGGAATTCCTCCAACTCTATGGTAGGGATAAATGAGTTTTGTTCAAAGAATCTTGGTAAAAACATGTTATGAAACATTGTTTTAAGTTATTAGCAGCCAAAAAGGCCCCACAACGTTCAGAAAATAACTTAAAAATCCAAGTTTCCTTGTTCCAAAACTCTGCAGAAAGATGAACACGGGGCCGTGCTCAGCGAGCACGGGGCCGTGTCCGGTCACTGTTTCATTAAATAAACTATTTTTAGTTTATTTTTCGTAGGATGACGAGTGAAAACAGCGAAACATCTCCTGTGCATTCGCCAAACAGCCGAAGAGGAAGAAGACCCTCCATTGAAGCTACACTTGTACACTATGTGATAGCATTAAGGGAGGCTCTCGACGAAATGACTTCAGTAGAGGAGGTCCTAATCGACCGTATTAACGATCTTACGATGGGACTTGAAAGCAGCTTCCAAGAAATTAACCTCTTGCACCAGAGGTTAAATATTCTTGTAGCACCTCCAATGGAACCAGTCCTTCCTCAACAGGATTGGAACCTGGCACACGGAATCAACAACCCTACCGGGTGGGAAGACTTTCCGGCGGAACCTCCCATGGAACACCAACAAGAGATCCCGGTGGAAGTTGAAACTCCTCAAACTAATGAGCCTTCTTTTCTCCTTCCAAGGGAGGTAGAAGAATGGCTCGCCGACATTTGAGGAGAACCGCACTCGGAAGAAGGAGTTCAAAAAGGCCTTGTTTAACCAAGATTAATTACTTCTTGGAAATTTTGCTAAATTAAAATAAAGTAAAGGCTAGGACTCCATGGTTTGTTATTTATTTGTTTTATCTAGTTTAATTTAGGATTATGTAAGTTCTCTCTATGATGAAATGAAATGATGGTTTTAAGGTTTGGATGGTTTGTAATGAGTACAACACACTCATGGTGGTAAAGGATGAAAAGGGGAACGAGAAAAATGATCCCATACACAAGAACGAGGCAACCCGACAATTTTCTCCATTTCAGAAGGTTCAACACGGGTCGTGCCCAACCAACACGGCCCCGTGCCGAACCACCTGCAGACAAACGCCCAGTTCAGGTACCTGGACACGGGCCGTGTTCACCCAACACGCCCCCGTGTCCAGACTTCTGTTTCTCTTATTTCAATTTTGTTACTGGAACTTGAACACGGGGCCGTGCCCGGATAACACGGGGCCGTGTTCAGCGCCCAGTAACACAAATTTTTTGCTTTTTAAACACTATTTTACACATCTAATCAACCTAAAAATTTATTTTTGGGACACATTGAGAACAATGTGTAATTTAAGTGTGGGGGGGATGCTAAAACCTTGAATTTTGCAAGTCCTAAATACAAGCCTTACACAAAACTCTATTGGAACCGCTAATCACCCCAATTTTTTTCAAAAATTTCATTTTTTTACTTGTCTAGGTTTAACTCGGGAAATTCAAGTTCTCAAAAAGGTTATATTTTTACAAATTTACAACCGATAGCGTAGTGATAAAAAGAACCAACATAAGAAAATTATGAAAAGGCATAGCAAACTTATTTAAAATTTGATTATATACTTGATCACATAAAAACCCATTCCCACAAAAGTGAGTTTTGAGCCTTTATTGAGCACACAATTACATATCATTTGACTAAATGCTCATTTTTCGTTTCTTGTGTGAATAGCTGCTTGGTTCTTACGACTCTAGAACTTGCCATGACAATACATTCCCGGTCCTTATCAACTTAAACCCGAGTAAGTAAATGATGGAGGCATTAGGACTAACCCTTTTCATTTCTACACCATTATTTTTCTTTTTCCTTTACCACCTACCCAAAAATCCCCCTAGTTAGCCCCTTTGAGCCTAAACCTTTTCGTTTCATCACCCAAACAAAAACCCTTTTATCCACCAAAACCTTTTTCATTTTTAACCCTTTATTTTAGTAACAAGTTCGGTTCTTCGTGAAAAAAAAAAAAAAAATTTGTGATATTGATGAAGCAAAAAAGAAAATAAACAAACAAGTAAATCAAAAATAACTTAGTTTGAATAAAAGCTTCATCAAAATAAAAAGTTGCAAAAATACGAAAACCGACACTTGTTACGCTTTTAGCCCCTTTTTTCTACTAACCACTAACCCAACCACCTACCTTTAACCCTAGCCAACCCTTAACCCACAAAGTCCTCTTGATATCTACAAAGGTATAAAAGTTAAAAAGGAGGAGGATTGATTTCTTGGCAAGCCTATGGTATGAATAAGTTCCGTGCCGCTCTCGAGTGATTCACTAAAAATACACCTTCGGCCGAGTGTGAGTGATTTCCCCGCGAGGTATGTGAACTTGTATATAAATAGAATTTTAAAAAGGCATGTTATGCCCAAATAAGTAATTTCTTTTATGAACAGTTCTAAATAAATCATTACGAATAGGAGTGTAAATAAATAAAAATAAAACCCAAAAAGATCTTGGAAATCCCGACACTCTACGACAAGCCCAAAACCTTCTCTTCTACCTATTCCATTTGGGAGTGTAAGCCACATATTAAAGAGTTTTGCTTGAGGACAAGCAAAAGTTCAAGTGTGGGGGTATTTGATGTGTGTAAAATGCAACATATAAATTACATCAAATGAGGCATAAAACTAACCCTTTTTTAGTGCTAATATTGGAAAAAGAGTGTTTTTGTCTTCCTTTTGTATTTTCAGGATTAAATGAGCTCAAAAACGCAAAAGAAGCAAAAAGACAGCTAAATCCAACATAAATACAAGAAAAGGAACATTAGTGGACTGCCCGAACCCTCAACGGCACCTTCCAAAGCAAAATAGAGAAAACAGAAGACTGAACACGCCCCGTGCTCAGCCAGCACGGGGCCGTGCCCAAGAAGCAGCAGAAAAGACAAACCTATAGAAGCTTCTATTGCCCATCATGGGGCCGTGCTCAGCGGACACGGGGGCGTGTCGAAAGTACAGCAGGCGCATTTATTGTAATTGCGAATTACAATTAATGAGGAGAGAGAGTGTCAGACGGACACGGGGCCGTGTCCAGCTCTCTGTTCAGCCTATAAATAGGAGTGCTTGGATTCATTTCATCTCATCCCTTGGCACACCACCTCTCTCACACTTCATCCACCACCCACCACCATCACACCACCATCATCCACCACCATCATCCACCACCATCATCCATTGTCCATCGTAGAGTGTGTGAGTCGTCTCGGGATCCAAGATTGATCGTAAGAGTTCTTGACAATCAAGGCCATGTTTGCCTAAGTCTCTTACATCACTTGGTGAAGACAAAGTGTCTAGTATAATACTTTTTATTTCTAATCTTTTGCACTTTTTATTTGGTTTTGTATTAATGACTTTAATAACTAGTTACTTATGTTGAAGGTGATCTTTCCTTATCGTTTGTCCGTGGTGTCTTGGCATTATTTTACTGTCTATATAAAATAAAGGATTTTCACCATTCATATCTCCACGGTCTATATGGAGATATGTTGGCTACCTGGTAGGGGGTTAAGGGAACGGTTTGGTAAAGGTCTTGCCATTGTTCAGCGTTTAGAGGTCCTGCAATGGACCTGGGTCAAATTTAGTAGGACCTCCTTCAATACTTCACGGTATTGGATGGCGGGGGTCCAAACTCTTTGATCCCCTCATAAATTAACTACTATTAATATTATAACCCGGGTATTTAGGACTGTATCTCTGCTGACTCAGACTACTTAGCCGAGGGTAACGTCACCGCCAAAAGCGGGGCCTACCACAATACTGCATTAATAACTTAATTCGTTATCTTCCAATAATCCACCCTTTTAGGATTGTATCCCTGCTGACTCAAACTACTGGGGTGAGGGTAACGTCGCCTTCAAAAGAGGGGCCTACTACAATAACTAAGATAATCTCTTAATTATGTGCAAAAGTGCGGAAATAATCAAAGGTTATACTAGATACGAGTCGGAACCAAGTGATTCATCTTGTCTATCTGTTTTTATTTTTATTTTTATTTTCAGCATTTTAGTTAGTTTTATTTTTCTTAGTTTAACACATTTTTCTAAACTTTTATTTTGGTTAGACGTTGAGGATAAACCGGTACTAAAAGCTCTTGTGTCCTTGGACGACCTCGGTATCTTACCAACGCTATACTACACTCAACGATGGGTGCACTTGCCCATATGTGTGTTTAGTGTTAGTGAAATATCGTGTTTTATAAATTTAAAACTTGGCTAAAATAAGTGTTAAAAAGGGCTTAAAATATACACCTAATATATACGATACTTCACACGCATCAGTAGGTATGGTTATGGATTTTGTAAAAGCCAGTGCCAGACCCATGTATTGGAAGGCATTGCCCATTGCCAACAAGAATTTTAGTGTTTACAGGATACAAGTTGGGAATAGAGATCATACCTGAGTTCAAGGTGACATGAGAGCCTGCGCCAGTGTCCATGACCCCAGGATCCTGATGTTGCTAATTGAGTTGCATGGCTGAGAAGGCAGCCTGGAGATCAGCCGGGTTTAATGCATCGAAGCCTGTAGGAGGAGCCTGGTTACCGAATTGGGCCATAGGATTTGGGCCCGTAGGCACATAAAAAGTCTGAGGGGTTGTTGGGCCTGTTATGGGCTGATTTGGGCCTGAAGGAGGCGGTGCGGATGGCCCAGAAGTAGGCTGATTGGGATACCAGGCTGGTTGCGTTGGGTAAGGGGAAGGAGGAACATTCCACCAAGCCCAGGTGGGATAAGTAGGCGGCTGATTGGTCCATGCTGGAGAGTTTTGACTGCGACCAGATCCACGGCCTCGGCCACCTCAACCGTTTCGGTTCCATTGGTTACGGCCGCGCCCTCGTCCCCGGTTATTGGAAGGAGATGAAGTATTATAAGTGGGTTGCGGCTGGGAATTCGTGCCATAATTAGTGTGAGAAACCTGATTAGAAGCGGCTGCAGCAACCATGACAGAGGATGCGGAGTTCTGACGATCTTCGATGCGGATGACTTCATCAGCGAGCATAGATCTTGCGAGGTCCCAATCAGCATTATTAGAGTTGATAAGCGAGGCTGTGGTGTCGAATTCTTGAGGCAGGCCGCGAACTAACTGAAGGATGAGTCGAGACTCTATGATTGGCTGATCAACATCTTCAAGTTGGTTAGCCAACCCCTTCAATTTTTGACAATAATCATCGATGGAAGAACACGCGGCAAGAGTCATATTAACAAACTTAGTTTCTAAAGCGGCGGCCCGTGCTTTCTTGTTGCTGAGGAAGATCTTTTCCAACTTAACCCATGCGTCCCGAGCAGTGGAGTCGGTTTCGAGAACCCGAACTAACAAGTCGTCGGAGACGGTGCTATATATCCATTGGAGCACCAGTGCGTCGAGTTCTTTCCAAGCGTCGAAGGTGGGATCAGTTGTCTCCGGGGCTTTAGTTCCATCAATATGATTCGATACCTTGTATGCAACAACGTGCAGTTTGAATAACTTGATCCATGAGGAATAAGTAACCTTTACTCCATCTAAAGTACGAATTTTGGTTTGTATATTCGTGACAGAATAGGCTGGATGGAGTGGGGTTTGTTTCGGTGATGAATCAGAGGATTCAGGGGTATCAGATTTAGGCATAGTGACTGGGGAAGAGACTGTCGGCTGGGAAAAAAAATTAAGGGTTCAGAACCGAGGCTCTAATGTGTCTGTCGGCTGGAAAAAAAAAATTAGGGTTTCAGAACCAAAGCTCTGATACCATAAAAGTGTTTATGGTCTTCTATAATTCATGATCAGAAATAATACTTGAGGGCCCTTTATATAGGGAAGAAACATCAACCTAACCTAGCACCTAATTAGGAAAATATAATGATTCCTAATTTACAATGGTTATCTATTACAAAAATACAAAGTATCTAAATAAGATATGGTGCTAATACTCAGTTTTGTTAATGGGTATTTTCGGGTTGACCCTAAATTTGCTCACTCATGTTCCGTGTCACAACAAGTTGGTATACAACTTTCTCATCGATTCCCCTGTTTTATATATGTTTGCTAAGCGATGTAACGCGTTGCAACTCAAAGTAAGCGGGTTATGGTTATTGTTTTTATTAAACTGGTCAGAATAAATTATTTTGATAAATGGGTCATATTTATGGTTTTTAGTATAAGGGTCAAACTGATCATTTTAGAACCCAAAGAAAAAAAAGTTTATATCCTTGTACAATTAATATACCCATCCACCGTACGGATATAGAACTAGTTGATAATAGTAGAAAAACCTAAACATTTCAAAACCCATAAATCTTTAAATTTTTGGGATTGGATGTAAGAAAAGAAAAGTGAAACCTGGATTCAAGTTGGTTGTGCTTATGGCTATAGCTATCTGTTTATTAGACTATGTCGGCTATATTAAGTCTATTACTGATGTTTTATATATTATATAGGGTATCTAAGTGTATTTAGGTTCTCTATATATATTTGGTTGTAATTCTCTTATTATGTAATGAACATCACTTACGTATTCAATAAACTGATTTGGTATCAGAGCCAAATTCAGCTCCAAAAATTTCTCTAACCCTAAAATCCTTCTGCCACCAAAACTTTCTGCTGCAGACGCAACTACCAGCCAACAAGCAACTTCAAGCCAACAACCTGTTCAATGGCAGTGATAATTCTATTCTCAAATCAAGAAAAGGCTACCCATAATTCTCACAAATTTGCTTTTACTCTCAAACCCACCACTTATGGCTACTGGAGATCTATGATTGAAACCTTCTTAACCTCTCATAATCCTCTTCGGCTATGTTAATGGAACGATTCCATGTCCAGAACAAAAAGTTACCACTGGAGATGCAACAACCGATAACCCTAGCTATCATCCCTGGCTTTCAAACGATGCTCACATCCGCATGTTGATTACTTCCACCGTGTCTGAAGATTAGAACCAACACATTCAAGGAAAAACTTCTAGAGAAGTCTGGCTATCTCTGGAACGGGCCTATGCGCCAGTCACTGCTTCTCATGAATTCACTCTCAAAAGTCAACTTATCCGCATTACTATGAAGGGCGACGAAAAACCTATTGATTATCTTTGCAGGGCTCAAGAATATGCAACCGCTCTTGCCAACATCGGAGAACTGGTAAAAGACAAAGATCTTGTAATGTTAACTCTTGCAGGATTACGAGAAGACTACAATGGCTTAAAATCAAACCTGCTGGCTCGTCAACCACCTGTTTCTTTTCAGGAAATCTATGCTTTGTTACGTGATCATGATTTTGTGGTCACCAAATTGATGAACACTAACCCACAGGCTCTTCTTGCAACGAATTCCTCACATTTACCACAGCCCTCGACTGCCACTAACCCTGCAACTACCCAACCGAACCTTGAACAATTGCAACAACAACTTCAAAACGTCCAACTAATGGCTTCTCAATTGGGTTACCAGCTGACTCCCACTTCGTCATCACGTCCACAGGCCTATTTTGGATCTCGTTCTTTTAATACAAACCGTGGTGGTCGAACTTATCGCGGCAATTATCGAGGTAACTCGCGTGGTTCATTCACTCCACGATCTAGAGATAATGGTGGTGCACGACAATTCTCATGGGCTTCCACTCAGAATACTGTATACGGTCATTGCAACCGATGCGGAATTGGTCACTTGCCTTCTCAATGCCCAAATCAGCCTACTACGCAGAATCGGCCCCCACCCCAGGCCAACTTTACAGCTTTCTCAGATGCTGCTTCATCTTCTGAAAACACTTGGAAGCCTGACACTGGTGCAAACCATCATGGAACTCTAGACTTATCAAGCTTAGACAACTCTGAGGCATATCATGGTAATGATTCCTTACTTGTTGGCAATGGTGACTCTCTCCCTATATTTCATATTGGGTGGTCCAAAATCCACTTCTCAAACAAAACTTTTAAACTTTCTGATATTCTTCATGTTCCTGCTCTTAAACATAACCTTTTATATGTTCAAAAATTCTGTCTTGATAATGATGTTTATTTTGAATTTCACTCTGCTTACTTTGTTGTGAAGGACGAGTCTATACGCACTACCCTCCTTACGGGCCCCAGTGAACAGGGTTTGTACTCTATCCGCCTTCCACAACTCAAGTCTCTGCCCAAGGTTGCATTCACTGCTGTCAAAGCTTCTTCGAACATTTGGCATCAACGTTTAGGACATCCTCATGCTCAAGTTTTTCGTTCAGTTGTTTCTTATTGTTCTTTACCTGTTTCGGACAAATTATCTAATAACTTATGTTCTTCTTGTCAAATGGGAAAATCATCCAAATTGCATTTACCTGATTCTAATTTTCGTAGTCATAATATTTTGGATCTTATTTATTGTGATCTTTGGGGTCCATCCCCGTCACCGTCCTTTGATGGTCACCGTTATTTCTTATTATGTGTTGATCACTGTACACGATATATGTGGATTTATCCCTTAACACAAAAATCTGACGTTTATAAAATCTTAACCAATTTCATCACCATGACCGAACGTCAATTCCACACAAAATTAAAATGCATTCAATCTGATTGGGGGGTGAATTTCGCTCCCTCGCCAACCTTTGTCGTAACCTTGGCATTATTCATCGACGGTCTTGCCCTCACACCAGTGAGCAAAACGGATTTGTGGAACGCCGGCATCGGCACGTTGTCCAAACGGGTCTTTCCCTATTGGCTCAATCAAGCCTTCCTCAACGTTTCTGGCATTTTGCATTTGAGACAGCCGTTTACCTAATCAATCGGCTTCCATCCCGTGTCTCATCCAACAAGTCTCCCTTTGAACTTGTTTTCATCGCAAACCTGGTTACTCCTTTCTGCGAGTCTTTGGCTCTCAATGCTTTCCTTACCTTCGCCCCTACAACCGTCACAAAATAGAATTTCGTTCCACTCCCTGCGTTTTCCTTGGCTATAGCCTTTTTCATCATGGCTATCGGTGCTTTGATCCCTCTACTGAACGCATCTATATTGCCCGACATGTCCGGTTTAATGAACATGTTTTTCCTTACCAACCTTCACCAAATCCCAACCCGTCACCTCTGCCCGCTTCTCCATACATCTCAATTTTTCCCAATCCTCCACCCGGCTTCCCACCTGAGCACAACTCT
Source organism: Helianthus tuberosus (assembly GCA_030545235.1). Lineage (NCBI taxonomy): Eukaryota > Viridiplantae > Streptophyta > Magnoliopsida > Asterales > Asteraceae > Helianthus > Helianthus tuberosus. Next base: position 187,543,710 of record CM060430.1, on the reverse strand, counting down.
ACCCACCAACAGTCATCGGCCCAAACCACTAACTCACCACCAAATTCACATACCTTGGCCTAATCTTCATCGGACCAAAATCCTAATGCGACCCAAAACCCAGCTGATCCTAACCCTTCGTCCCAAATTCCTAACCCTTCCTCACCCACGGCCCAACACCCTACTAATCCTAACCCTTCCACATCCACGGACCAAGTTCCCTTGACCCAAATTCCTAGGGCCCAAATTCCCTCGACCCAAATTCCCACGGCCCAACCCTCCTCTTCGGCCCACATACCCACGGCCTCTAGGCTTCGACCTTCTAACCTTCGTCCAAACCCTAAACAACCCGACCGTTATAATCCGGCTGCCTATACGGACACTACTTCTCCATCCATTCCTGTTGAACCAACCAGTTTTACCATTGCTAACTGGTATGCTGAATGGCGCCATGCCCTGTCCGAGGAGTTGGACTCGCTTCATAAGAATGGTACGTGGACTCCTGTGCCCCCGGTCCCTAACACTAACATTGTTGATTGTAAATGGGTTTACAGGTTGAAAACTGATGAACATGGCAAGGTCAGCAGGTATAAGGCACGTCTAGTTGCCAAAGGCTTTAATCAGCAACATGGTGTGGACTACCATGAGACGTTTAGTCCTGTTATCAAACCTGCTACAATTCGGACCATTTTGTCCTTAGCCGTCACTAATAAATGGTCCTTGCGACAGTTGGACATTCAGACTGCCTTCCTGCATTGTGATCTTACGGAAACCGTTTATATGCGTCAGCCGCCGGGTTTTGTTGATCCAACTAAACCGGATCATGTTTGCCTCCTGAATAAGTCTTTATATGGTCTTAAACAGGCTCCTCGTGCCTGGTTCAATAAATTGTCTGCTGCCCTTCATCAACTCGGGTTTTATGGGTCCAAGACAGATCCGTCGCTGTTTATTCTCAATTCCTCAGGCACCCTGGTTTATCTTCTTGTGTATGTTGATGACATTATCATCACGGGTAATAACTCTGATACTGTTGCAATGCTTATTGATCGTCTCAATTCACTTTTTGCTCTTAAGGATTTGGGGCAACTACATTATTTCCTTGGGGTAGAAGTTGTTCACAAACATTCTGATCTAGTTCTTTCACAGAGGAAATATATTGGTGACATCTTACACAGGTCTGGTTTGGCGGATTGCAAACCCATATCCACCCCTATGAGCACATCTCAGATTTTACTACCTGATGATAGTCCGTTATTGGATGATCCCTCTCGATACAGGCACACGGTTGGAGTTCTTCAGTATGTTACCCTTTCTCATCCAGACATTGCATTTGCTGTTAATCGGGTTTGCCAGTTCATGCATGCCCCAACCGAGAATCATTGGGCCAGTGTAAAACGTATTCTGCGGTATTTGAAAGGAACAATTTACATGGGTCTTTGGATTCGTCATAACACGAGCTATCAACTAAAAGCATTCTCTGATTCTCATTGGGCTACCGATTTACAGGCTTTTTCCGATTCTGACTGGGCTGGTTGCCCAATCGACTGTCGCTCAACAGGGGGATTTGCTATCTATTTGGGTTCAAATCTTATTTCTTGGTCTGCTCGCAAACAGCGAACGGTTTCTCGCTCCTCAACAGAATCCGAGTATAAGGCGGTTGCAGATACTGTTGCAGAATTACTTTTGCTAAAGTCTCTTCTTCGTGAGCTTGGTTTGGACAGCAATGCGCCAACACTCTGGTGTGACAATCTTGGCGCCACAAATCTCACTGCTAACCCAGTGTTTCATGCTCGCACCAAACATGTTGAAGTTGATTATCACTTTGTTCGTGAACAAGTTACTCAGGGAAATCTCAATGTTAAGTTCATCTCCACAAAGGACCAAATAGCTGATATCTTCACAAAGCCTTTATCTTCTCAACAGTTTGAATTTTTGCGGTCCAAGTTACAGATTGCTAACCGCCCTGAACTTGCGGGGGAGTATTAGACTATGTCGGCTATATTAAGTATATTACTGATGTTTTATATATTGTATAGGGTATCTAAGTGTATTTAGGTTCTCTATAGATATTTGGTTGTAATTCTCTTATTATGTAATGAACATCACTTACGTATTCAATAAACTGATTCTGTTTATTTTTTGGTTCAGCCCATCATGACCCATTCACTTTTCTATAATTTAAATATAATGGTCCTGGCCCATTGAGAATACAACTTAACCCAAAACAACCCACATATTTATATTAGGGGTCTAAATCAGCCCAAAAGTATATATGTGGGTCCAGATTGTCAGGTCTAGACCAACCGTATCGAAAGAACTGTAAAATCGAAAGAACTATAAAATAAATATGGTGTTACCATTGAATTAGTTCTTAGTTTCAATTATTCATTGCATGAGGTGAACATTAGATGGAATTTATGGCAATTCAACGAAACAGTTGTGAAACTAGCAGGACATCAAAATGAACTATTAAAAGGGAAAGCAAAGATTGTGACAACCCGTGATTTACGGCTCTTAATTACGTAATTAACAGACGATTAACGCGACAATAAATAGTGTTTACAGCACGGATTAACTTAATTAGGCCTTTGGAGTGCCTGGGAACGTCTATCCGTCTTTACAGTGCGCGAATGGTGGTTTACAGAGAAACCGGTAAAACGTTAAACGGCAACGGATTGAAACCGAACAGAATACTAACAACGCCGACAAATATTAAATTTTTACGATATATATTAGCTTCGTAATAAAATTTTTGTGACTACAGTCGGAACCGGATCGAGGAACGGATTAAAAACGGCAACGATACAATTTTTCGCGATTATCACCGTAGTCGACGAACGGGCGTGCAAACAACGACTACCGACCGTATTTTTGTGCATTTTAATTTTTGACGTTAAACAGAGTTCAGGATTTTGACAACGGGTCTCGTAGGAATTACGGGCCACTTACACACGGGGATTGAGCTTGTGGGCCCTGGGCCCAAGCCAAAACCCACAAGCCTAAACCTAAACATAACATATTAGATCTACAAAATCCCTTGAAAATCTAGATAAAATATTTACTAGATTACAAAAGATTTTAACCCTAAAAGTAAAACAAATGACCTGAATGTCATTCAATTGCACATTAGACATAAAAGATGCTGAGTTCTATAAATGAGAACCCACCCCTTTCTTCTCACTACACAAACAAACAGACAATATACACACACCCACTCAATCTTTCCTCTCTCTCTCTTTCGGTTGTATATCAGACAAACAAACCACACACACCCTCACATTTGCTCTCTCTCCCTCTCGGCGAACATCAGGCGGAACCGGGCGGGGCCGGCGGCGAGCTCCGGCGAGGTGTCCCGGCGGCGACAGTGAAGGTGATTTCCGGTAAGCTTCTTCATCATCCATACCCAACCCCTTTCTGATTCTGAAACGAACCACCACCACCACTAACCGGTGGTGGTGCGGCGGTGCAACAGACAGAGAAAGAGAAACTGAGGGAAGAGACCGAGAGAGAGAGAAAGAACCGGCGGTCGGCGGTTCGGACCGCCGGTCGGTTCATTTCTCCGGTGGTCATCCTGTTTATCCGGCAGGTTTTGGTCGGAGGGGATGATGACGACGTTTGACGATGATGATGATAACCGTAGCGGCGGCTGGCGTCTCAGTCCGGTGGTCCACGTATCGGTCCGGCGGTCCGCGTCTTGGTCCGGCGGTCAGTGGCATTATCCGACAGGTCGTGTTCGATTTCGGGCTTTATCTCGGGTTCTCCTCAGCTCAGCTTGCTTCGAGGTTGTTTATATTTGATTCGGTTCATATGCAGTTATATTGGTTTAGTGATTCGGGTTATGTTTCAGTTTAGTCGCGGGTCAAGTTCGGGTTCACATCGGACATCGGCTCAGAATCGGGATTTCTGGTCAACCCGGGTCAAACTCGGTCCGACTCAGCTTGACTCGGTCCAACTCGGCTCGACTCGGTTCAACAAGAGCTGACTCGGTCAACACAGTCAACAGCTCAACTCAGTTGACCCGGTCAACTCAGTCTAACGTTTCGACGACTCGACAAAAGTTTTGGTAATGGTTTAAGTCGTGATTTCCTTACGTTATCTTTATATTTTTACTCTTGCGTGACAAACGAGCTTCGACCGATCCAAACCGATTTATAAGTTGTGTTATATTTAATGAAGTGTTATATATTTGATTAGAAAATTGATATACGGCAATTGACTAATGTGTTTTGATAAAAATAACGACAACTTGTGTTGTCGGGGCGTCCAAAAACAGAGGAAACTCTGCCCGTTTTTCGAGAAAACCCGTAAAATAAAACGAGTTTATTATAAAAACGTGCTTTTCTTGTAAAACGACAACTATTGTTATAAAGCGACTTTTACGAGATACGAATATAAAGTTTCCTTCGACAACAACTTACGAGAACCATGATACGAAAAATATTTCGATAACAAAATAAATATAGTTATTATATTTATTTCAAACGAACTCGAATTCTTTTTATAAATAAATATAGTATATATATTTATTTCAAGCATCGCGTAGCACGAATTCGTTTCATCAAAATAAATATAGTTTATATTTATTTCAAATATCAAACGACACGACGATTGTTTTGCTAAATAAATATAGTTTATATATTTATTTAAAGTAATAAACGACATAAATTCTTTTATAAAATAGATATAGTTTATCTATTTATTTCAAACTTCAAACAAACTCGTTAATACTTTCGCAAAATAAATATAACTTTTTTTTTACATTTATCACAAACGCCGAAACGGCATATACATATATTTTTGGCAAATATACACAAGACGTGATATATATAATACAAGTTATTATATATTATTTTCATACGAAACACGATATAAGATACGAGTTTGTTATATGATATTTTCATAGAAATATTCTTCTATACTCGTATGACTACTCGAGACGGCTAACACACTTACAACGATATATTTATATATTTTTATATAAATATTTATTTATTTTTTTATCTCTCGGAAACTAAGTCTTTTACAAGACTTATTAAACTGCTACTGACATTAAACGAGACTTAACACATATAACTTAATCTTTTCCATTAAGTTAACAACTTACCGTTGAATCGTTCGATTAACGATTCGGTAGAGCTCGGTGACACGTAGTTTAGATACTGCGTTTATTTAGAAACTTATTAGGTATTCCGTGTTAGGAATATTGTAGAATGCACGCTAGCAAGTCAAGCCTTGGAAACGACATCATCGAAGTCGTAATTAGCTAGCTTTGCACAGGGGATATTCAGGCGAGTTCATAACCCCCACTTTTTATTATTTTACATTTTTATAAATGTTTTCGGGGTGGAAAGTCATGCACATTTTGCAAAAACATACAAAGTTTTGAACTAACGCAAAACTCGTATTTCTAAATCATATTACGAAGGGATTTCGAGGAACACAAATGAATTACGAAAGGTTTATACTAAATATACCGGTTTTTACAAAACAAATGCTTATTTTCGAAATGTGAATGATATTCGGCCAGGGTGACCAGGAATCTGGTCAGGGTGACCAGGGATCTGGTCAGGGTGACCAGGGATTTATTTTATACATGGTATGGTTAGCGTAAGGAGGGTTACTATTTAGATCATGTGAGTGGGTAGGCGGAAACTTGGGACTATTAATCCTCATAGTAGGACCGAGGGGCAGGAGCGGTAGATCTATCTAGGTGTAGCGAGCCCAGCCCCAGGCCCAACCAGAACGGACCTCGGGGTGACTTTGTACCCAACGCATAAATTTGCTAGGTTTGAGTCTTCCTACTTGCACTTCACACATATCAATGGCCTTGCAAACCATTGGTGATCTCTTTTTCCTTATTTGCTACATACCAGGGACATATATATTTTCGAAACTACTTGTTCATATAAATTAAAATACCATGTTTTATACAAAATTCAAAGCACATGATTATGCGGGTAAGGAGTCAAAGTCAGGGTGGGCATTGACGGTTATATGAACATTACAAATACAAGGCTTTACAAATACATGGTTTTATGAACATAACGCGTTACAAACACAACGTTTCCATATAACTTGGCAAGAAAATGATTTTTAAATTCATTTTCTCAATACTATTTCAAAAACCGGTTTTCCAAAGAGTTATTTCAAACCTTTCACAACTCAAAAGATTTATTTCAAATCTTTTACAAACAAACTATGAACTCGCTCAACATTATGTTGATTTTTCTCGCATGTTCTTTCTCAGGTTGCATTTCTAAGACAAGGCACGGTTGGAATAGGAGAACCATTGGAGATACGAGTACTTAGTGGCGTTCATTCTCTAAAATACATAGCTTATTTTGCTTCCGCTGTGCAATGACGATACCAGTCCAGTCACGCCAAGCTCTGATAATTTCGGGGTGTGACAGATTGGTATCAGAGATATAGGTTACAGCGAATTAGGTTTCTGTTGTGATACCTAAGCTCTAACCTCACTTTCCTCTGGGACTTAGACTATTAAGACGTTGAATACATACCGAACGCCTAGTACTCGAATATGGTCTCCAACCGTTGCCGAAAAACCAACAGTCAAAATTTTGTTTTCAAACATACGCTATTGTGATGTTTTATACACGGTACACGAAACGATTACATACAGTACACAAAAATCTGAGAGTTTAGGAAACATGCATTTAAGACCTTCAGAACAGGGAGTCAGTCTGAGAGGCTGGGAGGATAGTCTAGTGGGACTAGGAGATTCAGTCTGAGAGGCTGGGTGGATAGTCTAGTGGGACTAGGAGATTCAGTCTGAGAGGCTGGGAGGATAGTCTAGTGGGACTAGGAGATTCAGTCTGAGAGGCTGGGTGGATAGTCTAGTGGGACTAGGAAGTTCAGTCTGAGAGACTAGGAGATTCAGTCTGAGAGGCTGGGAGGATAGTCTAGTGGGACTAGGAAGTTCAGTCTGAGAGACTAGGAGATTCAGTCTGAGAGGCTGGGAGGATAGTCTAGTGGGACTAGGAGATTCAGTCTGAGAGGCTGGGAGGATAGTCTAGTGGGACTAGGGAGTCAGTCTGGGAGGCTGGGAGGCTAGTGGGACTAGGAGGACTATTTGATTGCTTATTGATTATTTGCGCATGTGTGTGTTTATTAAAGGTCATCACGTAGGAACCGCGAATATTAACTCGGGTACACACTATTATCCATATTGTCTATGATATTTTAACTTCCCGAGCAGACAGCCTACGCATAACGAAACGCTAGTGCACATGAATACATGGAACTCAATTTCTACGTCAACGGATGTCGGGGTACATCACATTCTACGCGGCACACAACGCTAGTGCACAGGTATACGTGAAACTTAAGCTATACATCAACGGAGGTTGAAGTACGACACATACGACTATCGAGGCGAGGCCTTTGAGAAGGAACGATGACGCAAATTTAACGACGACACTAGATCCCTGTCAGCAGGAGAACTAACGATCAGGAAACGACAACTTGTCACGCGATCCTGCAACGACACGAATCACGCCAGGGAGAAGACGATTGTCTCCGCACTCCCCCCCCCCCTACCTAACTAACGACGAATACGCTATGTTCGACATTCCATGGTAATGTCACCTAACAATTGGTCGTCACACGAAACCCCAGGTAAAGTCCTCAAATTTCTTTTATTGAAATTTCGAATTTCACACTTACTGAGTAGATTTTCGTATCTCTACTCCTCTTAATGGTCATTGTATCACGGTCATTTCTTTACAAGTTACATACATGGTTTTTCGTTGTAACCATGCCTAAAGTTTTCTTGTCAATACATATATTTTTGTCGGATTGCGCCGAAACCAAGTTCAATTGTTTGAACTTGTCCATTACACATATTCACTTCAGAGCATCATATGATGTATTGGGAGCATCATATTCAAATTCATTTTAACAAGTGTTTCATTTGTTCCGAGTCGAAGTAAACTTGTTTGGCATTCGACTCCGTTAAATTGTTTGTTGATTCCGACACCATGTGATGGTGATTTTCATTAATTTGAAGCTTGCGCTAAACTCGTTTACGCATCATATGCACGGATCTAAATATTTATTTATTGATTGTTTTCCAATCCACTTCGATTTATTATATTCAAGCGGTCTTAATACAATAGTGTGTTAAGACAATGGTACACAAATTCATTTTTACATTCCGGTGTACCTACTAACGGTTCTTTCATTATCGATCGAAAATTTTGCGATATCCATTGCTTCTTCACCTTCGATCGAAAACATTATTTCTTTGATGTTCAAATTTCAATTGAAAATTCTATGATTTCATTTGAAACAAACTTTCGGATTCACCCTATTACGCTTTCATTTGACTTCAAACACGGTGGATTTGTTTGATCACCGCTACAATTGAATTATTTGAATCACTACGACACCTTGTGGTGTCAGTACAAACTTGTAGCTTGGGCTAATCATGATTGAGCGTTTCATGCAAAACACAGGTGATACTTGTTCGATCACCCCTATTATTGAATTGTTTCATTCATTGCGACACCTTGTGGCGTCGGTATAACTTGCAGCTTGCGCTGATCACGATCGAACGTTTCATGCAAACTATTACATTTGAGATTGTTGATTCTAAGTTCATCCAGTGGATGTTACTGCTTCTAGAACTCATTTACACGTTGTAAACGTTCATATGGAATTCAATTGGTCGAAGTTCTTGTTCATTGTTGAATCCCTGTTAACTTAGTCACATTAGTGACTGTACCTATACGTCTCGTTTCCTTTGACATCGATTACTGAGACACATTTCTTTTAAACCGTTGGGATTCCTATTGTGAAGGAATGTCCTTGAATTCACATGATTCGAATAAGTCTTGTTTCGATCACACGGTCATTCACTTGGTTATTATTCGGACTTACCTGCGAACAACACAATTCCGAGGAGATAACATAGTCTAAATTTCGAGGACGAAATTTCTGTAACAGGGGGAGAATGTGACAACCCGTGATTTACGGCTCTTAATTACGTAATTAACAGACGATTAACGCGACAATAAATAGTGTTTACAGCACAGATTAACTTAATTAGGCCTTTGGAGTGCCTGGGAACGTCTATCCGTCTTTACAGTGCGCGAATGGTGGTTTACAGAGAAACCGGTGAAACGTTAAACGGCAACGGATTGAAACCGAACAGAATACTAACAACGCCGACAAATATTAAATTTTTACGATATATATTAGCTTCGTAATAAAATTTTTGTGACTACAGTCGGAACCGGATCGAGGAACGGATTAAAAACGGCAACGATACAATTTTTCACGATTATCACCGTAGTCGACGAACGGGCGTGCAAACAACGACTACCGACCGTATTTTTGTGCATTTTAATTTTTGACGTTAAACAGAGTTCAGGATTTTGACAACGGGTCTCGTAGGAATTACGGGCCACTTACACACGGGGATTGAGCTTGTGGGCCCTGGGCCCAAGCCTAAACCTAAACATAACATATTAGATCTACAAAATCCCTTGAAAATCTAGATAAAATATTTACTAGATTACAAAAGATTTTAACCCTAAAAGTAAAACAAATGACCTGAATGTCATTCAATTGCACATTAGACATAAAAGATGCTGAGTTCTATAAATGAGAACCCACCCGTTTCTTCTCACTACACAAACAAACAGACAATATACACACACCCACTCAATCTTTCCTCTCTCTCTCTTTCGGTTGTATATCAGACAAACAAACCACACACACCCTCACATTTGCTCTCTCTCCCTCTCGGCGAACATCAGTGTCACACCCCGATTTTCCACGTGTCACCGGTGGGCCCGGTGGGGGAGTATCGTGACGTGGTTGGCAACATAATAGTCAAACAACACAATATAATAATGCACAGCGGAAGAAAAAGATAAATATATTACATTCCGAATATAAGTAATGTCAAAGTATTACAACGGAAGGTAAAGGATCCACAGGCGGATCAATAAAAGAAAACTGTTCAACAGACTTTAGGCATCTAGAACTTGCAAGATTCCCTAGTGACGCCCTGAGCTCCCAGCCAATTACGCATAGTACCTGTCACTTAACCTTTTGGAAAATACGTCAGTTTACACTGGTAAATACAATTAACTGACTCATTTTGGAAAAGAGTTTAAAAAATTGATTTGAATGCACGAGGCACAAAATATCTTTTATAACTGGATTAAAATGCACAGAGGCAAAATTAATCTTTTATACTTGGGACAATTTTATTAATAAAGATCTTGTATCCGATTTACATGGTTGTCCAACATTTAGGGCCGGTGATTATACAATACAAGCCGGACAAGATTAATCGACACACCACAAATATAATCTCACAAGAAGATACCCTTACGAGTGAGTATACGTTATACATATGCAACAGGAGGTGTTTTGCCTACACCTTGTGCTTACGTCGTGGCCATTCACTTTTTAAAATGAGCCAAGGATATCCAGGACACGGTCATTAACCCCCAATGTTATTTGTTATCAATCAATACAGATTAAAACGGGATTATGCAATTTAATCATCTCCGATTAAAAGGTTTCTACACCCGACCAAGCGGTATTTTTATAATACCGTATCCCAAGCCCGTATAAGGGAAAATAAGTTAAAAGTATTTACCTGAGCTAGCAATGCAATTTATACTCAGCCGTATATTCTAATCAGCAAGCACAAGTACTTCTACTGGGTCTCTCAATCTGGAACGAAGGTTTTATTAACCTATTAAATTCCTAACGGGTCTTATTTAAGTCGTAACTTAGACCGGTTAGTTTTAAGGAAAGGTTTACGGTTCAAAACGCATGATTAAGCGAAGACCGGGATAGGATGTGATTTAGACCCGACAAGTTTGGATACTTGTATAATATGGGTAAACTAAACACATTCTGGATTTTGAGATACAAACGATAACGTTTGACCCGTTTCGGCTAATTTATGCAAACTAGTTACACAAACCGAACCGAACGCGTAATAAGCGTAACGGTTATTCATATGAGCCATTTACAGGTTTCCTAAGTTAATATGCTCCTAATATGTTGTTACATCAGTAAGTTGTCTTTCATTATGCCCAAAACGTATTTAAACACAAACTAGGCCTCGTAGGGGTAGTTTGGTCATTTAAAAGGTTATAAAAGAGTTTAAATATTTACCTGAGTTACAGGTCTGATATAATCAGTAAAAAAATACTTATTTTTATAAGTTATAACAGTAGGATAAAGTATATGTGTGAAATCTATCATTTATAACCAACTATGCACCGTAAGGGCATTTTGGTAATTTCACATAAGCCGAAAAGCTCAAAACCGAAGTCTGAGTTAATCAGCCTTTGCTTACTGTTAAAACATTCTAATTTTCCTAAAATATCAGTAGGTATCAACCCGGGTATGTTTAATATAATTTTAATACATACTATGCGTTAAAAACGCTTAATAAGGCGATTAAAGGCCATTTCCGGGTTCGATACTTAAATCTGATATTTTTATTTTTACAGAAGGTTTAAAATAAATTATTTATCATATGTGATCAGTAGCAAAAGGTTTGGAGTCGTTTAGATATGTAAAACTCATTTTATGGCCTGTAAAGGCAAAACCGACAATTACCGGATTAAGCCTACGACTACTAGTTATGCTCAGCCTAAAATTAATTAAAAATCTTCAAAAATCCCAAAATAATATATTACATCAGTGGGTATTAAGTTTGATACCAAAAAGTAGGCTTAACTAGGCTATACGCTAATTTCGTCGTTTTATTAACATAAAGCGTTCATTTTACGCTAACGAGCATAACTCTTAATCTACACCTCAAACTGATGTCTAACTTTGCATACAAGTTTATATATCAGTAATTAAAGTTTCTACTCTTTTACATTTCCAAAAATCACGTTTTAAGATAATAAGGGCATAATGGTCAACATAGGAGCAATTAACGGAAACGCGTAAACGAATGGGTCAATCAATGAACCAACCACAGAGGGTTCTGCTAACATGTAGCCTGGTCCTAAAGAAGCTCTAAGATATTTTCAAATCATACTAAAGCGGGTCAGAACTGAAAGTCAAAGCGAAAGTCAAACTATGCGACTTTCGGTTCCGAACCGGGTCTCTACAGTAAATTGTCGGGTTGAACATGTTTAGACATGTTCTTACACTAATTACCAAGTTCTATTCATGATCAAACAGGTTGCACGCCTTCTAGATTGCTAAATATGCGTTTTATGCTTCAGTTGACTTTTTCGGATTAAGTTTGACCCGACAAACGATCTAGTTAGAGTGGGAATCAGGGGGAACCCTTTTGAGGTTTTATTACCCACATAATTACCAACTTATAACTACTTTTGATTCGACTAATCACTGGACCATTTGTGATTAATCTTAAAGTCAACCGTTAATTACGACGGTTTGACTTTTAAGCTAAAACTAGGCTAAAACTTAATCGAGGAAGGTCAAGGGTACTTACAAGGGTCCTATGCATGTGTAGGGATGTCTTGGATCTGCTCCTAAGCTCCAGAAATGCTCCACAAATGCAGATGAAGGTGGATGATCAAATGTTGCAACTAATGGTCTTATTTATAGTGTTTAGATCACCATAACTTGTTGACATCTAAGTCTATCAATGACCACAACTCTTCAACAAGTGTCCCTAAGTGTTTAGGGGTTGTTTAGGGGGCTCTTGGAAGGGTTTAAGGGCAACACATGGCGTTTAGAAGGCTGAACAGGTAAAAAAACGAGTTTCTGCATCTGGGAGGCTGAGGCGGCCCGCTTGAGGTGCTAAAGCGGGCCGCATGGGCCTTCTGATCAGCTTTTTCATTTTTTTTTGTTTCCACATCTTGTCCCTTGGCTCTTCGGAAGATCAACTAGCATTATTACTTGCAATTTGACCCCTTATTATTTACCTACAAGGGCTTTAGAACTTGTACCCACTTTTCTAAGTCCTTGGCCACTCGGTTATTACCCGAAAAGTCATAACTTTCAACGTTAACGCTTTTAACCCCTCGCATACGAATTTGATCATAACTTTCTCATACGATAACGAAACTTTATGAAATTTAAATCGTGCATTCTAGTGAGCATAATTAACTGTTACAAAGCTTCGGGTTTGTCAAAAGGTCATTCAGAGGTATAACTTAAACATGTTGACACATTTAACCCCTGTAGTTTGTAATCTCTCACTTTTAGCTTCGCATGATCCATGATTTATTCGTTTGACGTTATAAACATCATGTAGGGTTAATGTACAATATATTTATTCATGGTTGACATTTAGAACCCGTATTTACACATACTTTCCATGATTGTCAACTTTAGTCCTTTTATAACATTCTTTCACACGTTCAAACATTATGACACGTGTCAACACATTATAGGACGTGAATTTTCGAGGTGTTACAATCAGGCGGGGCCGGCGGCGAGCTCCGGCGAGGTGTCCCGGTGGCGACAGTGAAGGTGATTTCCGGTAAGCTTCTTCATCATCCATACCCAACCCCTTTCTGATTCTGAAACGAACCACCACCACCACTAACCGGTGGTGGTGCGGCGGTGCAACAGAGAGAGAAAGAGAGACTGAGGGAAGAGACCGAGAGAGGGAGAAAGAACCGGCGGTCGGCGGTTCGGACCACCGGTCGGTTCATTTCTCCGGTGGTCAGCCTGTTTATCCCGCAGGTTTTGGTCGGAGGGGATGATGACGACGTTTGACGATGATGATGATAACCGTAGCGGCGGCTGGCGTCTCAGTCCGGTGGTCCACGTATCGGTCCGGCGGTCCGCGTCTTGGTCCGGCGGTCAGCGGCATTATCCGACAGGTCGTGTTCGATTTCGGGTTTTATCTCGGGTTCTCCTCAGCTCAGCTTGCTTCGAGGTTGTTTATATTTGATTCGGTTCATATGCAGTTATATTGGTTTAGTGATTCGGGTTATGTTTCAGTTTAGTCGCGGGTCAAGTTCGGGTTCACATCGGACATCGGCTCAGAATCGGGATTTCGGGTCAACCCGGGTCAAACTCGGTCCGACTCAGCTTGACTCGGTCCAACTCGGCTCGACTCGGTTCAACAAGAGCTGACTCGGTCAACACAGTCAACAGCTCAACTCAGTTGACCCGGTCAACTCAGTCTAACGTTTCGACGACTCGACAAAAGTTTTGGTAATGGTTTAAGTCGTGATTTCCTTACGTTATCTTTATATTTTTACTCTTGCGTGACAAACGAGCTTCGACCGATCCAAACCGATTTATAAGTTGTGTTATATTTAATGAAGTGTTATATATTTGATTAGAAAATTGATATACGGCAATTGACTAATGTGTTTTGATAAAAATAACGACAACTTGTGTTGTCGGGGCGTCCAAAAACAGAGGAAACTCTGCCCGTTTTTCGAGAAAACCCGTAAAATAAAACGAGTTTATTATAAAAACGTGCTTTTCTTGTAAAACGACAACTATTGTTATAAAGCGACTTTTACGAGATACGAATATAAAGTTTCCTTCGACAACAACTTACAACTTGCGAGAACCACGATACGAAAAATATTTCAATAACAAAATAAATATAGTTATTATATTTATTTCAAACGAACTCGAATTCTTTTTATAAATAAATATAGTATATATATTTATTTCAAGCATCGCGTAGCACGAATTCGTTTCATCAAAATAAATATAGTTTATATTTATTTCAAATATCAAACGACACGACGATTGTTTTGCTAAATAAATATAGTTTATATATTTATTTAAAGTAATAAACGACACAAATTCTTTTATAAAATAGATATAGTTTATCTATTTATTTCAAACTTCAAACAAACTCGTTAATACTTTCGCAAAATAAATATAACTTTTTTTTATATTTATTACAAACGCCGAAACGGCATATACATATATTTTTGGCAAATATACACAAGACGTGATATATATAATACAAGTTATTATATATTATTTTCATACGAAACATGATATAAGATACGAGTTTGTTATATGATATTTTCATAGAAATATTCTTCTATACTCGTATGACTACTCGAGACGGCTAACACACTTACAACGATATATTTATTTATTTTTATATAAATATTTATTTATTTATTTTAGTCTCTCGGAAACTAAGTCTTTTTCAAGACTTATTAAACTGCTACTGACATTAAACGAGACTTAACACATATAACTTAATCTTTTCCATTAAGTTAACAACTTACCGTTGAATCGTTCGATTAACGATTCGGTAGAGCTCGGTGACACGTAGTTTAGATGCTGCGTTTATTTAGAAACTTATTAGGTATTCCGTGTTAGGAATATTGTAGAATGCACGCTAGCAAGTCAAGCCTTGGAAACGACATCATCAAAGTCGTAATTAGCTAGCTTTGCACAGGGGATATTCAGGCGAGTTCATAACCCCCACTTTTTACTATTTTACATTTTTATAAATGTTTTCGGGGTGGAAAGTCATGCACATTTTGCAAAAACATACAAAGTTTTGAACTAACGCAAAACTCGTATTTCTAAATCATATTACGAAGGGATTTCGGGGAACACAAATGAATTACGAAAGGTTTATACTAAATATACCGGTTTTTACAAGACAATGCTTATTTTCGAAATGTGAATGATATTCGGCCAAGGTGACCAGGGATCTGGTCAGGGTGACCAGGGATCTGGTCAGGGTGACCAGGGATCTGGTCAGGGTGACCAGGGATCTGGTCAGGGTGACCAGGGATTTATTTTATACATGGTATGGTTAGCGTAAGGAGGGTTACTATTTAGATAATGTGAGTGGGTAGGCGGAAACTTGGGACTATTAATCCTCATAGTAGGACCGAGGGGCAGGAGCGGTAGATCTATCTGGGTGTAGCGAGCCCAGCCCCAGGCCCAACCAGAACGGACCTCGGGGTGACTTTGTACCCAACGCATAAATTTGCTAGGTTTGAGTCTTCCTACTTGCACTTCACACATATCAATGGCCTTGCAAACCATTGGTGATCTCTTTTTCCTTATTTGCTACATACCAGGGACATATATATTTTCGAAACTACTTGTTCATATAAATTAAAATACCATGTTTTATACAAAATTCAAAGCACATGATTATGCGGGTAAGGAGTCAAAGTCAGGGTGGGCATTGACGGTTATATGAACATTACAAATACAAGGCTTTACAAATACATGGTTTTATGAACATAACGCGTTACAAACACAACGTTTCCATATAACTTGGCAAGAAAATGATTTTTAAATTCATTTTCTCAATACTATTTCAAAAACCGGTTTTCCAAAGAGTTATTTCAAACCTTTCACAACTCAAAAGATTTATTTCAAATCTTTTACAAACAAACTATGAACTCGCTCAACATTATGTTGATTTTTCTCGCATGTTCTTTCTCAGGTTGCATTTCTAAGACAAGGCACGGTTGGAATAGGAGAACCATTGGAGATACGAGTACTTAGTGGCGTTCATTCTCTAAAATACTTAGCTTATTTTGCTTTCGCTGTGCAATGACGATACCAGTCCAGTCACGCCAAGCTCTGATAATTTCGGGGTGTGACAAAGATGGGCTCAATCATGTATAGTAAGTTGGCTCATTGTTGTTATCTGGTCTTCCTTCGTGTCTCACTCTGTTCCCGAGTCTCATTTATGGCTATCAGGTATAGTAAGTTGGCTCATTTGTTAAGAATTTAATACTAATTCTTTAAAAAGACTATCTATGGCTAGAAGTGTTGTTTACAGTTCATAAACCAGCTTTACTTCATTCACATACCCAAATATAACAAACAGAGTATCAGTTTCGGGAATGATTGTTTCTACCAAAGTACCAAACAAAGGCTTCAAGTATTCATCAATCATTATACTCATAGTGATTCCTCATTGCAAACCAAACACCAACTAAGTCTAAGTTCTCATTTGGTACTTAAATTTTATGTTTTATTTTATAGGGTTAGGATATAATAGGAAGTTTATTTGGCTAAGAAGACTAGGAAGTAATCTTGACCATCCATTTATTTAATCAAGGGCTAAGATTAAATGAGGAAAATTGAAGGGAAGAAAAGAGGCGCGTGAGTTTGTTTAGGGGCATTCTAGTCAATCCAATGCAATAGTTTCTCTCTCCTCCAATCCCCCCCCCCCATTTTTTAAACGTTAATAACTCTTTCATACGACATTATTTTTTTTATAAAAATTGCACTAAAAAACGAGCGTTTTTTATCTTTAAAACGAGTATACTATTGCTATATTTTCGAATTTTTTTTTGAAAACCCAGATGCGTAAAACGCAATGGAAAAAACCCAGTTGCGTAAAACGCAATGGAAAAAAACCTAAAAAATGACATTTTTCTAAAACGCAATGCACAAAAAACACAAAGAAATATCTTATTTGTAAAACGCAATGGCCAGAAAACACAAAAAATGTCTTATTTCTAAAACGCAATAGCCTAAAAACACAAAAGAAAGTGTACTTTCTAAAACGCAATGGACTGAAAACACATAAAAATGTGTTTTACCTAAAATGCAATGCACCAAAAAGACAAAGAAATGTCTTATTTCTAAAGCGCAATGGCCAGAAAACACTTAAAATGTCTGTTTTCTAAAACGCAATGGACTGAAAACATATAAAAATGTGTTTTACCTAAAACGCAATGCACCAAAAACACAAAGAAATGTCTTATTTATAAAACGCAATGGCCAGAAAACACTTAAAAATGTCTCCTTTCTAAAACGCAATGGCCTAAAAAACAAAAGAAAGTGTTCTCTCTAAAACGCAATGGACTGAAAATGTCACACCCCCAAAATACCACCTAGGGAGTGTTCCTGCTAGGCGTGTGACAAACCAATAACGAGCCACCATTCATATTGAACTCATAATAAGTTTGTAAATAAGATACCAATCATTAAAGAATTGTACCAATAATATGTTTAGTAAATCCCAACAAGTTCAGCGGAAGCAAAATAGATAACTAAAGTTAAACAGTATCAAAACCAAGTTACAATATCAAGAACCATCTCATGAATCTCTTCTGTCGACCCATGACCACTCCAGCTACCTCAGACAGCAAGTTCCACCATCCAAAATACCTAACGACCTGCGAGCATGCAACAAGTGTATCAGACAAAGCTGGCGAGTTCACAGTTTTAATAAAACGTTAGTTACCAAGTATTTAGTCCAGGTTTTTTAACAAATACGAAAGCAATGTTGATAATATCTCGATACTGAACAAGACGGCTCCTGATGTATGTTTTGCCCGTTCCCCAGTGCTCCTATCAAAGCACTGGGCCCGACTGGGTCATTAGTTCACACCCGCCCTCTCTCAGGAACGGGGTGAGGGTGCCAAACCTAAGTAGCGCTACCAACTAATATCCCGCTACCACCCCCGATAGCAAAAGATGGGACTTAAGAGATAGAGAGTGAGAATATTATCCAACATCACAGTTTTACCCAAAAGACTTATCCCTCCCCGGGATACCCACTGACTGTCCCAACCACCGGGACGCATGCTTAAAGTAGTGAACTCACCTTTGGTTTGCTCGGTTGGATTATTTACTTGTTAGTCCGTTGATCAATCAAATCCTATTGTAGTTACCAGGGACAGTCAGTATCATGAATTCATAATTCACATATCTAGTCGCACGTATGCTCAAGCGATAAACATCTAACATATAACGTCACACATGTCATAACAAGTACCATGGTTATAGTACATTTACAATACAAATTCGCACAATGCACCATATACATTCAGATCACAAGTGGTTTCGTATCACGCGCATTGCCGACTAACAACACTTGACAGTCTACTTCACTAATCCATGTAATATACGGCCCACTTGGTTTCAGGCCCGGCAATTGTGGTGACCCGTGGTGCGGCCCACTTGATCTCAGCCCAACCACAAGGCACACAACCACCGTGGCCCAATGAGGATGGCCTGTGGGTCGAGTAAGGAACCCAAATTAACCAATCCTTGCGGCCCACTATTCGCATATGTAAGATTCAATTCAGTTTTTACATCCCAGCCTTAGTAATCCTCTCGGCCCATACCTCTAGGTGGGTAACAGGCCGACCCCGAGGCCCAATCGAACTGGCCCAGTTGTCATGTTATATGTTTTCACAAAATGGTCAGTCCATGTGCAATGTGTGTGGACATGTGCATGCCTGAGCTCAAGTGTGTGATCTAATAATCAAATAAATCATGCAATTCATCATTCAATGCACATGATATTCCTACTGACAACATCACTAAATGTCTATATGTTTTGGTTTGATCACACATGGGCCGCCATGTTCATATTCAAGTTATTAAGTTTTGTGCAACCATGTAACATCAACTCTATGGGGCCCTTAAAACCGATTGACATGATTATTCATTAGTATCCCCACTACTGTTACATCAACATTGATAATCACACTTTGACTTCATGCCCACACATACATCGATAACAGCCACTAACATGCAATTCAATTTCATGTCTAAATCATTAACATATTGCTAAACATATATGTGAAACCATCACTTTTATTATAAAAGTCGGACCTTATTAATCCAATTCATCAATCAGTTGCATTAGATCTAACAACAACAGCTTCTTCACATATTGATCTTGGTTAACAGTTTATGTATAAACAAACAATCTTCATCACCTAATCTTGTTAACAGTTTGTGTGAACAATACAATCTATAAGCATGCTACCCAAGGCCCCAGAACATCGGCCCATATCACAACCACTTAATTACCATAACCATCGATCATACAAAATCACCTAACACATCATCCGATTCAATAATATAATTATTTACACAACACACGCATATCCGATTAAGGTTCATATGTCTATATACATACTGAATTCACGGCATCAGATCGCACGTATACAAAATCATCAAATGGAGATCCATATACACATGGTTCAGTTTACAATTCGCATATATCATGTATAACTTGATCGCTATTAACATCTACAAAGCATAAACATCAAAAAGCTTTCAAAAGAAATCACTAACCCAA
The DNA here is from genome assembly GCA_030545235.1 of Helianthus tuberosus. Lineage (NCBI taxonomy): Eukaryota > Viridiplantae > Streptophyta > Magnoliopsida > Asterales > Asteraceae > Helianthus > Helianthus tuberosus. The sequence goes on along the minus strand of CM060430.1, from coordinate 187,523,747 downwards.
ATAAGATCGGTTGGAATAGTGATTTACGAGAAGGGGGGTCTGCTATGCCGTCGCACACACAGGTGAGAAATAGGGTTTTATTATGTGATGCTTTGTTGTGTTGTAATTTGTGGGACATATGCATGATATGTATTTTAGTATAGCATCAAACAACACACAAGTGGGCCGATCACATAATTGTTAACTAACACACAAGTGGGCCCAAATTAAATAGCACATACACACAACACAAATGGGCCGGTCGTATGTTTGCTACTGGTACAAGAGTGGCCAAGTCATGTGGGCCGAAGATAAGCCGAACAACCTATATGATTTGATTAGTGTGGGCCGGATCAGGTCACATGTTTCTAGAGCGTGTTTGCGGCCCATAGTGTGTGCGGCCCATCTCGACAACTTATCGGCAATAAAAGGTTCAATGACACACCCAAATACGTTTTCGTTTAACCGGTTTAACATAGCAAAGAACATGAAAGAGAAATAGCGCGGAATCAAGATTACAAACTAACCTCGAAAGTTCGGGTTGTCACATCATCCCCAACTTGAAAGAAATTTCGTCCCGAAATTTGACAAGTAGGTACGAAAGAGTGAAGTGGCAAACCAAGATTGTTGCGAATTTTGCTCAGGTGCCACATCATCCCCAACTTGAAGAGGAATTTCGTCTCGAAATTCACCAGTAGTACCAGGTTTAGATTGATCATTAGGAAATAGTTGAGGATACTTAAGGTTCATCTGATCCTCACGCTCCCACGTGAACTCCGGTCCACGCCTTGAGTTCCAACGAACTCTCACAATCGGAATACGACTATGTTTACGCACCTTGACCTCCCGATCCATGATCTCAATAGGCTCTTCGACAAACTGTAACTTGTCGTCAATCTTCAGTTCTTGAAATGGCACAACCAGTGTCTCATCAGACAGACACTTCTTCAACTGCGAAACGTGAAAGACATCGTGAACGTTACCCAACTCAGCGGGTAACTCAAGCTTGTAAGCGACTTTACCGATACGCTCCAAGATTTTAAACGGCCCATCGTGTAACGCCCTAACACGTTTTAACCAAATTTAACACAGCGGAAAATGCATATTTAAAGTTTCTTTCATGATATTCTTTCTTTCACTTAAATACATTAATCCCTTCTTATAAATTAACCAAAAAACTGACAAACGTATATCAAATTAAGTGACCACATACACACCCACGTACAATCCATGTCTTGACTCGATCTTCAACCGCGTACACTTCTTGATGAAACATCCATAAACCTGTATAACCTGCAGTCACCACATCCAATCACATCATTAGCAACCGGTGACATAATACAAAATCTTAACATATACATAATAAGGCGTCAACATATCATGCTTTCTCTATTACTAGCCCCTTCATCCATCCACTCGATCACTCGCATCGGATTGCGGAGTCAACCTTCACCTCCATTGTTATCATGCCTATACATCACATTAATTCTTAATAGAAAAACGGTTAGTATCATTAGCTTCCCTTCATATGAACATGTCCTCGAGTACACATAACTCATCTTATTCATTCAAGCATATAATTAAATACCCACTCAAGCATGTATTCACTTTCTATTCATACAAGTACTTACAATTTACATCCTACATGTATAACTCCTTAATTCATCTTTATCCACAATTCATTATGTAAGTTCCCTTTCTTACCCAAACTTAATCGAATCTCTTTCTTAACCACTTCCGACCCATTTCCACTAAAACTTAACTTAGTAATAACATCGATTCATATCTTCTTACATTACATTCAATAATTACCATATATCATAAATACATTACCAAACAAAAGGGTAAGTTTGGAGTTCACTTACCTCGTGCGTCCGAGTTCAAGCATAGCTTCCGTGTTTATCCTTGGCCCGTTTCCCTTCCATGCTTGTGTCCATGTTGACATGACTCCTATCCGTACATGTCATCACATTCATCATAACATGATTAGCATACATGAGCATACATACCTTTTAATGAAGGTTTCTTGCCATATCATCTTATCAAACTAATTTCCCACTTGTAATCCATTCAAAACACATTCCTTATACAAATCTATGATCTAATACATCATCATCACATTCTACAAGATATTTTATTCATTATTAGCATACAATCTCACTTATCATTTTCTCCTAAGCATTTCATCAAACACCTGGTGCGCATATCACTTTCTAAGCAAAATGTACAAGTGCTTTAAACATGTTCTTCCCTATTTTATCTTATGAACTATCACATTCAAGCAAAATCTCATAATCATAAATTCCACATCAAGTTTATCTATCTCAGTCTATCATATAACACCTTATACATCACAAGATCACACTATAACATCTACAAGTTCATCATGATCATCATCTTCACACTCATGCAATGGGTTTCATTCTAAATCACCCAATTACTTGAAATTATTCATAACACAAGTTCTATTTGGTGTTTGTAACACCTCTACATGCTTAATTTCATACAAATTCATGGATTGATCATAACCCACTTCAAACAAGATCATCAAATCTGAGTTTTAAGACATACCTTATGATCCCCTTGTGAAGGTGATCGTTAATTCATCTTCGGTTGTGAATTTGGGCTTCGTTTAGCCTTTTAATTTGGAGAATTTGATGAAGTTTAGGGTTTTGGCTCCATGGGAGCCTTCCCTGCTCGTTGATGAACACACACACGATGTGTGTCTATGTGTGTGTGTTGTTTTCTTTTAACAAAACAACTTTCAAGTTGTTCACTTTGGTCCCTCATGTTTTGTTTTAATTAAATAAGGCTACAACCCTTCGTTTAATACCAACGATACTAATATTCAACTAGGTTAATTATTCATAGTTAATATTCATTTACGGGTTCACTTTTACCCCTAACGGTATTTTACCCGTTCCTTTATATTAACCGGGTTTAAATTACCAAACCCATTTTTGGGGTGTTACACATCGTAACGCGGATTAAGCTTACCGCGCTTCCCAAAGCGTACGACGCCCTTCCATGGTGAAACTTTCAACATAACCTGATCACCCACTGTGAACTCTAACGGTTTCCTACGCTTATCGGCGTAGCTTTTCTGACGATCACGTGCTGCTGCCATACGGTTTCTGATCTGGACAATCATTTCCGAAGTTTCAAGCACAAGCTCAGGACCCGTGATCTGACTGTCACCCACTTCAGCCCAACAGAGAGGAGAACGACATTTCCGTCCGTACAATGCTTCGAACGGAGCTGCTTGAATACTAGTGTGGTAGCTGTTGTTGTAGGAGAACTCTATCAACGTCAAGTGTTTTTCCCATCCTTTCCCAAAATCAATCACACATGCCCGCAACATGTCTTCAAGTGTCTGAATGGTGTGCTCGCTCTGACCATCCGTCTGTGGGTGATAAGCGGTACTCATATCGAGTTGTGAACCGAACGATTTATGCATTGACTGCCATAATTCAGAAGTGAAACGCGGATCTCGATCTGAGATGATAGAAGTTAGCACCCGGTGCCTAGAAACCACCTCCTTAAGATAAACTGCTGCAAGCTGTGAAAACTTATCTGTTTCCTTGATTGCCAGGAAATGCGCTGACTTCGTGAGACGATCAACAATTACCCAAATAGTATCGTTTCGAGCCTGAGTCCTCGGTAACCCTGTAACGAAATCCATGGCGATCTGCTCCCAGTTCCACGTGGATATCTCTGGCTGCTGAAGTAGACCCGAGGGTTTCTGAAGCTCTGCTTTGACTTTACCATCTCTCTAAAATGCAATGGACTGAAAACACCTAAAAATGTGTTTTACCTAAAACGCAATGACTAAAAACACTTCAAAAATGTGTTTTTCTAAAACGCAATGGCCAGAAAACCTATAAAAATGTCTTAGTTCTAAAACGCAATGGCTTAAAACACCAAAGAAAGTGTTCTTTCTCTAAAGCTCGACCCCAGCCAGAGGCTCTGCCCCTTGGACCCTGCTACTAGGGGCGCTGCCCCCGGACCCCCGCCAAGATCGTGAAACGTAATGACTAAATCAAAAACCCAGATCGTAAAAATGAAATTAAAGAATTTCTTACATTGATCAAGCCGATTTTTCAACGATTGACGAAATTTGAATGATTGAAACACTTATCAGCGATCGAATCGAAAGGATCAAGTGATTATCTCCAAAATTACCGGAAAAATGAGATTTTGTATGAAATTGAACTGGGTTTTCTTCAAAAAAGCTGAAGAACACGTTGATCGGGTGTTTGAATCATTGATTGGTGACAAAAATTGCACTATAATGTTGTGATTATTGAGATAGAAAGTGAAGAGATGGTTGAAGATGGTGGGTTTTGAAGTTACTGTGGAGAAGAAGGAAGAAGAAATGATAAGATTGACTAAAATACCCTTTCTCTTTATGTTAAATTTTGCCACATGTCCTAATCATATTGCTTCCTATCATTCATAGCCAAAATAAACTTCCTATTTGATCCTCACCCTTATTTTATATATTTGATTTTCGTTTTGTTTTGTTTTTCAGAGTTGTGATTTTTGTTTGACAGCAAAATGAATAAACGATGCACACAAAATAAGAAATTTTGAATAAATAATAGGAAATGTGTTTCTGTATTATAAACCTAAACTTAAAGAAATAGCATTGTTATCGGTGGAAACCCAAAAAAAAAAAATCAAGCTTACACTTTTTGAGAGAGTAAATTGCATTTTTCGTCTTTTTAACTCTCAACCAAATTTTAGAGTCTCTCCTTTAACTAACGAAATTACATTGGATGTCCTTTAATGTTATAGTTTCTCATCGGACAGTGCCCTTTTGGTTTAATCCAGTTAGCATTTAACGTCAAATCCACCCATGTGCCAGGGCATAATATAGTCTTTTAATATATAGGAGGGTCTATTTATGTAAATACCTTAAAATTTTGGATAACTAGAATTGAGATCCGTCGCAATGCGGCGGAGATTCTTTAGTTATAACTAAGTCGATTTAGGACCCATACGTTATGTTAAACCTGTAAAACGGGAAAAAAAATAGACGATGTAAAAACGTTCACCCACACACGTACGTTGCGTCGTGTTAACTCGCAAAAATTTAGAACGAAACGTAAAAACGTTAAACCAAAGACGCACGTTGCGATGTGTTAAGTCACAAAATTTAGAACCAAGCATAAAACGAAAAATTTGCGGAAAATGAAAAGTATAAAGGACCAAAGTTGAAAGTAAAAGAAGTTGCGATGATAGATTGCAAAAGATAAAAAGTTTTGGGTTAAAAGTAAAAAAAAAAACAAATAGTTTTAGGTTAAAAGTAATTTATGAAATACTTTTTGGTGAAAAGTAAAAAAATCATTTTTTTAAAACCTCCAAAGCCAATGTCACGACAACCATATGCATAACCATTTTTTCTTTAGAAAACCCTCAAAGCACACCCCGCGTTGTGACGGGCCGTAAAACGGTGTCAAATAGTACTAATGTCACACAATCGTCATCGACCACCAACACTGACTCGACCTAGAATCTGCAAGTTGCGACGAACCTGTCAAATATGAAAAAATAGAGGTAAAAAAACGTTGAACCACACATGCACGTTGCGCCGTGTTAACTTGCAAAATTTGAAACAAAACATAAAAAAATTGAACCACACTCGTACGTTGCGTTGTATTAAGTCGAAAAATTTAGAACTATACATAAAACGAAAATTTGCCAAAGATGAAAAGTATAAGTGACAAAAGTTGTGAAGTTAAATTGCAAATAATGAAAAGTTTTGGGTTAAAGTTAAAAAAAAACAAATTATGTAAGGTTAAAATTGCAAAAGCTAAAAACATTTGTGTTAAAAGTAAAAAATCAAGTTTAGTTTTGGGTTAAAATTAAAAAAAACAAATTATGTAGGGTTAAAATTACAAAAGCTAAAAACCTTTGGATTAAAAGTAAAAAATCAAGTTTTATTTTTTGAAAAAACTCGTAAAGCACAAGTTACAAGTGATGATGCACTAAAAAGTTGCTTATTTATATAGGAATAATATCTCTCTCATGACATTTACCATCAGCACTAAACGATGTCGTATCCTCAAAATCCCCCAATTCCACCGCACAAGATCCTTGCTTTCACCAATCTATCAGCACCGAACGGTGTCGTATCCTCAAAATCCTATTTCCCCTCATCTTCTTCTTCTTCTTCAATTGGTGACCGTACGATGGGTATTATGTACTTAATATGGTCTCTGTTCTCCAACCGGCGTCTGGATTTTGATTCCGATTCGGATGAAGGTGAATTTGAAGACGTTGAAGATGAAGTGAGCCCTAGGATGACCGATTGTTACATTGCTGTTCCGACGATTACTAAAGAAGTTCATCCGTTTGCTGATGAAGTTGATGCGATGATACAAATGAAGGTGTTGCTGGTAAGGTGTTGATTCTTGTTTTATGTTAATATGTGTATCTGTTATAAGTAAAAAAATGACTTTTATTAAAAAAATGACTTTTATTAAAAAAAATGACTGATTTTTATTAAAAAATGTCTGATTTTTATAAAAAAAATGACTTTTAATGGTGTGTGCAATGGCTTATGATATTTCTGTGATGTTATATGGATGTTAAAGACTCTGTTAGGCATAAGCTAGAGCTCTGTCTTAATTTATTCTAAAATTAGGTGTAGATCAGTTATGGATGATGTTTGATTCTAAAGACTCAGGTGTTAGGGTTTTCTACAGTACAGATCAATATATGTTTGGAATCAGTGATGGATTCTGATAATTGATCAATACTTTTTAGGCTTCAACTGTTTCTCTATATCTTTCAGTAACAAAATCCGGCCAAAACTAGTCAGGTGGTGGCTGGCAGTGGGTTAGATTTTCAGATTGGGCGTAGATTGAGAGAGAGAGAGAGAGAGAGAGAGATTATAAAGTTTAATCCAAAATTTTAAGCTATTTACATAAATAGCCCCTGTAAATGTTAAAGGACCTGCCCTCACATGAGTGGCACATGGGTGGATTTAATGTTAAAAACTAACTTGGTCAAGTCATAAGGACACCGCCTGATGAGAAAACAATAACATAGAGGACATCCGCTGTAATTTCACTAGTTAAAAGATAACGTCTGAAATTTGGCTAAAACATAAAAGACGAAAAATGCAATTTACCCTTTTGGAAATCGTTTTTTAACATTTTTCTTCAAACTGCACATGAAAATTATTCTAACAGAGTCCTGAGAGTTGGTGTTTTAGGTCAATGCTAGTTAGATAAAAGGATGACATAAATTTAGGAATACTTTTACATTTTAGTAAAGCGGAAAAGACATGATTTGTATTGATAGAATGTAAGGCTGCGTTTGGTTCGCCAAATTTCTTTAATTAAGGGAATTCAAAATCCTTCCTACATGTGGACGAATTCAAGTTAATTCATTGGAATCTTCGACCGGTTGACCCGTACCGTTTCTACCCAAACCGTTTTCGACCAATACCACTTCGACACAAACGGTTTTCGACGCAAATAGTTTTCCACCTGCACCCTTCCGACCCACACCGTTTCGATCTGAACCGTTTTCGACCCGTACCGTTTCGACCCGAATTGTTTTGACCCCAACCATTTTCGACATGCACGGTTTAAACCCACACCGCTTCGACCCGAATCGTTCCGACCCAAACGGTTTTCGACTTGTACGGTTTCGACCCGAACCGTTTCGACTTTCGACTTGAATCGTTTTCGACCCGCACCGTTTCAAACCAAACTATTTCGACCCGAACCATACTGTTTCGACCCGGCCGAACCATACTGTTTCGACCCGTATAGTTTCGACCGGAACACTTTCGTCTCGTAACGTTTCAACCCGTACCGGGGGTGGTAGGGACTAGGGTGATAGATTCCAATTCATTTTACAACCAAACACATCAAAAATGGAATTGAGATTCCAATTCTTGTTGGAATGTTTAAATGCCAAATCCAATTCCTTCAAATTCGAATTCCTATAAAAAATCCAATTCTAATTCCAAAATATTCCGTGAACCAAACGCACAGAATTGTTAAGCTGTTAGTTACCGGTTTTATTGGTATTACTTATTAGTATGAGTTATGATTACATTATATTCTTTGTTCAATCAACAATGTTATGTATTTTATTGGGATATTTTTTGTTTTCTCAGACCTGGTTCTTGAAGCGATAGAGGATATGCTGAAAAGCTTTGTCAAGTTAAAGCAGTTCCTGAATGTAAAATCCAGCAAAGACGCCCTTTCCGACGGCTCTCTCACTGAAGTTCCTAGCGATTCTCTCTTCTTCATCGACATATCCAGAGGTTAACTAATAACCAACTTCTTCTTGTTTCTGACGTTGTACAGCATAATTTAATTTGTGGGTTTGTGTTTACAGATCTTTCTGTGAAGCGTAAAATTGACAAAAGCAGAGAGAAGATACTACGTGTTGATAGCATACTGCAGAAGAATTGTTTTGTAAAACCTATACCATCATCGAATACTAAAAAGTGTAGGAATAAAAAGAAAGTGTAGGAATAGAAAGAAAGAGCTTAAACCTGCGGCAGCTTCTTCTCAGAAAGATGGTTCCGGCATGGTTGATATATGGAATGATGAAGCTTTATTTTAATTCAATTTTTGTTTTGGTGTTAGAAATGATGTTTAATTATTTATTAATGGGTGTTATGTTTTTCAGGTGATCATGCTGTAAAGAAAGGTAAAAATTCATGTTTAGATATTGCATTGGGATATATATTGTGTACCGGTTTGTGGATGTGGCTGTATTTTTAGTTATGTCACTGCGAATTCGATGATTTTGATAGGTTTCAAACAAGGCTATTGCTATTCCTGTTGTGGAAGTTGAGCCACCTGGATGCTCATACAATCCATCATCTGAAAATCATCAGGTCACATGGTTATATCTTTCTTGATTATATATATTGTTACATACTTATATTCATTTAGTGGCATGCTAAAGTTATTCACCCTTTCATTTGTTTCATACCTGTTTCTTTAACTGTTGATGGGGCAGTTATTGATGAGGAAGATGTGGGTGGGTATCTTTAATTTTTTAGAATTAGGTTCGGATAGATACCCACATAAAGTGGATTTTTAATGTTAGAAAACTTTAGTGATGTTGAAGGGAAGGATAAAAAAACAAAATATTTTTTAAAACGACTTTTATAAAAACAAACGGTTGATGAAAATACACATTTATTTGTATATTTAAAACGTATTTTATTAAATAATAATTGTGAAAATAACGAAATAATAATAAATAAAACTTTGAGGAATTGCATTAATAATTTCTTAAGTATTAAAAGAATTTGTAATTATCAAAAACAACCCCTAAGGTATATAACGACCTAATTACCCTTACACTTAACTGCAAAAAAAAGTAACAAAGTTAGTGTCGGGAGCCAAAACCGTTATAACATGCAACCTCAGGGTCTGATATGTTAAAAGATTCCTTTTTGGGCTGTTAAACTGACTAGACCACAGGGGCCAAAACAGTAATTTACTCTTTTACAAATCATTGTTGGGACTAATCTTGTCATAACTCAAAAGTTGGAGGATGCTAAGTGGTTTAGTTTATTTTTTAGTGGAAGATTAATTATTTATGGTAGTTTTATTTTAGAGTGAATTGCAAGTTTTGTCCTTTATGTTTGTATCAAATTGCAGGCGCTGTCCCTTTATCTTTAAAATTGACGAGTTTTATCCTTAATGTTTCAAAATGCTGCACGTTATGTCCTTTAGCCCTAACTCAGTCAGATTTTTTTGTTAAATATGGTCATGTGCCTTGCACATGAGGGTATACTTGTCATTTTACTTCTTCAGGGATTATTGAGTAAATAACTTATATCAAGGGACTAAATGTGAAATAATTAAAGAATAAAATATAAATAAAAAAAACCTAATTAACAAAATTCTCTCTCTCTATATATCACACGCATCTCCACTCTCTCTCTCTCTAAAAACCTTGCAACAATAACCACCAATAACCTTCCAGCCACCACCAATAACCACCTTCAGCCACCACCCTCCAGTGCTTTCAACATCGCCACCAGCCACCTACACCCTCTTTCTCTAACCCACAGAGCACCACCACCACCTCCTTTTTACAACCATCACCATCTAAACGAGTCAATTCGAAAACCCCATTTCATAACAAATCAAATTAAACACCACCACCAATCCACATCACCTGCCACCGTGGTTGGCCCTTTATCATCTACAACCCCACAACCAATAATCAACAAACAAAATCCCCAAATCAACTCAAGAACCCAGAAATCCCCAAATCAACAAACAAAATCCCCAACCCAACAACCAAACATCCCCAAATCAACTCAACAAACAAAATCACCTGCCACCGTCGAGATTCCTTTTGTTCTCTCCACTGCCACCACCATCCTCCACTACTCTCTCACCACCGTCACTGCAAAGTGATTCGGATCTCCTCTGATTTCTCTCACTACCACCGTCACTGAAGGGTAGTTTAGATCAAGGGTCGCATTTCCACAATCAACCTCTGATTTCTTCGAAATGATTCAGTTCTCCTCTGATTTCTTCGAAATGAATATCGTTGCCAAGCCTTCAATGTTCAATCACTGTAGTGGTGGTGGTGTTATTAGGTGTTCAATCACTGTAGTGGTGGTGGCGGTGGTTATGGAGAGATGCAGATGGCGATGGTTGTGGGGGTCGCAGTGGTGGGCGAATTGGTGGTGGGGTGGTGGTGTTCACAGTGGTGGGCGAATTGGTGGTGGGGCGAATTAGAGAGAGAGAAGAGAGAGAGGGAGAGAGTTTCAGATTAAGAGAGAGAAAGAGAGTGAGAGTTTATATATTTTTATTTTTAAGTTTAGTACAAAATTGCCCCTGTAATTTTTTTTTACAAAGTAGTCCTTGGAAAGCTGAAATGACAATAATGCCCTCATGTGCAAGGCACATGACCAGATTTAACCAAAAAATCTAACTGGGTTTGGCATAAAGGACATAACGTGCAAGATTTTGAAACATTAAGTACAGAACTTGTCAATTTTAAAGATAAAGGACAGCGCCTGCAATTGGGTATAAAGATAAAGGACAAAACTTGCAATTCACTCTTTGTTTTATTATTATTTAGGTTTCCTAATTTTAATAGGTATGTTTCTTGGGCATCAAGGTTTTAGTATAAATAGGGGTTGTGTGTTTAGGGTTTATGCACCTTCAATTTTAATAAACCGAACATGATCAAATGTGATGTCATCATTATTCAATGATGACATCATAGGTATATTATATTCTAATCATAGTTATCAAAAGCGCTCGCCCCTAGTAAGGAGTGGCATGCGAAGACCGGAATCTATAGTTTTATATTCATAAGCTTAATACTAATTAAAATTGTGATGGCTCCACTAGTTCAGTACATGGCCCCAGAAACAAAACAGACGAAATGAGAAGAAAATTTGAATTTCCCTTGTACATTGTCTTATTCACTAGTTCAATATGGCGTTCTGATGGAAGGGTGCAAGTGGAGGTAACAAATAGATATGAAATTTCTACTTGCTTATAATAAAACCATTTATTAGTCATAAAAGATATTTTAACAGTTTATTTTATTATTATTATTAATTTATTATTATTATTATTATTATTATTATTATTATTATTATTATTATTATTATTATTATTATTATTATTATTATTATTATTATTATACTTATTTAAGTTTCAAAATTTTAGTGGATGATGCATTTCTAAATAGATAGCATATCTAGCAACTTGAGCAAGCTGAGTTTTCTTTCAACCAGAGCCTTGATTTAGCATCTCCTAAAACACCTCCTTAAATTTTCAACACTAGCTAGTAATAATGCTCTTGTCAGTAGTCTCTAAATTAGAAGCAGTCATAGTTGTTGCTCTTGTCATACATATGATTGAAGCTGTCTCTGTTTCCAGTGATCATCTCGCATTACTGGAAATCAAGTCAAAGATTACACATGACCCTCAAGGTGCTTTGACATCTTGGAATGATTCCCTTCCTTTTTGCCAGTGGAGAGGAGTGACATGTGGTCGCCGCCACCAACGAGTGACAATGTTGGATCTACAAGACTTGGGTTTAGTAGGCTCCTTATCTCCTTATCTTGGTAACATGAGCTTCCTCCGTTACATTAACCTTGACAGCAATCAACTTCATGGAAGTATCCCACCCGAGATAAGTCATTTATACCGGTTAAGGTCAGTATTCCTTTCCAACAATTCCTTCAGCGGGGAAATCCCGGCCAACATGTTTAATAGCTCAAAGCTATCATTTATCAACTTACAATTTAATAAGCTATCTGGCAAAATTCCAAATGCTTTTAGTTTTAAGTCAATGATAACTGTGTTAGCCTTAGCCAAAAATCACCTCACGGGTGGGATTCCACCATCCGTAGGCAATCTTACATCTCTTGAGGACCTCAGTCTATCTGACAATCAGCTAGAAGGGAGCATTCCTGATTCCTTTGATCAATTAAAAAAATTGCGAAATATAGGTCTGGGAATTAATGGCCTCGTTGGTGCCTTCCCTTCGTTTATGTTCAACCTTTCCATGTTAGAAATTCTAAGTCTTATAGATAATCAACTTCAAGGCAGTCTACCCTCCAACTTATGTTTGAGTCAGCCCCATCTCACGTGGATATCATTTGGGTCTAATCACTTCAATGGATTCCTTCCACCGTCAATATCAAATTGTTCACAGTTGGAAATCCTTGATGTTGTTCATAATGATTTAAAGGGGGAAATAGCTACTAATTTTGGAAGACTACCACATCTTAGGCGACTATTTCTTGGTGACAACAATTTTGGAAGCAAGGATCTTGATGACATGAATTTTTTTTCTTCTTTGTCCAACTGCAGCAATTTGGAACGTATATCACTTTATAGTAACCAATTAGGAGGGGTGCTGCCAAATTCAGTTGGGAACTTCTCATCCAAGCTGTCATATCTACGGATGGATAGTAACTATCTCTCAGGTAGCATCCCTTCATCTGTAGGCAATTTGTTAGGCCTAACCACATTTTCTTTAAATGAAAACAGCTTCACAGGCATGATCCCTGAAAGCATTGGCAAGCTTCAAAACTTGCAAATATTGTACCTTTACGACAACCATTTCTCTGGGGTTATTCCAAGATCTATAGGAAAGTTGTCACTTTTAACTAAAGTAGGATTAGGTGGAAATAGTTTGGAAGGCACTATACCCTCGACTGTTGGGAATTGGAAAAATATAATAGTTTTGGACCTTTCTGGAAATAAACTAAGTGGGAGTGTACCCAAAGTGCTATTCCAACTGTCTCCACTTTCAATAGGGTTAGATCTGAGTCAAAACAATCTATCTGGAGTGCTTCCACAAGAGATTGGTGATCTGAAATTCTCTGGAATACTTGATTTTTCTGTGAATCGTTTCACAGGTGAACTTCCAAGTAGTTTAAGCAGCTGCACCAGTCTTGAAGCCATAGACCTTTCTAGTAATCTCTTCTATGGATCATTGCTGGAATCATTCGGTTCATTGAAAGGCCTCGAATATGCTGACTTTTCCCGCAATAACTTTTCTGGACACATTTTGACGTATCTGCAACAAATTCCCTTGAAGCATCTAAACCTTTCGTATAATAACTTTGAGGGTGAGGTTCCTGTTAAAGGTGTTTTCGCCAACGCAAGTGCAATATCCGTCATTGGGAACATCGGACTCTGTGGGGATAGCCAACCTTCACCTACCCAAATGCACTAGCACAGTTAGCAACCCCAAAAGACGAACCCGTACGCTTTCTGTACGTGTTATTGTAGCAGTTTCACTATGTTCCACGGTTGCAGGTTTGGGTCTATTGTCGTTTGTCTTATTTTACTATTGTATAAAAAAGAAGAGAGATAAACCATCCGAACCAAGACCGGATGAATCCTTTGAGAAGATATCATATGGAAGAATTTTCAAAGCAACGGAAGGGTTCTCTGCAGAAAATCTGATTGGTACAGGTAGTTTTTCTTCGGTTTACAAAGGATTTCTTGATGAAAATGGCTTCACTGTGGCAATCAAAGTACTAAACCTTCAACGCCGAGGAGGTTTTAAGAGTTATATGGCCGAGTGTGAGGCCTTGAGAAACATTCGTCACCGCAACTTGGTGAAGGTCATAACAGCTTGCTCAAGTATCGATTTCCAAGATAATGATTTCAAAGCTTTGGTGTACGATTTCATGCCTAACGGGAATCTGGAGAGCTGGTTGCATTCTGTAGATCGTACCTTGGATCTTGTTCAAAGAATCAGTATCATCAAAGATGTGGCTTGTGCTCTTGATTATCTCCATTGTCGTTGTGGAAATGTTATCGTTCATTGTGATTTGAAGCCGAGCAACATATTATTGGATGCGGATATGGTTGCTCATGTTGGAGATTTTGGTCTGGCGAAAATACTTTCCCTTGAAGAAGGTTCTTATGCAAATGCGAGTAGCTCAAGTATCATTAGAGGAACCATTGGGTATGCACCTCCAGGTAATTTCTGATTACTAGTCCATTAGACTGTTTTTTTATTATACAATACAATACAATATACTCTAATTAAATAAGTTGCAGAATATGGGCTTGGAAATGAAGTGTCAACCAGTGGGGACATGTATAGCTATGGGATCCTATTGTTAGAGATGTTGATAGGGAAAAAACCTGTTGATCCAATGTTTGAAGGAGGGCTAGGCCTGCATTCGTATGCTAGGAGGGCCTTGGCTGATGGTTGTGTGCTTCAGATTGCGGATCCAGTGCTTCTAACTGAGGATGTCAATGAAAATTGTTTAATTTCACTGGTAAAAGTCGGTGTGCAATGCTCTTACGAGTCTCCACAAGATCGAATGGATATTGGGACTGTTATTCACGAGCTCTTCGGGACGACATTTGCAAGTAGATCTTAATTTGCCATACACCCACGATGCAAGTGGTGCGACCTGAAAAGCTAGCAAGTTTTTGGTTTAATAATATTGTATTAAATTGAATAACTGATGTTCGGGTGTGTGTGTGCGTGAACATTGATTTCTTATCTATACATGTACTTGCTTTCTTCCATATGAATCAATAAACAAGATATAATCTTTTTTGTGCAAAATGATGAGAAAGCACCTTGTCTTACACTTTAAATCTATATTTTTCTTTGCAAATTTCATCAAAATCCTACATTGACACCAGACACCTGCATCTATTGCATTCGGTGAATAAGAACCGAACACCTACTTTTTTTAGACAATACCGGTTCGGCTTCAGGAAGTTCTCAGTTTTGTTAATGGGTATTTTCGGGTTGACCCTAAATTTGCTCACTCATGTTCCGTGTCACAACAAGTTGGTATACAACTTTCTCATCGATTCCCCTGTTTTATATATGTTTGCTAAGCGATGTAACGCGTTGCAACTCAAAGTAAGCAGGTTATGGTTACTGTTTTTATTAAACTCGTCAGAATAAATTATTTTGATAAATGGGTCATATTTATCGTTTTTAGTATACGGGTCAAACTGATCATTTTAGAACCCAAAGAAAAAAAGTTTATATCCTTGTACAATTAATATACCCATCCACCGTACGGATATAGAACTAGTTGATAATAGTAGAAAAACCTAAACATTTCAAAACCCATAAATCTTTAAATTTTTAGGATTGGATGTAAGAAAAGAAAAGTGAAACCTGGATTCAAGTCGGTTGTGCTTATGGCTGTAGCTATCTGTTTATTTTTTGGTTCAGCCCATCATGACCCATTCACTTTTCTATAATTTATTTCATTCACATACCCAAATATAACAGAGTATCAGTTTCGGGAATGATTGTTTCTACCAAAGTACCAAACAAAGGCTTCAAGTATTCATCAATCATTATACTCATAGTGATTCCTCACTGCAAACCAAACACCAACCAAGTCTAAGTTCTCATTTGATACTTAAATTTTATGTTTTATTTTATATATTTGATTTTCGTTTTGTATTTCAGAGTTGTGATTTTTGTTTGACAGCAAAATGAATAAACGATGCACACAAAATAAGAAATTTTGAATAAATAATAGGAAATGTGTTTCTGTATTATAAACCTAAACTTAAAGAAATAGCATTGTTATCAGTGGAAACACACAAAAAAAAAAAATCAAGCTTACACTTTTTGAAAGAGTAAATTGCATTTTTCGTCTTTTTAACTCTCAACCGAATTTTAGGATCTCTCCTTTAACTAACGAAATTACATTGGATTTCGTTTATATTGTAGTTTCTCATCGGACAGTGCCCTTATGGTTTAATCCAGTTAGTTTTTAACGTCAAATCCACCCATGTGCCAGGGCATAATATAATCTTTTAATAAATAGGGTCTATTTATGTAAATACCTTAAAATTTTGGATATTTCACTCTCATGACATTTACCATCAGCACCAAACGATGTCGTATCATCAAAATCCTATTTCCCCTCATCTTCTTCTTCTTCTTCAATTCGCGACCCTACTATGTACTTAATCTGGTCTCTGTTCTCCATCCGGCGTCTGGATTTTGATTCCGATTCTGAGGAAGGTGAATTTGAAGACGTTGAAGATGAAGTCAGCCCTAGGATGACCGATTTTTACATTGCTGTTCCGACGATTACTAAAGAAGTTCATCCGTTCGCTGATGAAGTTGATGCGATGATACAAATGAAGGTGTTGCTGGTAAGTGTTTCGGATATATGAAGTGTAATCTGTTGATTCTTGTTAATATGTGTATCTGTTATAAATGTGTGATTTTTATTAAAAAAAATGACTTTTAATGGTGTGTGCAATGGTTTATGATATCTCTGTGATGTTATATGGATGTATTGTATAGTGAAAGACTCTGTTAGGCATAAGCTAGAGCTCTGTCTTAATTTATTCTGAAATAAGGTGTAGATCAGTTATGGATGATGTTTGATTCTAAAGACTCAGGTGTTAGGGTTTTCTATAGTACAGATCAATATATGTTTGGAATCAGTGATGGATTCTGATAATTGATCAATACTTTTTAGGCTTCAACTGTTTCTCTATATCTTTCAGTAACAAAATCCGGCCAAAACTAGTCCGGTGGTGGCTGGCAGTGGGTTAGATTTTCAGATTGGGCGTAGATTGAGAGAGAGAGATTATAAAGTTTAATCCAAAATTTTAAGCTATTTACATAAATAGCCCCTGTAAATGTTAAAGGACCTTTATGCCCTCACGTGAGTGGCACATGGGTGGATTTGATGTTAAAAACTAACTTGGTCAAGTCATAAGGACACCGCCTGATGAGAAAACAATAACATAGAGGACATCCGTTGTAATTTCACTAGTTAAAAGTCAACGCCTGAAATTTGGCTAAAACATAAAAGACGAAAAATGCAATTTACCCTTTTGGAAATCGTTTTTTAACATTTTTCTTCAAACTGCAACATAGATCGCTGTCTGGCCTACATTTGCCAAACATTGAATATAAATTTGCAGTCTGGTCTGCACATGAAAATTATTCTAACAGAGTCCTGAGAGTTGGTGTTTTAGGTCAATGCTAGTTAGATAAAACGATGACATAAATTTAGGAATATTTTTACATTTTAGTAAAGCGGAAAAGACATGATTTGTATTGATAGAATGTAATGGTGCGTTTGGTTCACAGGAATTCAATGGAATTTAACGGAATTGGAATCTGAATTCCATCTCTTAAGATATTTGGTTTACAGATTTTGATGGAATTGGAATCTCAATTCCAATCTTTATGTGCTTGGTTCACAACTATGTTGTCAAAAGCGCAAAAAGCACGCGCCTAGGCGCAGCGAGGCGCTCCTACAGCGCCTGGTGGTAGCCTAGGCGCAAAAATGGGCTTTTTTTGAAAAAAAACGCTCCTGAGGCGCAAAAAAAACAGTAAAAAAAAAACGTTCCTGAGGCGCAGGGAAAAAGGTAAAACAGAACAAATGACCAGCGTGCAAAAAAAAGGCTCACGCGGGCCCGGGTTTTCGGAGCTGCATTCGTGTCCGCAGGTGCGGGCACGCATGAGTTCAACCAAATTTAAGCTCAGAAACTCATTTTTGCACCCCCCCTGTGTGCGGGTAGGACTTGTGGTAAAACATGTCATAAAGCTACAATGGAGTAGTAAAGGCTTTACCTTATAAACAACCACTCACTTTGTTCCCACACCAATGTGGGACAAAGTATTTACCACCTTTTGAGACTTTTATTCTCACACCCAAAACTTACAACATATAAGTCCTAAACTTTTGCTACTAACTATTAGCTACATGATCTTAAATGGCATATATAATAGTTTTTTTAATTTTATATGTGGAATCTTATTTATTTTCAAAGCATAACATATTTTTTATATTTTTTTTTCTCTATGTGCGCTTTTCTTAAAAAAGCCCACGCTTTTTTTTGCGCCTAGGCTCCGGGCGAGGCCGATGCGCCTCGCCTGCGCCTTGCGTCTTTGACAACATAGGTTCACAATGGAATTAGAATTGGAATTTAACATGAATTCCTTCAAATTCCTTTAACTAAAGGAATTCAAAATCCATCCTGAAGGAATTAAAGTAAATTTATTGGAATCTTCAACCGTTTCGATCCGAACCGTTCGACCTGTACCGTTTCGATCCGAACAGTTTCAACTCAAACCGTTTCATTCAACCCCGAACCGTTTCGACCCGAATGGTTTCGACCCGCACAATTTCTTATGACCCGACCTGAACCGTTTCGACCTGAACCGTTTCGACGAGATTTGATTCGACCCGTACCGTTTCGATCCAAACCATTCGACGTGAACCGTTTCTACTCGAACCGTTTTGCCCGTACCGTTTCTACCTGAAAATGTTTCGACGCAAATCATTTCGACCTGAACTGTTTCGACGCGAACGGCTTCGACTCGAACCGTTTTGACGTGAACCATTTCGACTCTTACCTTTTCTACCCGAACTGTTTCGGCGCGAAGCGTTTCGACCCGTACTGTTTCCACCCGTACCGTTTCGACCCGAACCGAGGGTGGTGGGTGGCGGGGTGATGGATTCCAATTCATTTGACAACCAAACACATCAAAAATGGAATTGAGATTCCAATTCCAACAATTTCCAATTCTAATTGGAATGTTTAAATTCCAAATCAAATTCCTTCAAATTCTAATTCCTATACGAATTCCAATTCCAAAACATTCCGCGAACCAAACCCCCCCCCCCCCCCCCCAAAGAGCATTCACAATCGATTCTGTACTTCATCTCTATAATCACACTAAAAAACACTACCTTTTCTTTTCAGTTAAATAATATTTTTTTTTTACTTTTATCTCTCTACTCACAATCACTTTTATAAAATATTAAAAAATTATAGAGGGTGAATAGTGACCCTCCAAATTTACTGATGAAGAGTAATATATTCTCTCTCCTCCACTCACAACCACTATAAAGGATACACTCACATAAATATAGAGGTTTGATTGTGAATGCGCTAAGGATTTCATGTCCAAGTTTGAAAAACAAAGATAGATTTGGTTAGTCGAACACTATTGTTCAAAGCTAATTTCTGTTTGTTGATTTCATGATATTTTGTTTAAGTTATACTGCGTTAATCTACATAGTAGTTTTACATGATTTTTATGTTATTTAATTCTCAACCATGATATTTATGACCATGCAGGCCTTTTAAAACAAAGAGGGTAATACGAGTACAGCTGAATAAGCGGGCTAGAAACAAAGAAAAACTGAAGATGGAAGCAGACTCCAAAAAGATTAAAGAGTTCTCTAAAGATCTCGACAGGTTAGTTGAACTAATTGCTTCTTCGTTATAGCCGTTTTATTTATCTCACATTACTTACTTTTGGTTCAAACACTCTTATGTAGCTTACCAGATATAATTGATGACATAGCCAGGGAGGATGATGGAAAAATGAAAAGACATCTTCGTTGTGTTACTGCTAAACAAGAAAGACTTAAATCATGCCCACCACGTTTAGGAAGGCACAAGTAAGGCTTGCTTTTTAATATTATTTTTAGTGTAAATTTGATGGTATCTTATTTGCATTATTTGATAAATTACATTTCAGATTTGAGCCTGCGCCTGTTCAAGTGTTGCTATCTGAAGAGATTACCGGCTCTTTGAGGAAGCTGAAGGTATGCAGTTTTAACAACTAGAGTTTGCTTTCACAATGTTATATTTAAAAAGCTTAATGTGGTTTAGCTACCTTTTGACATCAATGGCAATGTATGATTGTTGCTAAGACTACGGGGAGTGGTGGGGCTTGGGTTGGGGGCTTTGCTCGACACGTGGCGTGGGGTCCACCGGAGCACCCCAAAAAAAGTGGGGTGTGGAAGCGGCGTTGGGCTGCCATGTTGGTTGGCTTAAGTTTTTTTTTTTTAAATAGTTGAGATTTATAAAATAAAATCAAACTTATATTATTTAAAAAAATTAAATAACATCCTAAAAAATAAAAAAAGACTACTTAATAAATCCTAAAAAAATTGAAGGTGGGGGGCGGGGTTTATTTATAGGTAAAAATTTGTAAGGTTTTTTGAAAAAAAATGATTTTTACCATTAAACCGCCACGCCAAACGACTATGGCTGACGGTCAAAAATGAAGGTCCAATCCTGATACCAGAGCTTTGAGAATAGAGGACTAATTGTCCCTACAGCTAAGAGTGGCAAGTATTATTAAATACTGTCAAAAGGATTTCATTCCATTAATATTTTACAAATCATATCTTATTTGGCATTTGGCAACCCTTGTTGATGAAAGTTGTGTCCCTTTGTTCTTTTTATTAACAAGGGGCAATTTCATATATGCGCTCACAAACATTGATTATATCATATATACCTATGCAATACTAATAATATCATATATGCCATTATAAAATAGTTAAAATATTATATATGTCCAATTTGTAAAAAAAAAACAATTTAACAAATGACCATTTTACCCTTAACTTTTAAGGGTTAAAATAGAGGGTTATTTTATTCATTCATTTTTAACTTCAATTTTATTTCCCATTTTTAAGTGTTATAATTTTTTACGGCCATCTTCATCTGAGAGAAACCAATCCCGTTGGCAACCATCCCCTTTGTGATTTCAGATCCGGCCGACAACCATTAGTCCATTATCGTCATGTATGACGACCATCGCCATCATGATAAAGTCGTGGTTGGGATCGTCACCGCCGCTGGTTGTTGTCGCCGGAGTAGCGACTGCCGCCGCAAATCACCAAAACTCGTCGTGAGCTTTCAGTTCGATCAGTGAGATGTTGGTTGATTTGTTGATTGTAACAACCACATGTTCTTGATTTTTGTCAAGAAATTGAGGGTTTGGAAAGTGGGTTTGGGGACTCCTAAATTGGGGGGCGACCTGTTTGTTCTAGAAATGCAAACAACTTTTAAGATTTGTTACATTTTCGATTGTTAGAGATAGATTAGACTATTTAAAACATCAAATAATTATAAACATGCTTCCACCATTTTCAAACTTCGATGGTGGCTACAATGAAGATGGTGGCAACTGATGAAGAGATGTGATGAATACAGGTGCACAAATCGGGTTAGGGATTGAACCCGAATCGGGATCAAACCGGTTTGGAGTGAAGCTTAAAAAAGTCAAACCGGGTTGAGAGTGAAACCAGGTTGAGTTCAACACGGGTTGGTGGTTTGTAAAACTCAACCCTATAAAACCAATTCGGGTTGGGTTGGGACTGGGTTGGACTCTCAAACCGAGTGCAACCCTATAGCTCAACCCTATTAAAAAACCCTCATAGAATCTGTGCTCTAGAATATAGAATATTAAGACATGCAACATCATAACAAGATCTCAACTCCTTCACCTTCAAATCGTCACCGTTAACGTCATCAAACCTAGGGCTCAATTCCTTTTCATCACCGTTACCGTCACTGGATCCTTTACCGTTACCGTAAACGTCATCAGAACAGTAACATCTGTGGATTTCTTCAGGCGTTTGAGTCTCCGGTGCTTTGGTGATTAGGGCAGATGAGAAGAAGGAAGGTGAGGAACAGTAACATCTTTGGATTTCTTCAGGTGTTTGAATGAACTTTTGATGATTTGATCTTCACTTTCGTCTGTTTTTGATTTTATGATCATGTTAATGTTAGGTTTTAGGAGAATCTTGTGATATTTGTTGGATTGTGTAACTGGATTTTGTTGGCGGATGAAGCTCGAGAAATTGTTGTGTTTAAAGTATGCGAGGCATTGGGAGAAACCTAACGAGTCGACGACGATGAAGCTGTTGTTTCAGTTCCCCGTCGGATTAGGTTACCTAGTGACGAATCGTTCACCATCTGGTAGGTTTTCATAACGAATGGTGCGATTACTTCGTAGATTCCATGAGTTTATGAACATAACAGATGAATTCTGATGGATTTGTCCCTTTGAAATGAATCCAGAAGAGAAGAGATGGATATGATGTGTGTTGAATCCAGAATGATGGATTTGTCCCTTTGAAATGAATCCAGAAGAGATGGATATGATGTGTGTTGAATCCAGAATTTTGTGATATTTGTTGGATTGTGCAACTGTGTAAGGAATTAGGTGAGTTTTGAGGTGTGATGTGCTTTCTAGGGTTTATATTTGTGGTGGCGACGGTGTAGTGGTGGTGGTGACGGTGGAGGTGCAGTGGCGACGGTGGTGTTGATGGTGGAGGTGGGATGAAGGTGGTTTTGGTTTAGAGAGAGAGAATGAAAGATGAGAGAGAGAAAAGCAGATCTGGTGTTTAGAGAGAAAGATAAATGAGAGAATAGAGTGAGTATAAGAGAGAGAGAGAATTAAAAATAAATTAGTTTTTTTATTTATTTTTTAATTATAGGGGTAATTTGGTCATTTAACAAATTTTAACAAAATAATTCTAACAGTGTTAGAAAATTGGACTCAAATGGTTAAGAAAAGTGGCTACATGGACTCAGGGCATCAAACATTTTGATTTTGGACTAAGTGGTTAAAACCCCTAAAACGCATGGACTCAAAAAATAATTTACCCCTTAATTTATTTGTGCAAGAAATAAAAGTATGTCTGAGAACTGCATGAATGACCGGCAATTAAGCGAGAAAGAAGAGATGAATATGCCAGTCAAAGTGATGGAAACGCTGCTCAATCTTTTTTGGCAAACGGTTTTGTATTCTAGTTTATTTCTTAACATCAAAAGCTATGTATCATTAAAAGATCTTAGGGTATACGGGGCGCTCGCGGGGAGTGGTGCGGGGTGTTGGTTTGCCGCGGGGGCACACCGCCGTCAAGAGTGTTCACCGCGTGGGGTGAGTCCAATTCGGTGGACATTCACTGCGCTTGAATCTGATCGTTGGAACAAAGATAAAGAGCCGTTGGACATTTAAACGGCTATAATGCCGTTAACATTTAAAAAAATCAATTAAATCTAATACTAATAAAAGAATCCAATAAATGCCACTTACCATTCTTTTATTTTATAAAATCCAATAAATGTCACATGGCATTCTCTTATTTTATAAAACCATTTAATTCTTTAATAATATATTAATTATATAATATAATATCTAATTCTAATTTATGATAAAATAAATACATAAATGATCTATAGTTAAAACCTCTTATTTTAATACTTCTTAAAATATAATAGTTTAAATTACAAAAAAGCTTATTAGATTATATATAAAATCGATATATGAGTTTATCTAACATATGAATAAAAGCTAAAAAGAGCAACTAATTGGGAGAACATCTTGGAAAAAGACTAAAATTTATTGAAATATGTTTTAAAATTATAGACGGAGAGAATTTAATGTTTTAAAGTTATAGAGATGTGAGACCTTTCAATTTATAGATGAGAGAATATTAACGTTTTTTAGCCACACCGATTTGTGATAAATAAATGTGTTTTTAGTTTAATAGAGTTAAAAAATATGCAATTTATTTCCAATTTTTTTAACGGGTAAATGATACTTCTACTCTATTTTACACAAAATATGCAAAAATGGTACTATAAAACATTAACATTTTCTGTAATGTTTTGGGGTACCTTTGTTAATGGCAAATGGTACTTCTACTCTGTTTCACACTATAATAAAAATTAATATTATTTTTATACACTATTATATGTAACATAATTCGTAACTTAATTCATATGATATATATATATATAGGGTAAGGTTCATGCGAGAACCACCCTTATTGCGAGAACCGCGAGAACCAATGTGAACACAACCTAAAATAGCTAAAAAAACCTAACCCCCCCCCCCCCCCCCAAAGCTAAAATGCTAAAAACTAAACCCCCAAAAAACCTAAAAAAATCTAAAAAAAATCGAATTTTTTTTTTATATTTTTTATGTTAAAATCGCTACTTTTAGTATCCAAAAAAAAAAAAAATTTTTTTGGCTTCGAAAAGTAACGATTTTTTTTATAAAAAATATATAAAAAAAAAATTTGTGTGATTTTTAGCTATTTTTAGGCATTTTGGGTTGTGTTCACATTGGTTCTCACGGTTCTCGCAATAAGAGGTGGTTCCTAACCGATCTTTGTCCTATATATATATATATATATATATATAGGGATAGGATCATTTCAGAACCATAAATATTTACAGAACTCGCAGAACTCATAATAAACAATCTTTTTATTTATATATTTTTATGTTTAGGATAATTTTATCATTTATTATGTGTATTTTTACGATTACATATATGCTAAGAGTAATTTTATCATTTTTTATATGTAATTTTATAATTACACATATGTAAACTAGTTTTTTTACATCTATGTAATTAGTTATGACACATATATATAATTTTGGCAATTAAACATATGTAAACTACTTTTAACATGTATGTAATCAAAGAAATACATATAATAGATGATAAAAAGATCCTAAATACAAAAACTTATATATAAAATGATTGTTTATTAGAAGTTCTGAAAGTTCTGTAGTTATTTAGAGTTCTGAAATGAACTCAACCCTATATATATATATATATATTTGTGTAGTACATCTTTTTCGGTATTCAACATATGTAATACACAGACTATCATGGTATTTCAGTGTTGTGTTGCTAATTAACATATGTCTGTTTTTGTGATAATTCAAGTTAGTTGTGTGAACTGTCATATGGTAATGAAAATTTGTTTATATAAAGTATCATTACTAATTAACATATGCCGTTAAATATATAAAGTTATATTTAAAAGATTATATAATTATATCGTTTATATTGTATAAACACGTGTAATACACGGATCTATAATCTAGTACCTTTATAAAATCAGGTTTTTACATTCCATTTTTCACCTCATTCACACAAATCTCAAAGAATACTATGGATAGACAAAACAAGAGCGATGATAAGAAAAAAAGTTTTGGGTTTCGGTTCAAAGGCGAGTGGGCGCGGCTCGCAAAGTAGACGAGGCGGATCGAGTGTGTACCAACCTCGAGGGGGCGCAACTCGCAAAGTTCAAATTTTCTTTAATTTAATGTACTTTTATTTTGTTAAAATTATGTTTCATTTATTAATTAATTAATTAATAGTTTATAAAAAAGGGAAAAAAAATAGTTTCCCCCCACCTCATGAGGGGTGCACCCTTTATGTTTTTTGGGCAAGAGGAGAGTTAGGGAGGGGAAATGACATGACAATATATAATTAGGTTAAAGAAAATTTCCCCCACCTCATGAGGGGTGCACCCCTTTCACCCTTACATAGAAGACAAAAAGATTTCTGTTTTTTTATGGGTTGATTAAGATTAGTTTTTATATTTGCCTTAGTTTTTATATTTGCTCATAATGTCTTCATTTGTATGATCTCTTCCAAAACTGCATAGATTTTTTCTTAATGTTTTGTTTGCTACTGGAGCACGTTCTACACGTATGATTTATATATCTAATTTCCACGTCCCTACCCTAACGTAAGAGGTGGGAATTCTATAAACGAGGTCATTATCAAAGGTCCCATGCTCGTCTTGACTTGTATGTTTGGGCATTTGTATTCTTTCTGGAGTGTTTTCACATACAAGAGTCAAGGCTTTCTGGAGGGTTCACATTCAAGAATCTACAGACATATAGGGACCAACGACTATAAGTATTTATTACAAAGTTGACTTAGAAAATAAAAATTCCTAAAACTATTATTATTTAAGTTTCAGAGTCTTGGTTTATCTATCATTTCCTATCATTCCTCCTTAGATCTTCAACACCTTCTAGTAACAATGCTCGTATCTAAACCAGAAGCAGTCATAGTTGTTGCTCTTGTCATACATATGATTGGAGCCGTCTACGGTTCTAGTGCGGCTTCAGACCAACTTGCATTACTGGAAATCAAATCCAAGATTACACTTGATCCTCAAGGTGCTTTGACATCATGGAATGATTCCCTTCCTTTTTGCCAGTGGAGAGGAGTGACATGTGGCCGCCGCCACCGAAGAGTCACAATGTTGGATCTAGAAGAGTTGGGTTTAGGAGGTTCTTTATCTCCTTATATTGGTAACATGAGCTTCCTTGGCTATATTTACCTTGGCAGCAACCAGCTTCATGGAAGTATCCCACCCGAGATAAGTCATTTATACCGGTTACGGTCAATATCCCTTGGCTACAATTCATTCAGCGGGGAAATCCCTGCCAACATGTTTAGTGGCTCAAAACTAATATATATCAACTTAGAATTTAATAAGCTAACTGGCAAAATTCCAAATGCTTTTAGTTCCAAGTCAATGATAGCTTTTATGGGCTTAGCCAAGAATGACCTCACCGGTGATATTCCACCATCCATAGGCAATCTCACATCTCTTGAATGGCTCAGTTTAGATGACAACCATCTAGAAGGGAGCATTCCTGATTCCTTTAATCAATTAGAAAACTTGCAAAATATAGGTCTGGGACAGAATGGCCTCGTTGGTGCCTTCCCATCGTTTATGTTTAACCTTTCCAAGATAGAAATTCTAAGTTTTGTAGTAAATCAACTTGAAGGCAGTCTACCCTCCAACTTATGTTTGAGTCAGCCCCATCTCAAGTGGATAGGATTGGGGGGTAATAACTTCAATGGATTCCTTCCACCGGCAATATCAAATTGTTCACACTTGGAACGTCTTATGGTTGGTGATAATTATTTAAAGGGCGAAATAGATGTTGATTTTGGAAGATTAAAACATCTTAGCGTACTATCTCTTGGCTCCAACAATTTTGGAAGCAAGAATCTTGATGGCATGAATTTCTTTTCTTCTTTGTCCAACTGCAGCAATTTGGAAATGATCGATATTGCCGTCAACCAATTAGGAGGGGTGCTGCCAAATTCACTTGGGAACTTCTCATCCAAATTGTCACTCCTAGTGATGGATAGTAATTATCTCTCAGGTAGCATCCCTTCATCGATAGGCAATTTGTCAGGTCTAACCACATTTTCTTTAAGTGAAAACAACTTCACAGGCATGATTCCTGAAAGCATTGGCAAGCTTCAAAAATTGCAAGTAATGTATCTTTATGACAACCATTTCTCTGGGGTTATTCCAAGATCTATAGGAAACTTGTCACTTTTAACTAAAGTAACATTAGGTCAAAATAGGTTGGAAGGCCCTATACCTTCCACTATTGGGAATTGGAAACAAGTTCTAGCTATGGACCTTCAGGGGAATAAACTAAGCGGGAATGTGCCCAAAGAACTATTCCAGCTATCTTCAATTTCCATATCATTAAATCTAAGTCAAAACAATCTATATGGAGTGCTTCCACAAGAGATTGCCAATCTGAAACTCTTAGGATCACTTGATTTTTCAAAGAACCGTTTCACAGGTGAACTTCCAAGTAGTTTAAGCAGCTGCACCAGTCTTGAAGACCTAGACCTTTCTAGTAATTTCTTTTATGGATCAATCCCGGAATCATTTAGTTCACTGAAAGCCCTCGGATATGTTGACTTGTCCCGCAATAACTTGTCTGGGCACATTCCAACATATCTGCAACAAATTCCCTTGAAGCATCTAGATCTTTCGTATAATAACTTTGAGGGTGAGGTACCTGTTAAAGGTGTTTTCGCCAACATAAGTGCAGTATCCGTCATTGGGAACACCAGACTCTGTGGGGGAATACCTGAGCTTCACCTACCCAAATGCATAAGCACAAGTAGCGATTCCAAAAGACAACCTCGAAAGCTTTCTGTTCGTGTTATTTTAGCTATTTTACTATCTTCCACCGTTGCAGGTTTAGCTCTCTTGTCCTTTGGCTTGTTTTATTGTTGTATAAAAAAGAAGAGAGATAAACCATCAGAATCAAGGCTGGCTGAATCTTTTGAGAAGATATCATATGGAAGACTTTTCAAAGCGACAGAAGGGTTCTCTGCAGAAAATCTGATTGGTAGAGGTAGTTTTTCTTCAGTTTACAAAGGTGTTTTTGATGAAAATGGCCTCACTGCGGCAATCAAAGTACTAAACCTTCTACGTCGAAGAGGTTTTAAGAGTTTTATGGCTGAGTGTGAGGCCTTGAGAAACATTCGTCACCGCAACCTGGTGAAGGTCATAACTGCTTGCTCAAGTATGGATTTTCAAGGCAATGATTTCAAAGCTTTGGTGTACGATTTCATGCCAAATGGGAGTCTGGAGAGCTGGTTGTATTCCGTAGATCGTATGCTGGATCTTATTCAAAGAATCAGTATCATCAAAGACGTGGCATGTGCTCTTGATTATCTCCATTGTCGTTGTGGAAAAGTTATTGTTCATTGTGATTTGAAGCCGAGCAACATACTCTTGGATGCTGATATGGTTGCTCATGTTGGAGATTTTGGTCTTGCGAAAATACTTTCCCTTGAAGAAGGTTCTTATGCAAATGCGGGTAGCTCAAGTATCATTAGAGGAACCGTTGGGTATGCACCTCCAGGTAATTTATGATTACTAGTCCATTAGATTGTTTTTCGTTATACAGTACAATATACTCTAATTAAATACGTTGCAGAATATGGACTTGGAAATGAAGTTTCAACAAGCGGGGACATGTATAGCTATGGGATCCTATTGTTAGAGATGTTAATAGGAAAAAAACCTGTTGATCCAATGTTTGAAGGAGGGCTAGGCCTGCATTCCTATGCCAGGAGTGCCTTGGCAGATGGTTGTGTGCTTGAGATTGTGGATCCAGTGCTTCTAAGTGAGGATGTCAATGAAAATAGTTTAATTTCACTTGTAAAAATCGGTGTGCAATGCTCTTACGAGTCTCCACAAGATCGTATGCATATTGGGACTGTTATTCACGAGCTCTTTGGGACAACATTTGCAAGTAGATCTTGACTTGTTAAATACACTATGCAAATGATGCGACCCAAAAAGCTAGCTAGTTTGTTGTTTAATAAACAAGTACTTGCTTTCATCCATCTGAATCAATAAACGAGTTATAATGTTTTTTTTTTTTTTTTTTTTTTTTTTTTTTTTTTTTTTTTTTTTTTTGCAAATTAAGAAATAATTTGGTCTTTTATATAGTATTAATCATATCTAATATCTTACAGTTTTAAAATCTACTAGAGTTAATAGCCAAAATGGTCCCTGAGGTTTGCTCACTTTTGCCACTTTAGTTCAAAACCCAATTTTTTTAAATCTGGGTCCCCGAGGTTTGCATTTTTTTGCCATTTTAGTCCAAATTTCAAAAAAGTCAAATTTTGTCAGGATTTCTTACTGATTTTTGTCCTTTTCCTCATTTCTCCTAGGGGCAAAATTGTCATTTTGGATTATTATAAAGTAAGTTATATTAAAAAAATCAATTATATATAATATATATATATATACACACCCACACAAATAAATACACAGACATATCTCTCTCTCTCTCAACATGTCACTGCTCTCTCTCTCTCTCTAAACTACCACCACCGCCAACGTCGCCGCCACCGTCAAGACCATCATCATCATCAACATCGCCAACACCACCGTCTCTCTCTTCTCTCAATCTCACCACCGTCAAGATCATCATCATCAACATCGCCGCCGTCTCTCTCTCTTGAAATCCGACTTTAAATCAGCATCAAAAATTTGAAATCGATGAATTGTGGTTTGTTATCTTGACAATCTCAATTGGGTTTGCTTCAGATCCACCACCGCCATCGTCTCCACCATCTGCCGCCGTCGGCACCACCGTCAAGACATTAGGTTTTGTGTTTGTATAGGGTTTTGTGGCAAGCCTGAATTGAAGAGCAGGTGGTTGGTGATTAGGGTTGTTTGCAGGTTGTTTGGGATTAGGGTTTCAGTGAGGGTGGTGATGGTGGAGACGGTGGGGGGATTGTGATGGTGGATCGGGTGGTGGGTTTAATAGTGGTGGTTTGCAGGTTCTTGGGATTAGGGTTTTCAGTAGGGGTGGTGGGTTGAATCGTGTTGGTTGCTGATTTGGGTTAGGGTTCCGGTGTTGGTTGCTGAATCGTGTTGTTGCAGGTTTTGGGTTAGGGTTCCGATGGAGACGGTGGCGGTGGGAGGGTTAGTCGAAGACGGTTTGCAGGTGGTTGGTGATTAGGGTTGTTGCAGGTTTGAAGGTGGTTGTGGTGGTGTGTTGTTGGAGGTGGTGGGTGAAGGAGGGAGACAGAGAGATGGTGGTGGTGGTGATGAAATTAGAGAGAGAGAGAGAAAGAGAAGGGGATACGGAGGAATGTTAGTGTCGCCGGCGTGAGGAGGTGGCGGTGGTGACGGTGGTGGCGGCAGAGATAAGTAGAGGGAGAGAGAAAGGTGGTGGTAGGTTTATTATTTTTAATTAATAATTAGTTATAATAAATTGAAAATGACCATTTTACCCCTGTGCAAAAGGACAAAACTTGAGGTTTTTTTGAGAAATCTGACCAGATTTCATTTTTGGACTAAAATGGCAAAAAAATGCAAACCTCGGGGACCCAGATTTAAAATTTTTTGGTTTTGGACTAAAGTGGCAAAAGTGAGCAAACCTCAGGGACCATTTTGGCTATTAACTCAATCTATTATTTTCTTTGCAAACATGAAAATCCTACATTGACATCCGCATCTCTTGCACTTGCTGAATGAACCAATAAAGGTTGATTAAAAGTTATTTTGAACTAAGAGTTCCAAAGAAGAAATTGAGGTGAGGTGTCTTCTGTTTATTCACATTTGAACATAAAATAGCAATAAATAGTCTATCACTGTGAATTAGTAAACAGAGAATTCAAAAATTAAATGTAACTAGAACTACCTGGATCAACATTAAATGAAACTGTATACAAAATGAAAATTCTTTGTCATGTACATATCAATTTAAATTGATAATAGTAGTTATGATTTTTCCAGGTTTAACAACTTTGTCACAACACGCAGGTTATAAGTCGAGTTATTTACTCTATATTCTATGTTTTACGTTTCGATTTAATTTTGTACAGATGAACAAGTTGTAACACATGTTCATGGTTCAACGTTTTTATATCTACTTTTTATTCAATTTAAAGGTCTCCTAAGATTCCTAAATAAAAGTTTATACCTTAAACCAAGAGAAACATGATTTAGTCAAGATAGTAGCAAAATAGCAAGGGTTAGATAGTACAGTGGCTAAACTTGACCCTTACAAATAACCAAGGGACTCAAATTGTCACGTACCCTTCAAACAATCAAACCTCGCATCACCATTCGGGTAAAAAAAGGATCCGAGAACAAACACCCGACCCGACAAACAAATATCTTAACCCCACCAGTTCAGTTCATCCAATTAGGGTTTTACATTGGCAAAAACAACATCTACAATGGGGAAATCAAAAACCTCAGGGGAAGGAAAGAAAACATGGAGATCGAACCAGCAAAGACGCCCTTTCCGGCAGCTCTCTCACCGAAGTCCCTAGCGGCTCTCTCTTCTTCGTCGACAAATCCAGAGGTTAACTACTAACTGACATCTTCTTGTTGCTGTTTCTTATAGCATAATGAAATTTATTTGATTATTATTATTTATTAATGGGAGTCATGTTTTTCAGGTGATCATGCTGTAAAGAAAAGAAAGGTAAAAATTTCACATTTATATATTGCGTATGGTGTATACCTGTTTGGTGATGCGGTTTTATTTTTAGTTGTTGAAATGTATCAATTCTGTGACAGTTAAGAGCAAAATTAGGGCATAAATAGGCACAATTTGTATTGATAGGGATGAGGAAAAATTACAGAGTAAAGAGATGGGAAAACAGAGTCAACAACTGACAATGAAGATGCCTAATCCACCTCACCCTACCCTCTACTTATTGTGTAACCATATATATTCTGTTATTCTCTATGACCTGCCATTCTTCATACGTAATGTAATGCGATTGCTCCGTCTTGGCCCAATGGCTTCTGTTGGCAGCCCATTTGTTTGATTATCATTCCTGTAGTCCATGATCTGTTGCAGCTGGCCCATTCAAGGTGAAGACTATTCTTATTCCTGCTGTGGAAGTAGAGCCGCTTGGATGCTCATACAATCCATCATCTCAAAGTCATCAGGTCACATGGCTCTATATTACTTAATTATATATATGGCTATGTACTTATATTCATTTAGTGGTATGTTATAATTATTTGCCCTTTTGTTTATTTACCAACTTTTTTTTTTTGCAGGATTCGTTAGCTCAAGCTGATGCAGATGAAATGCACAAAGTTTATACAAAAGAATTGCGCCCGGCACCTGTTCCTTTAACTGTGGGTATTTTTACTTTTCTGCATCTTCTACGTATTTGGAATTAGGTAAATCTGGATCCTTAATGTTAAAAAAACCTAATCACTAACAGCCTAACATATTACATAGACCAGAATCACGTCTGATTCTTCACGCAGTCACCCAGCTTCTCCACTCATCCAGAATCACCTCAGCAATTTCCGACCAATTTCCGTCCTAATCACTTCTGATACTTCTGATTAAGTTGTTCGAAGTATTTTATGATATTTAGATGTCATAACATTACTAATTTAAGTTGTTCGAACTATTTTATGCTGTTTGTTTTATGTTAAACCTTGTTTGTTGAACTATTTATGTTGTTTGTGTTATTACTAAAGTGGGTTATATAATATTCATGATGTTTGTTTTATGTTAATTTGTGAATTTTATGAAATATAATTTATATTTTATTTTTTTAATAATGTTTCAGGCTTAAGCCTCAACCTGCCACGATGCTTACGCCTCGTGAGGCTAATGGAAAACGCCTCGATGCCTACCTTGCTTTCAAGTTTTATATAATACAACGAATGGGTCAGGATGGGTAACTCTATACCATTAAACGGGTCAGGATGGGTAACTCAATAATATTAAACGGGCCAGGATGGGTAAACTCAGTAATATTAAACGGGCCAGGATGGGTAACCTCAACTTCACAAGTCTCACACGCATTTTATCACATCTTAGATTCCTTTTCTTCAGTCGATCTCGATTCTTTGCTTAACAACTATCACCTGCGTTTTAAAGGTAGCATTTGGATTTGTGTGTGTGAACCACCATGTTGTGTGTGTGCAGAGCCGTGATTGATTGGAATATACTCCGAATACATTGTGAAGATGAAATTTAAACGAATGTTGAATTTAATTTTTGTTGGTTTTTAACAGTGAGTGAGTTTATGCAACATGTTCATTCTTCTCTACTCTTTCCTGTTGATCAAAGATAATCTATGTTGATGTGGGAATTTTTATTTAAATATAGTTAGCATGTATGGAGGGTATTTTGGTAAATTATTATTGCTTAGTTAGTAAGAAAGACATCGAACAGAAGGTTTTAAATATATATTTTTTGTTTTTTTTGTTTTATGTTTTATTTTTTATTTATTTTTTGTTGTTTTTTAAATTTTTATTCTTCTTATTTTTATATTTATTTATTATTATTTTTTAATTGTTTTTGTTGTTAGTTTTTATACTTTTTTATTTTTATAGAGAAAAATGCCCGGATAGTCCCTGTGGTTTCGCCTTTTTTCACCTATAGTCCCTATCTTTCTAAAACTACTTGAATAGTCCCTGTGGTTTTCCGTTTTGTTCTCGGATAGTCCCTGGGTCTAACTTCAGTTACTTTTCTCTGTTAAGTGGGTGTTGAAATGACCAAAATACCCTTTCCTTAAAAGGCCAAACCACAGGGACTATCCGGGCACCTTCTCTTTATAAAACCCATCCACCCTTCATCTTCAACATTAAGAAACCCTAATACCCACACCCTGCGATCCACTACCAAACACCTCCCCTCGTCGACAAAACGGACCACCACCGTCTGGTCGTGGTGAGCGATGGTTGCGGAACCAGAGAGACAGAGAGGAAGAGAGAGAGAGAGAGAGAGAGAGAGACCGAGGAGAGGGAGAGAGATGGCGGAGGTTGGTGAGCGATGCTCTCGTCGACAAAACGGACCACCACCGTCGCGGCGGTTTCATTCAAACTGATTTCATTCAGATCTGATATACAATTCAGATCTGAAACACATCACTGTTTCATTCAAACAATCGAATCTAAGTTGTTTCTACATAATTTTCGAACATTGTTTCTACATAATTTTCAAACAATCGAATCAACAATTACAGATTCCAAGTTCAAGCCTTCTTTACACCCATTCCCATTGTCTAAAATTGTTAAATTCTCCTGTTTATTATCGAATTTTGCTAACGCACTTCAACTGTTCGACAAAATGCCCGGCTTTAATCAAGTGTCTGTTGATTAAAGTGCTTCTCCTTGTCGTCGGCCTAACACCACTGTGGTGGTGGTGTTTTGGTTAGGGATGGTGATGGTGGTTGTGTTCTGGTTGTTTGGGGTGGTGATGGACATAGAATGGAGATTGGAAGTGGTGGCTAGCGGCTGAAGTGGTGGTGGTGAGGAGATTAGGTGGTGGTCGGCGGCTGGAGTGGTGGTGGCAGGCAACAGGAGTGGTGGTGAGGAGATTAGGTTAAAGAGGTTTTTAGAGAGTTTTGAGAGTGTGCATATGTGTGAGTGTTTGGTTTTTATATAAAGTTAAAGGGGTTTTTAGAGAGAGTTTTGAGAGTGTGTGTATCTGTGAGTGTTTGGTTCCACCGTGAGTAGTCGGACTTTCGCCGGAATTGGAGAGGGAGAGAGAGAGGGTGATGGTGGAGGGTGGAGGAGGGTGATGGTGGGTGGAGGTTGAAGATGAAGTGTGGTGGTGGGGTTTTATAGATAAAAAGAGAAAAATGCCCGGATAGTCCCTGTGGTTTGGTCTTTTAAGGAAAGGGTATTTTGGTCATTTCAACACCCACTTAACTGAGAAAAGTAACTGAAGTTAGACCCAGGGACTATCCGAGAACAAAACGGAAAACCACAGGGACTATTCAAGTAGTTTTAGAAAGATAGGGACTATAGGTGAAAAAAGGTGAAACCACAGGGACTATCCGGGCATTTTTCTCATTTTTATATTTATATTTTTTTCATTTTTTTGTTTTTCTACTTTTTTATTTTTATTTTTTTTCATTTTTTTTGTTTTGACGAGTGATACGGACGTACGCTCGTTACAGACGGCATCGACTAAAAAACAAAAATAGAGTAAACTGGCGAAATGGTCCCTGAGGTTTGGTCACTTTTGCCACTATAGTTTAATCTGGGTCCCTTTGGTTTCAACTTTATTGTCATTTTCATCCAAAAACAAAATTTGTTCAGATTTTTTAATTAATATCCAACTTTTTTGTACTTTTCCTCCGTGATGATGATTATTGATTTATATTTAGCATGATTGTTGTATTCTACTTAGGTAACAAGTTGGATTGAAAGACTTGTTGAAGGAGTTTAATTTTCTAAACGGTGTTTTTAAATAACTTATTTGTTTAGTATCTGTAGACGTGGTTGTATTTCTAAACTGCAATTTTACCCCCTGAGGTTAGGGGTGATTGGCACTCTTACCCCTCCTAAGGAAATAATTGCAATTTTACCCCCCACTGTTCACTGTTATGTCGCAATTCTACCCCCCGGCTTCAATTTTACCCCCCAACGTTTGCTGTTATGTTGCAACTTTACCCCCCGGCTTCAAAAATGTTGACTAATCTGTTGACTATAACTTGAAATGACTATATTGCCCTTTCATATTTACCCCCTGTGTTTTGTGGACTCTGTGATATTACCCCCTGCCACCACTGCCACCGCCATTCACCACCACAACCACCACTGCCACCTCCAGCCACCACCCCTTTCTCTCACACCCACCATAGATCTTTTCCGCTCTTTATCAAACTAAAAATAAAAAAATATCTGTTCCAATCTCACACTATTCAATAAACCTCTGCACAATCATACCACCGTTTCCGGTCACATTTCCGGTGACAATGGCTCTTTCTCTACAAGCTTTCTTCGTTATGAAACTCAACGATTCATCACCACGAAACCAATTACCGAACCAATTAACGGCGGTAACGGAACGGAAACTGAACGGAAACGGAAACCAATTCATCGATTCAAAACCTGATCAAGAAAGTGACGATGAAGATGAAGATGACGGTAACGGAAACTTTCCGCCTGGTAACGGCGGAGACGGCGGCGGCGGAGGAAGTGGTGGTGGTGGTGGAGGGAGTGGTGGCGGCGGTGATGAGGATGAGCATGATGAGGAGTTTGGACCGTTGATGATGTTCGAGGAAGTCATGAAGGTGGCTGAATCTAACGGTGTTAATCTTCCGGATGATATGTTACTGGCAATTTGATATTAGAAATCAGGATGGGCTTTAGGTTTCTTGACTAGGAGTTTTGCGATGCTGCGTAACCGATTGCTTGCTGATCCGTCGTTTATGTTTAAAATTGGGACCGAGGTTTGTTGTTTGTTCGCCTTTTTTTTTGGCGACAGTAACGGTGATAATGGTGGTGGTGTGGTGGCAAATGGTGGCTGGTTGTTGCTATGGTGGGTGTGAGAGAAAGGGGTGGTGGCTGGAGGTGGCAGTGGTGGTTGTGGTGGTGAATGGCGGTGGCAGTGGTGGCAGGGGGTAATATCACAGAGTCCACAAAACACAGGGGGTAAATATGAAAGGGCATTATAGTCATTTCAAGTTATAGTCAACATTTTTGATATTACCCCCTGTGTTTTTGAAGCCGGGGGTAAAGTTGCAACAAAAATTGAAGCCGGGGGGTAGAATTGC
This sequence comes from Helianthus tuberosus, assembly GCA_030545235.1. Classification (NCBI taxonomy): domain Eukaryota; kingdom Viridiplantae; phylum Streptophyta; class Magnoliopsida; order Asterales; family Asteraceae; genus Helianthus; species Helianthus tuberosus. The sequence goes on along the minus strand of CM060430.1, from coordinate 187,486,859 downwards.
GACATAACAGTGAACAGTGGGGGGTAAAATTGCAATTATTTCCTTAGGAGGGGTAAGAGTGCCAATCACCCCTAACCTCAGGGGGTAAAATTGCAGTTTACTCCTTTTTTTATTATTGCCCTTTGCATAGCAAATTCAAACTGAAATCGCTTGAGTGGGTACCTCTTTTTACTTTTATTTTTCAATCAAGGCTTGTGTTCATGTGATTTTTTCTTGCTTTCTTTTATTGCCCTGTTACATAACTAATTCAAACTGCAATGGCTCGAGTGGCTGATCAATATATTAGCAGCTTCCTCTAATTCTCTATTAATGTTTTCCTTTTTTCTTGGATGGTTTATTCAAATTTGCTTTGAAAACAATTTTTTGGTAATTGGGGGAGAAATAAAAGCTCGTTTTCCAATCGTTTAGGTTGATATGCATTGAATAGTATGTGACATTCTGAATCAACAAACAGAACCAAAAAACACTCATCCACACATTTCATATCAATATGAGTTAATTAAGAACCACATAGACACATAGTGATCAATGACCATAAATATTATTATATAAGTTTCAGCGTGTTGGATAATCTATCATCTCCTATCATTCATCCATAAATCTTCAACACCAGCTAGTAATAATGCTCTTGTCTAAACCAAAAGCAGTTTTAGTTGTTGCTCTTGTCATACATATGATTGGGGCCGTCTATGGTTCTAGTGCTGCTTCAGACCATCTTTCATTACTGGAAATCAAATCCAAGATTACAGATGACCCTCAAGGTGCTTTGACATCTTGGAATGATTCCCTTCCTTTTTGCCAGTGGAGAGGAGTGACATGTGGTCGCCGCCACCCAAGAGTCACAATGTTGAAGCTACCAGACTTGGGTTTAGTTGGCTCTTTATCTCCTTATATTGGTAACATGAGCTTCCTCCGTTACATTAACCTTGGCAGCAATCAACTTCATGGAAGTATCCCACCCGAGATTAGTCATTTATACCGGTTACGGTCAGTATTCCTTTTCAACAATTCATTCACTGGTGAAATCCCAGCCAACATATCAAGCTTCCCAAAACTTACATATCTTGACTTACAATTTAATAAGCTATCTGGAAAAATTCCAAATGCTTTTAGTTCTAAGTCGAGGATAATTGAGTTAGGCTTAGACACAAATCACCTCACCGGTGGGATTCCACCATCGGTTGGCAATCTCACATTTCTTGAGATACTCAGTCTAGCTGAAAATCAGCTAGAAGGGAGCATTCCTGATTCCTTTAATCAACTAAAGAACTTGCGAATAATAGGTCTGGCATTGAATGGCCTCGTTGGTGCCTTCCCTTCGTTTATGTTTAACCTTTCCATGTTAGAAATTCTAAGTTTTTCAGGAAATCAACTTCAAGGCAGTCTACCCTCCAACTTATGTTTGAGTCAGCCCCATCTCAGGTGGTTAGGATTTGGGGATAATCACTTCAATGGATTCCTTCCATCGTCAATATCAAATTGTTCACAGTTGGAACGCCTTATGCTTCCTGATAATTATTTAAAGGGCGAAATAGCTGTTGATTTTGGAAGATTACAACATTTTATAAAACTATATCTTGGCGGCAACAATTTTGGAAGCAAGGATCTTGATGACATGAAATTTTTTTCTTCTTTGTCCAACTGCACCAATTTGGAAATGATAGAACTTCATAGTAACCAATTGGGAGGGGTGCTGCCAAATTCAATTGGGAACTTCTCATTCAAACTGTCAACCCTAGGGATGGGGGGTAACTATCTCTCAGGTAGCATCCCTTCATCTATAGGCAATTTGATAGGCCTAACCGCATTTTCTTTAGCAGAAAACAACTTCACAGGCTTGATTCCTGAAAGCATTGGCAAGCTTCAAAACTTGCAAATACTGTATCTTCATGACAACCATTTCTCTGGGGTTATTCCAAGACCTATAGGAAACTTGTCACTTTTAACTAAAGTAGCATTAGGTGGAAATGGGCTGGAAGGCACTATACCCTCGACCATTGGGAGTTGGAAACAGGTTATACTTTTGGACCTTTATCGAAATAACCTAAGCGGGAGTGTACCTAAAGAGCTCTTTCAACTGACTTCACTTTCCATAGGGCTAGATCTGAGTCAAAACAATTTGTCCGGAGTGATTCCACAAGAGATTAGCAATCTGAAAGTCTTAGAAATACTTGATTTTTCTATGAATCGTTTAACAGGTGAACTTCCAAGTAGTTTAAGCAGTTGCATCAGTCTTCAAAGCCTAAACCTTTCTGCCAATATTTTCTATGGATCAATTCCGGAATCATTTAGTTCACTGAAAGGCCTCGAATCGGTTGACTTGTCACACAATAACTTTTCTGGGCACATTCCAACATATCTGCAACAAATTCCCATGAAGCATCTAAATCTTTCGTACAATAACTTTGAGGGTGAGGTACCTGTTAAAGGTGTTTTCACCAACGCAAGTGCAATATCTGTCATTGGGAACACCAGACTTTGCGGGGGAATAGCTGACCTTCACCTACCCAATTGCACAAGCACAACTAGCAACACCAAAAGACGAACTCGGAAGCTTTCTGTACGTGTTATTGTAGCAGTTTCACTATGTTCCACCATTGCAGGTTTAGGTCTGTTGTCATTTGTCTTGTTTTACTGTTGTATAAAAAAGAAGAGAGATAAACCATCAGAAGCAAGATTGGCTGAATCTTTTGAGAAGATATCATATGGAAGACTTTTCAAAGCAACAGAAGGGTTCTCTGCAGAAAATCTGATTGGTACAGGTAGTTTTTCTTCGGTTTACAAAGGATTTCTTGATGAAAATGGCTTCACTGTGGCAATCAAAGTACTAAACCTTCAACGCCGAGGAGGCTTTAAGAGCTTTATGGCTGAGTGTGAGGCATTGAGAAACATTCGTCACCGCAACCTGGTGAAGGTAATAACTGCTTGCTCAAGTATCGATTTCCAAGGCAATGATTTCAAAGCTTTGGTGTACGATTTCATGCCAAACGGGAGTCTGGAGAGCTGGTTGTATTCTGTAGATCGTACGCTGGATCTTGTTCAAAGAATCAGTATCATCAAAGATGTGGCTTGTGCTCTTGATTATCTCCATTGTCGTTGTGGAAATGTTATTGTTCATTGTGATTTGAAGCCAAGCAACATATTATTGGATGCTGATATGGTTGCTCATGTTGGAGATTTTGGTCTTGCGAAAATACTTTCCGTTGAAGAAGGTTCTTATGCAAATGCGGGTAGCTCAAGTATCATCAGAGGAACCATTGGGTATGCACCTCCAGGTAATTTATGATTACTAGTCCATAAGACTGTTTTTCGTTAAACAATACAATTCACAATAATTAAATAAGTTTGCAGAATATGGGATTGGAAATGAAGTTTCAACAAGCGGGGACATGTATAGCTATGGGATCCTATTGTTAGAGATGTTGACAGGAAAAAAACCTGTTGATCCAATGTTTGAAGGAGGGCTAGGCGTGCATTCCTATGCTAGGAGTGCCTTGGCTAATGGTTGTGTGCTTCAGATTGTGGATCCAACGCTTCTAAGTGAGGATGTCAACGAAAATAGTTTGATTTCACTAGTGAAAATCGGTATGCAATGCTCTTACGAGTCTCCACAAGATCGAATGGATATTGGGACTGTTATTCACGAGCTCTTCGGGACAACATTTGCAAGTAGATCTTGATTTGCCAAACACCCATGATGCAAGTGGTGTGACCTGAAAAGCTAGCTAGTTTTTGGTTTAATAATATTGTATTAAATTGAATAATTGATGTTCGGGTGTGTGCGTGTGTGTGTGTGAACATTGCTTTGTTATCTATACAAGTACTTGCTTTCTTCCCATATGAATCAATAAACAAGATATAATGTTTTTTGTGAAAATGATGAGAAAGCACTTTAACTTACAGTTTAAATCAGGGGCGGTTCTTAGTGGAGTGGTGGCAGGGCCACGACCCTGGCAAGTTTTTCGGCCGTAGTGCTAATTTTCCGCATTTCGATCGAAATTTTGTATATATACTATGTTCGGCCCTGGCAAGTTTTTCGGCCGTAGTGCTAATTTTAGTGCCCGTGTCTTTCGGCCCTGGCAGGTTCAACGGGCAAGATCCGCCACTGGTTTAAATCCATATTTTTCTTTGCAAATTTCATCAAAATCTTACATTGAGACCTGCATCTATTGCACGTGGTGAATAAGAACCTAACACCTGCGTCTTTAGACAATACCGGTTGGGTTGACCCTAAATTTGCTCACCCATGTTCCGTATCACAACAAGTTGGTAGACAACTTTTCTCATTGATTCCCCTGTTTTATAAATGTTTGCTAAGCGACATATGTAACGAGTAGCTCAAAGTGAGCGGGTTATGGTTACGGTTCTTATTAAACGGGTCAGAATAAATTATTTTGATAAATGTGTCAAATTAATCGTTTTTAGTATACGTGTCAGACTTATCATTTTAGAACGCAAAGAAAAAAAAAGCTCATGTCCTTATACCATTAATATACCCGTCACTGTACGGGTGTAGAACTAGTTGATAATTGTTTAAAATCCTAAACATTTCAAAACCCATAAATATGTAAATTATTGGGATTGGATGTAAGAAAAGAAAAGTGAAACCTGGATTCAAAGGGGTCTGAAGAATAGAGTTGTGACGGAGCTATGAGTTGAAGAATCAAGTCGGTGTTTACTTTTTGGGTTCAGCCCACGTATTTATATTAAGAGTCTAATCAGCCCAAAAGCATAAAAAATACGGACTTTAGATTAATTTTTTATTTAGCAATGTAATTTTTTAATTTGTTTTTTTCGGTTTTTTATTTTTATTTTTAGCAATGTAATTTTTTATTTTATAAATATTTATTAGTTTAATTTGAAAAAAAAAATTAATAATTGGGTAATCATTGATGGGGCATTATTGGACATTATACCACTACACCCATTTTAGAAAAATGCCCCATAATTGGGGGGAGATGAATGAAGAGGCTGGAGGGGTGAATAATGAAAATGTGCAGAATAAGGGCATGAATGTTGATAAGGGGAAGCATGGGATTAATAACGTGAATGTGCAAGAGAGAGTTTTGAAGCCAGTCAAAATTGTGGGAAGTGAGAATGTTGATCAGGGTAAGAATGATAGTTTGATTGGTAAAATTGAAACAAAAGTTAATATGAAGTCTGGTTATTTTAAAATGAATGAAGAGCAGTTTAATGAAGTGTCTCATTATGTTCTTAATAAGATTTGTCCTGCAAATGATACTATGCTGAAGTGGAATATTGGTCAGAAAAAGTTGTTTTTTGAGCAGTGGGATAAAATTATGTTTCAAAAAGTGGTGGATTCTGGTGAGGTAGAGTCTGAGGGTGATGAGATGGCAGTGTCTATGAAAGATGATGGGGATATTATTACTGATGAGCCTGCTCATGTCTTGAGTAGCTCAGTTGATGGGGTTTGTGTGCAATGAAGTTACAGATTATGGCTTGGAATGTGAGGGGTCTTGGGTTAAATGAGCGTCAGTCTGAAGTTAGAAGGTTATTAAAAGATAACAAAGTTAATATCTGTGGTTTGGTTGAAACTAGGGTGGGTTGTGAAAATATTGCTAATGTGGGGTTGAAAATAAGTAGAAGATGGAGCTGGTTTTCTAATGCTAATCGTTGTGGTAGTTGGGTTAGAATTTTGGTGGGATGGGACCATAGAGTGATTGATGTGAATATTTTGGATTATAATGAGCAGGTTATTCATTGTAAAATAAAAGCTGTTGGGGAAGAAGAAGTGCTGTTGTGTTCGTTTGTTTATGGTTTTACTAAAGTTGCTGGGAGAAGATCTTTGTGGGATAATTTGCGGGAGTTTAGTAGGGATTTGCAGGAAGTTCCGTGGGCTATTCTGGGAGATTTTAATGCTATTCTAAATCCTGATGAGAAGAGTAATGGGCATAAGAGAGTTAATTATGGGATGGAGGAGTTTAAAGGGTGTGTTAATGAGTTGCATGTTGTTGATATTTCGATGTCAGGATTGTTTTTTACGTGGAATCAAAAACCGGGGAATAGTGGAGGTATTCTTGAAAAGTTAGATAGGGTTATGGGTAACCAGAAGTTTGTTGTGAAGTACCCGGCTGCTTATGCTAAGTTTTTACCTTTTTATTCTTCTGATCATGCTCCTGCTCTTCTTGTTTTGGGTTCTGATTGTAAGGCTAAGCCTAAGCCGTTTAAGTTTTGGAATTATTTGGTGTTGATGCAGATTTTGTGTCCGATGCTTGTCGAATATATTAGTTTTATTTTACGCTGAATTTGTAATAGTTAGTGAAACGGTCTATCGAACGTGTATAGACCCGCTCGTTTGAAGTGGTCAAACGAGAGGGTTATTCGGTTGACCGTGTGTGTTTGCAAGACAAGGGGTGTGACTATAAATAGAAAACCCTTGCCATTTGCAACACTTGGAGATTTTAGGAGGTTGGAGACCTCACCCGGGAGAGATCACCACTTGGTCTCTCCCCGGATGTATACTTCTTTGGTATGGTTCGGTTATCATGTAATCGGGCCGATTTGTAATGTTATACTACCGGATTAATACAAAGAAGTTGTTTGTTTATATCTAATCTCTCCCGTCTTTAACCGATCTCACTCGAATCACGGTTTCGGTCGCGAAACACGGTCCTACAATTGGTATCAGAGCCATGGTGCCCGATTTAGTAAATCTAACCGTTTACTAAGTCACATGTGCTCTAGATCTGTGATTTTCGTGAGTTTTGTTCAAGATCTAAAAATGGTGAAATGAAGAAAAACTCAGATCTGGACCCGAATATTCAGATCTGTGCTGAAACGAGTGTTGGGTTTTATGTTTTTCACCTATATAATCAAGTTATCATCATCAAAAATCAAAAATACAATGTTTTCGTCAAAGATCTGCGGTATGAACAGTAGCTGTGTTCTTGATGTTCTTGGCAGCTTCATATTTCGAAAGATGTAAGGGTGCTCGAAAGATCAAACAGATTTCGAAGGATCATCTTTACCCTCAACAACTTCGAAAGATCCATCATATTTCGAAAGATCAGATCCAGCATATTTCGAAAGATCAGACAGTTTCGAAGGATCCAGAATCGAAAGATCAGATTTCGAAGGATCACCCTCATCCTTCGATCCTTCGAAAGATGATCCTCGAAAGATGACGGCTGATGTTTATGTAGCTGCTGCTGCTTTGCTGTTAATCGAAGAGCAGAGAACGTAATTTTGGGGTTTTGATGTCTGTTTATCGAAGACAGAAAAAGATGTCGATGTCTGCGATTTTTGATTATCGAAGAAAGATGAAGATAGAGGCTGCTGCTGCTGATTGTTCATCATCGAAGAAGAAGAGTTTGCTGTGTGAAAGTTTTGATTTGGGGTTCTGATGTTCGTTGATCGAAGGAACAGGGAATGATGTTTGAATTTTGGAGGTGGGTATTCCAGAAATATCGAGGAAGAAGAAGAGGTTCTGGTTTAAGGTTGAAGGAGTTTTTTTTTTTTTTAAAAAAAAAAAAAAAAAAAAAAGGGGATAAGATGTTGCTGGTACCCATCTTCTGATTGAATGATGTCGGCTGAATCAGATGTTACCAGAGAAAGAGAAGACCAGGATGTTGGCTGCTATTAACAATCTCTTATCCAAAGATGATGTTGCACAAGTTGAATTTTTTTTTGGGGTTCGTTGTTTGGAGGTGGGTATTCCAGGTGTATCGAAGGGATTGAAGAGAGAGTAGAGGATTGTTAGCTGATAATGTTTGATAGCTGTACAAGGATGATGTCGGCTAAAGTTGGTTTAAAAAAAAAAAAAAAAAAAAAAGATGTCTGTGTGTATTGAAGCTGTTCATCGAAGATGAAAACAAAAGCTAATGTTGGGAGCAGGTAGGGTTTCTTGATTCACATGACCTATCATATTTTGGGCTCCATTAGAATGTGAAAACATTCTCTTTTGTCGTAATCTTATTTTGGGCTCCATTTGTGGGAGGATTAGAGATAAGTATTAAAGTTGGGCCACCGTTATTTCTTTTGGGGCTTGGTAATGGGCAGTGGTCTTTCTATTCAGACTTTTAATTATTAATCGATATTGGGCCAAGAATAGAAGATCATTCTAATGGGTCGCAAACAAAGTGGGATCGGGTGTTCGCGAAGTTGAGTTAAACGGTGCTTCTAAATTTCAACGTCGAAATTGAACGGGTTTGGGAGCACGCGGGATGATGCGGCATGTTGTTAAAAAAAAAAAAAAAAAAATGAAAAATGATGATGAAAACTTGATTGTTGAAAAATGTGGGGTAGTCACGGTTACCGATGCAAATGTCAAAAATGGTGACGCGACTATTATGGGCCAAAAACCAAAAACGAGAACGGTATGTTCACTTCCGCACGTCGATTGTTTATGATTGTTATCGGTTATTCGAAAATGTTCGAAAGCATTTTGTTATTTGTCATATTCTCGCATTTGAAGACGAACGTATGAACCTAGAACGTCAATACCGGTCCTAACGAGTTCACAAAGTCTTTGGAGGGATACAAGTCGGATCCTACGGGGTACTAGGCGAAATTTCCTTATCAACTAGAATATGCAACGAAGAAATCTTTTTGTTTATTGTCATATTCTCGCATTTGGTAACGAATGAATGAACCTAGAATGTCAATACCGGTCCTAACGAGTTCACAAAGTCTTTGGAGGGATACAAGTCGGATCCAACGGGGTACTAGGGGACGTTCTTATTCAACTAGCATATGCAAAGAAGAAATTCGTTTTCGTGATTTTTCGAAAAACCAAGAACATTCAACGAAGATTGACGACAGTTCCGCTCAGTGGAGGGAATTGGTGAACATTTGACGACAGTTTCTTTGAAGTGGAGAGAATCTGTTAAGGTTTAGAAATCTTACCAAAGAAATAGGGGGAATAAAAATTTCGTATGTTGAATTTCTTCGGTAAATTTCTAAACGCAATCACAGGTGGTAGAGTTTTTGATTTTCTGGTGATCCAAACGGTTCGGCGTGGAATGTTTTGCACATACACATATTTGAGGATTTTAATTAATTCTCCAGCCAGCGTGAAGGGTTTTGCACGGAAAAATACAGGTTTCTAAAGTCTACAGTAGTTACAAAAGCGCTGTTCACTGAAGACCTGGGGAATCTTTCTGAAAGCTGATAGTTCAAGACTGAAGACCTGCAGGATTCGGTTTTGGGTTTGATGTTTCCTTGGGATTTTACAGGGATCTGGGGGTAACTCAATTCGTTGAGTTTGCAAACGATGTACTTGGTCAAGCTGACTTCCTGAGTACTGATGCTGAAGATCCGTAGTGCATTACGTGGTCAACTTCACAAAGGCGAGACAATGAGATCTGGATGTAGTTCAACTAAGCATGCTAGTTGAGCTTGCAAGGGATACACTTGGTCTAGCTGACTTTCCTGAGTGTTGATGCTGAAGATTAAAGTGCATTACTTGGTCGATTCCACAAAGACGGTTTACAGAAGACAGTTCACCAGAAATCTCTATCAATGTAGTATGCTTGTATGAAACAGAGTTCTTATGACAAGATCAAGACTTGATGCAGTTCTTAAAGATTGGAACCCTTATCAAATGCCGTTTGGAGTATTGGAAGATCAGCGGAAGATCGGTCAATTGAGCCTTTTGAGGAAATTACACAACACCCAACACGGATATGCATACTTTGAGGGGGAAATATTATACAAGGAGCATCAAGATACTACTTACCTGGATCATCAGTCAAGGGGGAATTTGTTAACACAGAGAAGATGAATACTTGACTGAAGATCGATTGCAGTTGCATTTTCAGCATTCGACAGCAACGGACAAGGGGGAATTTGTTGATGCAGATTTTGTGTCCGATGCTTGTCGAATAGATTAGTTTTATTTTACGCTGAATTTGTAATAGTTAGTGAAACGGTCTATCGAACGTGTATAGACCCGCTCGTTTGAAGTGGTCAAACGAGAGGGTTATTCGGTTGACCGTGTGTGTTTGCAAGACAAGGGGTGTGACTATAAATAGAAAACCCTTGCCATTTGCAACACTTGGAGATTTTAGGAGGTTGGAGACCTCACCCGGGAGAGATCACCACTTGGTCTCTCCCCGGATGTATACTTCTTTGGTATGGTTCGGTTATCATGTAATCGGGCCGATTTGTAATGTTATACTACCGGATTAATACAAAGAAGTTGTTTGTTTATATCTAATCTCTCCCGTCTTTAACCGATCTCACTCGAATCACGGTTTCGGTCGCGAAACACGGTCCTACATTTGGTGAATAAAGATGAGTTTCTGCCTATTGTTAAAAAGGGTTGGGAAAATAAGTTTGTGGGTTGCAAGATGTATGTGGTTGTATCAAAATTAAAAGCGTTAAAGAAGCCGTTGAGAAAGTTGAATTTCTGTCAAGGTAATTTGCATAAAAAGGTGGATATGTTAAGAAGTGAGGTGGAAAGGATACAAAAGGAAATTTTATTGGATCCTTTGAATAAAGAATTGAGGGTTGAAGAGGCTGTTTATGTGGCAGCGTATAAGGAAGTTTTAATTGATGAGGAATATTTGTTGAAACAAAAAGCTAGAGTTCATTGGTTAAAGGTGGGGGATCAAAATTCGAAGTTTTTTCACCAATCTATGAAGAATAGGGAATGTAGAAATAAAGTTAATTCTCTAGAGGATCTGGAAGGTAATGTTTTTTTCTGGGGAAAATGTGGGGGAGGTTTTTGTGAAATATTTTAAGGGTATTATGGGTTTGGCAGCTGATGTTGGTAGGATTGATGATCCGGGAAGTTTGTTCATTAATAAGTTGAGTATTGGGGAAGCAGAGCAACTTATTTGTAAAGTTAGTAGGGAAGAGGTGAGAGAAGCAATGTTTCAGATTGATGATGAGCAATGGCGAAGCTTGACCCGAATGACGGGGGGGTCGAAAACGTATATACCCAAAAATTTCTATAGAACCGGGGGGTCGAAAACATGTATACCCAAAAATTTCTATACGAAAACTATATATATAACACTACTGAGCGAAAAGTTCGGGGGGTCGGGTGCCCCTCCCCGCCCCTTCTATACTTCGCCCCTGATGATGAGAAAGCACCTGGGCCAGATGGGTACACAGCAAAATTCTTTAAAGCTACATGGGGTGTTATTGGTGAAGATATTAGTGATGCTGTGATGGAATTTTTCTGTAATGGAAAGTTATTGAAAGAGATTAATGCTACCATCATTTCAGTGGTACCTAAAGTTAAAGTTCCTAATGTGGTGAATCAATTCAGGCCTATTGCATGTTGTAATGTTATTTACAAATGCATTAGCAAGGTTTTATGCAATAGGTTGAAGAATGTGTTGGGAAAACTGGTATGTAATAATCAGAGTGCTTTTGTTCCGGGTAGGCTGATCAGTGATAACATAATGTTATCACAAGAATTAGTTAAAGGTTATGATTGGGCTAAGGGATGTCCGAGGGTTTCTTTTAAAATAGATTTGCAGAAAGCGTATGATTCTGTTGATCATAGGTTCCTTGAAGAATGCTTGGTGAATTTTGGGTTGCATAAAAAATTTATTAGCTGGATTATGGTTTGCATGACGTCTGTTCATTATTCAGTTGCTTATCAAGGGAATTTGTATGGTTTTTTTAAAGGAGAAAGAGGTTTGAGGCAAGGGGATCCTATCTCTCCATATTTGTTTACTTTGGTAATGGAGGTGTTAAATTTGATGCTTATAAGAAGAATTGGGGCTGCTGAAGGTTTCAGTTACCATTGGAGGTGTGATAAGTTGAAACTAACTCATTTATGCTTTGCCGATGACCTGTTTATTTTTTGTGGGGCGGATATTGGATCTGTGAAGGTTATAAAGGATGCTTTGAATGAATTCAGTTCTGTGTCTGGTTTGGTTCCCAATATGAATAAAAGTGATGTAATTTTTGGTAATGTTGATGAGAAGGTTCAGAAGTTGATTCTTGATATTTTACCTTTTAGAGTTGGAGTTTTTCCTATGAAGTATCTGGGGATTCCGCTTTCTTCTAAGAGGCTGTATCAGAAAGATTGTAAAGCATTAATTGATAGAGTGAAGGGGAGGATTTCTGACTGGAAGGTTAAGTTTTTATCCTTTGCTGGTAGAGTTCAGTTAATAAAATCTGTCTTATCTTCTATCACTATATATTGGGCTTCGTTGTATATCCTTCCTGTTGCTATCAGTGAAGAAATTGAAAGGCTGCTGTGTGGTTTTTTGTGGAGTCAGGGGAGGGGAAATAAGGGGATGGCTAGAGTTAAATGGGAGGAAATTTGTATGGCTAAATGTCAAGGAGGATTGAATATATCTTCTCTGAAAATCCAGAATATTGCTTTGATGTCGAAGCATATGTGGAATGTTTTGTCTAATAAGGATTCTGTATGGGTGAGGTGGGTTGGAAAATACAAATTATGCGGTAAAAGTTTTTGGGAAGTTAGTGAGACTAGTGTTGATTCTTGGAGTTGGAGGCAAATTTTGCAGCATAGAAGTATGTTTAGAGAAAAATTCTATGCTGTGATAGGTAATGGGAAGGGTGTGAGGGCATGGCTTGATCTTTGGCATGAAAAGGGTATTCTTATGAATAGTATTAATAGGCGTGATATAAAGGCTGCGGGTTTTACTATGAATACTAGACTTGCTGAAATTTTTGATGGCAAAGAATGGAAGCTTCCTCAGGATTGGTTCTCTAAATATCCTTGGTTAGTTTCTTCTAATATTCATCAGTATAATGCTTTAAGAGAAGATAAGTTTATGTGGAAAATGGAGAATGGGAAGTTGGAAGAGTATGCTGTTAGAAGAGTGTATAAAACTCTTTGTATGAATGGCCCTAAGGTTCTTTGGAGTAGTGCTATTTGGTTTAGTCAAAATATCCCGAAGCATGCATTTATTTTATGGTTGGCTTTTAAATTTCGGTTACTTACTCAGGACAGGTTACTTAAATGGGGTTTTGAAGGTGATCTGAGGTGTGCGTTATGCAGAAAATGTCCTGATAGTCATAGGCATTTGTTTTTTGAATGTGAGTATGCTTTGGCTGTGTGGAGAAGGTGTAAAGTATTTGGTAGAATGAATGATGCTCCTAATTCATGGCCTGATATCATTAGGTTTGTGGAAGAAAAGGGTTTATTAAATTCTGTGTGGGGTATTATTGGGAAATTAGTTCTCGCTGCTTCAGTGTATTTTATTTGGCTAGAGAGGAATTGTAGGCATTTTGGGGAGGGGAAGCGTTCTGTGCAGCAGTTATGTGGTACAGTTTTTGAAACTGTTAGAATGAGGTTGCTGGGTCTATGCTTTAAAGATACTCCTAATGTGAGAACGGCTGCTGACATTTGGGGTTTTGAAGTGAAGACTAAAGGTAATGGTATTTATATTAATGGGGTTGAAAATGTGGGGGTTGGTTGAGGTGCAGGTTTGGGTTGTTATGGGTGTTTGGGGCAGATTGGGGATGACAGTTATGGGAATGGTTAATTATTGGTTGGTTTGTAGTTGGGAGGGTATGGTTGGTAATATTGGGAGTGTGTAACAACCCTCGGTAAAACCAATACCCACATAATATTTCCGACCCTCTAATATATTATAAAAATATATTATATTTGAACTTGCTTTGTTTTAATGGAACTTGGTTCAAAATGTAGATAAAATTATTCTCGTTCTAATGACATATTTATTATTTTATAAAACGTCGTACTTTAAAAGTTATAAGCACCAAATGAGTAAAGCAGTTAAATTAATTATAATATATATAATTAATTAAAATAGTTAAATCAAAATATTTGTAAATATATCTAAAATGCACGTATAGGTGCATGAGTAAGAATTTTAATAATAATAACATAATAAACTAATTAATTCTAATGTAACTACACGTGTCCATTTGAATTAAAAGAAACATTGTATAGGTGTCCAAGACTTGCGTAATGTCTAAGCTTTACTTGTAGTATAAATATGCATTTCAAAGTCACAGTTCAATCTGCTTGTACTCCATGTCTCCATCTCACTCCCTCTATAATCTAGCTCATTTTTTTTAGTAAGTTACCCTAAAAATCCTACAAAAACCCTACCCCATTTTAAGTATTGTAGCCCCTGATTACTGATACCCTGTCCAAGTGACGTAGGGCCCCGTAACATATGTCAAGGCTCTGCCTAAATTCGTTGGGGTTCTGTCTAGTGACGTAGGGATAAAGTAGAATTGGGTTACTGTACTGTGAGTGCACTATATATTTTATCAAATAACCCAGGAGTGATACCCAAAATATACCAACTCTCCTAAAACACCCTTGACACCCTACACTTTCTAAAATACACCCCGTATGTAAAAACCGAGCCCGTGATACAATATAGTATTTAAATAAAATATAAAGGTTTAAATCTAGGGCTGAGGCGGGCCGCGTGAACCCACACCAACATCTCACGCGGGCCGTATGAAAGTATGGACCGGACTCCGTTTATTTCTTTAAGTTGAAGCGGGCCGCGTAAGTGTTCTCTATAGTTAACGCGGGCCGCGAGCGTCTTAAGTTGTGGCGCAGCCCTGAGCTGACACGTGTCGATATCGTGTCGAACCTAGTTGATGACCCAGCTAAGCTACGCAGTTGACCAGAGTCAACGCGGGCCGCGTAAGCCTAGCCCATATATTACGCGGGCCGCGAGAAGACCAGATATCAGCACTATAAATAGAACGCATCGGCTGTCCATTTCAATTCGTTCAGATTTATTTCTTTCTCTCAAATTCTGGTACTAGGCATATTATACACGGGTATAATACCCCCTAATTAGTGAGGTTCTGCTCCGTTGTAAGTATTATAACCCCAGTTTTATAATAGAGACGCTGCCCGATTGATTTAGGGTTCCGTAATAACTGTCGTGGTTCTGCCCGACGTAGTTATTGGAATACCGTCTCGGGGAGGGTATCATTAATATTTTCGAAGGGTTATAATACTAACCTATGTACATCTGTGTAAATTATAGATTATTTCCAGGAAATCCCTACGTAAAGCCTAAGATAGCAATGTGAGTAATCTCCTTTTTGTTAACAGTTTTTACAAAACCTTAAATGCTTTACAATGTGATTAAGCAGTATGTGAGTCTTTGTAATTCTTCCATTACTGCCGGTATTTGGGGTTTTGTATACAAAATTATTACTTGCGAGTAATAAGTCGGGACGACAGTACGTTACCATTGGACAACGAGTTAGCCAATGCGTAATATGACCCACAAGTCAAGGATTGACAGTACTGATTGAGTAATTGGGTAGAAATAAACAATGTGATCGCTCTCAATACTGTGAATTGATAAAACCTGTTTTGATTAAACTGGGATTCACTCACCAGTATTTCCCGCTGACAAAATATTTTTAAAACATGTTTCAGGTAA
The DNA here is from genome assembly GCA_030545235.1 of Helianthus tuberosus. NCBI lineage: Eukaryota > Viridiplantae > Streptophyta > Magnoliopsida > Asterales > Asteraceae > Helianthus > Helianthus tuberosus. Next base: position 187,471,521 of record CM060430.1, on the reverse strand, counting down.
CACAATGTGAAAGCCAACTGGGAAAAAGCCAGCTCGAGAGCACTGACGGCTTGGAAAATAAGTGGCTATAAAAGTTATCTAAGAAACGATGTTTTAAATTAAATAAAATAGTGTTTGTCCCTATAAATGTATTGTAATAAGAAACTTGGGTTTTGCCCATATGATTATTAATATAAAAAATGGTGGTTTTACTCTGATAAACATTTCCTAACTACGGTCCTGATGTAACTTCCACTGCGAGACTAAACAAACTGATACCACCACACTCTGTGATCACGTCCGCCCGTTCCCGGGAAACAGGGATCGGGGGTTGTGACAGAAGGTGGTATCAGAGCCTAGCCACTGGTTCAAGCCAAAGAAGTGTTCTGCTGACACTTAAATTTTAAATTCTGTGTTAGGAAATAACTTATGTGATTATGTGTTTTATATTATTTGACTATTTGTTAGTCTACAGTATGGGTAAGCAAAGAATTTCGGACATCTATCGTCAACTAGATAGTTCACCAAAAGATAAGGGAACCTCATTTCAACCAAATCCCTCAGGATACTCAGCAGATACTGATGAAGGAATATTTATTCGTAAGGCACAGTCTAAGAAACCATTTATCACTAAGAAAAGAAATTGGATTATTAGCAAAAGTCAAGAGAAAATAAAGAAGTTACAACCAAAGGGAGCGATAATTAATCAGGAAATAAATGCACAAACTCAGGAAACAGGCAATAACCTACTACAGAAAGGTGAATTAGATGAACAATGGGTAAATCTCCATATGTTAGCCACTACAGCAGTAAATGCTAACTTATAGTAAATAGTTGAACGACCAAACCAGTACCAGCACCCATGCCACCTATGAGCTAGAAACTTTAAAGGAACTTTTCCCATTAGATAACAACTTAGTAGAAACAGGAGATGGAATAAACTTTACATAAAAGCATGTTAAGCCTAATACTCCTATAACCTAGATAGACTAAAATTAAGTTACGGATGCATAATCACTAGTCTATCTTGGATTTCAGTTGTAGTTTGTAATAAATACATATATATATACATATATATATATATATATATATATATATATATATATATATATATAAGTTGCAATTTTTAATCAATCTATTTTATGATTGTACCCAAATGTTTGTACTAGAAATTTGTCTGTGATAGTTAATACTACCTATTCAAATAATATCATATGCATCAAACTAAGTTGGTTATTAACAAATCAGTCATATTTATGACTCTTTTTTTTTAAACCAATTATTTACTTTGGTTTAAAATACATATTGAAATATATGGTATAAAGCTAAAAAAAAAAATAAAAAAAATAAAAAATATAAAAAATTTTAGTTTTAATAATATTGTTATACTCCAATAAATAAAAACCAAAGCTATTAAATTAACCGAAAGAATTTTTAAGACGTAATAAAATCTTTAAAAGGTTGCTTTAGTAGATCTAGCCAAAGCAAGTTTTGAAACCCAGGTGTACCAATTTACCACTCCATTTTATCATTTCTGGTTTATAACTAGTTGACCATAAGATTTCATACTTTCATAGTTTTATGAAATAACTAATGTTAAGATTACTTGTAAAAGTTTCTATTGAAATACTTAGTAATAAAATAGATGGGTAAATGAATATGATGGGTATTCATTATTTAATAAAATCATTTAAATTTTTTTTAAGATTTGGGTTGGTTGGACTATGTAGAAAAGCCTAACTAAACATTGAAAACATTTCTACAAATCTTTAATATTAAGGTATATCCAGAATAGGTCTTATGCTTGGGAATAATTAATTTTAACCAGTCATATTAGTTACAAGATTGTGTATTCTAAATTATAAAGAAAAATATTCGAGTCAGCTGGCTAATGTATAATAGTTAAATAATACAATATTAGTAAATGAATGGAGTTAATAAATTGAATGTTAAACTTACCCTAAGTAGTTGCGAAGTTTTTGATTTTAGTTTGTATATTAGCACATGGTTTGTTGGCTTGCCTAAAACCATAAATTAATTATTTTTATTAAGATGTTCTTTCTCAAAATAATTTATTAGTTTAAACTTAAATTTATTTTGTAGTACATATTTGGAGTAGCTTTAACGAAATACTTGAGGAAAATATTCATTTTTCAAACAGGTGTTAAAATTTGACCAAAGGTAGAAATCCACTAGTACATATGGTTATCTATCCTACACGGTTTTCGGTTGGAAAAATAATTTGATATCTAAAAATCTAATATAAATTTTTCAAATATTTGACTCGTACAGTAAGTCAAATATATATTTTTGATTACATTTATAATCTTATAACTCATAATATTTGAGTTCATCCGTATCTTTTATATTATTAGTATAATGATAAAACATTTTACAATGATATATGAATAGTATATTTTACTATAAAATAGTATAGTAAGTAAAAGATATATTTTATATCTAAAATTTTAATAAAATATCATGGTGTAATAAATTTTAATAAGTGTAATATAGTATATAGAATAGTATATGCACTTATGTTATAAGTCCGTCGCGGGTTTATTAAAATGTAACAAGGCTATTAGATCTTTTTACTAGAATATGTATAAAAATCCTATCTTCTCATAAGTATAAGTATATTATACTATACGAAAATAATATACTGTATATTTTTTTATCCTTGCACATTTACTTATGGTAAAAGATTAGATAATTAAATTTTTAGAAGTAAGGATATCGCAACAGTGAAAACATCTTTTCTTATCCTACTTAAATCAATAATTTAGTATCTATTTATTTATTTTACCTGGCACGTTAAAATGTTCCTAAACATTCATTTTCTCACACTAGAATTAAAAATGGATGCCCCACATAAGAATAGTTGAATCAAATGTGTGTTTAGTACATTTGTCCTTTATAAAACTTTATTTAAAAATCAGATTTAATATTATAATATCTTTAAATAAATTATTATTGTATGGGATATACATGCATATTTCAATACATGTATATTACCCAAATATATTTAGAATCAAATTATGAAACGTCAAACTTTGTATCACTTACTATATTATGTGTTTTAAGTCTATATTTAAATATCCGCTATATTGTTATGAATTTCATAAAGTAATTTATGTATAGTATATATATTTCTTGGTAACCCATAAATACGATGTCAGGGGTCACATATGCATATATTCTTTTAAATAATGCCTCTCAATCTTAAATGTATATTATAATTGATTCTTACAAAGGAAATGGTAGGAATGTGATAATTGGAATAGATATATAGATGGTTACTTGAGGAAAAAATTTTAAGGTAACATAAATAGTGAGTCTGGTATTGTTTAACTCATTAGTTAAAAATGAAACTGTTCTTATGAGTTCATAAAATTTATATTTTGAGTAATTTATTTTCCTAAACTTTTAATTCCAAAATATTATATTTGACTGAAATTTATTTCAATATACTACCTTTTATAAAATAAAGTTATGGAAATAAACTTGATAATTGGTATCATCAAAGGTATAGTTATTATTCTATATATGTGTGTATATATTCCGTAAGTTTAATATTAACTAAAGATTTGAAAATTCTATACACATATATGCATATAACCAATATAACATCTTCTATAAGATAAACATAAGAAAAAAAAATGTCATTGGTAATTCATATGAAAATATGAATAAACCATGAAACCTACTATGTTTTAAAATGTCAATTTTCTCAATGAAATATTCCTTGTAATGGGATTTAAGATTTTATATGCATAAATAGAGTTAGCTGTAAGCATACTCTTCAACCAAACCATAGAGTCAATGGAGACAACGATATTTTTGTCAAAACTCCACTTTCTAAGAAAAAGAAAACCACAACCATAATAATATCTATGCTTAAATGAAATAATTGGGATATTGATATTCACTGGTAATAACCAGGACAGTATTTAGACTTGAACCTAAGAAGAATGCCTTAGTATAAAGCTTTGAGATAAGCCAATTACTTGTATAGATAAAGTGTGATGGTTATTGGTATATTGTGAGGATGATGACTAGAACAGTGCCTGTATGATAAATAAGCAATAACAACTGGCCACTGTTATTTCTTGTTTATTAATACTACTCGGAGAATACTGATTTCCTTGTTTCTTGATGCAAACTATAAAATGATGCACTTTCAAAATCCTGATTTGAGAAAAGTCTATTTATGGGAAATACAGTGATAACTACCTCTCCGGCGAGACCGGGTGAGATAGGGTTACCTCTCCGGCGAGACCGGGTGAGATGGGATTACCTCTCCGGCGAGACCGGGTGAGATGGGGATTACCTCTCCGGCGAGACCGGGTGAGATGGGATATGTGTTATAATTCCCTAAATAGTACCATGACCTGATGTCTGACTTGTGAATCTGTTTACATTATGGATAATGTGCATACTACAGTATATGAAATATTATATAGACATGTATGTCTATGAGGAAATCCAAAGACTATATTGATTGACAATTAGGAATAAATCACGAACAAGTGTGTCAATGATAATTTTAGATTTATTTATTTAGGAATCTCCCGTATACGTCTAAAATTTCGATATTAAACATTATTTCGTTTGATCATCCGTCTCGAAATTCGTGCGACAAGATGAACGACAGGAATTCTATAAGTCAGAACGCCATCAGAAGTATAAGAATTTCCTTTGCGATTATTGATGCATTAGGAAACCTATAACTAAAAGTTGTGTTAAAACATAAAAAGACTAAAACTTACGCTAATAATAAGTTTACCTTTATTCAGAATTCATGAGAAGATAAGAATATCAAAACATAGAGAATAGTTTGGTCAAAGTGAAGTTCAAAACAAGGACCATAATATATCCAGAAACTAGACTACCTAAAAATATTTATCCATATTTCAGGGAATCTCGAGGACGAGATTAAAAATAAGGTGGGGAGAATGTAACAACCCTCGGTAAAACCAATACCCACATAATATTTCCGACCCTCTAATATATTATAAAAATATATTATATTTGAACTTGCTCTGTTTTAATGGAACTTGGTTCAAAATGTAGATAAAATTATTCTCGTTCTAATGACATATTTATTATTTTATAAAACGTCGTACTTTAAAAGTTATAAGCACCAAATGAGTAAAGCAGTTAAATTAATTATAATATATATAATTAATTAAAATAGTTAAATCAAAATATTTGTAAATATATCTAAAATGCACGTATAGGTGCATGAGTAAGAATTTTAATAATAATAACATAATAAACTAATTAATTCTAATGTAACTACACGTGTCCATTTGAATTAAAAGAAACATTGTATAGGTGTCCAAGACTTGCGTAATGTCTAAGCTTTACTTGTAGTATAAATATGCATTTCAAAGTCACAGTTCAATCTGCTTGTACTCCATGTCTCCATCTCACTCCCTCTATAATCTAGCTCATTTTTTTTAGTAAGTTACCCTAAAAATCCTACAAAAACCCTACCCCATTTTAAGTATTGTAGCCCCTGATTACTGATACCCTGTCCAAGTGACGTAGGGCCCCGTAACATATGTCAAGGCTCTGCCTAAATTCGTTGGGGTTCTGTCTAGTGACGTAGGGATAAAGTAGAATTGGGTTACTGTACTGTGAGTGCACTATATATTTTATCAAATAACCCAGGAGTGATACCCAAAATATACCAACTCTCCTAAAACACCCTTGACACCCTACACTTTCTAAAATACACCCCGTATGTAAAAACCGAGCCCGTGATACAATATAGTATTTAAATAAAATATAAAGGTTTAAATCTAGGGCTGAGGCGGGCCGCGTGAACCCACACCAACATCTCACGCGGGCCGTATGAAAGTATGGACCGGACTCCGTTTATTTCTTTAAGTTGAAGCGGGCCGCGTAAGTGTTCTCTATAGTTAACGCGGGCCGCGAGCGTCTTAAGTTGTGGCGCAGCCCTGAGCTGACACGTGTCGATATCGTGTCGAACCTAGTTGATGACCCAGCTAAGCTACGCAGTTGACCAGAGTCAACGCGGGCCGCGTAAGCCTAGCCCATATATTACGCGGGCCGCGAGAAGACCAGATATCAGCACTATAAATAGAACGCATCGGCTGTCCATTTCAATTCGTTCAGATTTATTTCTTTCTCTCAAATTCTGGTACTAGGCATATTATACACGGGTATAATACCCCCTAATTAGTGAGGTTCTGCTCCGTTGTAAGTATTATAACCCCAGTTTTATAATAGAGACGCTGCCCGATTGATTTAGGGTTCCGTAATAACTGTCGTGGTTCTGCCCGACGTAGTTATTGGAATACCGTCTCGGGGAGGGTATCATTAATATTTTCGAAGGGTTATAATACTAACCTATGTACATCTGTGTAAATTATAGATTATTTCCAGGAAATCCCTACGTAAAGCCTAAGATAGCAATGTGAGTAATCTCCTTTTTGTTAACAGTTTTTACAAAACCTTAAATGCTTTACAATGTGATTAAGCAGTATGTGAGTCTTTGTAATTCTTCCATTACTGCCGGTATTTGGGGTTTTGTATACAAAATTATTACTTGCGAGTAATAAGTCGGGACGACAGTACGTTACCATTGGACAACGAGTTAGCCAATGCGTAATATGACCCACAAGTCAAGGATTGACAGTACTGATTGAGTAATTGGGTAGAAATAAACAATGTGATCGCTCTCAATACTGTGAATTGATAAAACCTGTTTTGATTAAACTGGGATTCACTCACCAGTATTTCCCGCTGACAAAATATTTTTAAAACATGTTTCAGGTAACACAATGTGAAAGCCAACTGGGAAAAAGCCAGCTCGAGAGCACTGACGGCTTGGAAAATAAGTGGCTATAAAAGTTATCTAAGAAACGATGTTTTAAATTAAATAAAATAGGGTTTGTCCCTATAAATGTATTGTAATAAGAAACTTGGGTTTTGCCCATATGATTATTAATATCAAAAATGGTGGTTTTACTCTGATAAACATTTCCTAACTACGGTCCTGATGTAACTTCCGCTGTGAGACTAAACAAACTGATACCACCACACTCTGTGATCACGTCCGCCCGTTCCCGGGAAACAGGGATCGGGGGTTGTGACAGTGTGAAAGGGGGCTGGAGGGGTATTTTGGGTATTTTTTGGTGTTGGAATATGGCTGTTTTGGTTCTGTTTATTTTGAAAGGGATTGTGGTGTTTGGGTGTGTTGTTTGGGAATTGTTTAGATGGAATTTTGTGTATGTGGTGGGTTTGGTAAAGAAAGGGTATTTGGGGATTTTTTGGTGCTGGTTTTATATTGACCCAGGTGGTGAGGGGAGGTTTGACGATGTGATGGGTTGGGATAGTGGTATGAGTGGCGGTTTAGATGTTTTGGGTAGTGCTGTTTGGGTTAAATTCTGTTTGGCTAGTGCAAAAACAGTTAATATGGGTAGATGGTTGCTGCTGGGGAGGCTGCATGATGGATGGTTGCTGGAATATGAGTTGCTGATTAGAAGATTGCTGGATATTCAGGGAGGTGAAGATTTGAAGTTTCAATATTGTTTTATATTTGTTTTTGCAGGTACATGGATGGAAGATGGTTTGAATGTTGTGTTATGTTTTTTGATAGATTTGATGTATAGGGCTTTTGTCTTTTGGTTATGTATTTTGATGGATTGGTTTTTGTTTAGCTGGATAGGTTGGTTGGTGGTGTGTCTAGGCAAGAGCCGGATCATGTTGGTCCATTTTGTTAGGCTCGTTGCATTAGGGGTGTGGTGTTCCTTGGGTTTTATGTCCCGGGAGACTAAACCCCTTTAGGTGTAATTATATTTTTTGTTATTAATAAAATTTACCGGAGGTGCCGCCCTCCTTTACCAAAAAAAAAAAAAGAAAAATGCCCCATAATTGCTGACTGAACTGTCAAATGACGCAAAACGCCCAAATGTGGAGGCATTATTTTTGTCCACTGCACATGGTCTAACCTGATGAGGTCAACTCAAAAAAATGGAGGCCAAAGAATAGTTATAGTTCTTATGTATCTGTGAGTTTCATGCATCTAACCTTTTTAAGACGCATATGTACTGATATGGGTGTTAGAAGCAATTACAGAAACTAGATTATTAAGATTATAATCTATTTATTGAATAAAGCGATATAACAGGTTGTTTATATTAGGGGCCTGATTTATCCCTTTTCTTTGATTGTTAACAGATCTGAGCCTTAATGGTTTGATTGTTAAGGATAACCTTGAGAATTCCAACCCAAACAACATAAAATTTCAGGGGTTCATTTGGACTTTAAATACTACACCATGGGTTATTTTGGGTAATAGATTATTTACAAGGGGTCTAAATGGGCATAGTTGAAAATTTAAAAAGTGTACGGGTGAAGAAGGGCTGAAAGAAAAAGGGTTGTGGGCATGGTTGTAAAATAAGGTCTCCAACGCCGAGTACTTCCCGGGTAGTCGCTACAAGGTAGGCTGCCGAGGCGACTTTCTTCAACTCTGCCTAATTACTTAGAATCGATTTAACATGGTCAACATCGGCTAAAATCTGATCTACTGGTCAACTCGGGCCGAGTTTAACTTAAAATAAAATAAAACATAATTTCTATGTCTATCATATTAAAGAATTAAAGAATGAATATCATTTTCATACATTTTGTTATAGATATTAGTAAATTTATGTTATTTGACATATATTTAATTTCCCAAAAGTAATTTCTTTATAGTTTAACATGTCCGAGTACTCTCCGTGTACTCTCCGCCTAGGCCGAGTACTCTCAACTTCCCGGTTGACCGACTAGGGACCGCCTAGTGACTTTTGAAACCATGGTTGTGGGTAGGGGTGAGCAAGAAAACCGAAATAACCGAACCGTAACCGAATAACCGACATAACCGAACCGAAACAAAAACCGACGGTTCGGTTTTCGGATTTTTAATAACCGAAAATTTCGGTTCGGTTTTCGGATAAACGTTTTCAATAACCGAAAAAAACCGAACCGAACCGATAAGTTACAATCCATATATTTTTATGTTTAAGTTTAAATTGTTTAAGTGTTTAACCCAATGCTAGTAGAAAATGTTAATTTTATTCTTGAATGTAAAGTGTTTATAATAAAAACATTATAACTGAAATGATTTATTATTACCTATAAGATATAACAAAATTTAATATAAAAATTAAATTTAATAAAACTTTGAAGAAACTTAAAAATATATTAGAAGGTTAGGTTTATGTAAACAATACTAATTAAAGAGGTGAACTATAATAACTTAAATATAAACATATAAAAAGATTGTTATAATATAAATTATACTTTTTATTTTTTGAATCTTACATAATTTTGTTCAAAAAACCGAAATAACAGAAAAACCGAACCGAACCGACGTAAAAACCGAAAAACCGAAACCGAACGGTTTTTAAAACCTAAAAACCAACATTTCGGTTTCGGTTTTGATTTTACCCAAAAACCGAACCGAACCAAACCGTGCACACCCCTAGTTGTGGGTAACGATTGGTTGTTCTTTGTTTACCAATCTATCCATCAATTAGGAATGGCATCAATACCAGTGGCGGACCCAGGATTTTTTTTCTTTGGGGTCCATTTTTTGTGTAAGGATTTTTCACTACCAAACATTAAAATTTTCGGGTCGGTCATCGTAGTCGGGTCAGGGGCTAAGAAATAATGTACAAACATTTAGTGGACATGAAACCACTACATTATATGTTGGAAGGTTTTTTGGTAATAAAGTGTTAAAACACTAGTTTAATTTTGATGGAAAAAAATAAACTATAAAAACAAGACATGTAAGAGTTGAACTTGGGATCTATTTGTTGAAATACAAGGGGATTTACCACCACATCATCTTTGCTTTTAATACTATGAAGTCCAATTAATTTATTTTATGGGGTCCTTGAAAATTTAACATATCGTTCTACTATTTTCTAAAAAAAGATTGGGGTCCGTGGACCCTGACCCGGACCATGTGGGTCCACCCCTGATCAATACAGTTCATCTTCTGCGGCTCATCTTTTGGAGCTCATTAGTTATCCAGTCGATTAGGGTTTGAAGGTATTTTGAGGTTTTTTTTTGGCTATTTTCATAATGTTGATGCATATTGTGTGGATGCGACTCGGTTCGGTTCGATTCAAGACCGAAGTCAACGACATTACTCCGTCGGTTCGACTCGGCCTACAAGATGGAAGTGACGAAGACACGATTCGATACGAGAATGACATCATCATCATCATGGCATCATGATGATGATGTCATGTCTTTTAGTCACATGCAAGTTTGTCTCTGTTTTGCACAAATTTGAATTGCCTGGCACATCCACCAAACATGTATACATGCGAAGAACCTTATTCGGCCATATCATTCACGAAGAATGTCTTTCATGGGGCTTGGTGTTGGTGCACTTGTGTCTGTACTTTGTCTGTATTTTGTCTTTATACCAAACGATGTCTTTGTTAGTCTTGTAAGTTTGACCAAGTCAACCATCCTCCTGGTTTGACTTGGCCAAACAGTCAACACATTGGTTGAAAGATGTCTGTGTCGAAGGATGTGTCATCGAAGGATTGTTTAGATCCTTCGATGAGCTCGAAAGATAAGCCTTCGATGGATGGACCTCGAAGGATATCATCCTTCGAGGTATATGTGATCCTTCGGTAGGTTTCAGATCGACAGATGATCTTACGATCAGTCTGTCTGATCCTTCGACCAGACGTACTGTGATGGGTATATATATACCCATGTGTTGTGTTCACTTCATTCTGGACACTTGGGAACACTCAGAGAGCACACAGAACACACACACACTGAGAGAGAGTTTACAGAACAGATTTGTAAACATTGAGCTTGTAACAGACTTTTCATACGTATTAATACAAGAGGTGTTAATCGTTGAGTCTTGTGTGTTTATCATTGTCGTGTTCTATCTCGGTTTGCATGCTAGCTTGGATTCCGCACTTGCTAGTGTGTTAGAGATAACAAGGAATAGGTTTAACCTCAACCTCCGAGGGACCTACAAGTGGTATCAGAGCCGTGGCTCTTTTCCTTGTTAAAAACCGAGTTTTTACAAGACTTTGGAGTGTTTTGGACAAAAACTCACTTGGTTTAGCACCTGTTTTTACTGTTTTTCTCGCTTTTCCAGACGTTAAAACGTGTTCTAAACTAACCGGGTGTGTTAAAAGACGGGTTGGGTAACTTAAAACTTGTTTTTAAGACGTTTGGTGATTTCCGGCCAAATTTCGGCTTACTCCGGTGACCGGTTTCTGGATTAGAACCTTGTTTTTTCTTGGTATTATTTTATTGTTCAAATCTGGTTTTGGCAGAAAGTATGGCCTGAACATACCTTCTGCCGAAAGTCTCTACCAACTTGTCACCTTTTTCACCAACCTGTCACTTTTGTCAACTGTGTCAGACCAGATCAAAGGATATCCTTCGAAGTCGAAAGATCATCTTTCGATCAAAGGAGGTTCGATAGATAATCATCCTTCGAACATCCTTCGAAGTCTGTGACTTATCCTTCGATCCAAGGAATCTTTTCGAAGCATACATCTTTCGGTCTACAGTTCTTTTTCGAAAGATAAGGATCCTTCGTTTGGAGAATCTTTCGAAATCATTGTTCGAAATTCAACAGTGATCTTTCGAACACTGTTGATCCTTCGAACAAGTCTTGATCCTTCGACCTTAGTCTGTTTATGTTTAACAAGTTTGTGATTTTCAGGTTTTATTTTTCTTGATCAAAAATGAATCCAAGGTGGGGTACTCCGGTAAATACAGATATGTATTTTGGTACTCCGTCATCTTCTGCACCGGTATCTTCTCAAGCTAATGCAATTTCTACCGGTCAATGGGCATTCGTATCAAATCAAACTCCAAGTATTCAAAGCATTCTCTTAAGCGAAAGAGAAACCGGAAGTTTGAATCGGCCTCCAAAGTTGATGCACTTATACGAATATCCAGGATGGATTGATAGATTTCATACATACGTCCTTGGCCAAAATACAGAATTGTGGTTACGGTTCATCACAGATTTCGATCAAACAATAGAAGTTGCCGCATCATCTGCTGCCACGTTTGCAGATCTTACGGAAGATCAGAAGAAGGTCTATGATTTGGAAAAGAAGGCATATGCCATTCTTACTCAGGCGTTAAGTAAAGATATTTATCATCAATTTGTCAGTTACAAGACAATGAAGAGGTTGTGGGACGCATTGAAGACAAGGGGCGTAGGAAATGAAGCGACACGTCAATTGAGAAAAGACTTGCTAAAGAAAGAGTTTGATGGTTTTACTTGTATGGAGAATGAATCTTTAGGAGATTTGACAAGTCGATTTAATCATTTGCTGACTGAGTTGGCAAATTTTGAGGTTGTCACAACTCCAGCAGAGATTGTGAAAAAGTTTGCAGATGCGTTGCCACCTCAATGGAATACTTTCTTGGAAATCATGAAGTACAATGGCACTTTAGCTACAACAAGCTTCAATGACTTTGTTCAACTCCTGGAAAACAAGAATCAGGAAGAAACTCTCAAGGCAAAAAGAGTTCACGTGCCACAAAATCCTGATATGTATTATGGAACTTCTAGCACTTCTACAAAACCTTCTTCACACGCTCCAATTCAAACAGCGTTTGTGTCTAGCACAGACATGTATGGCAATACTATCCAAGTTCCGGTCAAGCCTCCTCCAACATACATGTATGGAAATCTGATTGAACCAGTTCCTCAACCAGCACCACAACAGCAGAGCCAACGACCTATCAGAGCAACTGATATGTTCGGAAATCCATTACCTGTTAGATCTACCGGACCAACAGACATGTATGGGAATCCACTTCCTCCTCAATCTACCGGACCAACAGACATGTATGGGAATCCACTTCCTCCTCAACAGCAAGCGTGTTATGGAAGCACATCACCTGCTGGTCAACAATCAAAGCCAAATACAGTACGGCTCGACACCTCAAGCTTTTCTAAAGTCAGTGTGGAAGTAGCAAAGGAACACATGGAGCTGCTAAACACTTTGGTGAGCACATACTGTGGATTAGTGGAAGGTCAGATTGGTAACATTAATCTGACACAAGAAGACTATCAGCAGATCGATAAAGAGGAGATGGAAATGATGGACATCAAGTGGGCCTTTGCAAGTGCTGTTAGGCGAGCAAAGGATTTCATGGAAAGAACTGGCAGAACCAGCTTGGAAAGCAAGAAAGACACCAAGTATGGGTTTGATAAGCAGGCTGTCAAGTGTTTCAATTGTGGTGAACGTGGTCATTTCAAACGTGAATGTACGAGGCCATCTCAACATGGAAACCAAAATCCTTTCAGAGGTCAAGGCAACAGGGGAAATCAGAACCAAGTAAGGAACAATGAGCGCACATTGGTTCCTGTCAACAACCAGAGTCAAGCAGGACCATCTAATGCCAACCAGGCACTTGTGGTTCAAGTAGATGAAGGTTGTGATTGGTCAATTCAGTTGGGAAATGATGCTCCAGATGGAACAGCATGTTTTGCTGAAGTGGTGAAGGATTTAAATCACGCTAGTGGTGGAGAATCTTCCGCCAATGGTGGTGAATCTTCTGAGGATGAAGACTCTTCTGGTTATAGTAGAAGTTCGGATGAAGAATCCTCGAGTTCAGGCGATGATCATTTGGATGAAACATCAAGTGCATCAGTTAATGCAGATATTGATGAGCTATTGGAAGAAGCTCCAGCAGGAATTCAAAGAAGATCTATTTTGGTGGATCAAGCTGCTTATTCTTCGTCTTCTCTCCATTCAGCCTTTATGGCTAATGTCGACAGTTCATCAAGTCAGGTATGTGTCGATGAACCCACTTCTGTTAGTTGTGATAACTGTGATAGTTTGCGTGTTAACTGTGCTGATTTAGAGGAAAACATGTCTGAGTTGCAAGGCAAACATGATGCTTTACAAGCTAGTTTATTTGACTTGCAAGACAAACATGTTTCTTTGAATGATAAGTGGTGTGAATTGCAAAGCAAACACGAGGCTTTGCAAGAGAAATATGATGTGACATTCATTCACAATCAGAAATTGACCGCTGATCTTTCGAAGTGCACTGAAGCCAACATGTTTTATGAGAACCATGAAAAGGAGTTTAAATCGGTAATTGAAAAGTTAAAGAAAGATAAAACCGAGTTAACTAAAATGGTTTCCAGAAAACAAACTGACATTAATTTGTATATAACTCGCCTGGAAGTAATGCAAAAGGAAATGGCTTGTGTCAAAACTGAAAGTGAGGCGATCCAACTTAAGCTAGACAGTTATTTGAGCTCTAGCTATGTGTTGGATCACATCATAGATGTTCAGAAAGAGAAACGGGATGTCACATGCATAGGTTACAAGAAATGTCCACCTCCTGTGAGACATAATTATGATGCCATGCCGGATGAGGAAGATAGAGTTTTCTTTGAACCATCTGTTCCTTTAGATGTTGAGGAATTTGCAACAGGACTCGGATACAAGAAGGAAGTATCATCAGATTCAGATGCGTCAGCAGATACATTTGTAACTGCTGAACAGAATCAGGATCCCCCAGTTGTGATTGAGGATGCTGATTCTTCTGATGATGAATCTGATGATACTGATTCAGCAAAGTCTGATGCGGTAATCAAAGAAAAGGACATACCTCTTGAGAATCATATTCTGTGTGATCCTCCTGCAAAACCCGCTAAGACTGTTGCAATTAAGTCCTCGTCTGCAAAAGAGTCGGAGAGTGTGGATTTGCTGTACACTCTTGTTGGTGATGATAAAATCTATTCTGACAAAGATTTTCCTATTAAGAATGTTAATCAATCCTTAATCAGTAAAGTCTTTGAAAATTCGAGAAGTAAGTTTTTGGGAAAGACAGGATCACATGTTACAGTAACACAATGTCCACCTATCCCAAAGGCCGAAGTTCGAAAACAATATGGCAATCAAAAATTACCAACAGCGAACACGCAGCAAAATCATACCAAACCAAGAGGTAAAGCACCGACTCAAAGTCAAAGGAAGCCAAATAAGAAGAAGAACAAGAATGTGAACTTTGTGAAATCTAAGGGAACGGACAAAATTGCAACGTTTGAAAACCAATCTAACTTAGATTTTGTCAAGAAAGCAACTGTGACGAAAAGAAATGAACAAAATAGTTCAAAACCTAGTACCTCGGGATCACAAAGTTCATCATCGGCAAGACGATCACATGATACTTCGGGGTTTGTTGAACGAAGATCATGTTTTGAATGTGGTATAATTGGGCATATCGTTCGAAATTGCCCGTATCTTCATAAGTTGAAAGGAAAAGATGATGATCCCCGTGAACGCAATCACCAAAAGCGATCTGTTTCTGTAAAACAAGATCCCCGACTTGTAAGAGAAAGGGAAAAGAGACAGAAACGCCAACAAGTCAAGGTGATTGAGAAAGCAATTAAAACCGATGTGGTTAACAAAACATCTGTTTCTGTCAAACCGAACAATTTAAAAACTTCAGACAACCATGAAGTTAAGTTTTTAAAGAATAACACTGGTATACCAAAATAGACCTGGAAACCAAAAACGGTTATTGAATCAGGGGGACCATCACAATTTTCAAATCATCAAAGAATAGAAGTTATTGTTGTTGATGAAAATGGAAGACCCAAGACCACAATGGCTTGGGTCCCCATCTCCAACTAATTATGTGAGTTCATGTGCAGGGTGTTCCAGGAGGAACTATCAGTAGTCATTGGATTGTTGATAGTGGGGCATCCAGGCACATGACAGGCGACATGAAGCTTCTCTACGACGTCAAATCTATTAGAGGAGGTTATGTTGCTTTTGCTGGAGATAAAGGCGGATATATTACGGGTGAAGGAATGATTTCCAACGGGGTTGTTAGCTTTGATAACATCAACTTCGTACAACAACTTGATCACAATCTTCTTAGTGTTTCTCAAATTTGTGATAAGCAGTTCTCAGTACACTTTGATGCAAATGGATGTTATGTGCTGAAACCCGGCTTCAAAATTCCAAAAGAATGGATTCTCTTGTCGGCTCCAAGGATAAATGATTTGTATGTCCTTGATATGAGCCAAGCTATCACAACGTCTGCACAAGCAACTTGTTTCGTTTCCAAAGCCAGAGAAAAAGACTCGATCTCTTGGCACAGACGAATGGGTCACATTCACTTACGCAAAATGAATCATTTGGTGTTAAATGAATTAGTGAATGGTGTTCCCCTTAAAAACTTCCATCTTCAAGACATCTGTGTCTCGTGCCAGAAAGGAAAACAAACGAAGAAGCGACACCCTACAAAGAAAATCAACACGGTGGCTGTTCCTCTTGAACGCTTGCACATGGATTTGTTCGGTCCTGTCAAGCACAAAAGTATTAGGAATGATCAATATTGCCTCGTGATAACTGATGATTATTCAAGATTTTCTTGGGTGGCGTTCATGGCACACAAGAGCGAAACCTTCGGTATTATCAAAAACTTGATCATTCAGATTGAGAATCTATATAAGTTGAAGGTTAGGCGGATACGTAGCGACAATGGTACTGAATTCAAAAATCATGCCATGGCGGAGTTTTGCACTTCAAAAGGTATTCTTCACGAATTTAGTGCGGCTTATACTCCTCAACAGAATGGCGTCGCTGAACGTAAGAACCGCACATTGATCGAGACTGCTAGGACTATGTTGGTAGAGTCACAATTGCCGATTCCTTTTTGGACTGAAGCTGTGGCCTCTGCATGTTATACGTTGAACCGAGTCCTTACAGTCAAACGGCACAACAAGACCTGCTTTGAGCTTATTAACAAACGGAAACCAGATTTGTCATATCTTGAACCGTTTGGAGCTCCGTGCACACTAATCGATCCTAATGGAAAGTTTGGGGCAAGAGCCATTGAAGGATACTTTCTTGGGTATTCCACCCCGAACTTAAGAGTCTGGAATCTAGAGACTAAAAGGGTCGAGGAATGGTCTGAAGTCAGAGTACAAAGGCACACTTTGCCAGTTAGAAATCCTGGTCAGCCTTGGATGTTTGAGTACGATGACTTTTTCAATTCGATCAATGTTGAAGCAGTTGAAGAAAATGCTGCAGCAAGGATGTTTTTCGAGAGTGACAATGCAACAGATTCACCGTTGGTTCGTCCCATTATTGTCAATCAAGAACCATCTTCAGTGAACAATAATGCTCTCGACAATGAGGATTTTCACGATGCTACCGAATTGAACGAATCTTCAGAGGATGATGAATTTCTCGATGCAGATCAAGAAGTTCCAATAATAGCAGTTCATGGTACTTCAGAAGGTACACCTCCAGTGGATGTCCCTAGAACAGCTGAAGCTACTGCATCATCCTCTTCGTCAATTCCAGGCATTGAATTGATTGTTGATCTCAATCTCAACAATCTGGGTACAAATATTCCAGTTCAAGATAATCCAGAAACAAGGATTCACAATACCCATCCTCAACAAAACATCATCGGAAATGTACAGAGTGGCGTTCAAACAAGAAACATGTTGCGAAACAACAACAATGCAGGCTTGTATGCATCTATTAGAGAATCTGGTCAACAAAATGATTGGTCTTTCGCGTGTTATGTCTCACAAGAAGAGCCAAGAACTTGGAAAGACGCTTTGAAAGATAACTCATGGGTTGAGGCGATGCAGGAAGAGCTACAACAATTCCAGAAGCTTGGTGTCTGGAAACTCGTAGAGAAACCTGCTGGTTACAAGAAGATTGGTACCCGTTGGGTGTTTAAATGCAAAAAGGATGACCGTGGAATCGTTATTCGAAACAAAGAAAGGCTAGTCGTTCAAGGTTTTCGTCAGATAGAAGGGATCGACTACAACGAAGTGTATGCACCTGTTGCACGTCTAGAAGCAATTCGAATCTTTCTGGCTTATGCCTCATTCAAAGGTTTCAAGGTATACCAGATGGACGTGAAAAGTGCATTCTTACATGGTGTGGTGGAAGAAGAGGTGTACGTCGAACAGCCTCCAGGTTTTGAAGATCCTATCCATCCCGATCGGGTTTGGTTGCTCAACAAAGCTCTCTATGGTCTACATCAAGCACCGCGAGCTTGGTACGCAACCTTATCTAATTATTTGCTGGAGAATGGATTTCGCAGAGGTCTTATCGATTGTACTCTTTTCATCAAAGAACAAGATGGAGATCTTCTACTGGTACAGGTATACGTTGATGATATTATATTTGGTTCTACTAATGATGTTTTGTGTAGGAATTTCGAGCGCATCATGCAGGATAAATTCGAGATGAGTGCTATGGGGGAAATGACTTTCTTTTTGGGCCTACAAGTACAACAAACTGAGTCTGGGATATTCATCCATCAGACTAAATATGTTAGTGACATCTTGAGCCGGTTCCAGATGTCTGATGCAACGCCCATCGGTACCCCATTGCCGCAAAATCACGGAATTACTCCAGACTTGAAGGGTGAAGCTGTTAGCCCCTCATACTACCGCGCGATGATCGGATCTCTTATGTATCTCACAGCATCAAGACCAGATATAATGTACCCAACGTGCCTACTAGCCAGATATCAAGTCAACCCGAAGGCCTCACATCTTGCAGCTGTAAAAAGGATTTTTCGTTATTTGAAGGGTTGCCCTGACACCGGTCTATGGTACCCTAGGGATAATAACTTTGACTTGATCGCATTCAGTGATTCTGATTTTGGCGGATGCAAAATCGACGGCAAATCCACAACGGCTGGATGTCAGTTTTTGGGAAATCGCCTAGTCACATGGCAGTGCAAGAAGCAGACGTGCGTCGCTACATCAACATGCGAAGCTGAATACATTGCTGCCTCAAGTTGTTGCTCCCAAGTCCTGTGGATCCAACAACAAATGCGCGACTACGGTTTTGAATTCCTAACTACTCCTATTTACGTTGATAATTCTGCTGCCTTACAGATCACTAAAAATCCTGTGCAGCATTCAAAGACTAAGCACATCGAAATTAAGTATCACTTCATACGTGATTGCTTTGAGAAAAGGCTAATCGATGTTGCTTACGTCCACACCGATGACCAACGTGCCGACCTTTTTACCAAAGCATTTGACAAATCAAGATTTGACTATTTATTATTGGTAAACGGCATTAAGGTCAAGCAAGAGTAAAACCAACATCAGAAAATCATTTTTGTAAATACCTTTGTGTTTTAAATTTGTCTTAGTTTATTGATTTTAGGGGGAGTAAATCCAACACTTGAAAATCCAAAAACATCGAAAAATTTCATAAACACAAAAACAATAGAAAAACAAAAATGAGTTTCCTGGCGAGCAAAAGAGAAAATGATAGTACATCAGTGGTCTGTCTAAACCTCTTTAAACCTTAAATGAAAAACGATAAGCAGCTCTATATAAGATGTATCGGTAGGCTCACAATCATTTTAAAGTGTGCAGGGTGATATAAACCTAAATCGACTGAAGACCAGGTGGGAACCATTCATTGGCATATGGTCTTAGTACCGAAATTTCGTTTGAGAGATTGCCGAGGTTCTGAGATATTCGGTCTTTATGCTGCTTATCATCTGGGTATCATGGTTGTATCTTTTACCGAAAAATATCGGGGACGCAAGTCTAGATCTTCCATGATACTATACATACGTGTACATATTGCATACGACCTCAATAAGTGATCAACAATCACATGTCCCCAAAATAAGTGATAATATATCACATTTATCCGGGAGTCAAGTTCGTCTCTCTGCTGTACGAAAGTACTGACCTGTTCACGGACTTGCTCTTGTGCCCTCATGCATCGAAAATCAAGTTCCTCATCAATAAGTGATTCTATCACATAGGGCTTGTTTTCAAATCAAAATAAGTGAGTTTCTCACATCATATACGGTCAAACAGATGATAATTGGTATACTCACCGGTAAGATGAAACCTCGCGCATACCTTGATACGGGAATGTGTCGTGATGTGGATGAACACCGGTCGGTAAGTATAAATCATACCTTAACGTATCCCCTCGCCATGATTACGTCTGATAAGTTGAGCTTAAGTGGACAACAATACCGATAATTGTTATAGGATGCTTATCTTAATGTTAACTAATTGAACAAAGAGAGCGTTTTGGCATGACCGTACACTGTTATGATTCTCTTACCCTCGAAACTCACAAAAAGAATGTCTGTAAATATTTATTTAATGCTTTCAATTTCTGCACCTTTGTATATATTTATTTACTACTTTCTGTCTTTACCTTTGAAATATTCAAAAATACCAAAAAGATTTTAGGTGTGTTTTAATATAAACTTTATAAAAGCCAAAAAGATTTTATTTCTATTTATTTTCGATCGTACGATGTTGGAGCTCGAGTCTTCGTTACCTGAAACCTGATTGAAAACCGAAACGACTGATTCTTCATAAACGGTCGAAATTTGCAAGTTTTGAAAGTTAAAAACTGAAATTGACAAATTTATTAAACTTTCAAACTGTCGGACGGTAGTTGATTGAAATATGGTCATACGTGTGTCATTTGTTTATGTTAACTATATTCCAAGCAGTTGTTCTCATTACGCGTTTAGATTTCTTGCATGTGCAGATTCTAAAGGCAAGGAGAACATGGTTGATGACAAGCTTCGGAATGAAGACTCGACGTGAAGGCACTCAAGTGATGAAGATGATCGAGTTGCCGCTGACCATCATCAACACCACAAGGATCTCATTTCATAAAGATCAAGATATTCACGAGCATAACTCAAAGGGGAGCTTATGTTAAGGGGGAGTTTGTCAACACACTTCCTACATGAAACGGGGAGTTTGTTGATACACTTTCTGCTTTCAAGACGTGAAGACTTTAAAGATCCTCCGACATTGAAGACTTAAAAGGACGTGAAAGACTTGAAGACACGAGGGACCTACAAGAATTAAGATCGAGACAAATTAAGATCGAGACAAAGCTACAACCAAGGGGGAGTTTGTTGGTGCACTTGTGTCTGTACTTTGTCTGTATTTTGTCTTTATACCAAACGATGTCTTTGTTAGTCTTGTAAGTTTGACCAAGTCAACCATCCTCCTGGTTTGACTTGGCCAAACAGTCAACACATTGGTTGAAAGATGTCTGTGTCGAAGGATGTGTCATCGAAGGATTGTTTAGATCCTTCGATGAGCTCGAAAGATAAGCCTTCGATGGATGGACCTCGAAGGATATCATCCTTCGAGGTATATGTGATCCTTCGGTAGGTTTCAGATCGACAGATGATCTTACGATCAGTCTGTCTGATCCTTCGACCAGACGTACTGTGATGGGTATATATATACCCATGTGTTGTGTTCACTTCATTCTGGACACTTGGGAACACTCAGAGAGCACACAGAACACACACACACTGAGAGAGAGTTTACAGAACAGATTTGTAAACATTGAGCTTGTAACAGACTTTTCATACGTATTAATACAAGAGGTGTTAATCGTTGAGTCTTGTGTGTTTATCATTGTCGTGTTCTATCTCGGTTTGCATGCTAGCTTGGATTCCGCACTTGCTAGTGTGTTAGAGATAACAAGGAATAGGTTTAACCTCAACCTCCGAGGGACCTACACTTGGTTCTTAGTTGGTGAATGTCCACGAACAACCTTTATTCTTCGTGGGTTTGATGTCATAGCCACATCAACGAAGAACTCACCATCTTTGATGGGCTTATGTCTGGGCCTGTACATCTTTCGTAGGTAAATGAGACCCAGTCCTATCTTTCGTGGACGTGCCAGCATGTTTGCCTATATAAAGCACACTTGCAGAATAGTTAGAGATAGGAGAGCTTGGATAAGCTAGAGAGAGTGTAGAGAGAGAGAGAGTTGTCTGTGAGCTTGTTTTTGTATAAATCTTGTAATGAAACTCTGTTCGATCTAATACACAAACCCATTAATTTTTGTATCTTTGTATTGTATTTTACTCTCTCGCTCGGTTTGTGTCGTAACGGGGATTCCGCACTCGTTACGGCATCCAAAACAAGAAGTCATCGTAGTCCGATGATCCGTATCGGGACCTACACATAAACCGCATAAACATACTAATAATGTGTTACCCCGATTCACCAGATGTTTACCTCAAACAGAGCTTCAACATCTAACGATCTAGTTCACAGTGTGAATCATACCTGACATGTGGCTCAAAATTTCTCTCTGATCGTCATCCCAATCGGCATTTCTATGAGTTGTCGCCGGTGGTGTGATCGCCTGAGATGTCGTCGGTGGTGTGTTCGCCTGAGATATCGCCAGAGAGAAGAAAGGGGATTTGGGGAATACTTAGGGGTAAGGTCGAAGTGAAAGTTGTAATAAAGGGTGTTGTGTTGAGGAAGCAATCAAACACAAGTGGAAAAGACTATATTACCCTTTGACCGTTAATACGTGAAGTTGACTTTAAACAGATTTTAACACCGGAGGGTAATATTGTAGCATTTTTCAATAGTTGAGGGGTAAAAGACAGCAAGATTTTCGTTTTAGGGGGTAAGGTTGCCAATCACATCTAACCCCAGGGGGTAAAATTGCAGTTTACTCTAATCTTTTTGTTCTTATAGTCGATTAGTATGTGATTTGTATCGATAAAAAATATGTAGTATGTGATGTGAAGTTGAATCTTTGTGATTCGTCGGGTCATTAGAGACACACTCCAGGTGTTCGATGAAATGTCTTGGCAGAATTTGTTTTATGATCCAACAGGTTTTCTTTATTTTTTATATGTTAAAGGGAGTATGCAATGATTTTTACGAATCCGTAGTTCATATTTTATGCTATGCTAAACTTTGATGTATTACACGACCCGATCCTCACCTGTCACCTGCAAATTGCTCTCTTTTCCTTGTAGGGAAGTCCCAAACTGCATTTTTCTTAAGTTTCAACTTATAGTTACTTATTTACTAGTCATTATTGTTACATAAAGTTAATGGTATTGATTGGGCTCAAAAGAATTTCTTTATTTTGTATGTATTATAGGGTATCATTATCCTTAAGATCAAAAGGTGACGTTCATTTTTATGCTATACTATAGCTTACTGTATACAAGATGCTCCAAGTCATTTGCATGTTGCATTGTTTTCCATTTAGGGAAGTCCTGTGCATAGTTATCAATAGCGCCTATGTCGGCCGCTATAGTGAATATTGTGGTGTGGCGGCATATGGCCGCCACAGGGTACATATCGACCTTATGTCGACGATATAGCGACTTCCGACGTGAATTACGGCGACAAATTCTGGCGACGGTGTTGCTTTCGGCCAGAAATCAGGAAGAAGGGGGAAGAAGAAGACAGCGGTTGCGTATTGTGTCTTTTTAGGCTTTTAGAGTTTAAATAAATTTAGGTTTTTAAACATTTAACCCCTCTTTCATTAGTTTACATTCAGTCCCTAAAACTTGTAACTTTTTACTTAAAAAGTGTAAAGATAGTTTGTGTATTTAAACATTTAACCTCCTCTATCTTCAGTAGTTTACATTTGGTTCTTGAAATTTTTAATTTATACATAAAAAGTACAAAATTAACATTATAAAATACATATATATATAATATGGATAGCTATTTTTTATTTTTTAAATTATCTACTACCTTATCGCTAAATTAAACATGAAATAGCGGGCGCTATTTCATCGATATCGTTACGTACAATATAGATTGTCTATCGCTATGGACCGCTATTCGCTATATGGTCCTGTGTAAATTGGATCGTATTTTATTTTTCTAAAACTTTCAAGTACATGTTACTTTTTACTCGTCATAAACTTGACTGTATTGATTGGGTTCGAAAGTTGGAACGTTTTCTTTTCCTAAACTTTCTTGTTAAGGTTACTATTTACCCGAAATCATCATAACAGTGACAATGATCCTTAAGATCAAAATGTGTAGTTTGTCTTTTATGCTATACTAAATGTTAAGAAGATACTCACCAACACTTGCAAATTGTGCTCTTTTCCATCTAGGATTACTTAATTGCAACTTGTAAACATTGTAGATGAAGATGCGGTTGTAAATTCAACTAGACTGCAAGATATACTATCTTAATGATATTTCTATTAATGTTTCAATAACTTTAATTGGATACTTTGGGCTAAAACAAGGCTCCATTGACACATATTTCTTTTATCTGCAATTTCTTATTCTTGTAAGGTGGCCCCAACATAAGTTTTTACTAGTTTTTAAAGTTTTTATTTAATTTTAATTTTACATTTGAACATTACTAGTCCCTAGCAGGCTTAAAAGTTTGAATATATAGTTGGTCTGTAAAGCAGTTGTAATCCTAAGCAAGTTGATAGTTTCATTATGTTGTCGCTTGTCGATGTGATAGATACTCGAAAACAAGAGGTTGATTTATTGAAATATTAAGATAGTTGGCCCGATTCGAGAGGGGCTAATCTCCAATACAAAAACACTAGATAATCCAAATAAACAAAACATGGCAAACTAGAACATGAAATGAAGTAATTAAATGAAAAATAAAAGAGTTACTTCCTAAACTTCAGCCCCTAAATTCAGCCTTTTGACTTTGACTCTCCTAAAATTCAGCCCATCCAGATTTGAATTAGCAGCCCGAAAAATCGACTTGTCCTCAAGTCGAAAAGAAGGTAATTAATGCGCCAACAAGCCATAACTTTTTGGAGTCGCTTCTTTCAAAGGATGGTCCCACCGTGATCGCTATTCAAGTCGTACCATAGCATGTATTGCAATTTCTACGATGCGCCATGGTGGGCGCCACTCGCGCCATCCAACTACACCTTCGTTCGGAGTCTTTCGCATGGGTCCTCCCAAACCGGTTAGCAAAGAATGAACCGCATAAAGACTGTAACTTGGATATGTATGAACAAGTTTTATAACATTTCTAGAAGGATACATGGTCTTCAATGAGGCTTTTTGTTGTGTCGTGGGTTTCAAAAGAAAGTACCAAACAAGAACAGATTTAATACTTTGGTTGGGCCTGAAGGTGAGTAGTGAACTTGATGAGTTGGTCGCGAGGCGCATAGATGCAATATTTCGATTGTACACCACATTTGGTTTTGGTAATGGTGGAGACAATGCAATTAACGAGTTTGGTACTGGTGCCTGGTTTGGTGTTGGTCTTTGTAGCGATGTTGGTGGCTTTTCATGGCATGGTGGTGGTGCGAGGGTTTGAAGGCCGGTTTTGGGATGGTGCTGAAGCACCGCCACCACCACTGTGTTTAGCAGACTATTATCATATCACATACGTGTGTTAAACATTCATCAATAATGATTTAACAATTGCAAACTAAATTGTTACCAACATCACACGCTTCCCATTTTTTTGCAGAATCAGAGAACTAAGCAAGAAAATAAAATAAAATAAAGCAAGCCATAACAAATGCAAAGCTATACAGATGAAAAATGAGGTAAAGATGCCAACTTAATTAAATATATATATGTTCAACAAAGAATTGTGAGTCTAATGCAGCATAAATTTCCAGGTGAAGGCGATCATGTATGAGTTATTGAGTTATATAAAGCCACCAAGAGAAGTTTAAAGAGCATTTCACAGATCCATAAGAGCGTTTCTCAGCTTTGGCAACAACATTCTCTCATGGTAAAGAAGACAAATGCAATAAAAAACGATTATATCATTTCAGTATCCGCAATTCAATATAGGTGGATACATACCCTAAAAATTTGTCTCTCTTCCACTGATTTTCCCCTGAAATTTCAAATACTTGAACAATCGATTCTTTTTTTAATATATTTAATCAATCACAATGCGATATACACATAAATAACCCATCATTTATTCTTTATCTTTGATTTACTATGAAATTTAAATTTCATAAAAGAGTTGCACAACTGGACTACAATCATGCATACCAACATCACTAAGAAATCATGCTTGATGTATACCAAGTTCATAAAGAAGAACAAAGAAATTACGCTTGATGCATACCAAGTTCATAAAGGAAAAACTGGTATTGAAGAAGCAAAGGAGCACATTTTTTTATTCTCTACATGCACAAGTCTGTTGGTTACAGGCCCCACACACTACACTCAC
Source organism: Helianthus tuberosus (assembly GCA_030545235.1). Classification (NCBI taxonomy): domain Eukaryota; kingdom Viridiplantae; phylum Streptophyta; class Magnoliopsida; order Asterales; family Asteraceae; genus Helianthus; species Helianthus tuberosus. The sequence continues at coordinate 187,445,542 of CM060430.1, read as the reverse complement.
AAAACTCATGAATATTAATGTGTAGAAAAGTTGCAGAAGTTTAAAATGAAGAAGGTTGTTTTGATTATTATCAAAAAAGGGTACATCTATTCATTAAACGAAGGGCTTTAAATAGCCATACATACATGCGAATAAAAAAAGAATAAATTAATATTCTATCCTAAAGAACCGGTATAAATTGTGACCACTCCTCCACCCAACTTGCACCATCAACGTAAACCTGCATGTAATTCGGTCAACCACAATACCATGTCAATCTCTACCCTTTTCATTCAATAAAATGTGCAGCTACACATGGGTATAATCCCTTTTAACATGCAGCCTATTGTTGACTGTTTCATGACCCGTAATTAAACCGTGACCCGATAACGCACCAACCTGTGACCCATAAACAAACCCGAATAATCCAACAATCACCCCCTTAATCGGTGTTTGTTTACGCCTTTACCGCAGCACCAAATCACCTTGGTTCTGAACCATTACGACTTTTACCAGACACCCGATCTTCACCTCGATAACGTCCAAAGTCAACTCGGTTCAACCAGAATCAAACCGACCTCGCTTGTAACATGTCACATGGCATAACGTTGGAACACCGTTCATTCACATCTTGACTTATCATGGATCAACGACCTTACCCCAGCCACATCTAAAGCCACCGATTTAAACTCCAACGCCATAATGTCACACCGTGTTTTTTTCATTATTCTCTAACCATACCTTTTTCCGATCAACCTTATTCAAGAGGCTCTCCACTGACAAAGAAAACAAGCCACCCATTTTTAACATTTTCTTACCATGCCAAACGAGACGAACCCAAAGCCACCTGCTTTAACGGATCCATTCTGCCCACTTTTCACGCACGACGCCGGTTTTCGGTTATCACAAACAATCTGATCAAGGTACTTGCAAAAGCTGTGATAAAATTAACATCACAGCCCTTTTTTACAGCCCGTTCGATCACGACTAACAGCCACGAAAAACATCGATGTTCACCCATCACCCCGTCATCCTAACCGGTACATCACCCGCGACAACGACTGACACGAACACCCTTCTGGACTTCGTCTTCTACTGCATAAAAGTCCCGAACAGCCCTTCTTTTTCCTGCTTTAATCACCACTAACAGCATCGGAACACAAGTTTTTATCACCGATCACCCCCCGTTGTCTTAACCGGTACGTCTACCACAACAATGGCCGACCGAAACACCATAATGCCTCCGATTACGGCTGCTAAACAGACCAGAAACAGCACCCTGCTATCCCGAAACACCCTCAAATATATACCCTGTTTCAAAAACCCGAAAACAGGCTGCGAAGAATAACTTCCGAAACTCGGTTTCTTGCTGCTGCGCTTGCCCCGCAGCCAAGGGCTACACCCTTTTTCGAAATCGACTCTCAAACCAGCCTTCTCCGTCTTCACGAGCCCTAGGCTCTGATACCAAATGTTGGTTACATGCCCCACACACTACACTCACGAATATTAATGTGTAGAAATGTCACACCCCGAAATTTCCACGTATTACCGGTGGGCCCGGTGGGGAGTATCGTGACGTAGTTGATATCATCACAGTCAAATAATCACAGTTCAATGCACAACGAAAGTGTAAAGTAAATATATTACAAACCGATTCAAAAGTAACATCAAATATTACAAACGGATTGTAAGATGGATCCACAGGCGGATCTTAAAACAGAAATATAAACACTGTTCAACAGACTTTAGACGTTTAGAACTTGCAAGATTCCTTATTAACGCCCTGAGCTCCTGGCCAATTACGTACAGTACCTGTCACTTAATCTTTTTGGAAAATACGTCAGTTTACATTGGTAAATACAATTAACTGACTCTTTTGAAAACATTTATGAAAATTGATTTAAATGCACAAGGCACAAATATCCTTTTATAACTTGGGACAATTATATAAAAATAATCTTGTATACAGATTTACATGTTCATTATACATTCAGGGCCCGATGTAGAAACCGAGTCAAGATTAACAGACACACCACAAGTATATGCCCACAAGAGAGTGAGATACCGTTTTTCCTATGCAACTGTTAGGTGTATGCCTACACCCCGTGCTTAAGACGTGGCCATTTCTTAATAATGATGCCAAGGATATCCGGGACACGGTCATTAACCCCTAAAGGCTTTATTTCAAACAAGACACATTAAAATGGGTTACCTCAATAATTTAACCACTAATCGATTAAACATTCAATACCCGACCAAGCGGTATTATTATAATACCGTATCCCAAGCCCGTATAGGGAAAATAAGTTAAAAGTATTTACCTGAGCTAAAATGAAATTTTATTCTCAGTCGTATATTCAAATCAGCAAGCACAAGTACCTCTACTGGGGCTCTCAATCCGGAACGAAGGTTTTATTAACCTATTAGATTCCTAACGGGTCTTATTTAATTTGTGACTTAGATCGGTTAGTTTTAAGGAAAGGTTTACGGTTCGAAACGCAAGATTAAGCGAAGACCGGATTAGAATATGATTTAGACCCGACAAGTATGGAGACTTGTATAATATGGGTAGACTAAACACATTCTGAATTTTGAAGTGAAAATGATAAGGTTTGACCCGTTTCGGTTAATTCATGTAAACTAGTTACATAAATAGTACCAAACGCGTAAAATGCATAACGGGTAACCAATGAGTCATGAACATGTTTCACAAGTTAATATGCCTTAAATATGTTGTGATATCAGTAGGATACCTTCCATTATGCCCAAAACGGATTTAAAGTCAATTTAAGCCCCGTAGGGGTATTTTGGTCATTTTAAAGATTATAAAAGAGGTTAAATGACAATCTGAGGTTCTGGTCTAAAATAATCAGTAAAATACTTATTTTATCAAATTATATCAGTAAGATATCTCACATATGTGAAATTTATCTTTTATGGCCAAACTATGCACCGTAGGGGCATTTTGGTCCTTTCATATAAGCCTTAAAGGTCAAATTTGGAAATCTGAGTTCAAAAACTTTTACTTACTGTTAAAGTATAAAAATTTATTCATAACATCAGTAGGTAACAAGATTTAGGTGCCAAATATGGTTTTAAACCATACTATGCGCCTAAATCGCATAAAAGTCGGTATTTGACGGTATTCGGGTTAAATAAGTAAATCAGAGATTTTGAACAGCCTTTACTATTTAAAATAATTTATTTAATATATAAAATCAGTAGAAAAAGGTTTGATATGTAAAGGATGTGTAAAACTCATTTTATTAGCAAAAAAAGGCGTAACCGTCAATTACCGAGTCAATGCATGAACCCTATGTTATGATCAGTTTAAAATTCAACAAAAATCTTCAAAAATCCCTAAATATTATATTACATCAGTGGGAAAAAGGTTTGGTGTCAAAATTCGGGTTTAAAAAGGTTTTATGCCAAAAATGTCGTTTAATTAATAAAAAGGCTTCAATTTACGATATCGAGCATAACACCTAATTTAGACCTCAAACTGATGTCAAATATTTAGGACATGTTTATAAATCAGTAATAAAGGTTTTTGTCCTGTCACATTTTCAAAAATCTCGTTTTAATATCAAAAGGGCATTATGGTCAACATTTAAGCATTTAACGGAAACATGCAATGAACTAGGATTTCTATGGAACCATGTTGTATAACCTCAGAGGGTTATAATAACAGATAATACGGTCCTAAATGAATCCTAAGGCATATCTAAACTAAGCTAAATTGGCTCAGAAATGAAAATCAAAGCAAAAGTTAACTTTTGCGACTTTCGGTTCCGAACCGAGCCTAAACTCAGAATTGTCGGGTTTAACATGCCTAGACATGTTCAATTAATATATTTACCAAGTTATTAAAGTGACAAAACTGATTTTACTATCTTTACATCATTACTTATGAATTTTATTTAAAAACCGACTCGTTTGACTTTTATTTTAATTACTTTTAACCGACAATTAACTAAGCAAACGTGGTAATTAGGAGGTGCCCTTTTGAGGGTTTTATACCTACCTAACTACGATCACGTAGCCATGTTAGTTGCGAACAATGGCTCGATCGTTTAAAAGTCAAACCGTTTATCGCGAATGCTTGACTTTACGGCTTTAAGAGCCAAACAATTGAACTAAGCACGAAAGGAACACTTACGAGTGGTCCTTAGGACTGAAGGAGGTTCCCAAAAGTTCAGGATCCTCTCAAAATCAGAGAGCAAGAGCAACATAGGAAAGATGGTGTGCTTGAACAATTGAAACCCACCATCTATTTATAGTTTTCGGGATAGCATAGGATCGTGACAAGTGTCGGAAGGTATAACCAGATCATAACATGTGTAAAATGGTTTTTTTAAAACAGGTAGCAAGCCCCCAGATTGCGTTTTGAATGGATGGAAACCGGATTTGGCAAAAACCAGTAACAAAACAAGAATTCTGATGCTGTGCAGTCTTCGCGGCCCGCGTAGGAAGCCCAGGTGGCTTACGCGGCCCGCCTAGCTTCCGGCCCAGATCAATAGTTTGGCAGAATGTACATAATCAGTCCCTGCACATGTTAAAGGCCATTTCTGACACATTTGAGGCCCGTTACCCTCATTTCAAGGCTCTACAATGATGCCTAAATATAGGGGACATAAAACATGCTCAAAAATATGTCGGATGTCGGTCCATTTGGTCGTACGGTTGCGTTGTTCGGCTAATTACGACGAAACACGAACGGACGCGAAAAACGATCCAAATTACGCAACGAATGGAATTTTATCAAGCCAAACACTAAAATAAAATATTTTAGTGATTACATAAATTTTTGGATGTCCGGATATATTCAGAACGTAAGATATGCGCGAAAATGCAAACTTATGCACTTTTTGACGCTTTTAGTCCCTGTTGATCAAATAAGTTTATTTTTGCGCACCAAACACCTCTAAGCCTATTTCTAAGCTATGTAAAGGATATTTAGGGTATTTTTAACTTATGATCATATTCCGGAAGGTTCGATATCATACGAATCGATAGACCTTTGCAGTTTGTCACAATTAGTCCCTCTAATGCGCAAACTTTCGCATATCATCGTTTAATAGCATCGAAGCCTTATCTAATCCATATTAGGCATTCTTGAGAGTATTATAAAACATCACAGTGCTTTGGATTCGTAGAAAGGTCATTAAGAGGTATAATTAAACATATTGACGCTTTTAACCCCTTAAACTTGCAAAGTTGCGCGTAACGTCGCTTAAAGGCATGAAAGCCTTAAATGGCCAATAATTGGCATTCCCGAGAGTATAATCAAATATCATGAAGCTCCTGGTTTGTTGAAAGGTCACTCAGAGGTAAGAATTAACATGTTGACGCTTTTAACCCTTCATCGCGCAAACTTTCAATCAATTACGCAAACGGCTACACTCGATCAACAAGTGGCTCATTTTGTGAATATGAATACCGTAAAAGGTTATTCAGAGACTTATTTTAAACATGATAACACTTCGAGTCCTTCCATAATCAAAGTTTTGATTTTTCACAAAATTAGTCCTTCACAGTCAACATTTGACTTTATTAGGTTTATTACACGTGTCAATACATCATTGGACGTGTTTTTACGAGGTGTTAGAAGAAAAGTTGCAGAAGTTTAAAATGAAGAAGGCTGTTTCGATTATTATCAAAAAAGGGTACATCTATTCATTAAAAGAAGGGCTTTAAATAGCCATACATACATGCGAATAAAAAAAAGAATAAAGAAATATTCTATCCTAAAGAACTGGTATAAATTGTGACCACTCCTCTACCCAACTTGCACCATCAACGTAAACCTGCAACCACAATACCAGGTCAATCTCTACCCTTTTCATTCAATAAAACGTGCAGCTACACATGGGTATAATCCCTTTTAACATGCAGCCTATTGTTGACTGTTTCATGACCCGTAATTAAACCCTGACCCGATAACGCACCGACCCGTGACCCGTAAACAAACCCGAATAATCGAATAAAGTCTTCCGCGCAATGCGGGGAGTCAATTACTAGTTATAATAATAATAACAACAATGATAATATTGATAAAAACCAAAGAGAAATAGAGATAAAACTGAATTCTATATCTTCATTCTATTCAACATTACAATATATAGATATACATAACTATAAACCTTAAAGCCCATAAGTAATGGGTTGGGCCTAAAATGTCTGGTTTATAACACTCCCCCTCAGATATTTAGAATTATACACAGTTTAACAACATACTTCAGGATGATGTTAAATAGGTACTTCAAGTCCTGACCAAATAACCTGACACTACTAGATCAGCTATGCTGCCTCATTAAAAACCTTAACTAAGAAAACCCAGTGGGACAAAACTTAGTTAAGGGAAAAAGAGTACAACGTGTATAATTCTCCCCCTGAATTCAACAAACATCTTTCAATCTACGAATACCGATCTTGTGTGATAGCTGCTCGAAACTGCTTCTAGGTAAAGATTTCGTGAACAGGTCAGCTAGATTTTGATGATTTTGGATGGCTTGAAAGCTCGTCATAAGGATATTGGAAAAGAGTGATTCCTAATGGATATAAAGCATCCATCTAAAATTGTTGAAGCAGCCTCTAAAGTATCATTGGCCAATTCTACCTCGCGTTATATGTCTAGAGTCCTAATCAAGCGGATACAACAGTCTACAACACTTATTGTCCACAATAGACTTATCTGCGCCAGAATCAAATGAATTCCCGCATAAACATCATTGATAAGGAAAGGTACTATTATGATGTTGTCATTCTGTACTGCCTCCTGGGTGTTTATCTGGAATACTCACGCGTTTGTTTTCCTGGCCTCTTCAGGCTTCTTTTGATTCTTAGGGCAGTTAGTCCTGATATGCCCCTTTTCAACTTCTTGCAATCCAAGGTCTTATGTTCCTTAGACTTGCAGATTCCACAAGGTATAGGCTGAGATTCAAATCTACATTTCCCGAGGTGGTATTTCCTACAAGTTTTGCATCTGGTCTTTTCACCCGACTGCTGGTTGTCCTTCTTAAACCCGGAACTCTTCTTATGATCCGAGTTACCCTTTTTCTTCTTATCGGAGAGATGAGAATTCTCATCTTCCCTTTTACGCTTTCCATCATCAGAAGCTTTGGCAGCCTTGTTTTTTACCACATCAAGTGTGAGAGATAGTGACAGATCTGCCGCTGACCTGAACGTAGTAGGTCTCGATGCTTTCACACTTGCCTTGATTTCTGGGGCGAGACCCCCAATAAAACGAGCTATACGCTTTGGTTCCGGTGTGATCAAGTAAGGAATCAATCGAGACATGGTATTGAAACTTGTAAGATATGCCTGACAATCTAAGTTCTTCATGACCAATGTCAAGAAACCAGTCTCAATTTTCTCAACATCATGTTGAGGACAGTAATTTTCTTTGATAAGAGCAACAAACTGATTCCAAGTCAAGTTGTACAACAGGATTTTCCCTGTAGCTTGCATTAGTGACCTCCACCAAGCTAGAGCTTCTCCTTTAAAAGATTGTGAAACAAACTTCACAATGTCTTGCTCTGCACATCCACTAATATCAACAACGGTGTCCATTTCATCGAGCCACGTCATGCAATCGATGGCTCCCTTTTCTCCTATGAAGTCTCTGGGCTTGCAGGAGACAAAATATTTATATGAACAGGTTTTAACACATGGCTCTTGATTAAGCACAACCCGTCTAGACGGAACACTCCTCTGATTCGATGAGTGATGAGAATCGTCCTTATGGGATACGTGCCTTTGGGAAGGTGGTTTTGTATGAGGTACAGACTGGTTCTTGGTGCGTGTACCACTTGATTCATTATACTGTCTATCAAGAGCTCGAGTAACGGCATTATCTATTAATGCCTGCAGTTCTGCACCAGCTATATTAACTCTGGTTGTATCGTTATTCTCCCTCGGGTGGCTGTTAACCTCATCTGATCCAGCCATGTAGCTTGATTGTTACATAAATATTGACAATGATTTATTCAGAAGTCTATTATGGAATTGTCACTTATGGCAATTCATTAACCATGGAAATTTTAAGCCATATTGGTTAATTTAATTTATTAAAAAATTTTATTATATTTTATCCCAGTTATAAACTATTAAGGATATTGAAATGGCACAAAAAGGCCTTGTCACGAGGACAGTTTTGAATTTATAAGCCATGACCTTATAGGATCGAGGCAGTAAGGTTTGAACATAGTTCATTACCTTTCTTGATAGAGAGTCAAAGACTACACTTGTCTTTTGTCTTTTAGGACAATAGATATAGCCCGTAGGCATTTCATCACTAAGGGATGTTTATGATATGATCATCTTATCTGATGATTTGAGCCATGATTTCTAAATCACTAGGCTAGATAAGAAATTGGAAGAATCCAATATAAGGATGACTTGTGTGATTTTATTAAATCACCTTTGCCAGGAGTGTTAACATGTTTTCAGATGTTAACAAGGGTTTAAATCTTTAAAAATGTTTTACCATCTAGACCATGTCTAAATGACATATAGGCTAGGTTATACCTTCAAGATTCTCTTTCAATATTCAAAGGCAGATCAATTACAAAAGGGATGATATTTTGATTTATTTTTATATGTTATATTCATACATATAAGGACAAATGAAACTTTAAATTATAATATTCCATTAAATGGAAAAAGTACATGAACACCCTAAACGGGACTTAAAAGAAATGACATTGTCCACTCAGGGACTTAAAAGATATATATGTCCTTATAGGGACTACGATAGAAATGAAAAGTAACGAGGAAGTTCCATCTTCTTTCTATTTCTGAAAGTTTTTTCCTTGGTTCTCTGAGTGCGGTACGAATATTGAAGGTTTTTGGTGTGTAGTCGAAATATTCTATTTTAGGAATCCTTGCAATAGTGGAATCCAAGGATTCTATGGTTAATGAATAATACGAATCATGAATAAGGTCAGGACAGATATAATCCAAGTTTGGGATTCCAAGACTTGGAGGTAAGAAATACGAGTTCTTTGGGTTCATAGGTATAGAACTTGAAATATGGTTAATGGGTTCAAAAGGTCATTTCTCCATACTGCTCGTACGCTTATTCAAGCTGTAGTACGAAGCTTGACATTCTTAAATTTCGGATTTGGAGTGCTTCCACCAATGGCAGCTTTGCTCGACGACACGGTCCTGAGGTACATAAATATCGAAAACAACGTATACATATAACAGGGATGAGATCATTCCTACTTCATGTCTAGACTCGGAAGTCAAAGAATGTGCTACTGTGTCATTGAGATTAAACATAAAAGGCTAGTGTTTAATTCACTCAATGTTGGCTCTGATACCAACCTGTCACACCCCGATATTTCCACGTATTACCGGTGGGGAGTATCGTGACGTAGTTGATATCATCACAGTCAAATAATCACAGTTCAATGCACAGCGGAAGTCTAAAGTAAATATATTACAAACCGATTCAAAAGTAACATCAAATATTACAAACGGATTGTAAGATGGATCCACAGGCGGATCTTAAAACAGAAATATAAACACTGTTCAACAGACTTTAGATGTTTAGAACTTGCAAGATTCCTTATTAACGCCCTGAGCTCCCGGCCAATTACGTACAGTACCTGTCACTTAATCTTTTTTGGAAAATACGTCAGTTTACACTGGTAAATACAATTAACTGACCCTTTTGAAAACATTTATGAAAATTGATTTAAATGCGCAAGGCACAAATATCCTTTTATAACTTGGGACAATTATATAAAAATAATCTTGTATACAGATTTACATGTTCGTTATACATTCAGGGCCCGATGTAGAAACCGAGTCAAGATTAACAGACACACCACAAGTATAGGCCTACAAGAGAGTGAGATACCGTTTTTTCCTATGCAACTATCAGGTGTATGCCTACACCCCGTGCTTAAGACGTGACCATTTCTTAATAATGATGCCAAGGATATCCGGGACATGGTCATTAACCCCCAAAGGCTTTATTTCAAACAAGACAGATTAAAACGGATTACCTAAATAATTTAACCACTAATCGATTAAACATTCAATACCCGACCAAGCGGTATTATTATAATACCGTATCCCAAGCCCGTATAGGGAAAATAAGTTAAAAGTATTTACCTGAGCTAAAATGAAATTTTATTCTCAGCCGTATATTCAAATCAGGAAGCACAGGTACCTCTACTGGGGCTCTCAATCTGGAACGAAAGTTTTATTAACCTATTAGATTCCTAACAGGTCTTATTTAAGTTGTGACTTAGACCGGTTAGTTTTAAGGAAAGGTTTACGGTTCGAAACGCAAGATTAAGCGAAGACCGGATTAGAATGTGATTTAGATCCGACAAGTATGGAGACTTGTATAATATGGGTAGACTAAACACATTCTGAATTTTGATGTGAAAATGATAAGGTTTGACCCGTTTCGGTTAATTCATCTAAACTAGTTACATAAACAGTACCGAACGCGTAAAATGCATAATGGGTAACCAATTAGTCATGAACATGTTTCACAAGTTAATATGCCTTAAATATGTTGTGATATCAGTAGGATACCTTCCATTATGCCCAAAACGGATTTAAAGTCAATTTAAGCCCCGTATGGGTATTTTGGTCATTTTAAAGATTATAAAAGAGGTTAAATGACAATTTGAGTTTCTGGTCTAAAATAATCAGTAAAATACTTATTTTATCAAATTATATCAGTAAGATATCTCACATATGCGAAATTTGTCTTTTATGGCCAAACTATGCACCGTAGGGGCATTTTGGTCCTTTCACATAAGCCTTAAAGGTCAAATTTGGGATTCTGAGTTCAAAAACTTTTACTTCCTATTAAAGTATAAAAATTTATTCATAACATCAGTAGATAACAAGCTTTAGGTGCCAAATATGGTTTTAAACCATACTATGCGCCTAAATCGCATAAAAGTCGGTATTTCACGGTATTCGGGTTAAATAAGTAAATCAGAGATTTTGAACAGCCTTTACTATTTAAAATAATTTATTTAATATATAAAATCAGTAGAAAAAGGTTTGATATGTAAAGGATGTGTAAAACTCATTTTATTAGCAAAAAAAGGCGTAACCGTCAATTACCGAGTCAATGCAAGAACCCTATGTTATGATCAGTTTAAAATTCAACAAAAATCTTCAAAAATCCCTAAATATTATATTACATCAGTGGGCTAAAGGTTTGGTGTCAAAATTCAGGTTTAAATAGGTTTTATGCCAAAGATGCCGTTTAATTGATAAAAAGGCTTCAATTAACGATATCGAGCATAACTCCTAATTTAGACCTCAAACTGATGTCAAATTTTTAGGACATGTTTATAAATCAGTAATAAAGGTTTTTGTCCTCTCACATTTTCAAAAATCTCGTTTTAATATCAAAAGGGCATTATGGTCAACATTTAAGCATTTAACGGAAACATGCAATGAACTAGGATTTCTATGGAACCATGTTGTATAACCTTAGAGGGTTATACGAACATATAATACGGTCCAAAACGAATCATAAGGCATATCTAAACTAAGCTAAATCGGGTCAGAACTGAAAATTCAAAGCAAAATTAACTTTTGCGACTTTCGGTTCCGAACCGAGCCTAAACTCAGAATTGTCGGGTTGAACATGCCTAAACATGTTCAATTAATATTTACCAAGTTATTAAAGTGACAAAACTGATTTTATTGTCTTTACATCATTAGTTATGAATTTTATTTAAAAACCGACTCGTTTGACTTTTATTTTAATTACTTTGACCCGACAATTAACTATGCAAACGTGGTAATTAGGAGGTGCCCTTTTGAGGGTTTTATACCTACCTAATTACGATCACGTAGCCATGTTCATTGCGAACAATGGCTCGATCGTTTAAAAGTCAAAGTGTTTATCGCGAACGCTTGACTTTTCGGCTTTAAGAACCAAACAATTGAACTAAGCACGAAAGGAACACTTACGAGTGGTCCTTAGGACTGAAGGAGGTTCCCAAAAGCTCAGGATCCTCTCAAAATCAGAGAGCAAGAGCAGCAAAGGAAAGATGGTGTGCTTGAACAATTGAAACCCACCATCTATTTATAGTTTTTGAGATCGCATAGGATCGTGACAAGTATCAGAAGGTATAACCAGATCATACCATGTGTAAAATGGTTTTATAAAACAGGTAGCAAGCCCCTAGATTGAGTTTTGAGTGGATGGAAACCAGATTTGGAAAAAACCAGCAACAAAACAAGAATTCTGATGCTGTGCAGTCTTCGCGGTCCGCGTGGGAAGCCCAAGTGGCTTACGCGGCCTGCCTAGCTTCCGGCTTAGATCAATAGTTTGGCAGAATGTACATAATCAGTCCATGCACATGTTAAAAGCCATTTCTGACACATTTGAGGCCCGTTACCCTCATTTCAAGGCTGTACAATGATGCCTAAACATAGGGGACATAAAACATGCTCAAAAATATGTCGGATGTCGGTCCGTTTGGTCGTACGGTTGCGTTGTTCGGCTAATTACGACGACACACGAACGGACGCGAAAAACGATCTAAATTAAGCGACGAATAGAATTTTATCAAGCCAAACACTAAAATAAAATATTTTAGTGATTACATAAATTTTTGGATGTCAGGATATATTCAGAACGTAAGATATGCGCGAAAATGCAAACTTATGCACTTTTTGACGCTTTTAGTCCCTGTTAATCAAATAAGTTTATTTTTGCGCACCAAACACCTCTAAGCCTACTTCTAAGCTATGTAAAGGATATTTAGGGTATGTTTAACTTATGATCATATTCCGGAAGGTTCGATATCATACGAATCGATAGACCTTTGCAGTTTGTCACAAATAGTCCCTCTAATGCGCAAACTTGCGCATATCATCGTTTAATAGCATCGAAGCCTTATCTTATCCATATTAGGCATTCTTGAGAGTATTATAAAACATCACAATGCTTCTGGTTCATAGAAAGGTCATTCAGAGGTATAATTAAACATATTGACGCTTTTAACCCCTTAAACTTGCAAAGTTCGCGTAACGTCGCTTAAAGGCATGAAAGCCTTAGATGACCATTAATTGGCATTCCTGAGAGTATAATCAAATATCATGAAGCTCCTGGTTTGTTAAAAGGTCACTCAGAGGTAAGAATTAACATGCTGACGCTTTTAACCCTTCATCGCGCAAACTTTCAATCAATTACGCAAACGGCTACACTCGATCAACAAGTGGCTCATTTTGTGAATATGAATACCGTAAAAGGTTATTCAGAGACTTATTTTAAGCATGATAACACTTCGAGTCCTTCCATAATCAACGTTTTGATTTTTCGCAAAATGAGTCCTTCACAGTCAACGTTTGACTTTATTAGGGTTTATTACACGTGTCAATACATCATTGGACGTGATTTTACGAGGTGTTAGAAGAAAGTTGCAGAAGTTTAAAATGAAGAAGGCTGTTTCGATTATTATCAAAAAAGGGTACATCTATTCATTAAAAGAAGGGCTTTAAATAGCCATCTACACATGGGTATAATCCCTTTTAACATGCAGCCTATTGTTGACTGTTTCATGACCCGTAATTAAACCGTGACCCGATAACGCACTGACCCGTGACCCGTAAACAAACCCGAATAATCCAACAAAGTCTTCCGCGCAATGCGGGAAGTCAATTATTAGTTATAATAATAATAACAACAATGATAATATTGATAAAAACCAAAGAGAAATAGAGATAAAACTGAATTCTATATCTTCATTCTATTCAACATTACAATATATAGATAAACATAACTATAAACCCTAAAGCCCATAAGTAATGGGTTGGGCCTAAAATGTCTGGTTTATAACACTCCCCCTCAGATATTTAGAATTATACACAGTTTAACAACATACTTCAAGATGATGTTAAATAGGTACTTCAGGTCCTGACCAAATAAACTGACACTACTAGATCAGCTATGCTGCCTGATTAAAAACCTTAACTAAGAAAACCCAGTGGGATAAAACTTAGTTAAGGGAAAAAGAGTACAGCGTGTATAATTCTCCCCCTAAATTCAACAAACATCTTTCAATCTACGAATACCGATCTTGTGTGACAGCTGCTCGAAACTGCTTCTAGGTAAAGATTTCGTGAACAGGTCAGCTAGATTTTCACTTGACTTAATCTGGCAAACATCAATTTCCCTTTCCTTTTGCAAGTCATATGTTGAGAAAAAATTTGGTGAGATGTGCTTTGTTCGATCACCTTTGATGTAACCTTCTCTGATCTCAGCTATGCAAGCAACATTGTCTTCATAAATAATTGTCGGCTCCTTCTTGATCTGTTCTAATCCGCATGCTTCTTGTATGTGATTAATCATCGATCTCAACCACACACATTCTCGACCAACATCATATAGTGCTATCAATTCAGCATGATTTGATGATGTTGCTGTAAGTGTTTGCTTAGTTGACTTCCAAGAAATTGTTGTGCCGCCGTATGTGAATACATAACCTGTCTGAGATTTTGCTTTGTGAGGATCTGATAGATATCCGGCATCCGCATACCCAACAAGCTGGGACTTTTGATCTTTCTGATAGAAAAGACCTAAGTCTTGTATCCCGCAAATATACCGGAATATATGTTTTACACCATTCCAGTGTCTACGTGTTGGATTTGAACTGTATCTCGCTAGTACATGTACTGCAAATGCAATGTCAGGTCTTGTGTTATTTGCGAGATACATAAGAGCACCGATCGCGCTTAAGTACGGTACTTCTGGACCAATACTTCTTCGCCTTCTTCTTGAGGGCGATAAGGATCCTTGTGTGGATCTAGCGGTCGGACAACCATAGGTACGCTAAACGGATGTGCTTTGTCCATATTGAAACGTACTAACATCTTCTGGATGTAGTTTGATTGATGGACAAATGTGCAATTGCACAGATACTCAAACTGTAGTCCGATACATAATTTCGTCATACCAAGATCTTTCATTTCAAATTCCTTCTTTAACAACTGGGCAGCTTTCTCTATCTCTTCAGGAGAGATCCGATGATGTTGATATCATCAACATAGACTGCTATTATAGTGAAATTTGAGAGTGATATTTTTATAAAAACACAAGGACTGATTACATTAGACCTGTATCCTTCTTTTTCGAGATATTCACTAAGTCGATTGTACCACATACGACCAGATTGTTTGAGACCATATAAAGATCTCTGGAGCTTTATAGAACACATATCTCGAGGTGTTGATTTTAATGCTTCAGGCAATTTTAATCCTTTAGGGATTTTCATGTAGATGTCATTTTCAAGTGTTCCGTATAAGTATGCAGTGACGACAGCCATTAGTCTCATGTGAAGTCCTTCAGAGATTGTGAGGCCGATTAGGAACCTAAGGGTTATCGCATCCACTACAGGGGAATACGTTTCCTCATAATCAACTCCTGGGATTTGGGAAAACTCTTGTGCTACAAGTCGAGCCTTATATCGTACAATCTCATTCTTTTCATTTCTCTTTATTGCAAACACCCATTTATAACCTACTGGTTTGACGTCTATGGGTGTTCGGACTACAGGTCCGAAAACATGTCGCTTTTCGAGCGAATTCAATTCGGCGTTTATGGCTTCTTGCCATCTTGGCCAATCATTTATGTGCATGCACTCTTCTAAAGTTTTAGGTACGTAATCATTTTCATTGATTACATCCGTTGCTATAACATATGCGAATATATCATCAACACGTGTTTTATTCCGGTTCCACATTGTACTATCTCGTACATAATTAATAGAGATCTCATTTTCGTTCGGTACCGGTGTTTCTTCTGAAACTTCATTTTCCTCTGGATTTATAGTTGTCTCTTCTGGGACATTTACCTCTACCAGGGTTTCATTTATAATCTTTTGTGAGTTTTCACCAACTGCGTTACTTTGCTCTTTTCGTCTCCGTGGGTTTTTGTCTTTGGAACCGATTGGTCTCCCACGCTTTCGTTGTATAGTAATCGCTTCTGGGATTACTTCAATTCGAGTAGGTGCATTTGATGCTGGTACATGTGACTTTGTCACTCTATTCGTGTCTGTGAATGCATCTGGTAATTCATTCACTATTCTTTGCAAATGTATGATCTTTTGGACTTCATATTCACATTGACCACTTCGGGGGTCGAGATTTGATAGCGATGATGCATTCCACGTTATTTCTTGTGTTACCAGTCTTTCTTTGTCCTTATCTCCCCCTAAGACTGGGAACATTGTTTCACTAAAATGATAGTCAGCATACTGTGCTGTAAACATATCTCCCGTCAGTGGTTCTAAATATTTAATTATGGACGGGGAGTTAAAACCAATTTAGATACCCAGTCTTCTTTGGGGTCCCATTGTAGTACGTTGTGGTAGCGGTATTGGTACGTATACCGCACAACCAAAAATTCTAAGGTGGAACAAACTTGGTTCTCGTCCAGAGACCAGATGCAATGGGGAGTATTCATGATCAGCAGTTGGTCTCAATCTAATCAGTGCAGCTGCATGCAAAATAGCATGACCCCATGCAGAAGATGGTAATTTACATCTCATTAAGAGTGGTCTAGCGATTATTTGTAATCGTTTTACCAGAGATTCAGCTAAACCGTTTTGTGTGTGAACATGAGGTACTGAATGTTCAACATTGATCCCAATTGACATACAATAGTCATTAAAAGCTTGAGATGTGAACTCTCCGGCATTATCCATCGGGATGTTTTTAATTTGATTATTGGGGAAACATGGCTCTAAATTGTATGATTTGAGCTAAAAGTCGGGCAAATGCTACATTTCGAGTAGCTAAAAGGCTCACATGTGACCACCTTGAGCATGCGTCTATTAAGACCAAGAAATAGCGGAATGGTCCACACCGAGGATGAATAGGCCCACAAATATCCCCTTGGATTCTTTCTAAAAATGATGGGGTTTCATTTATCAATTTAGTTTGTGAGGGCCGAGTTATAAGTTTGCCCAGAGAGCATGCTGCACATGATAAATCTTGTGGTAGCAAAACTTTTAAGTTTTTGAGAGGGTGCCCAGTTGCACTTTTGATTATTCGTCTCATCATTATGCTACCAAGGTGACCTAGACGGTCATGCCATATATTGAATGTATCTTTATCTAATAACTTCTGGTTATTCACCATATATGATTCGATAGGATTGATATTAGTACAATACAATCCAGAGGATAAGGCTTCTAGTTGTTCAACAATTGTTTCTTTGCCATTTTTGTTTGAAGTAATTTGAAGATATTCAATATTATTTTTAGATACTGTTTTTAGGTGGTAACCGTTTTTTCGAATATCTTTAAAGCTAAGTAAATTTCTTCTGGATTTACTAGAATATAATGCATTATCAATAGTTAATTTGGTACCCGAAGATAATGTTATGTGTGCTCTGCCGGAGCCTTCGATAAGGTTACTAACACCAGATATAGTACTAATCGGTGTCTTTGTCGGAGACAAATCAGAGAAAAATTTCATATCTTTGAGAATAGTGTTAGTACTACCGCTATCTACCAGACATTCATCACCAATAATAGCTCTACTGGAGCTAGTATACATATTTCTTCAGGAAATAAAAATAAAGAAAAGTTAATGCAAAGAAGTAAAATGAAACATTGCAAGAGTTTCAAACCAAGCCAAATACAAAGGTCACAGTATGAAAAGTAAAGCATAAAAGGTACATTATCCTCAATCAGATTAGTTTCAGCGTTCTTTCCTTTTTTCTTTCATTATGCGTTGAGATGCCTCAATGAGGTGTTTAAGGGTGCGACATGTGCGGGACCAATGATTTGACATCCACATTTATAACAAATGTTGCTTTGGTTCTCGCTACTTTTCCTTTTGAAGGTCGCCCCGTATTATGTCGACTCGATTCACCACCGCTATTTTTAGTGTTCTGGGACTCTCGATGCCATACCTCTACCTCGTCCGCTTTTAGAATTGGCCACATTCGCTTCAGGGAACGGGCTTGCACCGGCGGGTCGCGATTGATGGCTTTGTAGTCGGAGCTTGTTGTTTTGCTCCGTGACCAGAAGACATGAAATCAATTCAGAATATTAATAAATTTACGTTCCCGGTATTGCTGCGACAGGAGCATGTTTGAGGCATGGAACGTTGAGAAGGTTTTTTTTTCAAGCATGTCTTCATCGGTTATTTTTTCACCACATAATTTTAACTCAGAGGTAATGCAGAACAAGGCAGAATTATATTCACTGACAGTCTTAAAATCCTGCAGTTGTAAATGAAACCATTCATAGCGGGCTTTGGGGAGTAAGACCAACTTCTGGTGGTCAAAACATTCTTTGATTTTGTTCATAATTCAAGGGGGTCCTCAACAGTTAGATTTTCCCGCTTTAGATCTTCGTGAAGATGATGGCGGAGGAATATCATAGCTTTCGCTTTATCTTGAGGTGAAGTTTGATTACCATCAATAATTGTCTCCCCCAAATTATTTGTCGACAAATGAATTTTAGCATAAAGAGTCTACGGGAGGTAGTTGTTACCTGAGATGTCAATAGCGGTGAATTAAAGCTTTGATAAGTTCGACGTATTTTCTACAAAGGAAAGAAATGTATATTGTATGAGAACTTCGGGTTCTCTTTTGCTAGAATTGCAGGTTCTAAACTTTAAGTATGTTTATAAAATAGAGAAGGAAAAACAAACTCATTTATTAATTTTGTATCCTGTAAGGTGAAACCACCCCTTGTGATTATTTTTAAATTTGATTTGCTTCGATGAGGGGAATACCCTTCTCACCTTTGTTATCGTTAGTTAGAAATTAAAGGTCACTCAAAAGAAAAAAAATATATTAACAACTCCGTCAAATTCCGTCATAAAAAATAATCCCCACTAGATTTGAGGATACGAGAAAAATGTTTTATTTGGCCCAAAACTAAATTGGATTTATCATCTAAATGTCAATTTAATTGGCCCATACCGAGTACCTACAGTTAACCATGGTAAACTAACTGAATTGTCTTTCCCAAAAATCAATCAATATAACCAAAGCAAAGGTACCACTTACAAATTTCTAAAACGTAAACATCGATCGGATATAGGTTTGGTTTTGATCCTAACCAAACCAAACCTACCCATGACAAATCTTAACTATCAAAATTAACATAACTAGCCAAACCATGACAAAACAAAATCAACATAACCAAACCACTCACATATTAAATTCTAGAAACCAGAACATTGGTTGTAGGTTCCCCTTTTGATCCTAAACCAATACTCATCCCAAAAATCAAGTAGATAGAGGAATGTTGATTAACAAAATTGATCGGTTGTTGTTTTATTTTTAAACCCAACCTCATTTTAATATGATAACTGGAAATTAATACATCATCGAAAAAGGTTTGGATTTGTCGACGGGGTCCATCAATAACATTGGTGGTGCGTAGCGTCGTTTAACCGCCGGAGGAGGGTTTTTAGGTAAGATTGCTATGTGTGACGGTAGGAACCATCGTGTGTTTGAAAAAAAACACTAATTTAATTATATTCGATTCCGTGATTATTGATTTCGTTTCTGGATTGCCGGAGATTTAAGATCTGTTTTTCGTTTCGGTTCTAATACACAAAAACAGGGCAGTCCTAGTTTGATCTAAAGTTCAAAAGAAAATTGCAGAAAAATTGATAGTGTACCCGGATTTGATGAACGGCAATTATCTGAATCCAAGCTGGTAAATTCCCTGATGAATAGAGCGATCGTGCTGATAACGTGATAAAAACCAAAGAGAAATAGAGATAAAACTGAATTCTATATCTTCATTCTATTCAACATTACAATATATAGATAAACATAACTATAAACCCTAAAGCCCATAAGTAATGGGTTGGGCCTAAAATTTTTGGTTTATAACAAATATTAACTATTATTATAATTATTTTTATGAATGACAAGGATATTCTATTAGTTTATGTTAATATTAAAATAATAATAACAACAATGATAATATTAATTATTATTATAATTATTTTTATGAATGACAAGGATATTCTAATAGTTTATTTTAATATTACAATAATAATAATAACAACAACAATGATAATATTAATTATTATTAGAGTAAATTTCAAATTTCGTCCTTTATGTATGTCTAAAATATCAAAGTATGTCCTTTGTCTTTAATAACCTCAGAAAACATCCTTAATGTTTGAAAAACCAATCAGGTTATGTCCTTTACCCTAAACCTTGTTTGTTTTCCCAGTTAAATCAGGTCATGTGAGAAGCACATGAGGGTATATTGGTCTTTACCTTAATAAAAACCCTAAACTCCACCATCATCTTCTCCATCTTTCAATCACCTGCAAATCAACATACCCCTTCTTCTCTCTATCTAACAATCCTACCACCACCACAACCCGTCCTCGCCACCACCCTCCGCCGCTGACCACCACCAGCGACCACTGCTACCCATCGCCGACACCACCACCACAGGCCACCACCGCAATCCGCCGCCCCCCACAAACTGTAAATCCAGTGAAATTAAAAAGTATCTTTATGCTTCCTGTCCAAACCACGTAAAGTCATCATACCTTTGCTGCACTTAAACTTCAATTAAAACACTATTTATCACTCAACAAGCAAACACTTTTCTCTCTCTCTAGAAAACATCTCCGATCCAAATAAACTTTTCTAGAGAGAGAAACACGCCATTGTTGTTCTCCAATCATCACTCACTTTCACGATCCTCTAACTCCAATCCGTCCTCATTCCGACTTCAACAACTTCACACGAATCAATCGATCTCAGATCCGATCGATCAATCAACCAACCGATTGATCGGTTAATTTGAGATTTCAAACCCTAGAAACCTGTATATTCCAGATCTCGAAGAACTGGAGTCCGTACAGGAGAATCCTCATCAGTCGTTGTGGGAGGCGGCGGATTGCGGTGGTGGCCTGTGGTGGTGGTGATGTATATTCCAGATCTCCAAACCCTAAAACCTTCCGATTTCATCACTGCACTCATTCTTCTTCTTCAAAGGGATGAAAATTTTGGATTTTTAGGGTTTTCTGGTTAGGTTAGAGAGAGGGAGAGAAAGAGGGATGAAAAATTTGGATTTGTGGTGGTGGTGGCAGATCGGTGGTGGTGGCGGTGGCGGTGACAGTGGCGGTGGCAAGTGGGTTGTGGGTTTTTTAGAGAGAGAAAGTGTAGAGAGAGGAGAGAGAGTAAGGCGGTGGTGGCGGTGTTGGGTAGGTGGCGGTGTGGTTAGGTGGTGGTGGCGGAAGGTGTGTGGTAGTGGTAGGGTGGGTGGTGGTGGTGAGAAGAACTAGAGAGAGAGAGCTAAGGGAGAGAGAGAGAGAGAAAGAGAGTACAGATTGATCTGTATATGTGTTTAATATAACAAATCTTTTTTTTTTTATTTATTAAATAAAGAGTAATAAATCATTAAATAGATTTTAATATATTAATTAGGGTAAAATGTCTAAAATACCCTCATGTAGGATCCATCTGATCAGATTTAACTATAAAAACTAACTCAGTTAGGGCTAAAGGACATAACACGCAAGGGTTTGCAAACATTAAGGATGTTTTATGAGGTTATTAAAGACAAAGGACATACTTTGATATTTTAGACATACATAAAGGACGAACTTTGTAATTTACTCTTATTATTATTACAATTATTTTTATGAAAGACAAACTCACCACTTGAGGGGCTTATTATTGACTTTAAAAAACTGGGGTTATGATTATTAAGTCATTGACCAAAGTAATACACAAATGACAATGGGCTGACAGAGAAATAAAAATCCAACGAAGCCTGAGGGATTATTAAAATTTATTTTTGGGCAGGGAGCAACCAGATGATATCAATTCCTGTAGCAACTTGAGCATGCGAGTTTTCTTTTAATCAGAGCCTTGATTTAGCATCTTCGAAAAGACCTTAAATCTTCAACACTAGCTGGTAATAATGCTCTGGTCATTACTCTCTAAATTAGCAGTAATCATAGTTGTTATTCTTGTCATACATATGACTGGAGCCGTCTGTGGTTCTAGTCCTGCTTCAGACCAACTTGCATTACTGGAAATCAAATCAAAGATTACACTTGATCCTCAAGGTGCTTTGACATCATGGAATGATTCCCTTCCTTTTCGCCAGTGGAGAGGAGTGACATGTGGTCGCCGCCACCGAAGAGTCACAATGTTGGATCTACAAGACTTGGGTTTAGTAGGCTCTTTATCTCCTTATATTGGTAACATGAGTTTCCTCGGCTACATTAACCTTGGCAGCAACCAACTTCATGGAAGTGTCCCTCCGAGATAGGTCATTTATACCGGTTACGGTCAGTATACCTTTTCAACAATTCATTCACCGGGGAAATCCCGGCCAACATGTGTAGCTGCTCAAAGCTATCATTTATCAAATTACAATATAATAAGCTGTCCGGCAAAATTCCAAATGCTTTTAGTTCTAAGTCGATGATAATTGTGTTACACTTACACACAAATCACCTCACCGGCGGTATTCCACCATCCATAGGCAATCTCACATCTCTTGAGGAACTCAGTCTAGCTTACAATCAGCTAGAAGGGAGCATTCCAGATCCCTTTAATCAACTAAAGAACTTGAGAAAAATAGGTGTGGGAGCTAATGGCCTCGTTGGTGCCTTCCCTTCGTTTATGTTTAACCTTTCCATGTTAGAAATTCTAAGTTTCTCAGAAAATCAACTTCAAGGCAGTCTACCCTCCAACTTATGTTTGAGTCAGCCCCATCTCACGTGGATAGGATTTGGGTCTAATCACTTCAATGGATTCCTTCCACCGTCAATATCAAATTGTTCAGAGTTGGAAGTCCTTGCTTTGCCTAATAATAATTTGAAGGGCGAAATAGCTATTGATTTTGGAAGACTACAACATCTTAACAGACTATCTCTTGCTGCCAACAAGTTTGGAAGCAAGGATCGCGATGACATGAATTTCTTTTGTTAGGAAACTTTATTGTATTTGTTGTTAAAAATAGTTTAAGGTACTTAGAATTAATTCCGTCAACACGAACCGACCGACGAACCGTCCCAGAAACACTAAATATGAAGACCGAGAAAGAAAAATATCAAGCTTCTAATTCTTTGATTAAAGATCACTACAAGATTACAAGACTTCAAAATGTTAGCGGGACATTATGGAGTTTACAAGATACAAAGTCAAAGAATTGTGTTAATAAGATAATAAATCTTATTAACACATTAAATATCTTTTCTAATGAAAAAACTTTCATTAGAAAAAGAAAGCATTTCTAATGAATGAAATGTATTTCTGATGAAAAGAAAATGAATCTTTTCATTTGGAAAAGCAATGATCAGAAAAGGAATATTTCCTTTTGAAAAGAAAAGGAATCTTTTCTTTTGGAAAGTATTCACTAGAAAAGGAAAAAGATTATTTTTTCATAAAAATGAATCTTTAGCTTTCATCAGAAAATATATATATCTCAAATGTGAAGATTTCGTCAGAAAGGAACAAGTTGGTGACAAAAAGAAGATAAGCCACATTAAAATAATGGATGGGCACACATACCAACTTTCCATCATCCAATCACATTTGAGATAGGATCATGAATTTCTTTATAAATACATAATTCGTACGAAGGAATTATGTGTGTCTTTGTAAAGTTATATTTCAACATAGAGTTTTTCATGAGAGTTTACCCCCTGGTTTGACCCAGGGGTGACATTTAGATTCGAGTTTATTCTTGGATCGGCCCCTTCTTCTTTGTTTAATAAGAATTAACCATTGAAGATCTATCACTCTCATTGTCTCTATTTTTTATTCTTTGAATGTTTATATACTTCACAAACACCCGTCTCAACGAGAGAAGAAAGTTACACCATTCGAACAGGGCCGCCAAAGGGGACCAACATCTTTTCTTCCTTGTCCAACTGTAGCAATTTGGAAATTCTGGACCTTTTCATAAACCAATTAGCAATTAGGAGGGGTGCTGCCAAATTCACTGGGGAATTTCTCATCCAAACTGTCTTACCTAGCGTTGGACAGTAACCACCTCTCAGGTAGCATCCCTTCATCTATAGGCAATTTGTTAGGCCTGAAAGCATTGGCAAGCTTCAACACTTGCAAATGACTTCACAGGCTTGATTCCTGAAAGCATTGGCAAGCTTCAACACTTGCAAATACTGTATCTTGACAACAACTATTTCTCTGGGGTTATTCCATGATCTATAGGAAACTTGTCACTTTTAACTAAAGTAGGATTAAATGGAAACAGTTTAGAAGGCAGTATACCCTCCACTATTAAGAGTTGGTGTTGGTGCACTTATGTCTGCACTTTGTCTGTATTCGGTCACGATGTAAAACGAAATCTTGTTAGTCTTGTAAGTTTGACCAAGTCAACCATCCTCCTGGTTTGACTTGGACAAACAGTCAACAGTATGTTTGTAATTTGTTTGGTTCGAAGGATGGTCATCGAAGGATCTCTTATATCCTTCGATGATGATGAGATCGATACATGAACCTTCGATAGATGGACCACGAAAGATCACATCTTTCGAGGTACATCTGGATCATTCGAGCTCTTCCTGGTCGACAGATGATCGTTCGACCAGTAAATCTGATCCTTCGACCAGACATGCTGGTTTGGGTATAAATACCCGTGTGTTGTGTTCATTTCGACAAGGAAGACAGAGTTAGACAAAGTGAGACATAGAGAACACTTAGAGCAGAAAACACACACACATACTGTTAGAGAGAGTTTATAGAACTGATCTGTAAACATTGAGCTGTAACTGGACCTTTCATACGTTTAATACAAGTGGTGTTAATCGTTGAACTTTGCGTATCGTGTTATTGTGTGTTCTATCTCGGTTTGCTATTTCGGTTGGATTCCGCACAACCGGAGTGGTTCGTATACAAGGATTAGGCGACTAGATCCTCCCCTAGCCGGACCTACAAGTGGTATCAGAGCCTTGGCTCTTGTCCTTGTTAAAACCGAGGTGTTCTTGGTGTTTTTCGGGATTTTATAGTTCATATTTTTCTGGAAATATTACTGTTTTTGCTGCTTGTTCTTATAAAAACCTTGTCTCTTTTCATTGTCACATGTTAAAAATGGGTTTTTAGTGAAGTTGCTAGCAAAAACGGGTTTTGGATAGTTGTCGGTTTGCTGGAAATTCTTGTATTTCTGGGTTTGTTCTTCATATTATTACACATTTGATCTTGAAAATTTTGAATCACAAAGTGTTTGTGTGTTGGAAGTTGTATTTTGTTTAAAATATTGATCATTACCCGGTTGGTGAAAAACCTGCATGTTCAGACCTGAAAGATATGGTCTGAACATACTTTCTGCCGAAAGTTCTCACCAACCCGTCAACTTTTTCACCAACTTGTCACCGATTGTCAACTGTGTCAGAACCATTTCGAAAGATATCCTTCGAACTCGAAAGACCATCTTTCGATCAGTGGAGGTTCGATAGATCATCATCCTTCGAACCAAGGAATCATTTCGAAACTTTCATCTTTCGGTCTACTGTTCATTTTCGAAAGATAAGGATCCTTCGTTGGAGAATCTTTCGAAAAACATTGTTCGAAACTCAACAGAGATCCTTCGAACCCTGTTGATCCTTCGAACAGGTGTGGATCTTTCGATCATCAGTCTGTTTGTGCTTAACAGTTTGTGTTTTTCAAGTGTCTTTCGACAGGTATCCTTCGGCTGGTATTATTATTTCTCTTAATCAAAAATGAATCCAAGGTGGAATACTTTGGTAAATACAGATATGTACTTTGGTACTCCGTCATCTTCCGCACCAGTATCTTCTCAAGCTAATGCAGTTTCTACCGGTCAATGGGCGTTTGTATCAAATCAAGTCCCAAGTGTTCAAAGCATTCTCTTAAGCGAGAGTGAAACGGGAAGTTTGAATAGACCTCCAAAGTTGATGCATTTATATGAATATCCAGGATGGATTGATAGATTTCATACATACGTTCTTGGCCAAAATACAGAATTGTGGTTGCGGTTTATTACTGATTTCGATCAAACAATAGAGGTTGCCGCATCATCTGCTGCTACGTTTGCAGATCTCACGGAAGATCAGAAGAAAGTCTATGATCTAGAAAAGAAGGCATACGCCATTCTCACTCAGGCCTTAAGTAAAGATATCTATCATCAATTCGTCAGTTACAAGACGACAAAGAGGTTGTGGGACGCGCTGAAAACAAGGGGCGTAGGAAATGAAGCAACACGTCAGTTGAGAAAAGAGTTGCTGAAGAAAGAGTTTGATGGCTTTACGTGTATGGAAAATGAGTCGTTGGGTGATTTGACAAGTCGATTTAATCACTTGTTGACTGAATTGACAAATTTTGGGGTTGTTACAACTCCTGTAGAGATTGTGAAGAGGTTTGCAGATGCATTGCCACCTCAGTGGAATACATTCTTGGAAATCATGAAGTACAATGGTACTTTAGATACAACGAGCTTCAACGATTTTGTTCAAATTCTTGAAAACAAGAATCAGGAAGAGACTCTGAAGGCAAAAAGAATTCCCGTGCCTCAAAATCCTGATATGTATTTTGGAACCTCTAGCACCTCTACAAAACCCTCTTCGCATGCTCCAGTTCAGACAGCTTTTGTGACTAGCACAGATATGTATGGCAATACTATCCAAGTGCCGGTTCCTCCAAAGACAGACATGTATGGAAATCTGCTGGAACCAGTCCCTCAATCAGCACCACAACAGCAACGACCTCTCAGACCAACTGATATGTTCGGAAATCCTTTACCAACAACAGACATGTATGGGAATCCACTTCATCCTCCACAGCAGCAAGCTTGTTATGGAAGTACATCATCTGCTAGTCAGCAATCTAAGCCAAATACAGTACGGCTCGACACTTCAAGCTTCTCAAAAGTTAGTGTGGAAGTAGCTAAGGAACACATGGAGCTGCTAAACACTTTGGTTAGCGCATACTGTGGTTTAGTAGAAGGTCAGATTGGCAACATTAATCTGACTCAAGAAGACTATCAGCAGATAGACAAGGAAGAGATGGAGATGATGGATATCAAGTGGGCCTTTGCCAGTGCTGTTAGACGAGCAAAGGATTTCATGGAAAGAACTGGACGAACCAGCTTGGAAGGCAAGAAGGATACCAAGTATGGGTTCGACAAGCAAGCTGTAAAGTGCTTCAACTGTGGCGAACGTGGTCATTTCAAGCGTGAATGTACTAGGCCATCTCAACATGGGAACCAGAATCCTTTCCGAGGTCAAGGCAACAAGGCAAATCAGAACCAAGGAAGGAACAACGAACGAACACTGGTGCCTGTCAATAACCAGAGTCAAGCAGGACCATCAAATGCCAATCAGGCACTTGTGGTTCAGGTAGATGAAGGTTGTGATTGGTCAATCCAGCTGGGAAATGATGCACCTGATGGAACAGCTTGTTTTGCTGAAGTGGTTAATGATCTTAAACACGCCAGTGGTGGAGAATCTTCCACCAATGGTGATGTATCTTCTGAGGATGAAGACTCTTCCGGTTATAGTGGAAGCTCGGATGAAGAATCCTCAACTTCAGGCAATGATCAGGTGGATGACACTGCAAGTGCGTCAGTCGATGCTGCTGACTTTGATGAGCTTTTGGAGGAAGCTGCAGCAGGAATTCAAAGAAGATCTATTTTGGTGGATCAAGCTGCTTATTCTTCGTCTTCTCTCCATTCAGCCTTTATGGCGAATGTCGACAGTTCATCAAGTCAGGTATGTGTCGACGAACCCACTTCTGTTAGCTGTAATAACTGTGATAGTTTGCATGTTAGATGTGCTGAGTTGGAAGCAAACATGTCTGAGTTGCAAGGCAAACACGATGCTTTACAAGCTAGTTTGTTTGAATTGCAAAACAAACATGTTTCTGTGAATGATAGGTGGTGTGAATTGCAAAGCAAACACGAGGCTTTGCAAGAGAAATATGATGTGACATTTATTCATAATCAGAAATTGACAGTTGATATGTCAAAGTGCACTGAAGCCAATATGTTTTATGAAAACCATGAAAAGGATTATAAATCAATGATTGAAACATTGAAGAAAGATAAAAAGGAGCTGACTAAAATGGTTTCCAGAAAACAAACTGACATTAATTTGTATATCACTCGTCTTGAGGTGATGCAAAAAGAAATGGCTTGTGTTAAAACAGAAAGTGAGGCGATCCGACTCAAGTTAGACAGTTATTTGAGTTCTAGCTATGTGTTGGATCACATCATTGATGTGCAGAAAGAGAAAAAGGATGTCACATGCATAGGTTATAAGCAATGTCCACCACCCGTGAGAAACAATTTTGATGCTCTGCCTGATGAGGAATATAGAACTCACTTTGAACCGTCTGTTCCTCTAGATGTTAATGAATTTGCTACAGAATTTACTACAGGACTCGGATACAAGAAAGAAGTATCGTCAGATTCAGATGTGTCAGCAGATACATTTGTAACTGCTGAACAGAATCAGGATCCTCCAGTTGTGATTGAGGATGTTGATTCTTCTGATGATGAGTCTGATGATACTGATTCGGAAAAGTCTGATGCAGTAATCAAAGAAGAGGACATACCTCTTGAGAATCATATCCTATGTGATCCTCTCACAAAACCTGCTAAGACTGTTCCAACCGAGTCCACATCTGCAAAAGAGTCGGAGAGTGTGGATTTGCTGTACACTCTTGTTGGTGATGATAAAATCTATTCAGACAAAGATTTTCCTATTAAAAATGTCAATCAATCTTTAATCAGTAAAGTCTTTGAAAATTCTACAAGTAAGTTTTTGGGAAAGACAGGACCACATGTTACAGTCACACAGTGTCCTCCTATCCCAAAGGCTGAAGTTAGAAAACAGTTTGGGAACAAGAAATTACCAACAGTGCCAAAACAGCAAAACCATACCAAAACAAATGGTAAGGCACCGTCTCAAACTCAAAAGAAGCCGAATCAGAAGAAGAAGAAGAATGTGAACTTTGTGAAGTCGAAGGGAACGGACAAAATTGAAAAGTTTGCAAATCAATCTAATTTAGATTTTGTCCAAAAAGCAACTGTGATGAAAAGGAATGAACCAAGTTGTTCAAAACCAAGTACCTCGGGATCACAAAGTTCATCATCGGCAAGACGACCACATGATACTTCGGGGTTTGTTGAACGAAGATCATGTTTTGAATGTGGAACAATCGGGCATATTGTTCGAAATTGCCCGTATCTTCATAAACAAAAAGGCATAGTTGATGATCCCCGTGGCCCAACTGACCGCAAGCGATCTGTTTCTGTAAAGCCAGATCCCCGACTCATAAGAGAAAGGGAAAAGAAACAGAAACGCCAACAGGTCAAGAAAATCGAAAAGGCGATTAAAACCGATGAGGTTCACAAACCATCTGTTTCAGTTAAACCAGAAAATTCAAAGTTTTCAAAAACTTCAAACAATCAAACTGGTAACACTCAACAGACCTGGAAACCAAAAAGGGTTATTGAATCAGGGGGACCATCACAATTTCCAAATCATCAAAAAGTGGAAGTTATTGTTGTTGATAAAAATGGAAGACCCAAGACCACAATGGCTTGGGTCCCCATCTCCAACTAATCGATTGAGTTTTTGTGCAGGGTGTTCCAGGAGGAACTATCAGTAGCCATTGGATTGTTGATAGTGGGGCATCCAGGCACATGACAGGCGATATGAAGCTTCTCTACGACGTCAAATCTATTAGAGGAGGTTATGTTGCTTTTGCTGGAGATAAGGGCGGATATATAACGGGTGAAGGAATGATTTCCAACGGGGTTGTTAGCTTTGACAAGATCAACTTTGTGCAACAACTTGATCACAATCTTCTTAGTGTTTCTCAAATTTGTGACAAGCAGTTCTCAGTACACTTTGATGCTAATGGATGTTATGTGCTGAAACCCGGCTTCAAAAT
Source organism: Helianthus tuberosus (assembly GCA_030545235.1). Taxonomy (NCBI): domain Eukaryota; kingdom Viridiplantae; phylum Streptophyta; class Magnoliopsida; order Asterales; family Asteraceae; genus Helianthus; species Helianthus tuberosus. The sequence continues at coordinate 187,415,679 of CM060430.1, read as the reverse complement.
TCCAAAAGAATGGATTCTCTTGTCGGCTCCAAGGATAAATGATCTGTATGTCCTTGATATGAGCCAAGCTATCACAACGTCTGCACAAGCAACTTGTTTCGTTTCCAAAGCCACATAAAAAGATACAATCTCTTGGCACAGACGAATGGGTCACATTCACTTACGCAAAATGAATCATTTGGTATCAAATGAATTGGTGAATGGTGTTCCTCTTAAAAATTTCCATCTTCAAGACGTCTGTGTTTCGTGCCAGAAAGGAAAACAAACGAAGAAGCGACACCCCACAAAGAAAGTCAACATGGTGGCTGTTCCTCTTGAACGTTTGCACATGGATTTGTTCGGTCCTGTCAAGCACAAAAGCATTAGGAATGATCAATACTGCCTCGTGATAACTGATGATTATTCAAGATTTTCTTGGGTGGCGTTCATGGCACATAAGAGTGAAACCTTCGGTATTATCAAAAACCTGATCATTCAGATTGAGAATCTTTACAACTTGAAGGTTAGGCGGATACGTAGCGACAATGGTACTGAATTCAAAAATCATGCCATGGCGGAGTTTTGCACTTCAAAAGGTATTCTTCACGAATTTAGTGCAGCTTATACTCCTCAGCAGAATGGCGTCGCTGAACGTAAGAACCGCACATTGATCGAGACTGCTAGGACTATGTTGGTAGAGTCGCAGCTACCCATTCCATTCTGGACTGAAGCTGTGTCCTCTGCATGCTATACGTTGAACCGAGTCCTTACAGTCAAAAGGCACAACAAGACCTGCTTTGAGCTTATCAACAAACGGAAACCAGACTTGTCCTATCTTGAACCGTTTGGAGCTCCTTGCACAATAATCGATCCTAATGGAAAGTTTGGGGCTAGAGCCATTGAGGGATACTTTCTTGGGTATTCCACCCCAAACTTAAGAGTCTGGAATCTAGAGACTAAAAGGGTTGAGGAATGGTCTGAAGTCAGAGTACAAAGGCACACTTTACCAGTCAGAAATCCTGGTCAGCCTTGGATGTTTGAGTACGATGACTTTTTCAATTCGATCAATGTTGAAGCCGTTGAAGAAAGTGCTGCGGCAAGGATGTTTTTCGAGAGCGACAATGCTACAGATTCACCGCTGGTTCGTCCCATTATTGTCAATCAAGAACCTTCTTCAGTGAACAATAATGCTCTCGACAATGAGGATTTTCATGATGCTTCCGAATTGAACGAATCTTCAGAGGATGATGAATTTCTAGATGCAGATCAAGAAGCTCCAACAGCAGTTCATGGTATTTCAGAGGGTACTCCTCCAGTGGTTGTCCCTCGAACAGCTGAAACTTCTGCATCATCCTCTTCGTCAATTCCGGGACTTGAAATGATTGTTGATCTCAATCTCAACAATCTGGGTACAAATATTCCAGTTCGAGATAATCCAGAAACAAGGATTCAGAATACCCATCCTCAACAAAACATCATAGGAAATGTACAGAGTGGCGTTCAAACAAGAAACATGTTGCGAAACAACAACAATGCAGGCTTGTATGCAACTATCCGAGAATCTGGTCAACAGAATGATTGGTCTTTCGCGTGTTATGTCTCACAGGAAGAGCCAAGAACTTGGAAAGATGCATTGAAAGATAGCTCATGGGTTGAAGCAATGCAGGACGAACTGCAACAATTCCAGAAGCTTGGTGTCTGGAAACTCGTAGAGAAACCTGGTGGATACAAGAAGATTGGTACCCGTTGGGTGTTTAAATGCAAAAAGGATGACCGTGGGATTGTTATTCGGAACAAAGCACGATTAGTCGTTCAAGGTTTTCGTCAGATTGAAGGAATCGACTACAACGAAGTATATGCACCTGTTGCACGTCTAGAAGCCATTCGGATCTTTCTGGCTTATGCCTCATTCAAAGGTTTCAAGGTATACCAGATGGACGTGAAGAGTGCTTTCTTACATGGTGTGGTGGAAGAAGAAGTGTACGTCGAACAGCCTCCAGGTTTTGAAGATCCTATCCATCCCGATCGGGTTTGGTTGCTCAACAAAGCTCTATATGGTCTACATCAAGCACCACGAGCTTGGTACGCAACCTTATCTAATTATCTACTGGAGAACGGTTTTCGCAGAGGTCTTATCGACTGCACTCTTTTCATCAAAGAACAAGATGGAGATCTTCTACTGGTACAGGTATACGTTGATGATATTATATTTGGGTCTACTAATGATGTTTTGTGTAGGGATTTCGAGCGTGTTATGCAGGATAAATTCGAGATGAGTGCTATGGGGGAAATGACCTTCTTTTTTGGCCTACAAGTACAACAAACAGAGTCTGGGATATTCATCCATCAGACTAAATATGTTGGTGACATCTTGAGCCGGTTCCAGATGTCTGATGCAACGCCCATTGGTACCCCATTGCCACAAAATCACGGAATTACTCCAGACTTGAAGGGTCAAGATGTTAGCCCCTCATACTACCGCGCGATGATAGGATCTCTCATGTATCTCACAGCATCAAGACCAGATATAATGTACCCAACGTGCCTGCTTGCCAGATATCAAGTGAACCCGAAGGCCTCACATCTTGCAGCTGTAAAAAGGATTTTTCGTTATTTGAAGGGTTACCCTGACACCGGTCTGTGGTACCCTAGGGATAATAACTTTGACTTGATCGCATTCAGTGATTCTGATTTTGGCGGATGCAAAATTGACGGCAAATCCACAACGGCTGGATGTCAGTTTTTGGGAAATCGCCTAGTCACATGGCAGTGCAAGAAGCAGACGTGCGTCGCAACATCAACATGCGAAGCTGAATACATTGCTGCCTCAAGTTGTTGCTCCCAAGTCCTATGGATCCAACAACAAATGCGTGATTACGGTTTTGAATTCCTAACTACTCCTATTTTCGTTGATAATTCTGCTGCATTACAGATCACTAAAAATCCTGTGCAGCATTCAAAGACTAAGCACATCGAAATTAAGTATCACTTCATACGTGATTGCTTTGAGAAAAGGCTAATCGATGTTGCTTACGTCCACACCGATGACCAACGTGCCGACCTTTTTACCAAAGCTTTTGACAAATCAAGATTTGACTATCTTTTATTGGTAAACGGCATTAAGGTCAAGCAAGAGTAATCCACATCGGAAAATCATTTTTGTAAATACCTTTGTGTTTTAAATTTATCTTAGTTTATTGATTTTAGGGGGAGTAAATCCAAAATTTGAAAAATCCAAAAACATTGAAAAATTTCAAAAACACAAAAACAATAGAAAATCAAAAATGAGTTTCTTGGCGAGCAAAAGAGAAAATGATAGTACTTCAGTGGTCTGTCTAAACCTCTTAAAACTGAAATGCAAAATGAAAAACGATAAGCAGCTCTATATAAGATGTATCGGTAGGCTCACAATCATTTTAAAGTGTGCAGGGTGATATAAACTTAAATCGACTGAAGACTGGGTGGGAACCATTCATTGGCATATGGTCTTAGTACCGAAATTTCGTTTGAGAGATTGCCGAGGTTCTGAGATATTCGGTCTTTATGCTGCTTATCATCTGGGTATCATGGTTGTATCTTTTACCGAAAAATAACGGGGACGCAAGTCTAGATCTTCCATGATACTATACATACGTGTACATATTGCATACGACCTCAATAAGTGATCAACAATCACATGTCCAAACAAAATAAGTGATAAAATATCACAAATTCTTTCCGGGAGTCAAGTTCGTCTCTCTGCTGTACGAAAGTACTGACCTGTTCACGGACTTGCTCCTGTGCCTTCATGCATATGAAAATCAAGTTCCTCATAAATAAGTGATTCTATCACATAGGGCTTGTTTTCAAATCAAAATAAGTGAGAATCTCACATCATATACGGTCAAACAGATGATAATCGGTATACTCACCGGTAAGATGAACCCTCGTGCATACCTTGATACGGGAATGTGTCGTGATGTGGATGAACACCGGTCGGTAAGTATAAATCATACCTTAACGTATCCCCTCGCCATGATTACATCTGATAAGTTGAGCTTATGTGGACAACAATACCGATAATTGTTATAGGATGCTTATCTTAATGTTATCTAATTGTACAAAGAGAGTGTTTTGGCATGACCGTAAACTGATATGATTCTCTTACCCTCGAAACTCGCAAAAAGAATGTCTGTATATATTTATTTACTGCTTTCAGTCTTTACATTTGAAATATTCAAAAATACCAAAAAGATTTTAAGTGTGTTTTAATATAAACCTTCTAAAAGCCAAAAAGATTTTATTTCTATTTTATTTTCGATCGTACGATGTTGGAACTCGAGTCTTCGTTACCTGAAACCTGAACGAAAACCGAAACGACTAAATCTTCATAAACGGTCGAAATTTGCAAGTTTTGAAAGTTAAAAACCTGAAATCGATAAATTTGTTAAACTTTCAAACTGTCGGACGGTGTTTGATTGAGAAATGGTCATATGTGTGTCATTTGTTTATGTTACTATATTCCAAGCAGTTGTTCTCATTACGCGTTTAGATTTCTTGCGTGTGCAGATTCTAAAGGCATGGAGAACATGGTCGATGACAAGCTTCGGAATGAAGACACGACGTGAAGGCACTCAAATGATGAAGATGATCGAGTTGCCGCTGACCATCGTAAACACCACAAGGATCTCACTTCATAAAGATAAAGACTTTCACGAGCATAACTCAAGGGGGAGCTTATGTTAAGAGGGAGTTTGTCAACACACTTCCTACATGAAACGGGGAGTTTATTGATACACTTTCTGCTTTCAAGACGTGAAGACTTTGAAGATCCTCCGACATTGAAGACGTGAAGAGATGTCAAAGACTTGAAGACACAAGAACTTACAAGAATGAAGATCGAGACAAAGCAACAGCTGATTGTTGATAAGCCAGACAAAGCTACAGCCAAGGGGGAGTTTGTTGGTGCACTTATGTCTGCACTTTGTCTGTATTCGGTCACGATGTAAAACGAAATCTTGTTAGTCTTGTAAGTTTGACCAAGTCAACCATCCTCCTGGTTTGACTTGGACAAACAGTCAACAGTATGTTTGTAATTTGTTTGGTTCGAAGGATGGTCATCGAAGGATCTCTTATATCCTTCGATGATGATGAGATCGATACATGAACCTTCGATAGATGGACCACGAAAGATCACATCTTTCGAGGTACATCTGGATCATTCGAGCTCTTCCTGGTCGACAGATGATCGTTCGACCAGTAAATCTGATCCTTCGACCAGACATGCTGGTTTGGGTATAAATACCCGTGTGTTGTGTTCATTTCGACAAGGAAGACAGAGTTAGACAAAGTGAGACATAGAGAACACTTAGAGCAGAAAACACACACACATACTGTTAGAGAGAGTTTATAGAACTGATCTGTAAACATTGAGCTGTAACTGGACCTTTCATACGTTTAATACAAGTGGTGTTAATCGTTGAACTTTGCGTATCGTGTTATTGTGTGTTCTATCTCGGTTTGCTATTTCGGTTGGATTCCGCACAACCGGAGTGGTTCGTATACAAGGATTAGGCGACTAGATCCTCCCCTAGCCGGACCTACAGTTGGAAACAAGTCATAGCTTTGGACCTTCATGGAAATAAACTAAGTAGGAGTGTACCCAAAGAGCTATTCCAACTGACCTCACTTTCCATAGCGCTAGATCTGAGTCAAAACAATTTGTCCGGAGTGCTTCCACAAGAGATTAGCAATCTTAAACTCTTGGGAACACTTGATTTTTCTATGAATCGTTTCACAGGTGAACTTCCAAGTAGTCTAAGCAATTGCGCCAGTCTTGAAAACCTAACCTTTCTAGTAATCTCTTTTATGGATCATTGCCGGGACCATTTAGTTCTTTGAAAGGCCTCGAACATGTTAATTTATCACGCAATAAGTTTTCTGGACATGTTCTAACATATTTGCAACAGATTCCCATGAAGCATCTAGATCTTTTGTATAATAACTTTGAAGGTGAGGTACCTGTTAAAGGTGTTTTCGCCAACACAAGTGCAGTATCCGTCATTGGGAACACCAGACTTTGCGGGGGAATACCTGACCTTCACCTACCCATTGGGAACACCAGACTTTGAGGGGGAATACCTGACCTTCACCTACCCAAATGCACAAACACAAGTAGCGCCTCCAAAAGACAAACTCAAAAGCTTTCTGTACGTGTTATTGTAGCAGTTATACTATGTTCCACTGTTGCAGGTTTAGCTCTCTTGTCATTTGTCTTGTTTTACTGTGGTATAAAAAAGAAGAGAGATGAACCACCAGAAGCAAGATTGGCTGAATCTATTGAGAAGATATCATATGGAAGACTTTTCAAAGCAACGGAAGGGTTCTCTACCAAAAGTCTGATTGGTACAGGCAGTTTTTCTTCAGTTTACAAACGAGTTTTTGATGAAAATGGCTTCACTACGGCAATCAAAGTACTAAACCTTCAACGTCGAGGAGGTTTTAAGAGCTTTATGGCTGAGTGTGAGGCATTGAGAAACATTCGTCACCGCAACCTGGTGAAGGTCATAACTGCTTGCTCAAGTGTCGATTTCCAAGGCAATGATTTCAAAGCTTTGGTGTACGATTTCATGCCAAATGGGAGTCTGGAGAGCTGGTTGTATTCCGTAGATCGTACGCTGGATCTTGTTCAACGAATCAGTATCATCAAAGATGTGGCTTTTGCTCTTGATTATCTCTATTGTCGTTGTGGAAATGTTATTGTTCATTGTGACTTGAAGCCGAGCAATATTTTACTAGATGCGGATATGGTTGCTCATGTTGGAGATTTTGGGCTCGCGAAAATACTTTTCCTTAAAGAAGGTTCGAATGCAAACGCGAGTAGCTCAAGTTTTATCAGAGGAACCATTGGTTATGCACCTCCAGGTAATTTATGATTACTAGTCCATTAGACTGTTTTTCGTTATACAATACAATTCACTCTAATTAAACAAGTTGCAGAATATGGGCTTGGAAATGAAGTGTCAACCAGTGGGGACATATATAGCTATGGGATCTTATTGTTAGAGATGTTGACAGGAAAAAAACCTGTTGATCCAATCTTTGAAGGAGGGCTAGGCCTGCATTCCTATGCTAGGAGTGCCTTGTCTGATGGTTTGGTTCTTCAGATTGTGGATCCAATACTTCTAAGTAAGGACGTCAACGAAAATAGTTTGATTTCACTTGTAAAAATCGGTGTGCAATGCTCTTACAAGTCTCCACAATATCGAATGGATATTGGGACTGTTATTCACGAGCTCTTCGGAACAACATTTGCAAGTAGATCTTGACTTGTTAAATACCCACTATGCAAATGGTGCGACCCAAAAAGCTAGCTAGTTTGTTGTTTAATAAACAAGTACGTGCTTTCATTCATCTGAATCAATAAACGAGTTATAATGTTTGTTTTATTATTATTACTAGTATTAAGCCCCTGCGTTGCAGCGGTTGTTGTAAAATTGTGTCAAATAGTACTAATGTTATACCATTGTCAGCTACCACCAACACCGGAAAAGCTCGTAAAAACAAATTAAATAAAAACGAAAAAAATAACGCCGAGCGAAAAGCAGACGTAAAATCTTTGAATCACGAACGCTCGTTGCAGAGAAATTAACCCGAAACGTAAAACATAAAAAAATAACTAAGTCAATTCAGGACCCGCGCATTGGTCGAACTTGTTAAACGGAGAAAAATAGATGTGCTGACAGGCCAGTCAAACGGGAAAAAAATAGACGAAAAAAATGTTGAACCCCACACCCACGTTGTGGTGCATTAACTCACTAAATTTAGAACGAAACAAAAAACTTGGGAAAGATGATAAATATGGTGGACCAAAATTGAAAATAAAAAAGAGTTGGGATTAAATTGTAAAAGATGAAAAACTTTGAGTTAAAAGTAAAAAAACAAAGGGTCTAAATTGCAAAATTGAAGTTATTTATTAATCTTAAATAAATATAAGGATAAAAATAAATGATATCTATATATAAGTTATTAATATTAATATTAATATTAATATTAAAAAAATATTAAATAATTATAAATAAAATTTATGAGGTTGAAGGAGAGAATGCCATATGGTATTATTTGGAGTCTTTTATTATAAGTTAGATATATATATTTTTTTTGCAAATTGAGAAAGAATTTGGTCTTTTATATAGTATTAATCATATCTAATATCTTACAGTTTTAAAATCTATTATTTTCTTTGCAAACATGAAAATCCTACATTGACACCCGCATCTCTTGCACTTGCTAAATGAACCAATAAATAATCACTGTGAATTAGTAAACAGAGAACTCAAAAATTAATTGTAATTAGAACAACCTGGATAAACATTAAATGGAACTGTATACAAAATGAAAATTCTGTCATGTACATATTAATTTAAACTAGTTTTTTATATCGCGCGTTGCGATGAAACCGAGCAAATGATAATGTAAAACAAACGTGATTTAAAAATAAAGCAGAAAATCAAGCCATTAGAACGATTTAGTTTATCATCGTACCGTTTTATGATACCAAATAAATACTTTATTTTGATTATAACCTCGTTTTAACATAGCTTATAACCGAATGTTAGGGAAATAAATCAAGCACAACTACGTACTTAAGTTTTTAGAAAAAAAAGTTATAAACGTAACTTATTAAATAAGTATCAAATTAATCGATAAATTAATATATGTTAAAAAAGAAAAAAAACAATTATTAAAAAAGGTAAAGGAAATAGATGTTTAAAAAAAAAGAAATATATGTTATTAAAAATAAATATAATAATAAACTATTATAATATATTGAATAATAAGATAATAAAAAACTACATATTATTATAAAAATAAAGTTACTATTCATCGTCCCTCGAAATCAATATATATATATATAATTGATAGTAGTAGTTATGATTTTTCCAGGTTTAACAACTTTGTCACAACACGGGGGTTATAAGTCGAGTTATTTACTCTATTCTACGTTTTACGTTTCGGTTTAATTTTTACAGATGAACAAGTTGTAACACATGTTCGTGGTTCAACATTTTTATGCCTAATTTTTATTCAATTTAAAGGTCTCCTAGGATTCCTAAATAAAAGTTTATACCTTAAACCAAGAGAAACATGATTTAGTCAAGATAGTAGCAAAATAGCAAGGGTTAGATAGTACAGTGGCTAAACTTGACCCTTACAAATAACCAAGGGACTCAAATTCTCACATACCCTTCAAACCTCGCATCACCATTCGGGTAAAAGAGGATCCGACAACAAACACCCGACCCGACAAACAAATACAACAATCTTAACCCCACCAGTTCATCCAATTAGGGTTTTACATTGGCAATTCAATCTACAATGGGGAAATCAAAAACCTCAGGGAAAGGAAATAAAACATGGAGATCGAACCAACAAAGACGCCCTTTCTGGCGGCTCTCTCTTCTTCATCGACAAATCCAGAGGTTAACTACTAACTGACATCTTCTTGTTGTTGTTTCTTATAGCATTATGAAATTTATTTGATTGTTATTATTTATTAATGGGTGTTATGTTTTTCAGGTGATCATGCTGTAAAGAAAAGAAAGGTAAAAATTTCACATTTATATATTGCATATGTTGTATACCTGTTTATGCCCCGCTTGCGGTGTGCACATATAATGTATATATGTGTGGGCGCTAGGGGTGTTGGTGCACTTGTGTCTGTACTTTGTCTGTATTTTGTCTGTATACGAAACGATGTCTTGTTAGTCTTGTAAGTTTGACCAAGTCAACTATCCTCCTAGTTTGACTTGGACAAACAGTCAACATTATGTTTATTAGTTGCTGGGTCGAAGGATGGTCATCGAAGGATCACTTATATCCTTCGATGATGATGAGCTCGATAGATGGACCTTCGATGGATGGACCACGAAAGATCACATCTTTCGTGGTGCATCTGGATCGTTCGAGCTAATTCTGGTCGATAGATGATCCTTCGATCATCCTATCTGATCCTTCGACCAGACCTGCTGGTTTGGGTATAAATACCCGTGTGTTATGTTCACTTCGGCAGATGACAGTTAGCAGAGAACACACACACACTTAGAGAGTTTACAGGACTGATTTGTAAACATTGAGCTGTAACCGGACCTTTCATACGTTTAATACAAGTGGTGTTAATCGTTGAGTCTTGTGTGTTGATTATTTGCGTGTTCTATCTCGGTTTGCTATCTCGGTTGGATTCCGCACAACCGGGTTGGTTTGTACACAAGGATTAGGCGACTAGATCCTCCCCTAGCCGGACCTACAAGTGGTATCAAAGCCTTGGCTCTTCTCCTTGTTAAAACCGAGTGTTTTCGGGTGTTTTTCGGGTTTTAAAGTTCATACTTTCTGGAAACCTTGCTGTTTTTGCTGTTTGTTCTTATAAAAACCTTGTCACTTTTCATTATCACATGTTAAAAATGGGTTTTTAGTGAAGTTTCAAGCAAAAACGGGTTTTGGATAGTTGTCGGTTTACTGGAAATTTAAATATTTCTGGGTTTGTTCTTCATTGTGTTCTTGTTATTCTACACTTTTGATCTTAAAATTTTTAAACTTCAAAGTGTTTGTGCATTGGAAAGTGTAAACTGATTAAAATATTGGGATCATTACCCGGTTGGTGAAAAACCTGCATGTTCAGACCTGAAAGATATGGTCTGAACATACTTTCTGCCGAAAGTTCTCACCAACCCATCAACTTTTCACCAAACTGTCTCATTTGTCAACTGTGTCAGAGCTAGTTCGAAAGATATCATTCGAAGTCGAAAGATCATCTTTCGACTAAAGGAGGTTCGACAGATAGTCATCCTTCGAGCATCCTTCGAAGTGTGAAACTTATCTTTCGGACCAAGGAATATTTTCGAAACATATATCTTTCGGCCCACTGCTCATTTTCGAAAGACTAGGATCCTTCGACTGGGGAGTCTTTCGAAGTCATCTTTCGTGTGTATTTTTCGGTCTACAGTACTTTTTCGAAAGATAAGGATCCTTCGGTTGGAGAATCTTTCGAAAAACATTGTTCGAAATTCAACAGAGATCTTTCGAACCCTGTTGATCCTTCGAACAGGTGTTGATCTTTCGATCATTTGTCTGTTTGTGTTTAACAGTCTGTGTTTTTCAAGTCTTTCGACAGGTATCCTTCGGCTGATTAAAAAATGAATCCAAGGTGGAATACTTTGGTAAATACAGATATGTATTTTGGTACTCCGTCATCTTCCGCACCGGTATCTTCACAAGCTAATGCAATTTCTACCGGTCAATGGGCATTTGTATCAAATCAAGTTCCAAGTGTTCAAAGCATTCTTTTAAGCGAAAGCGAAACTGGAAGTTTGAATAGACCTCCAAAGTTGATGCATTTATATGAATATCCAGGATGGATTGATAGATTTCATACATACGTTCTTGGCCAGAATACAGAATTGTGGTTGCGGTTTATTACTGATTTCGATCAAACAATAGAGGTTGCCGCATCATCTGCTGCTACGTTTGCAGATCTCACGGAAGATCAGAAGAAAGTCTATGATCTAGAAAAGAAGGCATACGCCATTCTCACTCAGGCCTTAAGCAAAGATATCTATCATCAGTTCGTCAGTTATAAGACTACAAAAAGGTTGTGGGATGCGTTGAAGACAAGGGGCGTGGGAAATGAAGCGACACGTCAATTGAGAAAAGAACTGCTGAAGAAAGAGTTTGATGGTTTTACCTGTATGGAGAATGAGTCGTTGGGTGATTTGACAAGTCGATTTAATCACTTGTTGACTGAATTGACAAATTTTGGGGTTGCTACAACTCCTGTAGAGATTGTGAAAAGGTTTGCAGATGCTTTGCCACCTCAGTGGAATACATTCTTGGAAATCATGAAGTACAATGGTACTTTAGCTACAACGAGCTTCAACGACTTTGTTCAAATTCTAGAAAACAAGAATCAGGAAGAAACTCTGAAGGCAAAAAGAATTCCCGTGCCTCAAAATCCTGAAATGTATTTTGGAACCTCTAGCACCTCTACAAAACCTTCTTCGCATGCTCCAATTCAGACAGCATTTGTGACTAGCACTGACATGTATGGCAATACTATCCAAGTGCCGGTTCCTCCAAAGACAGACATGTATGGAAATCTGCTGGAACCAGTCCCTCAATCAGCACCACAACAGCAACGACCTCTCAGACCAACTGATATGTTCGGAAATCCTTTACCAACAACATATATGTATGGGAATCCGCTTCCTCCTCAACAGCAAGCTTGTTATGGAAGCACATCATCTGCTGGTCAGCAATCAAAGCCAGATACAGTACGGCTCGACACCTCAAGCTTTTCTAAAGTCAGTGTGGAAGTAGCAAAGGAACACATGGAGCTGCTAAACACTGTGGTGAGCGCATACTGTGGATTAGTGGAAGGTCAGATTGGTAATATTAATCTGACACAAGAAGACTATCAGCAGATTGATAAAGAGGAGATGGAGATGATGGACATTAAGTGGGCCTTTGCCAGTGCTGTTAGGCGAGCAAAGGATTTCATGGAAAGAACAGGCCGAACCAGCTTGGAAAGCAAGACAGACACCAAGTATGGGTTTGATAAACAGGCTGTTAAATGCTTCAACTGTGGTGAACGTGGTCATTTCAAGCGTGAATGTACAAGGCCATCTCAGCATGGGAACCAGAATCCTTTCCGAGGTCAAGGAAACAGGGCTAATCAGAACCAAGGAAGGAACAACGAACGAACACTGGTGCCTGTCAACAACCAGAGTCAAGCAGGACCATCTAATGCCAACCAGGCACTTGTGGTTCAGGTAGATGAAGGTTGTGATTGGTCAATCCAGTTGGGAAATGATGCACCTGATGGAACAGCTTGTTTTGCTGAAGTGGTTAATGATCTTAAACACGCCAGTGGTGGAGAATCTTCCACCAATGGTGTTGAATCTTCTGAAGATGAAGACAGCTCCGGGTACAGTGGAAGTTCAGATGAAGAGTCCTCTACTTCAGGCAATGATCAGGAAGATGACACATCCACTGCATCAGTTAATGCAGACATTGATGAACTTTTGAAGGAAGCTGCAGCAGGAATTCAAAGAAGATCTATTTTGGTGGATCAAGCTGCTTATTCTTCGTCTTCTCTCCATTCAGCCTTTATGGCGAATGTCGACAGTTCATCAAGTCAGGTATGTGTCGACGAACCCACTTCTGTTAGCTGTAATAACTGTGATAGTTTGCATGTTAGATGTGCTGAGATGGAAGCAAACATGTCTGAGTTGCAAGGCAAACACGATGCTTTACAAGCTAGTTTGTTTGAATTGCAAGACAAACATGTTTCTGTGAATGATAGGTGGTGTGAATTGCAAAGCAAACACGAGGCTTTGCAAGAGAAATATGATGTGACATTTATTCATAATCAGAAATTGACAGTTGATATCTCAAAGTGCACTGAAGCCAATATGTTTTATGAAAACCATGAAAAGAATTATAAATCAATGATTGAAACATTGAAGAAAGATAAAACAGAGCTGACTAAAATGGTTTCCAGAAAACAAACTGACATTAATTTGTATATCACTCGTCTTGAGGTGATGCAAAAAGAAATGGCTTGTGTTAAAACAGAAAGTGAGGCGATCCGACTCAAGTTAGACAGTTATTTGAGTTCTAGCTATGTGTTGGATCACATCATTGATGTTCAGAAAGAGAAAAAGGATGTCACATGCATAGGTTACAAGAAATGTCCACCACCCGTGAGAAACAATTTTGATGCTTTGCCTGATGAGGACTATAGGACTCACTTTGAGCCATCTGTTCCTTTGGATGTTGAGGAATTTGCAGCAGGGCTCGGATACAAGAAAGAAGTATCGTCAGATTCAGATGCGTCAGCAGATACATTTGTAACTGCTGAACAGAATCAGGATCCTCCAGTGGTGGTTGAGGATGTTGATTCTTCTGATGATGAGTCTGATGATACTGATTCGGAAAAGTCTGATGCAGTAATCAAAGAAGAGGACATACCTCTTGAGAATCATATCCTATGTGATCCTCCCACAAAACCTGCTAAGACTGTTCCAACCGAGTCCACATCTGCAAAAGAGTCGGAGAGTGTGGATTTGCTGTACACTCTTGTTGGTGATGATAAAATCTATTCAGACAAAGATTTTCCTATTAAAAATGTTAATCAATCTTTAATCAGTAAAGTCTTTGAAAATTCTACAAGTAAGTTTTTGGGAAAGACAGGACCACATGTTATAGTCACACAGTGTCCTCCTATCCCAAAGGCTGAAGTTAGAAAACAGTTTGGGAACAAGAAATTACCAACAGTCTCAAAACAGCAAAACCATACCAAAACAAATGGTAAGGCACCGACTCAAAATCAAAAGAAGCCGAATCAGAAGAAGAAGAAAAATGTGAACTTTGTGAAATCTAAGGGAACGGACAAAATTGCAAAGTTTGAAAATCAATCTAATTTAGATTTTGTCCAAAAAGCAACTGTGATGAAAAGGAATGAACCAAGTTGTTCAAAACCTAGTACCTCGGGATCACAAAGTTCATCATCGGCAAGACGACCACATGATACTTCGGGGTTTGTTGAACGAAGATCATGTTTTGAATGTGGAACAATCGGGCATATTGTTCGAAATTGCCCGTATCTTCATAAACAAAAAGGCATAGTTGATGATCCCCGTGGCCCAACTGACCGCAAGCGATCTGTTTCTGTAAAACAAGATCCTCGACTCATAAGAGAAAGGGAAAAGAAACAGAAACGCCAACAAGTGAAGAAAATTGAAAAAGCAATTAAAACTGATGCGGTTAACAAACCATCTGTTTCAGTTAAACCAGATAATTCAAAGTTTTCAAAAACTTCAAACAATCAAACTGGTAACACTCAACAGACCTGGAAACCAAAAACGGTTACTGAATCAGGGGGACCATCACAATTTCCGAATCATCAAAAGGTGGAAGTTATTGTTGTTGATAAAAATGGAAGACCCAAGACCACAATGGCTTGGGTCCCCATCTCCAACTAATTGATTGAGTTTATGTGCAGGGTGTTCCAGGAGGAACTATCAGTAGTCATTGGATTGTTGATAGTGGGGCATCCAGGCACATGACAGGCGACATGAAGCTTCTCTACGACGTCAAATCTATTAGAGGAGGTTATGTTGCTTTTGCTGGAGATAAGGGCGGATATATAACGGGTGAAGGAATGATTTCCAACGGGGTTGTTAGCTTTGACAAGATCAACTTTGTGCAACAACTTGATCACAATCTTCTTAGTGTTTCTCAAATTTGTGACAAGCAGTTCTCAGTACACTTTGATGCTAATGGATGTTATGTGCTGAAACCCGGCTTCAAAATTCCAAAAGAATGGATTCTCTTGTCGGCTCCAAGGATAAATGATTTGTATGTCCTTGATATGAGCCAAGCTATCACAACGTCTGCACAAGCAACTTGTTTCGTTTCCAAAGCCACAGAAAAAGACACAATCTCTTGGCACAGACGAATGGGTCACATTCACTTACGCAAAATGAATCATTTGGTGTCAAATGAATTGGTGAATGGTGTTCCTCTTAAAAATTTCCATCTTCAAGACGTCTGTGTCTCGTGCCAGAAAGGAAAACAAACGAAGAAGCGACACCCTACAAAGAAAGTCAACACGGTGGCTGTTCCTCTTGAACGTTTGCACATGGATTTGTTCGGTCCTGTCAAGCACAAAAGCATTAGGAATGATCAATATTGCCTCGTGATAACTGATGATTATTCAAGATTTTCTTGGGTGGCGTTCATGGCACACAAGAGCGAAACCTTCGGTATTATCAAAAACTTGATCATTCAGATTGAGAATCTTTACAACTTGAAGGTTAGGCGGATACGCAGCGACAATGGTACTGAATTCAAAAATCATGCCATGGCGGAGTTTTGCACTTCTAAAGGTATTCTTCATGAATTTAGTGCAGCTTATACTCCTCAACAGAATGGCGTCGCTGAACGTAAAAACCGCACATTGATCGAGACTGCTAGGACTATGTTGGTAGAATCGCAGCTGCCCATTCCATTCTGGACTGAAGCTGTGTCCTCTGCATGCTATACGTTGAACCGAGTCCTTACAGTCAAAAGGCACAACAAGACCTGCTTTGAGCTTATTAACAAACGGAAACTAGACTTGTCTTATCTTGAACCGTTTGGAGCTCCTTGCACAATAATCGATCCTAATGGAAAGTTTGGGGCTAGAGCCATTGAGGGATACTTTCTTGGGTATTCCACCCCAAACTTAAGAGTCTGGAATCTAGAGACTAAAAGGGTCGAGGAATGGTCTGAAGTCAGAGTACAAAGACACACTTTACCAGTTAGAAATCTTGGTCAGCCTTGGATGTTTGAGTATGATGACTTTTTCAATTCGATCAATGTTGAAGCCGTTGAAGAAAATGCTGCGGCAAGGATGTTTTTCGAGAGTGACAACGCAACAGATTCACCGTTGGTTCGTCCCATTATTGTCAATCAAGAACCATCTTCAGTGAACAATAATGCTCTCGACAATGAGGATTTTCACGATGCTACCGAATTGAACGAATCTTCAGAGGATGATGAATTTCTAGATGCAGATCAAGAAGCTCCAACAGCAGTTCATGGTATTTCAGAGGGTACTCCTCCAGTGGTTGTCCCTCGAACAGCTGAAACTTCTGCATCATCCTCTTCGTCAATTCCGGGACTTGAATTGATTGTTGATCTCAATCTCAACAATCTGGGTACAAATATTCCAGTTCAAGATAATCCAGAAACAAGGATTCACAATACCCATCCTCAACAAAACATCATAGGAAATGTACAAAGTGGCGTTCAAACAAGAAACATGTTGCGAAACAACAACAATGCAGGCTTGTATGCAACTATCCGAGAATCTGGTCAACAGAATGATTGGTCTTTCGCGTGTTTTGTCTCACAGGAAGAACCAAGAACTTGGAAAGATGCATTGAAAGATAGCTCATGGGTTGAAGCAATGCAGGAAGAACTGCAACAATTCCAGAAGCTTGGTGTCTGGAAACTCGTAGAGAAACCTGCTGGATACAAGAAGATTGGTACCCGTTGGGTGTTTAAATGCAAAAAGGATGACCGTGGGATCGTTATCCGGAACAAAGCAAGGCTAGTCGTTCAAGGTTTTCATCAAATTGAAGGGATCGACTACAACGAAGTTTATGCACCTGTTGCACGTCTAGAAGCCATTCGGATTTTTCTGGCTTATGCCTCATTCAAAGGTTTCAAGGTATACCAGATGGACGTGAAAAGTGCATTCTTACATGGTGTGGTAGAAGAAGAGGTGTACGTCGAACAGCCTCCAGGTTTTGAAGACCCTATCCATCCCGATCGGGTTTGGTTGCTCAACAAAGCTCTCTATGGTCTTCATCAAGCACCGCGAGCTTGGTACGCAACCTTATCTAATTATTTGCTGGAGAATGGATTTCGCAGAGGTCTTATCGATTGTACTCTTTTCATCAAAGAACAAGATGGAGATCTTCTACTGGTACAGGTATACGTTGATGATATTATTTTTGGTTCTACTAATGATGTTTTGTGTAGGGATTTCGAGCGTGTAATGCAGGATAAATTCGAGATGAGTGCTATGGGGGAAATGACTTTCTTTTTGGGCCTACAAGTACAACAAACTGAGTCTGGGATATTCATCCATCAGACTAAATATGTTGGTGACATCTTGAGCCGGTTCCAGATGTCTGATGCAACGCCCATTGGTACCCCATTACCACAAAATCACGGAATTACTCCAGACTTGAAGGGTCAAGATGTTAGCCCCTCATACTACCGCGCGATGATAGGATCTCTTATGTATCTCACAGCATCAAGACCAGATATAATGTACCCAACGTGCCTGCTTGCCAGATATCAAGTCAACCCGAAGGCCTCACATCTTGCAGCTGTAAAAAGGATTTTTCGTTATTTGAAGGGTTACCCTGACACCGGTCTGTGGTACCCTAGGGATAATAACTTTGACTTGATCGCATTCAGTGATTCTGATTTTGGCGGATGCAAAATCGACGGCAAATCCACAACGGCTGGATGTCAGTTTTTGGGAAATCGCCTAGTCACATGGCAGTGCAAGAAGCAGACGTGCGTCGCTACATCAACATGCGAAGCTGAATACATTGCTGCCTCAAGTTGTTGCTCCCAAGTCCTGTGGATACAACAACAAATGCGTGATTACGGTTTTGAATTCCCTAACTACTCCTATTTACGTTGATAATTCTGCTGCATTACAGATCACTAAAAATCCAGTGCAGCATTCAAAGACTAAGCACATCGACATTAAGTATCACTTCATACGTGATTGCTTTGAGAAAAGGCTAATCGATGTTGCTTACGTCCACACCGATGACCAACGTGCCGACCTTTTTACCAAAGCATTTGACAAATCAAGATTTGACTACTTATTATTGGTAAACGGCGTTAAGGTCAAGCAAGAGTAAAACCAACATCGGAAAATCATTTTTGTAAATATCTTTGTGTTTTAAATTTGTCTTAGTTTATTGATTTTAGGGGGAGTAAATCCAAATTTGAAAAATCCAAAAACATTGAAAAATTTCAAAAACACAAAAACAATAGAAAAGCAAAAATGAGTTTCCTGGCGAGCAAAAGAGAAAATGATAGTACATCAGTGGTCTGTCTAAACCTCTTTAAACCTTAAATGTAAAACGATAAGCAGCTCTATATAAGATGTATCGGTAGGCTCACAATCATTTTAAAGTGTGCAGGGTGATATAAACTTAAATCCGACTGAAGACCAGGTGGGAACCATTCATTGGCATATGGTCTTAGTACCGAAATTTCGTTTGAGAGATTGCCGAGGTTCTGAAATATTCGGTCTTTATGCTGCTTATCATCTGGGTATCATGGTTGTATCTTTTACCGAAAAATAACGGGGACGCAAGTCTAGATCTTCCATGATACTATACATACGTGTACATATTGCATTCGACCTCAATAAGTGATCAACAATCACATGTCCAAACAAAATAAGTGATAATATATCACAAATTCTTTCCGGGTGTCAAGTTCGTCTCTCTGCTATACGAAAGTACTGACCTGTTCACGGACTTGCTCCTGTGCCCTCATGCATCGAAAATCAAGTTCCTCCTCAATAAGTGATTATATCACATAGGGCTTGTTTTCAATCAAAATAAGTGAGAATCTCACATCATATACGGTCAAACAGATGATAAATGGTATACTCACCGGTAAGATGAAC
The DNA here is from genome assembly GCA_030545235.1 of Helianthus tuberosus. Lineage (NCBI taxonomy): Eukaryota > Viridiplantae > Streptophyta > Magnoliopsida > Asterales > Asteraceae > Helianthus > Helianthus tuberosus. The sequence continues at coordinate 187,396,454 of CM060430.1, read as the reverse complement.
CCTCGTGCATACCTTGATACGGGAATGTGTCGTGATGTGGATGAACACCGGTCGGTAAGTATAAATCATACCTTAACGTATCCCCTCGCCATGATTACATCTGATAAGTTGAGCTTAAGTGGACAACAATACCGATAATTGTTATAGGATGCTTATCTAAATGTGAACTAATTGAACAAAGAGAGCGTTTTGGCATGACCGTACACTGATATGATTCTCTTACCCTCGAAACTCGCAAAAAGAATGTCTGTAAATATTTATTTAATGCTTTCAGTTTTTGCATCTCCGTATATATTTATTTACTGCTTTCTGTCTTTACGTTTGAAATATTCAAAAATTCCAAAAAGATTTTAGGTGTGTTTTAATATAAACTTTCTAAAAAGCCAAAAAGATTTTATTTCTATTTTATTTTCGATCGTACGATGTTGGAACTCGAGTCTTCGTTACCTGAAACCTGAACGAAAACCAAAACGACTAAATCTTCATAAACGGTCGAAATTTGCAAGTTTTGAAAGTTAAAATTGAAATTGATAAAATTTGTTAAACTTTCAAACTGTCGGACGGTGTTTGATTAAACAATGGTCACATGTGTGTCGTTTGCTTATGATATTCCAGGCGTTTGTTCTCATTACGCGTTTAGATTTCTTGCATGTGCAGATTCTAAAGGCTAGGAGAACATGGTCGTTGACAAGCTTCGGAATGAAGACACGACGTGAAGGCACTCAAATGATGAAGATGATCGAGTTGCCGCTGACCATCATCAACACCACAAGGATCTCACTTCATAAAGAACAAGTATTTCACGAGCATAACTCAAGGGGGAGCTTATGTTAAGGGGGAGTTTGTCAACACACTTCCTACATGAAAATGGGAGTTTGTTGGTACACTTTCTGCTTTCAAGAAGTGAAGACTTTGAAGATCCTCCGACATTGAAGACTTGAATAGAAGTCAAAGACTTGAAGACACGAGAACCTACAAGGTTTAAGAACGAGATCGAGACAAAGCTACAACGACAAAGCTACAGCCAAGGGGGAGTTTGTTGGTGCACTTGTGTCTGTACTTTGTCTGTATTTTGTCTGTATACGAAACGATGTCTTGTTAGTCTTGTAAGTTTGACCAAGTCAACTATCCTCCTAGTTTGACTTGGACAAACAGTCAACATTATGTTTATTAGTTGCTGGGTCGAAGGATGGTCATCGAAGGATCACTTATATCCTTCGATGATGATGAGCTCGATAGATGGACCTTCGATGGATGGACCACGAAAGATCACATCTTTCGTGGTGCATCTGGATCGTTCGAGCTAATTCTGGTCGATAGATGATCCTTCGATCATCCTATCTGATCCTTCGACCAGACCTGCTGGTTTGGGTATAAATACCCGTGTGTTATGTTCACTTCGGCAGATGACAGTTAGCAGAGAACACACACACACTTAGAGAGTTTACAGGACTGATTTGTAAACATTGAGCTGTAACCGGACCTTTCATACGTTTAATACAAGTGGTGTTAATCGTTGAGTCTTGTGTGTTGATTATTTGCGTGTTCTATCTCGGTTTGCTATCTCGGTTGGATTCCGCACAACCGGGTTGGTTTGTACACAAGGATTAGGCGACTAGATCCTCCCCTAGCCGGACCTACAAGGGGGCAAAAGTGAAATGGTACTAACTTTAACGTTATTTTACTAATTTCGTGAAAATAATGTTAAAAGCGTCGGATGGTTAATCATGCATCATGTGGTGACGTTGATAGCTAAAAGACACGGGGGTACATGCACCAATCAGTCTCTGTCCTGATTGTTTGAGTGTTATGTGTCTTAGGTCCAAGGCTTGATACAAAACTACAATCGAGCCGGGGGTCTCACCGGAAGCAGCCTCTCTATTCCTACGGGGTAGAGGTAAGGCTGTCTACATCTACCCTCCTCAGACCCTACCTTAGCTTTGCTAGTGGTGGGATTTACTGAGTATGATGATGATGATGATGATGATATGTTGTATACCTGTTTGGTGATGTGGTTTTATTTTTAGTTATGAAATGTATCAATTCTGTGACAGTTAAGAGCAAAATTAGGGCAGAAATAGGCACAGTTTGTATTGATAGGGATGAGGAAAAACTACAGAGTAAAGAGATGGGAAAACAGAGTCAACAACTGACAATGAAGAAGCCTAATCCACCTTACCCTACCCCCTACTTATTGTGTAACCATATTCTGTTATTCTCTATGACCTGGAATTCTTCATACGTAATGCGATTGCTCCGTCTTGGCCCAATGGGTTCTGTTGGCAGCCCATTTGTTTGATTATCTTGTTGTCCATGATCTGTTGTAGCTGGCCCATTCATAACATTACTCCCCCCATTCACTGGCACCTTGTCTTCAAGGTGAAGACTATTGTTATTCCTGCTGTGGAAGTTGAGCCGCTTGGATGCTCATACAATCCGTCATCTCAAAGTCATCAGGTCACATGGTTCTATATTACTTAATTATTTATATATGGTTATGTACTTATGTTCATTTAGTGGCATGTTATAATTATTCACCCTTTCATTTGTTGCATAATACTTGCTGCTTTTTTTTTCTGCAGGATTCATTGGCTCAAGCTGTTGCAGATGAAATGCAGAAAGTTCATACGAAAGAATTGCGCCCTGCACCTGTTCCTCTAACTGTTGATGGGGGAGTTATTGATGAAGAAGATGTGGGTATCTTATATTTTCTGCATCTACTATATGTTTTTGGGTTTAGGTTCGTCTAGTTACCCGTGTCAATTGGATCCCTAATGTTGGAAATTTTTGCAGATGTATTTTCTAGATGTGGATAATGAGATTGATGATGATGTTGAGGGGAAGGATGCTGATGATAATGATGATGCAGATCTTGAGAAGAGGTATGCCTGTTTTTTTAAATCGTTTATGCGTTGATGTTGTCAGAACAAGGTGACATGATTTTATAAAATGACTTCACATGTATGGTTTTGGTTGACATTGGGTTCTAATTGTTTTGGATATTCCATTGTCGAATTATGGGGTGAGACATAGGACATCATCATAATCAAAAAAACTGTTTATGATCAGAAGTGTTTTTTTTAATAATTCATAGACAGGCTATACTTACCCAAATATTACAAACAGAGCATCAGTTTTGGGAGTGATCAATCCCATTGTATTAACCAAACAGGCAAACAAATGCTTAAAGTATTCATTCATAGTTTCATACCCATAGTGATTCCTGACTGGAGTGACTGCAAACCAAACACAAACTGAGTCTAAGTTATCATTTGATAACACTTGTATTTGTTATACATATTTTATTACTTTTTTGTATTGAGAGTCGTGATTTTAGTTTGACAGCAGAACGAATAAATGTTTAATGACATAACTTTAGCACAAAAAACAAGAACTTTTGAATTAAAAATTGGAAATGTTCTCTACTATATTTCGGAAACATAAAAAATCAATCTTATAGTTTTGGAAATCGTTTGTTCTTGGCAAACTGCAAATGTTTGCAAGACAGCTTGCTTTCTGGTCTATGAATGGGCGGCGGAAGCTTGTTATGGTGACTTGATTTTTGAGGTTTCATGAATGCTGGACATAAATATTGCCAGTTCTAACCCGTTCTTAGCTTTAGAAACAACCCATTCTAACCCTTTCTCAATTCCAGAACAACCCATTCTAACCGATTTCTAAATTTACTCGTTTTAATTCTAACCCGTTCTTAATTTTACCCAGGAACGAAATGACCCAGGAGGTCACTTTAATGACCCATCATGACCCAAAATTAGGTTTATGGGTAACCTTTGCCAGGTATAATTTTTAGCGTGAAGTTGATGGTGTCTTGTTTGAATTGTTTGACTAATTTACATTTCAGGTTTGAGCCTGCACTTGTTCAAGTGTTGTTACCTGAAGAAATTAATGGTTCTTTAAGGAAGCTGAAGGTATGCAGTTCTTACAACTAGGGCTTGCTTTAATGCAGTTGTGAACGGGATGTTCTGAAGTTATGACTGGTTTAACTACCTTTTGGACGTTAACGGCAATGTATGTATATTGGTATCTACCAAAGATTGTTCTCATTGTAGGCATGTTGTACCCTAGCTAGAGACTGATACAGGAGTTTTGAGAAAAGAGGAATAATCCTCCCTACAGCTAAGAGTGGCAGGTATTATTGCATACCCGTTAAAAAGGATTTATATTCATTAATATTTCTCAAATCAAATCTTAATTGGCATTTGGTGTTTTGATCATGGTGTTCTGCAGCCTGTTTATCAACAGATTTCTGAATTTATGTGTACAGGAAATAGAATTATGTCCGAGAACTGCATGAATGGCTGGCAATTAAGCGACAAAAAAGAGATGTACATGCCAGTCAAAGTGATTAAACGCTGCTCAATCTTTTTTTAGTTAACAATTTTGTATTCTTGTTAATTTCTTAACCTCAAAAGCTCTGCATGTTTTGTTTGTTTGTTTGTTAATCCTCAAAAGCTATGTATCATTAAAAGATCTTACATAGAAGACGTAAAAAGATCTGTTTTTTTATGGGTTGATCAAGATTGGATTAATATTTGCCTTAGTTTTTATATTATAATTGCCCAAAATTTCTTCACTTTGTATAATCTCATCCAAAAATGCATACATTGTTTGCTACAGTAACACGTCTTGGTGTATTAACTTTTATTTTTCTCTAACTATATAAAAGTGAAATTAGGTTTTCCTTTTATGAACTTTTTCGTTAACTCTTCACTTCAGCAAATTTATTTATTGCTTCTAACCAGTGTTGTAAAAATCGGAATTAATCGGCGCCTAGGCGCTAGTCGGGCGTTAACTGATTAATTTTGAGCTAGTCGGACCATTAGTCGGTAGTCGGTCCAAGTCGGCGCAAGGCGGCCCAAATCGGCCCAAGTCGGCCAAATCGTTTCTAGTCGGCCCACTCTTTTTTAGTTTAAATATGGCCCAAACAAATGTTTTTAATCATTAAATACATGGTTCAAGTTGTTTAGTTCCAGCCTGGCCCAAAAATACATGTTTAAGCCATTAAAACATATTCCATAAGGTCATGACTAATGTGTTAATGTTTGAATATTTAAATACTTAAATTGCTATGTTTTAAACTTTGTTGTTTAAATTTTGAAGTATTTTTAAGTATTATATTGATAGGATTAGGATCAAATACAAAGGATCCTAATTGTAAGAAGTGTAAGAAGGATTTATAGAGTGACAAGTGTCCAATAACCTAAAAAAACCCACTACACAAAAAAACCCACTAAAAAAAAAAAACTTAAATATCCACCACCACCAAAAACACCCACCCCCACCCCCCCCCCCCCCCCCCACATCACCCACCCAAAAAAAAAAAAAAATTTTTTTTTTTTTTTTTTTTTGCCGAGGGGGTGGGGGTTTAGGTTTTTGGGTGGTGGTGGGGGGGGGGGGGGGGTTAGGTTTTTTTTAGGTTTTTGGGGGGTGGAGGTGGGGGGTGGGGGGGGGGGGGGTTAGGTTTTTTGGGGGTTTTTTAGGTGAGGTATAGTTTTTTTTTTTTTTTTTTTTTTTTTTTTTTTTTTTTGCGGGGGGGGGGGGGGGGGTGGGGGGGTTTAGGTTTTTGGGTGGTGGTGGGGGTGGGGTGGGGGTGGGTGTTTAGGTTTTTGGTGGTGATTTAGTGGGTTTAGTTTTAGGTTATTGGACACTTGTCACTCTATAAATCCTTCTTACACTTCTTACAATTAGAAGCCTTTGTAGAATAACTTGACCCTATATTGATATTAATGTGTGTATTGAATGTTTAAATACTTGACTTGCTATGTTTTAAACTTATAGTTGTTTGAATTTTGAACTATTTTTAAGTATTATATTGATATTAATGTATGTGTATATATATAAATTTAAAAATTATATATATAAATTCCGATCCGATTAATCCTGATTAATCCCGATTAATCCCTAGTCAGTACTCCACCGCCCGACTGACGCCTAGCCATCTCTACAACACTGCTTCTAACTACCTTTTCCATTCGCTTATTCTAGTCTGGAGCTAATACAGTTAAAAAAACGACAAAAATAGGTTTCATTTGGTTAAGAGTAATTAGTTGTATAAATTGTTATTAAGTTACTAGGTACTACTCATATTCATAAATGAACATGCCATATGTCGACCTAAAGCACGACATGATTTTAAGTAGCGCCAACACACTACTAGAAAAATGGTTATTTGTAACGGAAATTTTCAACGCAAAAAAATGCGTCACAAATTCCGACACCTTTGCAACGCGTTTTTGACGAAAGAAAACCCCAAGTTTTTTAAACAAAATTGTAACACAATAGTAACAAAAACAAAAATAATCCTAATTGTGTTACAGTTTTGTTACAAATGAGGCTGGAATATTTTGTTATAAATATTATTAACTCAATTCAATTTGCATCATGAGCCCCGTCTCTCACTGAGCCCGCTCCCCTCCTCTCCTCTTGAGCACAATAAACAAACGCTGTGTTCCCGAGTTAAAAATCCCTCCCTTTCCCTCCCCTCCATGTCTTTCCAAATTGGAAAGATTATTTTCATGCAAAAAAAACTCCATTTTCCCTCCCCTCCCCCTGTTAAGTGGATCTCTGAAACACCATTTTCCCTCCCCTCCCCCTGTTAAGTAGATCTCTGGAACACAGTGAAAATGTCATGTTCCTCAACCGCGTGACATCCAATTCAAGCTACCATCTCCATCTCTATCTTCATCATCTCCTTCAATGTTCCGAAATCTTCAGGTACACTTCCAGATCTGATTACCTGTTTGAACGTTAGCTTTCATTTCAGCTTTCTTCCACAACTCGCAACCTAGGGTTCCGAAATCTTCAGGTACACTTCCAGATCTGATTCACCTTTCTCTCTAACCCTAGCTCAAATTACACTTCGATTTCTATATATACACTGATCCTTTTGTGCTTTCACTCACAATCTGAAATCTTCAGGTACACTTCCACTCCGTTACGACGTCAAATTCGCCATCAAATGCGGAGTTACAGAGATTATTGAGAGTCAATTTCCGGACGTCGTCTTGAAATCCGATCGTCCTGTTCTTGTTGAGTTTGTTGCTGGCTGGTGCGGTCCATGCCGGTTATCGCTCCCGCCATTGAATCATTATCAAAGGTATTAATATCATAATATGCTCTAACCTTACTTCTTTTTTAACAAGCTCGTAACTGAAATTAGGTGTAATTTGATTTATGATCAGTTTGTTGATTTGAATCGTAAATTCGTAACTGAAATCAGGTGAAATTCGTTTGTATTTCTATTAATTAATGAGTCAGTTTGTTGATTTGAATATAAAATCATAACTGAAATCAGGTGAAATTCGTTTGCAATTCGATTTATGATCAGTTTGTTGATTTGAATCGTAAAATCGTAACTGAAATCAGGTGGAATTCTTTTGTAGTTCGATTAATGAATCAGTTTGTTGAATTGAATCGTAAAATCATAACTGAAATCAGGTGAAATTTGTTTGAAATTCGATTTATGAATCAGTTTGTTGATTTGAATCTTAAAATCAGAACTGAAATTAGGTGGAATTTGTTTGCAATTCGTTTGTAATCTCTCGACCCTTAAGAGTCGCTTCGTCTTTACTCTTTAGTAGTCGCTTCGCTGTTACGGATCTAGAACTATATCAGATTGTGAGTGAAAGCACAAAAGGATCAGTGTATATATAGAGATCGCCCAAAGGAGTGTGGAAATATTAGAACGAATAAAGAATTGGAAGATGATTCTGCTAGTGGCGTTGGTGGGGACACATCATATGGAGAAGATGATGAGAACACGGTTTCTAACTCTCAAGGATTACCTAATTCTGCCAGAGACAAGCACCTTAGATATCGAACAAGAGTATTTGCTCCAGAGTATGTGAACCTATGCCTAGTCAGAACACGTTCATGCTTAATGTTTAGCTTCCTCGTCATGCATCTTTTGTAGTTTCGTTCTTTATGCATATGCAAAGACTATATAACTTCCAATGATAATATTCTTGGAACCAAGTGCTTGAGTCTTGTACCAGATGCAGTTGGACAAAATCCTGCGCACTTTGACCTATTGTTAGCAAGAAGCCAGCCAACCAATGTGATATCTGGTGACTGGTTAGTCCTTCAGGTTCAAGAGCTCACATCTCTTGCTTATCAGGTGATGACCATAATCAACTTAATTATAATATCCTTTGGAACCACATGTTGCCACTATAATTATTCATGATTATAATATTACTCAGATAAGCACAATTCAATTTGAAAACATGCGGCCAATCGGTGTCAGGCTCCTAAGTACTATTCTGGACAAGGTACATATCTGTGATCTAATTAAAATAATGTTGTTGTACAACACTAATTACTGTTAGGCATAAAAATTTCCAGTGAATAATTACTGGAATTTAATATTTTATTGTATATGATTTTCAGTTTTGCAAGTTACCAGACCCTGAGCTCCCTGGACATTTATTATTGGAACAGAACCAGGTATGCTGCTGAGTATTGTTTATTTATTTCGATTTTGTTTCTTATTTGAATTGGTAATTTAGTTTAGAGTATAATGTTTTATTTGGTATGGTTTAATTTAGTTTACGTTTGTTTATGTTTGGTCAACTACGTCCATCTAAACAAAGAAGATTTTGTTGAGTTTCTCTTCGGTTTTTTATCAATACCTTTAGGAGCAGTAATTGGGACATTGACGAATGCAGTTCTACTTATGGTTGCATGGGTAATATCTTGGGTTTGTATAACGGACACTAGAAGTGGACCTTTTACTAGTATTTGAGTTTTAAGATAGTCCCTGTTAAAATCTCATTACCTGAGATCAAAATCTTAAGCACAAGATGTTATTATTGCTAATATTTGGCTTCTTAGTTTAGTTTGGCTCTTAGTAGAGGTGGCAAGAAGGGGTGTGGGGTCGGCTAGAACACCATAAATACATAGGAATCTAAATGTAACGCCGATGGTTATGAGGTTAGTTATTAATGTGAAACAACGAAACAAAAACAAAAATGTCACATTAGCTCATAGGATTTGTGATAGATTCTAAGAAAAATAGCAGGCAAAATATACTTGAATTGAAAGGATAAGGCCCGATTCGAGAGGGGCTAGGTCAACTGAATCTGGGAATTAAAAACATAAGAATGAAAATAACAAAAATGACAAAGCCTGCTACTTATAGAATCTGTAAAACATAATTAACTACCTGCTCCTAAAAAGAAGCTTGAAAACTGCTTATCCCCTCCTGTTTTTCCACCAGAGAATGGGTCAAACAAGTAGTTCAAAAGTGAACTAAATTGAGCTTTTTCAGCTGATGTCTTGACCCGGTTCTTCCGTCGTGAGTAGACTAGGGGATATGTATCAATTTGTTATGTTTTTGACATTTTTTTTGCAGTTTTTAATGTGAAACAACGAAACGGAAACAAAGTTAGAGATGAAGGGGTGATCAGTTATATAAAAAAGGTTAGGAACTTTCTTGTTATGTTTTTATATCAATCTTTTTGTATGGGATGATGTTTTTGTGTTCATGACTAAGTTGATTTTCGCGTATTTGATATAATAATATTATGACAGGTACTTGAAAGCGACGCCTTTTATGTTCCGTCACTGGAAAGTTCAGTTGGGCTAAAGTCTTCTTTAGACTACACATCAAGTGAACTAGCTGGGGCAGACCGACCCGGGTTACTATCTGAAGTATGTGTCGTTCTTGCTGATCTTAGTTGCAACGTGGTCAGTGCCGAAATATGGACCCACAATGCTCGGGCTGCAGCCGTGGTGAATGTGACTGATGATATGACGGGTTGTGCAATTGAAGATCCAGACAGACTTTTAACCATTAAAAACAGCCTTTGCAATGTTTTTAAGGGAAACAATGACTTGAAGACTGCGAAAATGACGCTTTCGCCCCCTGGTTCTATGCACAGAGAGAGAAGATTACACCAGATCATGTTTGCTGATAGGGATTATGAAAAGGTTGAACACGAAGACGTTACTGGATTGAAGGCAGAGGTTAGTGTGTTAGATTGTGTCGAGAAAGATTACACAGTAATTACCATGAGATGTAAGGATCGGCCGAAGCTGTTATTTGATACGGTCTGCACCATTACGGACATGCAATATGTGGTTTATCATGGAGTAGTACATACCGGGAAGATGGAAGCTTATCAGGTATGCTACTTATGCACAAAATTTGATATGGGATTTTGTTTAGAAAACTAACTTATTCATCGAAATGTCTTAGGAGTATTATATTCGACATGTTGATGGAATTCGTATCAGCTCAGAAGCAGAACGCGAGCGGGTCATGAAGTACGGATTCTTGTGAAGCGTGATTAACTCACTTTGGAAGGTATTAAAAAGTTCTATTTGAATGTGGAGAAAGAAGACTGGAAGTATGAAACACTCTGTAACCATTGTGATACGTTTGTTTTGTGGTTTATCATATGTTTGTCTTTTTAGACATATACGCATGTTAGTTTGTGGTGTAAAAACACTAGAACTTGCGTTATGTGTTATTTTCGAAGTATGGTGAATTTAAAGCAGGTTTTTTACTCTTTTCTATATATTTTTTTGGTGATTTTTTTCATGCAATTTTCAGCAAAAAGAAAAAAAAACGAATTTATACCGAAAAAACTAAATTTTCCAGTTTTTGTTTATTTTTTTTTTTTGTAAATATTTCGTTACAAGTGCGTTGCAAATTCTTTAAGAAATGGCGTAGGAAATGCGTTACAAATAAATTTCCAACGCATATTTCCGTTGCAAACACGTTACAAATCTTATGCAAGAGTAATTAAAGAATTGTAGGAAATGCGTTACAAATTTCCAACACAATATTTCCGTTGCAAATAAGTTGAAATTTGCGTAGTAAATGCGTTGCAAAAAGTTTTCCACGGGGCTTTTTCCAACATTAGGTTTTTGTTACAAATGCGTTGCAAATTCAGATTTGCGACACATTTTTGACGGAAAAACTTGTTAAAAAGTTCCATTTTTCTAGTAGTGACACTACATGACACGAATAAGTATACTAGTCGGGTTAGGGTTGCAGTATTCAACCTGCCAAGCTAGAACCCATCAACCTGCAAACCTGACACGATTAATACCCTACCGGTAGTTAATATGCTTTATTCATTTATTTGAAAAAACCCACGCCTAGACGCCCATATTAGACCTCATCGATCTCTTAAACACATGTATAAGCCCATATTATTCATAAATATTTTCCAAGTTTCATTTATGTATTTGGTGCAACAAAATATCACGCATACGTATTATTCACGTTTTTTTTTCTAATCATAACAGAAACTTACATTTCAAACTTGGCAGGATAAGTCTCTCTAAAAGTTCCTTCTCTTCATCATTAAATGCCCAATAGCCACACTAATTCTTGGAGACGACTTCTCATGATGTGCATTTCTCAATTGTCATCATGTCACAATATTCCTAGTGGTTCACTAACATGAGTCACTTACTTTCATTGGATACAACATGAACTATAAATTTCTAAGGGGTTGTTTGTTTACCTCTTTAATGAGGCTCTTAACGGTTAATGGTTTAGACTGTTTGTTTCGCGAGCAGATGTCTGAATGGTTCAGACATTTGCCTCTGAATGGTTAAACTTTATACTAAGTCTGAATAGTTAAGACCTCTAATCTGAATTGGTCAGACATTTGCCTCTAAACGGCTAAGCATTATACTGGCTCTTAATGGTTCAGACCTCTTACTGATTCAGCACTTAATGGTTCAGACCTCTTATTGATTCATCACTTAACCATTCAGGAGTTGCCAAACAGCCCCTAAACTTTTTTTTAGAGTAAACTGCCATTTTGGTCCCTGTGGTTTGGGCACTTTTGTCATTTTAGTCCAAATCTCAAACTTTTTACATCTGGGTCCCTGTGGTTTGCATTTTGTTGCCATTTTAGTCCAAAATTTAAAAACCCTATTTTATGGGTCGATTAAGACTCTAAATTTATAAATAATAATTTACATCGAGATTGTTGGTAAACGGGCTACAAGCTGCGCCGCTACCCCTTTTTGAATAGCAAAACCAAGCCTTTTAAAAACTACGTCCATAGATCTCGGGGTCATAACATTACTATGCATGACCCTTTGAACTCGACTAAGTAGGTCCACAGCCTCTAGCGCCAGAAAACCAAACATATAACTAAAAAACACTCATCCACATATTTCATATCATTATGAGTTCATTAAGAACCACATAGACACAAAGTGACCGACGACCATAAGTATTATTATATATAAGTTTCAGTGTCTTGGTTTATCTATCATTTCCTATCCTTCATCCTTAAATCTTCAACACCAGCTAGTAATAATGCTCCTGTCTAAACCAGAAGCAATCTTAGTTGTTGCTCTTGCCATACATATGATTGTAGCCGTCTATGGTTCTAGTGCTGCTTCAGACCAACTTGCATTACTCGAAATCAAGTCAAAGATTACTCATGATCCTCATGGTGCTTTGACATCTTGGAATGATTCCCTTCCTTTTTGCCAGTGGAGAGGAGTGACATGTGGTCGCCGCCACCAAAGAGTCACATTGTTGAATCTACCAGACTCGGATTTGGTAGGTTCTTTATCTCCTTATCTTGGTAACATGAGCTTCCTCCGTTACATTAACCTTTCCAGCAACCAACTTCATGGAAGTATTCCACCCGAGATAGGTCATCTATATCGATTACAGGTATTAAGCCTTTCCATAAATTCATTCACAGGGGAAATCCCAGCCAATATGTCCAGCTGGCCAAAACTTACATTTCTTAGCTTAGGATCCAATAAGCTGTCTGGGAAAATTCCAAATACTTTCACATCTCGAATGATGATAACTTTTTTATCCTTGTCTAGAAATGACTTCACGGGTGGGATTCCACCATGGATAGGCAATCTCACATCTCTTGAAATACTCAGTCTTTCTTCTTGTCCACTAGAAGGGAGCATTCCTGATTCCTTCAATCAGTTGAAAAACTTGCGAGAAATATATCTGGGGGGGAATGGCCTCGTTGGTGCATTTCCTTCATTTATGTTTAACCTTTCCATGTTAGAAATTCTAACTTTTCAAGAGAATCAACTTCAAGGCAGTCTACCCTCCAACTTATGTTTGAGTCAACCCCGTCTCAAGTGGATAGAATTTGGTACCACTCGCTTTAATGGATTCCTTCCACCGTCAATATCAAATTGTTCAGAGTTGGAAATTCTTGATGCTCATGATAATTATTTAAAGGGCAAAATAGCTATTGCTTTTGGAAGACTACAACATCTGAGCGATCTATTTCTTGGTGGCAACAATTTTGGAAGCAAGGATCTTGATGACATAAGTTTCTTTTCTTCTTTGTCCAACTGCACCAATTTGAAATATATGGATATTGGCAACAACCAATTAGGAGGGGTGCTGCCAAATTCACTTGGGAACTTCTCATCCAAACTGTTGTCCATACGGATGGCTTCAAACCATCTCTCAGGCAGCATCCCTTCATCTATAAGCAATTTGTTAGGCCTAACCTCCATTTCTCTATATGGAAACAACTTCACAGGCATGATTCCTGAAAGCATTGGCAAGCTTCAAAACTTGCAAGCACTGTATCTTGAGGACAACCGTTTCTCTGGGGTTATTCCAAGATCTATAGGAAACTTGTCACTTTTATTTGAAGTAGTATTAGGTGGAAACAATTTGGAGGGCACTATACCCTCCACTATTGGGAGTTGGAAACAAGTTATATATTTGGACCTTCATGGAAATAAACTAAGTGGGAGTGTACCCAAAGAGCTATTCCAAGTGTCTCCACTTTCAATAGGGTCACGTCTGAGTCAAAACAATCTATCTGGAGTGCTTCCACAAGAGATTGGCAATCTGAAACTCTCAGCATCACTTTCTTTTTCTATGAACCATTTCACAGGTGAACTTCCAAGTAGTTTAAGCAGCTGCACCAGTCTTCAAAACCTATACCTTACTAGTAATCTCTTTTATGGATCAATGCCGGAATCATTTAGTTCACTGAAAGCCCTCGAATATGTTGACTTGTCACACAATAACTTTTCTGGGCACATTCCAACATATCTGCAACAAATTCCCTTGAAGGCTCTAGATCTTTCCTATAATAACTTTGAGGGTGAGGTGCCTGTTAAAGGTGTTTTCGCCAACACAAGTGCAATGTCCGTCATTGGGAATACCAGACTTTGTGGAGGAATACCGGACCTTCACCTAACAAAATGCACAAGCACGAATAGCAACCCCAAAAGAAGAACTCGAAAGCTTTCTGTACGTGCTATTGTAGCAGTTTCGCTATGTTCCACTGTTGCGGGTTTGGGCCTTTTTTGGTTTGTCTTGTATTACTGTTGTATAAAAAAGAAGAGAGATAAACCATCAGAAGCAAGATTGGCTGAATCTTTTGAGAAGATATCATATGGAAGGCTTTTCAAAGCAACAGAAGGGTTCTCTGCAGAAAATCTGATTGGTACAGGTAGTTTTTCTTCTGTTTACAAGGGAGTTTTTGACGAAAATGCCTTCACTGTGGCAATCAAAGTACTAAACCTTCAACGCCGAGGAGGTTTTAAGAGCTTTATGGCTGAGTGTGAGGCCTTGAGAAACATTCGTCACCGCAACCTGGTGAAGGTCATAACTGCTTGCTCAAGTATTGATTTCCAAGGCAATGATTTCAAAGCTTTGGTGTACGATTTCATGCCAAACGGAAGTCTGGAGAGCTGGTTGTATTCTGTAGATCGTACGCTGGATCTTGTTCAAAGAATCAGTATCATCAAAGATGTGGCTTGTGCTCTTGAGTATCTCCATTGTCGTTGTGGAAATGTTATTGTTCATTGTGATTTGAAGCCAAGCAACATATTATTGGATGCTGATATGGTTGCTCATGTTGGAGATTTTGGTCTTGCGAAAATACTTTCCCTTGACGAAGGTTATGCAAATGCTAGTAGCTCAAGTATCATCAGAGGAACCATTGGGTATGCACCTCCAGGTAATTTATGATTACTAGTCCATTAGACTGTTTTTCGTTACACGATAGAATTCACTCTAATTAAGCAAGTTGCAGAATATGGGCTTGGAAATGAAGTTTCAACCAGTGGGGACATATATAGCTATGGAATCCTATTGTTAGAGATGTTGACAGGGAAAAAACCTGTTGATCCGATGTTTGAAGGAGGGCTAGGCCTGCATTCCTATGCTAGAAATGCCCTGGCTGATGGTTGTGTGCTTCAGATTGTGGATCCAATCCTTCTAAGTAAGGATGTCCATGAAAATAGTTTAATTTCCCTAGTGAAAATCGGTGTGCAATGCTCTTATGTGTCTCCACAAGATCGAATGGATATTGGGACTGTTGTTCACGAGCTCTTCGGGACAACATTTGCAAGTAGATCTTGATTTGTTAAACACCGACGATGCAAGTGGTGTGACCTGAAAAGCTAGCTAGCTTTTGGTTTAATAATATTGTATTAAATTGATATTTGAGGTGTGTGTGTGTGAGTGAACATTACTTTAGTTTCTTATCTATACAAGTACTTGCTTTCTTGCATAGATACAATAAGCATGTTATAATGTTTTTTGTGCAAAATGTTGAGAAAGTATTTGGTCTTTTATATAGTATTAACCATATCTCACTGTTTAAATCTAAATTTTTCTATACAAATTTTATCAAAATCCTGCAATGACACCTGCAGCTATTGCACTTGGCGAATGAATCAATAAAGGTTGATTAAAGTTATTTTGAAGTAAAAGTTCTAAAGCAGAAATTGAGGGGTAAAGTGCCTTCTGTTTATTCACATTTGAAAATATAATAGCAACAAATATCACTGTGAATTAGTAAACAGAGAATACAAAAATTAATTGTAATTGGAAGTATACAAAATGAAAATTCTTTGTCATGTACATATCACTTTAAATTGATAATACTTGGAAAACATTAACATTTTAAAAGCCATAAATCTGTAAATTATTGGGATTAGATGTAAGAAAAAGAAAAGTGAAACCTGGCTTCAAAGGGGTCCTACCACGGATCAATAGCAACGACCCTGTTGCGACTAATTTTGGTCGCAATAGGATACAGGGACGCAATTTCGTCACGAAAAGCCTTTTTTGGGTCGTCGCTAAAGGTCCGATTTCTTGTACGGCCCTCACAATAGAGTTGTGACGGAGCTAAAGGAGTTGAAGAATCAAGTGTTGTGCTTATGGTTGTAGCTATTTTGTTGGACCCTAAACGGATTTGCAGCGGTAACATCATCTTGACATGGTTTCATATTGATAATGATTGACAATATGTTGGCAATGGTGAGTGATTAAGAATATGAATGGACAATTGGATGAATAATTGTCTTGGTACCGAGTGAAGTTCCCGGCAATAGACATATATACATTGAGAAGAGAAAAACGGTTGTGATGGCGGTTGAAATTTGGCGGGAATAACTGCCATTTGAACAGATACCAACCATCAGTCACGCCCCTTCGATCATATCCTTAAACACATACATATTAAGTAAACATATCCTAAGTTTAATACATAAAATACGGATTATGTTTATGAACTTCTAATACTCTCCCCTAAACATAATCGTGTTTACGGGAACATTTAAGAACACTCTCATTAGCATCATCCATTGTTGTTCGTGCTCTGTTGAAATCGAACTTTCTTCTTCTTGCATTCATCCTCCTGCTTTCGTGCCATCCATTGTTGGTAAACAGTGCGTAGTGTTCCGACGAATCTTCAGCAACCTCGCGAATGGCTTTCTTCCTTTCATCTTGACCGGCATCTTGCTCAGCAGCGTCCCCCTCACTCCGGCTTTCTCTCGGATCTCCTTTTCTTCCCTGCACTGTCTTTTCTTCCGTCACTTCTTTGTCATGCACATGTGACTGAATGGTTTTGAACTTGTAATAATAGACAAGAACATCTAAATACATTGCGTATATCAGATGCATTAATTCACCGCCACTATACTCGAACCCCATTTCTTTGGCTATCATTGGCTAAAGATTATTCTCCGTTACATGTCGGTGTCCACCTTCTCGTTCTATTATTAGATACATATCTAAGAGACATATTCTTCGGTTGTTTGAGGCATAAGCCGGAATTGGCCTTGTTGTTACCCCCAGTTTTTCCGTTATGAACCACTCCACCATCTCTTCGAACTTCGTTTGCAGAATAAACTTGTATTTTCCCACATATTCATCATCATCCATCATGTTGAGTAATGCTTTACAGTCCTTGAATTTCATTGTTTGAAGTATCATCACGTTCCAATCCGGTTCGTTGGATGATATTTCCAGTTTTTCGAAATATTCATTCAAGTATTTCGTTTTGAACATCATAAATTCTGTTTCCTTGTTCATCATCTTCTGTTTTTCTGCAATACCCATCTCTTCTTCTTTCGTTAATCCAGATTTCATGCTTGTGTTATTGTTTAGGGGTACACTAAAGGTTGGAAAGAGTTTGCACTTATCACCGGTGAACTTTACTGTAAAACCTTGTGTAATCAATTGATCATAACTTAGAACGTTTCTATCTATATCTTGTGTATAGAATACACTTTGAACCCTGATCTTTTCGGCCCCTGAAACAATATCTACCACTCCTATACCCCGAATGAAATAAAACTGGTTTTCACCCGTTTTTGTTTCGACATCATTCATACATTTAATGCGCTTAAACGTATCAAGATTTCCAGAAAAGTGATGTTTCAGAGTTTTGCTTACATACCACATTTCCGACCAAAAACCTCCGTCGGTTCCGACTACAAGATACTCTGTTTTCTAACCCTTTCTGTAGTTACCATCTTCATCATCGTATTGTTGTTTCACACCGGTGTTTATAGCGATACTGTTGATACATATTATGTGGACGCGACTCGGTTCAGTTCGACTCGGTTCGGTTCGACTCGGTTCGGTTCGACTCGGTTCGGTTCGATCCGGTTAGGTTCGGCTCAAGCCCGACGTCACGACATTCCTCCGTCGTGCGCCCCAGAGTTCGACACGCGAAGCACGGAGCGCCGCGAGCCGGTTCCCGCCGCCACATCATCATGACATCATCATGATGATGTCATGATGATGTCATATACTTTGACCAAATGCATTTAGAAATGGCAGCCATGGAATTTCACGTAAAGAATGCATGAATTGTTATTTGGGAAAATCAACTACCTTGCATGCGACACCAAATCAACATGGGCCGGAACCTTGATCATTGGGCCAAGAAACTTTGCATTTGGGCCGTAACTAAACCTGGGCCAGACAACATATATATGTCGACGAAACACACTTGTTTCGTCGACTTTGTTAGAATGTTATTGTGTTTCGTCGACGAAACACTTTGTTTCGTCGACTGTGATGTGTTTCGTCGTAGTGTTTTAGTATATATACACAGATAACAGACAGAACACATTAGACAAGTCTGAATAGATTTGAGAGCGAACACACTGTAACACACACACACTGAGAGTTTACAGAGACCATTTGTAAACATTGTATTGTAACCGTTTTCTAGATTAATACAATGGAGTGTTAATCGGTGAATCATTGTGTCTTACGTGTTCGTAACTTGGTTTAACAAACCCGTTTGGATTCCACACTTTCGGGTTTGTCGGAAAACAGGGAATAGAGGTTACTCGATCCTCCGGCTGGACCTACAATTGGTATCAGAGCATTTGGCTCGATTCCTTGTTTAAACCAAGTCGATTTTCTTGTGTTTTTCTTGAGTTTTTGATCTTTAAAGTTCATATATTTTCTGGAAAAATGTTTTTAAATCGTGTAAATCATGATGATTTGCTTGTTGTTTTTATAAAAACCTTGTTATACCTCATTTATACATGTTAGGATAAGGTTTTTTATTGAAACATTGTGCAAAAACTTGTGTTCGGAAGTTTTTCTTGTTGCCGGAAAACTCATAAATTCATCAAGTTATTCAGGATCTTCAAGTTGTTCATAGTGTTCTTGATAATTTATTCATGTTTGATCTTGTTGAAACATTACTGTTTGTTTGTTTGACTATTGTGCATAAAATGATGATGTTTTAGTTGAAAATAGTGTGGCCGAAAGTAAAGTTGAAAAAGAAGACCTTGTGTCAGAGAAAGATAAGGCAACCTTGAAATATCTTAACAAACTCCCCAACTCTTTCAACCTTATCCTGTTAGTTTCGTCACACACAAACAAACCGACGAAACAAATTGTGTTTCGTCACATTTTAAATCATTAATCTGTTTCGTCACATTTTAAATCATTAATTAGTTTCGTCGCATATCAAACATCATTCAGTTTCGTCGAAATCATCAATCTCTGTTTCGTCGAACAAGTTCATTATTCTGTTTCGTCATACTTGTTTCGTCATATCATCTGTTTCGTCGAATTTGATAATTTTTTTTAACAGTAGCTTTGTGAATCATATTTAACGGTTTGATTTGAGTGATTTGTTCAGGTATTCATCATTTTACATTGAAAATGAATCCGGCTTGGGGTACTCCGTCAAATACAGAGAACAAATATACGAGCAAGGGTTTATCTCCCTCATGGGCCGAAAATCCCGCACCCACTTCTGCAATACTAGTGCGACAAAATACTGATATGTATTATGGAACTCCTAGCACTTCTGCAAGACCTTCTTCACAAGCTCCACTTCAAACGGCGTTTGTCACAAGCACAGATTTATATGGCAATCCGATACAACTTCCTGTAAAGCCAGCTCCAACCACAGACTTGTATGGAAATCCATTACCACCAGTTGCTTCACAGTGCCATCGTTCTACGGTAGCACCATCATCTCTTGATCCAAGGAACTGTAGTCAAACAAAAACGGCATTTTATGCTAAAATTGTCAAAGATACCAGCAATGGTGAATCATCACGAAATAATGACAGTTCTGAACATGACAGTAGTTCAGTTGAAGACGTTTCAACTTCAGTTGAAGATGTTACAACTTCAAGTTCAAGTTCAAGCGAGGATGGATCTGAATGTGAATCATCAAGGGAGGTTGTTGATTCTGATGCATATAGGTCAACATCTGAGAGTGATTCCAGCCAGGTATGTGTCGATGAACCAACTGTCGTTAATTATGATAATTGTGCTAGCTTAAGTGTTAAATGTGCTGATTTGGATGCTAATATGTCTGAGTTGCAAAGCAAACATGATGCTTTAAATGCTTGTAACACCTCGAAAATTCACGTCCTATAATGTGTTGACACGTGTCATATGTTTAAACGTGTGAAAGAATATTATAAAAGGACTAAAGTTGACAAACATGGAAAGTATGTGAATATACGTGTTCGAAATCTCAACAGTGAATAAATACATTGTACATTAACCCTACATGATGTTTATAACATCAAACGAATAAATCATGGATCATGCGAAGCTAAAAGTGAGATATTACAAACTACAGGGGTTAAATGTGTCAACATGTTTAAGTTATACCTCTGAGTGACCTTTTCACAAACCCGAAGCTTTGTAACGGTTAATTACGCTCACTAGAATGCACGATATAAATTTCATAAAGTTTCGTTATCGTATGAGCAAGTTGTGATCAAATTCGTGTGGGAGGGGTTAAATCGTCAACATTGAAAATTAGGCCTTTTCGGGTAACAATAAAGTTAGCCGATAACTAAACAAAGCGGGTATATGTCTTGAAGCCCTTATACGTCAATTACGAGGGCTCAAAATGCAAGAAAATAAGGTCTCTACAAAGTATGAAGAGCCAAGGACTAAAACTGCAATTAATGAAAATTTGTGTTTTCAGATCATACACGCTCGTGTAGCGCGAGCATGAGGACCTTTGCCGTCGCGCTACGCGACGGCCTCATCTGAACAGCCAGCTCCGATTTTCTTGGGTTCTTGTCTGCCTTTGCGTTTGTGATCGACTTTAATCGATTTTTCACATCTCCCTTGGCCCCTAAACGACCCCTAATCATCTAGGACACTTGTTGGAAGGGTATGGTCAGTTGTAGACTTACTTGTCAACACATTATGGTGTCTTTGTTCACTATATAAAGCACACAAGTGCAACACTTGATCATTCATCCCTCAAACAAGCTTCTGATCAATTGTGGAGCACAAGAGCACTTTCCAGGCCTTCTTAATCAACCATTAGACACTTGTAAGTTTGCTTAACCTCCTTTAATTATGTTTAGCTTAGTAATTTAGCTAAAAGTCAAACCGTCGTAATTACGATTTGACTTCGATATTAATTAATAATGGCTCAGTCAAATCTCGAATTAAAAGTAGATATAAGTTGGTAATTATGTGGGTAATAAACCCTCAAAAGGGTCCCCCTGATTCCCACTCTAACTAGGTCTAATGTCGGGTCAAACGTGTAATTAAAAAGTCAACATAATGTTTAAATTGCAATTTATGCATGATTAGCAATGTAGAGCACATACAACCAGTTTGATCATTAATATAACTTGGTAATTAGTGTAAGAACATGTCTAAACATGTTCAACCCGACAATTTCCTGTTTAGACCCGGTTCAGAACCGAAAGTCGCATAGTTTGACTTATACTTTGACTTTCAGTTCTGAGCCGTTTAGGCATGATTTAGAAATTCCTTAGAGCTTTATTTGGACCAGGTTACATGCTAGTATAACCCTCTGTGATTATACACCTCGGATCTTTAGTTATCCAATTAATACGCATGATTCCGTTAATTGCCCATATGTTGACCATTATGCCCTTATTACCTTAAAACGTGATTTTTGGAAATGTAAAAGAGTAGAAACTTTAATTACTGATATTTAAACTTGCATACAAAATTTGACATCAGTTTGAGGTGTAGGTTAAGAGTTATGCTCGTTAGCGTAAAATTAAAGCTTTATGTTAATTAAACGGCGTAATTAGCGTATAGCCTAGTTAAGCCTACTTTTTTATATCAAATCTTTTACCCACTGATGTAATATATTATTTTGGGATTTTTAAAGATTTTTAATAAATTTTAGGCTGAGCATAACTAGTAGTCGTAGGCTTAATCCGGTAATTGTCGGTTTTGCCCTTACGGGCCATAAAATGAGTTTTACATATCTAAACGACTCCAAACCTTTTGCTACTGATCCCATATGATAAATAAATTATTTTAAGCCTTATGGAAATATAAAAATATCAGATTTAAGTATCAAACCCGGAAACGGCTTCTAATCGCCTTTTTAAGCGTTTTAACGCATAGTATGTACTAAAACTATTTTAAACATACCAAGGGTGATACCTACTGATATATGAGGCAAATTATAATATTTTAACAGTAAGCAAAGGTTGATAAACTCAGACTTCAGTTTTGAGCTTTTCGGCTTATGTGAAATTACCAAAATACCCATACGGGGCATAGTTTGGTTAAAATTGATAAATTTCACACATATGCTTTAACCTACTGATATAACTTAGCAAATTGAGTATATTTGCTGATTACATCAGGCCTGTAACTCAGGTTAACATTTAAACTCTTTTACAACCTTTAAAATGACCAAACTACCCCTACGGGGCATAGCTTGTGTTTAAATTCATTTCGGGCATAATAAATGATATCTTACTGATGTCACAACATATTTGGAGCATATTAACTTAGGAAACCTGTAAATAGCTCTCATGAATACTCGTTACGCTTATTACGCATTCGGTTCGGTTTATGTAACTAGTTTACATAAACTAGCCTAAACGGGTCAAACCTTATCGGTTTTATCTCAAATTCCAGAATGCGTATGAAATTCCCATATTAAACAAGTCTTTGAACTTGTCGGGTCTAAATCACATTCTATCCGGTCTTCGCTTAATCGTGCGTACGAACCGTATCTTTGAAACTAACCGGTCTAAGCTTAAGCTTAACTAAAGACCCGTTAGAATTCTAATAGGTTATTATAAAACCTTCGTTCCAGATTAGGAGAACCAGTAAAAGCTACTTTCCATTTGCTTATTGTGATTTATACTTTGCTCAGGTAAATACTTTTAACTTATTTTCCCTATACGGGCTTGGGTTACGGTATATAGCATACCGCTTGATCGGGCATCAAATCCTCCACCGTTGAGTGGGTAATTGAATAATTTGATCGGCTCGTTTAAACAGTCTTGTTACTTAAAGCCTTTGGGGGGTTAATGACCATGTCCCGGATATCCTTGGCATCATTTTACGAAATGGCCACGACTTAAGCGCGGGGTGTAGGCGTACACCCGTCAGTGCACAAAAGAATAATGTGGTGTGTCTATTGATCTTTAACCCGGACAAGATCCGGGCTACTGAACGCACAAGGAACATGTAATTCGTTCACAAGATTATATATTTAAAATAATTCTCCCAAGTTAAATAAAAAATGTTTATGCCACGTGCATCCAAATCAATTTTCAATCATCTTCCAAAATGAGTCAGTTGATTGTATTTACCAGTGTAAACTGACGTATTTTCCCAAAAAGATTAAATGCAGGTACTATGCGTAATTGGCTGGGATTTCTCCTTAGCATCATTAGAAGTCTCGCAAGCTTAAGATGCCTGAAGTCTGTTGAACTATTGTTTCATTTTGTTTCCGATCCATCTGTGGATAAACTTCCGAATATTGTGACATTGATATTACAATATTAAATTCGGTTGTATTATATCTTTTAAATTGCTTCCGCTGTGCATATTAAATATTGTGTTGTTTGACTATTATGTTGCCAACCACGTCACGATAATCCCCCACCGGGCCCACCGGTGACACGTGGAAATCGGGGTGTGACAGGTTGGTATCAGAGCCAACACTGAGTGAATTAAACACTAGCCTTTTGTGTTTAATCTCAGTTACACAATTGCGCAATTCTAAACTTTCGAGTCTAGACATATAACATAGGACAAATTCCACTTTGTTTGTGTTGTCCTTTATTTTGCATATATTTTTGTTTTGTTATCTCATGCCATAATGACAGGATTAACAAAATGCCGCCAAGATTCTTCAGGAGAAGAGGGAGAGGCAAGGGGCCAATCACCACCCCCAATGATAATGAAGCTGGACCTTCGAATGTACGAGCTCCATCTACCACGGAGAGTGATGACCCCCGAAAGAACCGGAGAAACCTCTTCGAGCCGGCTAGACGGTCGGTTTCTCACAGCTCAACACCTCCTAACCCTTATGGGCCACAGCCGGAGTACGAGCCCAACAACCCTCAACCCTCATACATACCGTTACAGCGATCCTTATCGCATCATTCTTTTGGTGACCCTACACCAGTTTTCAGGGGCCGGTTTTACCCGGCCGAATTCATACCAGAACCAGCGGGTTTTAACCCACTGGGGCCAGATGACCATTTCTCAGGTGATCACGCGGACGATATGGACGAGGACACAGACCCCGTCGAGCCAGCCAGTGGTACACCAAACCACCCAATAGAGATCTCTGACGGATCTTCTTTCCACGGATCACCCTATGTTGGTCCAGATAGCTTTCAAGCTATGTTTACCAGGCACGAATGGTACTATACACCTCCTCACCATTCGTCGCCTCAACAGCAGCAGCAGCAGCAGCAACAGGATCCCTCTGTGGATTCGCGGTTTGTGGCAGTTACGCCACCGCCTCCACCGCCACCAGTTCAACCGGCAGCTCCGCAACCGCCAAGGCGTAGGATATCTGGACCGCGTATGTCTACGCGGGGAGGAGACTTCCATTTCAGTTCTCCTCGGCAATCAAGTGGCAGCCATTACCCGCCACACCAAGAAGACCCACAAATGGGTGGACCTTCACACCCAGTTGCACCGCAACCACCGCCAATGGGTTTTGATAACCCAATTCCATGGCGTATAACCCGTTTGAACCACCGACTCACCACAACTACGGTTACGGTGAAGCCGACCCCTACATGGTAGCGGCAAATTACAACGCCTTTAACCCAGAAGGACCCTATGGCGCTCCTTGGGAAGTAGGGTACCCAACTCGTGGGTACCAGATACCGGCCAGACCAATCATTCGGACGCAGTCGCAGCCGCCACGATTTTCTCCCCCTGAGCGGGAGGAAATTCTTCATAGACTGGACCAGGTTGAGCGGGACTTTCGCCGCGACCGCCAGGAGAGGCAAAGCTTCTTCCAAGGATTAACAAGCTTGATCAAAGGAAAGAGCAAGAAGGACCGCTGAATCCTTCCAATTGTTGTATAAACCCCTGCGTGGGTATGCTTGTTTGTTTTGACCCCTGCGTGGGTCTATTTTTCTGTAAACCCCTACGAGGGTATGTTATTGTGTAAGTCCCTGCGTGGACTATTATGTTATTAAGCCCCTGCGAGGGTATGTGTGTTATTAAGCCCCTGCGTGGGTAAGTACTTGTTTAAACCCCTGCGTGGGTAAGTTTGTTATTTGAAAAGACCCGTTTAGGGCAGCGTGTAATATTTTAATAAAGTAATGGAATGTTGTTTTATAAATTTCATGTTTGCCATTACGTGCATAGATATATTATATATGAAATAAATAAATCAAAACTCATTCTTTTTTTTATAAATATCTGCCTATGTAAATTTTTAAATAAGAATCTTAAAGAGTGAAACCTAGCCTTCGGGTCATTATAAGGCCGGGCCAAGATGGTAAGACCTGTTTAAAAGATTCATATCCCTGTTAACATCTGAAAATATGTTAA
This sequence comes from Helianthus tuberosus, assembly GCA_030545235.1. Taxonomy (NCBI): domain Eukaryota; kingdom Viridiplantae; phylum Streptophyta; class Magnoliopsida; order Asterales; family Asteraceae; genus Helianthus; species Helianthus tuberosus. Next base: position 187,370,908 of record CM060430.1, on the reverse strand, counting down.
CACTCCTGGCAGAAGTGATTCATTAAAAATCACATACGTCATATTTATAAAGGAATTCTTTAGAAGATTCCTAACCCAGTTTAATGATCTCTGAATCCTAGGTTTACATCATCAATTAAGATGATCATATTTTTACCATACGTAGTAATATAGTGCCTACGGGCCTTACTCATTTCTACATGAGCCAAAAGACAGTGGTAGCAATGACTCCCTGTCCGAAAAGGTAATGAACTAGGTTCGAACCTCAAATGCTTTGATTCTCTGAAATCCTAGCATATAATTTATAATTGTCCTTGTGACTAGGCCTATTGTGCCAGTATATTTTCATGCTTTGATTCTCTGAAATCCTAGCATATAATTTATAATTGTCCTTGTGACTAGGCCTATTGTGCCAGTATACCTTCATGTTTTGATTCTTTGAAATCATAGCTTATAATTTATAAATGTCTTTATGACTAGGCCAATTGTGCCAGTATATCTACATGCTCTGATTCTCTGAAATCATAGCTTATAAATTAAAAGTGTCCATGTGACTAGGCCTTTTGTGCCACAAATAAAACTGTTATTGTTTTATAATTAGGATAAATTATGATAAAAAATCCTAAATAAATATGATTAATAAATTAACCGAATATGGTCTCTGTTTACCATGGTTAATGAATTTCCCTAAGGGGCAGCTCCATAATAAACTCCCAAATAAACTATTGTCCTTGTTTTCTGTAACAGTTCAATTAAAATGGCTAACTCAGACGAACTTAATAGCCATCCTGTGGAGAACATCGATAACGCCCGAGTTACTTTAACGGGTGCTGAATTAAAAGCGTTGGTTGACGACGCAGTTACAAAGGCATTGGAACGGCAATACGAAGAGTATAGTGGGACTCGTAGTAGGACCCTATCTACTCAGCCTTCAAAGCCACCGTCCAAGAAGGACGAACCGAAGAAAGATGATGACCGACACTCCTCAAACCACCACAGTGCTCCATCTCAAAACATTGTATTGAACCAAGGACCTCGTGAGAAGGGATGCTCATATAAATACTTTGTTTCATGTAAGCCCCGGGACTTCACTGGGAAAAAAGGGGCCATTGACTGTATGACATGGCTAGACGAGATGGATACGGTTGTGGATATCAGCGGATGCGCTGAGAGAGATGTGGTCAAGTTTGTGTCGCAGTCTTTTAAGGGTGAAGCTTTAGCATGGTGGAGATCTCTGATTCAAGCCACCGGGAAAATCCCATTGTACAATATGTCATGGGATCAATTTGTTGCCCTTATCAGGGAAAATTACTGCCCTCAACATGAGGTGGAGAAGATAGAGTCTGATTTTCTATCCTTGGTGATGACAAACCTCGACTGTCAAGCTTACCTAACGAGCTTCAACACGATGTCCCGGTTGGTGTGACAACCCGTGATTTACGGCTCTTAATTACGTGATAAACATGTGATTAACGCGATAATAAATATTGTTTAAGACGTAGATTAACTCATTTAGGCCCTTGGAGTGCCCAGGAACGTTTATTCGACTGTACAGTGCCCGTATGGTGATTTACGGAAAGATCTGGTGAATATTAAGCGACAGCGAACTGATACCGTACAAGATACTGACAACGCCGACAAATATTAAATTTTTACGATATGTTTTAGCTTCGTAATTAAATTTTAGTGAATACAGTCAAAACCGGATCGAAAAACGGATTAAAGACGGCAACGATACTATTTTTCGCGATTATTACCGTGATCGACGAACGGGCGTGCAAACAACAACTACCGACCTTATTTTTGTGTATTTTAATTCTTGACGTTAAACGGAGTTCAGGGTTTTGACAACGGGTCTCGTAGGACTTACGAGCCACTTACACACGGGGATTGAGCTTGTGGGCCCTGGGCCCAAGCCAAAACCCACAAGCCTAAACCTACACATAATATACTAGATCTAATAAGATCTCAAAATCTGCACAAAATCTCAATAGAAATCCTTCCAAAATCTTGATAAAATCTCTACAAAAGATTTATTTAGATCCACACAAGATACCCCCAAAATCTCATTATCTCTATATAAGATCCATAACTCCCACACACATTTCTCACAACACATCTGCTCTCATATCTCTATTATGAAACAAATACATTATCTCCCCCACTCCCTCTCTCGAATACACATACAGGAAACAAACATATTCAACATCGCATCTCCTTCAATACACATACAAACGAAAAATGCAGACTTATCTTCAACACCCTCTCCCTCTATTACACATTCAGGCAACAAGCAGCATCCCCTCTCCTCTCTCTCGCTCCCCTTACCCGACGATCGGAGCAGAACCGGTCGGTCCCCGGGTGTCCTTTCTCCGGCCACTCACACATCGGACACACCCCCTTCTCTCTGTTTTACCGGTCGTACACCCCCCTCTTACGAGCAGCAGGACCGACCACCACCACCACCACCACCACCATAGTCTGGTGGTGGTGCGATGGCGGAAACAAACAGGAGAGAGAGAGAAACGAGACGGAGAGAAAGAGATGTCGAAGGGAGAGAGAAACGAGACGGAGAGAGAGATGTCGAAGAGAGAGAGACGGTGGCGCGTGGTAGCGCGTGACGGCGTGGCGTGGCGGCAATCGGAGCTGCAGAACCGACGGGTTCTGTCCGGTAAACAGACTTTAACCATCATTTTATTTTGACCTGTTTCGGTCCAGTTTAAGTGATTCAAGGTTTGGATCGGTTATGTTTGACTCGGGTGTTCAGGTTCGGGATAAGCGGATCCGATTTTGGCTCAACTCGGTTCGACTCGGAGTATTTCAGCTTAACTCGGTTCGACTCAGTGTAACTCGGTTGACTCGGTCATCTCAACCGAGTCAACTCGGTCAGACTCGGTCAACGCACAGTCAACTCGGTCAGACTCGGTCAACACATAGGCAACTCGGTCAACTCAGTCCACGGTTCGACGCGAGAGATTTGGTAAAGATTAATGACGTGTTTAATACTTACGTTACATTTTAGTTTTAATACTTACGTGTGGAACGAGCTCGAAACGATTAACTATTAGTTCACATCTTAAATTATTCGTCAAGATTTATATGAATATTGATTACTTTGTTTGAATGTTGATTGATTTTGAAAAATAACGACAACTTGCGTTGTCGGGGGCGTCCAAAAACAGAGGAAACTCTGCCCGATTTTCGAGAAAATCCGTAAAATAGAGGGCGTTTATTTATAAAACAAAACATGTTTTATTGAGAAACGACGACTAGTGATATCAGGCGACTTTTATGAAAACTAGCAAAAGCATATAATTACTTTCGACAACACTTCGCAATTTTCGAAAACGACGATTCAGAAAGTAATTTACAAAAATAAATATAGTATTTATATTTATTTTAAACTTGGATATTTCGACAACTCTTTTATAAAAATAAATATAGTCGGTATATTTATTTCAGATAACAAACCATATGACTTCTTTTATAAAATAAATATAACTATTATATTTATTTTAAACGATTTCAACGCTAAAACTCCATTAAATAAATATAAGTTTTTATATTTATTTCAAGCGCCGAAACGGCATATACGTAAATTTTTGGCAAATATACACAAGACGTGATATATATAATACAAGTTATTATATATTACTTTCATACGAAACGCGATATATGATACGAATTGGTTATACGTAAATTTTTGGCAAATATACACAAGACGTGATATATATAATACAAGTTATTATATATTACTTTCATACGAAACGCGATATATGATACGAGTTTGTTATATGATATTTTCATAGAAATATTCTTTTATACACGTATGACTACTCGAGACGGCTAACACACCTACAACGATATATTTATATATTTTTATATAAATATTTATTCATTTTAAGTCTCTCGGAAACTAAGTCTTTTGCAAGACTTATTAAACTGCTACTGACATTAAACGAGACTTAACACATATAACTTAATCTTTTCCATTAAGTTAACAACTTACCGTTGAATCGTTCGATTAACGATTCGGTAGAGCTCGGTGACACATAGTGTAGTTACCGCATTTATTTAGAAACTTATAAGATATTCCGTGTTAGGAATATTGTAGAATGCATGCTAGCGAGTCTCATTTTGGAAACGACATCACGAGGTCGTAATTAGTTCACTTTGCACAAGAATATTCAGGTGAGTTCATAACCCCCACTTTTTACTGTTTTACATTTTTGTAAATGTTTTCGGGGTGGAAAGACATGCACGTTTTGCAAAAGCATACAAAGTTTTGAACAAACGCAAAACTCGTATTTCTAAATCATATTACGAAGGGATTTCGAGAAACTCAAATGATTTACGAAAGGTTTATACTAAACATACCGGTTTTCAAACAAGCGTATCTCTCGGAATATGCATACCCACGAATTCTAGTTTTCTAAACTACGGGTAAATACAAGAAGCACTCTTGGTGAGAACGAGTACCAAGTATGTTGCGTTTTGAGGAAGGATCAGTCTTAGAGACTGAGGGAGGATCAGTCTTAGAGACTGGGGTAAAGTACATGTACAATGATTACAGATATTTTTATACATGGTATGATTAGCGTAAGGAGGGTTTACTACTTAGATCATGTGAGTGGGTAGGCGGGAACTGGAGGCCATTAATCCTCATTGTAGGACCGAGGGACGTAAGCGGTAGATCTATCTGGGTGTAGCGAGCCTAACCCCAGGCCCAGCAGAACGGACCTCGGGGTGACTTTGTGCCCAACGCAAAATCCGCTAGGTTTGAGTCTTCCTACTTGCACGTCACACATATCAATGGCCTTGCAAACCATTGGTGATCTCTTTATTTCCTTATTTGCTACATACCAGGGACATATATACTTACGAAACTACTTGTTCATACAAAATTAAATACCATGTTTTATACAAAATTCAAAGCACAGGATTATGCGGGTATGGAGTCAAAGTCAGGGTGGGCATTGACGGTTTTACGAACATTACAAATACATGGTTTTTATGAACATACTGTGTTACAAACACAACGTTTCCATATAACTTGGCAAGAAAATGACTTTTGATTCGTTTTCTCAATACTATTTCAAAAACCGGTTATTCCAAAGATTTATTTCAAATCTTTCACAACTCAAAAGATTTATTTCAAATCTTTTACAAACAAACTATGAACTCGCTCAACTTTATGTTGACTTTTTTTCGCATGTTTCTTTCTCAGGTTACAGTTCTAAGACAAAGCACGGTTGGAATAGGAGAACCATGAAGAGTCGAGTACTTAGTGGCGTTCAATTTCTAGAAGTCTTAGCTTATTTGCTTCCGCTGTGCAATGAAGATACCAGTCCAGTCACGCCAATGCTCTGATAATTTCGGGGTGTGACAGTTGGTTCCATATCTGGTAACCCCGGAACCAAAACGAATAGCTCGTTTTATCGGTGGTTTAGCCCCCCGAGATCAAGGCAAGCGTGAAAGCTTCTCGGCCAGCTACCTTTAGATCTGTAGCTGACATATCCCTGTCCCCCACTTTTTATGCGGTTAGGCAAAGATCGCTGAGGAATAAGGAGGCTGAGAAGAGAAAACTTGAAGATGATGGTTCACGGAGATCGAATAAGAAGCACCATGGGAACGGTGACAACAAGAAAGGATCTGAGTCAAGGAAAGATGGGCATCATTCTAGTGAGAAGCCCAAATGCAAAATTTGCAAGAAACAGCACTTTGGAAAGTGCAGACTTGAGTCGAACTCACAGACTCAGTCGAAAACCTATGCTTGTGGAATATGCAAGTCCACGGATCACAAAACCTTGGATTGCAAGAAGATGAAAGACGCAACGTGCTACCGTTGCAATGAAAATGGGCACATTAAGACCAACTGCCCGAAATACGCAAAGAAGCCTGAAGAGGCCAAGAAGACTAATGCTAGAGTCTTCAGAATGGACGCAAAGGAAGCGGTACTAGACGACAACGTTATTACAGGTACTTTCCTTGTAAATGACGTCTATGCTAGAGTACTATTTGATTCAGGCGCTGATAAGTCGTTTGTAGATCATAAGTTTTGTGAATTGCTGAAATTACCTGTCAAAACCTTAAATGTGAATTATGAGGTGGAGTTAGCAGATGGCACACTAGAAACCGTCTCAACTGTGTTAGATGGGTGTGTTATATCCATTAAGAACCATTCTTTTCCTCTGTCTCTACTCCCCTTTAAGTTGGCCGGTTTTGACATAGTTCTGGGTATGGACTGGTTATCTCGCAACCAGGCCCAAATCGTCTGCAACAGAAAGCAAGTGGTGATAAAGACTCCGTCTGGTGAATCACTTACCATTCGGGGAGATACCCAATATGGGCTACCTGAGCAGGCGACTATGCTCAAAGCTTCAAAATGTTTGAAGAAGGGTTGTGTCATCTACATGGCACAAGTGATTATTGATGAGCCTAAACCGAAGATTGAAGACATCCCAGTCATTTCTGAATTCCCTGAAGTTTTTTCCAGAAGAACTACCAGGTTTGCCACCAGATAGGCAAGTGGAATTCAGGATTGATATCATCCCCGGAGCAGCACCAGTTGCTAGAGCACCTTATAGGTTGGCGCCCACAGAGATGAAAGAATTGAGGACACAGCTAGATGAATTACTAGCCAAAGGTTTCATTAAACCTAGCTCGTCACCTTGGGGAGCGCCAGTCCTGTTTGTCAAGAAGAAGGATGGATCGATGCGTCTGTGCATCGACTATCGTGAGCTTAACAAGGTCACAATAAAGAATAGATATCCTTTGCCCAGAATCGACGACTTGTTCGATCAGTTACAAGGGGCAAGTTATTTCTCAAAGATTGATTTGAGGTCAGGCTACCATCAACTGAAGGTTAGAGATGAAGACGTGCATAAAACTGCATTTAGGACTCGTTATGGTCATTACGAGTTCCTAGTGATGCCTTTTGGGCTCACTAATGCACCGGCTGCGTTCATGGATCTCATGAATCGCGTTTGCAAGCCGTACTTAGATAAATTCGTCATCGTTTTTGTAGGTCCACCCGGAGGATCGAGTAACCTCAATTCCTGTTTTCCGACAAACCCGAGAGTGCGGAATCCAAACGGGTAAGTTAAACCAAGTTACGAACACGTAAGACACAAGATTCAAAGATTAACACTCAATGTATTAATGCTATGAAACGGTTACAATGCGGTGTTTACAAATGGTCTCTGTAAACTCTCAGTGTGTGTGTGTGTGTTACAGTGTGTTCGCTCGAAATCTATTCAGACTTCTCTAACTATCTGTGTCTTCAGTCTGTTGTTTATATACTGAAGTGAACGGCGAACCTTCACATGTGCGACGAAGGTTGATGACGAAGCTTCACATGTGAAGAAGGTTGTAACCTTCTTCATGGGGAACCTTAAACTTGGGGAACTTTAAAGCATGACATGTTTGACTAACATGTTGAATTCACGTGAATATGTCTAATGAAAAAGTCTTCACATTACATCATCATGACATCATGATGATGTCATGGTGATGTGTCATCGTGAATTGGTTCGTGGCTCTCCGTGCTTCGCGTGTCGAACTCTGGGGCGCACGACGGAGGAATGTCGCTACGTCGGGATTGAGCCGAACCTAACCGAGTCAAACTGAGTCACGCCGAACCGAGCCGCGTCCACATAATATGTATCAACAAACTCCCCCTTGGACGCTACTCGTGAGGTTCATCTTCCATGTCTTCCATGTCGGAGGATCTTCAAAGTCTTCATGCGTCGTGAGTAGAAAGTGTATTAACAAACTCCCGTTTTCATTTAGGAAGTGTATCAATAAACTCCCCCTTTGATTATGCTTGTGAATCTTTTGATCTTCAATGCTTTAGATCCCTGTGGTGTTGATGTGTGATCAGCGGCAACTCGATCATCTTTATCATTTGAGTGCCTTCATGTCGTGTCTTCATTCCGAAGCTTATCATCGAACATGTTCTCCTCGCCTTTAGCATCTGCACATGCAAGAAAGCTAAACACGTAATGAGAACAACTGCTTGGAATATAGTTAACATTTAAACAAATGACACACATGTGACCATGTTCAACTACCGTCCGACAGTTTGAAAGTTTAACAAATTGTTCAATTTTAGTCTTTAACTTTCAAAAACTTGCAAATTTCGACCGATTATGAAGATTTAGTCGATTTGGTTTTCGTTCAGGTTTCAGGTAACGAAGACTCGAGATCCAACATCGTTCAATCGAAAATAAGATAGAAATAAAATCTTTTTAGCTTTTATAAAGTTTAAATTAAAACACACCTAAAATCTTTTTGGTATTTTGAATATTTCAAACGTAAAGACTGAAAGCAGTAAATAAATATATACAGAGTTGCAGAAACTAATAAAAGTAAATATATACAAACATTCTTTTTGCGAGTTTCGAGGGTAAGAGAATCATATCAGTGTACGGTCATGCCAAAACGCTCTTGTTGTTCATTTTGTTAACATTTAGATAAGCATCCTATAACAATTATCGGTATTGTTATCCACATAAGCTCAACTTATCAGATGTAATCATGGCGAGGGGATACGATTAGTGTATGATTTATACTTACCGACCGGTGTTCATCCACATCACGACACATTCCCGTATCAAGGTATGCACGAGGATTCATCTTACTGGTGAGTATACCATTTATCATCTGTTTTTCCGTATATGAAAATGTGAGAAACTCACTTATTTTGATTGAAAACAAGCCCTATGTGATAGAATCACTTATTGATGAGGAACTTGATTTTCATATTCATGAAGGGCACAGGAGCAAGTCCGTGAACAAGTCAGTACTTTCGTACAGCAAAGAGACGAACTTGACTCCCGGATAAATGTGATATATTATCACTTGTTTTGAGGACATGTGATTGTTGATCACTTATTGAGGTCGTATGCAGTATGTACACGTATGTATGATATCATGGAAGATCTAGACTTCGTCTCCGTTTGTTTCGGTAAAAGAAACAACCATGATACCCAGATGATAAACAGCATAAAGACCATATATCTCAGAACCTCGGCAATCTCTCAAACGAAATTTCGGTACTAAGACCATATGCCAATGAGTGGTTCCCACCTGGTCTTCACTCGATTTAGGTTTATATCACCCTGCACACTTTAAGATGATTGTGAGCCTACCGATACATCTTATATAGAGCTGCTTAACATTTTTCATTTTGCATTTCAGTTTAAAAAGGTTTAGATAGACCACTGATGTACTATCATTTTCTCTTTTGCTCGCCAGGAATCTCATTTTTGTTTTTCTATTGTTTTTTAGTTTTGAAATTTTTTGATGTTTTTGAATTTTTCAAATTTTGGATTTACTCCCCCTAAAATCAACTAACTTACAATAATTTTAAAAACACAAACATATTTACAAAAACCATTTTCCGATGCGGATTACTCTTGCTTGACCTTAATGCCGTTTACCAATAATAAAAAGTTAAATCTTGATTTATCAAATGCTTTGGTAAAAAGGTCGGCACGTTGGTCGTCAGTGTGGACCATGACAACATTGACGAGTTTCATAGTGAAACAATCACGTGTGAGGTGATATTCGAGTTCAACGTGTCAGGTCAAAGAGTGCTGTACGAGATGACAATATTCATAAAGCAGGTTAAATATCGAAAAGTATAGGAGAGATTAGAAATTCAAAATCGTATCCTGCAACTGCTTCTTGCATTGCAAGGAATCTGAGTGCTCTCCCAAAGTCGATTTTGTAGCTACTGAGAAATCTCTTCACAGCAACAAGATCATAGACCTCTGGGTTCGGCTGGTCTTCCACATTGCACCAGCGAAGGTCTTTGTCTTTATCTTTGAAAAGTAGTGTGCGGTTGTTCAATCCACGCCAAGGCATCCGGACACCCGGTTGGTTTGTTCAACAAACACATTTTCTTCAATCACACCGTAGAGAAAAGTACCCTACACGTTCATCTTGTGGACTTTGAACTTCTTGTGGAAGAAAAATCCATGAATCTTCAAAAAGCTTCAGACGTGCTGCAGGCGCGTACTTTTCATTGGAATCTTTCCTTAGGACCCGATCAAAAACCAAAACAACCAAATTTTGGCATATTTTTCATCTTGTCGAATTTCTCAACTTCATCCAACCACATTCTTGCATCAGACATTTTTGTCTTCTTTTCTTTTTCTTTCTCTCCATCAATGGCAACAATATTCTCCTAGATGTAACAATATTTCGGAGCCTTATGTCGCCGATCTTGTGCATGGACGCTCCACTATCGACAATCCTAAGACTATCAATAGTTCCTCCTGGAACATCCTGCACACTCATTCAGAGATTAGTTGGAGAGGGGGACCCAAGCCTTCACAGACTTGGGTCGTCCGTCATCATCGAGAATTGTAACATCCATTTCCCGATGATTCGGAATTGATGTAGCTCCCCTTGAAACAATTTCCGATTTTGGTTTCCAAGTCTGTTTTTGTTTTTCATTTTTAACATCTGATTTAACAGACTGCGTTTGGACAACCTCTGGTTTTAAAACCTTTTCAACTTCTTTTCGTTGTTTCTTTTTCTGTTTCACTTCTTGTTGTTTAACAAGACGAGGGTCCTGTTTTGGTGAAACAAATCTTTTTTGGTAATTGTTACCATGGGGGGGCATCAACTTTTGCCTTTCCTTTCGTGAGATATGGACAATTTCTGACAATGTGCCCATACTCACCACATTCAAAGCATGATCTCCGCTCAACAAACCTCGGAGTATCACAACTGTAGGAGCTTGATGATGAACTTCGTGATCTTGAGGTACTTGCTCCTACATCACAACCGTTTGTATGTTGTGTGTAATTGTTTTGACTGTTTCTTTTCAAAATTTTACTTTGTTTAACAAAATCCGTGTTGGATTTGTTTTCAAAAGTTTCAATTTTATCCGTCCCTCGGGATTTCACAAAGTTCATCTTCTTGTTCTTCTTTTGATTCGGTTCCTTACGACCTGGGGTCGTTGATTTGCCTTTTGGTTTTGTATGATTTTGCTGCTTTTTCACTGTTGGTAATTTCTGATTACCATTTTGTTTTCGAATTTCGGCTTTTGGAATCGAAGGACACTGTGTTACCACAACGTGTGAAGCCGACTTTCCCAAAAACCTACTTGTCGAATCTTCAAAAATTTTATTGATTGAAGATTGATTAACATTCTTAATCGAAAAATCTTTGTCAGAATAGATTTTATCATCACCAACAAGAGTGTACAGCAAATTCACACTCTCAAACTCTTTTGCAGACGTGGACTTGACCTGAACAGTCTTAGCAGGTTTTGTGGGAGGATCACATAGAATGTGATTCTCGAGAGGTATGTCCTCTTCTTTGATAACCGCATCAGATTGTGGAGAGTCAGTATCATCGGATTCATCATCTGAAGAATCAGCATCCTCAACAATGACTGGAGGATCCTGATTTTGTTCAGCAGTTATAAATGTATCTGCTGACACATCCGAATCTGATGATACTTCCGGTTTGTATCCAAGTCCCGTTGCAAATTCCTCAATGTCTAAAGGAACAGATTCTTCATAATGAGTTCTATACTCCTCATCAGGCAGTGCGTCATAATTGTGTCTAACAGGTGGTGGACATTTCTTATATCCAATGCACGTGACATCCTTTTTCTCTTTTTGTGTACCAATGATGTGATCCAGCACGTATCTAGAGTTAGAATAACTTTCTAGCTTAAGCCGGACCGCCTCACTTTCACACTTTGTACAGGCCAACTCTTTTTGCATGATCTCAAGACGATTAATATAACAGTTTATGTCTGTTTGTTTTCTTGAAACCATTTTTGTCAGTTCGGTTTTATCTTTTCTTAAATTTTCAATGATCGTTTTAAACTCTTTTTCATGGTTTTCATAAAACATGTTGGCCTCTTTGCATTTCGAAAGATCCACGATCAAACCTTGATTGTGGATAAATGTCACATCATAGTTGTTTTGCAAAGCCTCATGTTTGCTTTGCAAATCACACCACTTAGCATCTAAAGAAACATGTTTGTTTTGCAAGTCAAACAATTTAGCATTTAAAGCATCATGTTTGCTTTGCAACTCAGACATATTAGCATCCAAATCAGCACATTTAACGCAATTATCACAATTAACGACAGTTGGTTCATCGACACATACCTGACTGGATTCACTCTCAGATATTGACTCACTTGCCTCAGAAACAACAACCTCCCTTGTTGATTCATATTCTGATCCATTCTCGCTTGAACTTGAACTTGTACCATCTTCAACTGAGCAACTGTCATGTTCAGAACTGTCATCATTTCCCGAGGATTCACCATTGCTGGCATCTTTGACAATTTCGGCATAAAACGCAATTCCTGTCAGACCATTGCAGTTTGTATCTTGAAATGATGGTGTTACAGTAGACCGATAGCTTTGCTGTTGAGGAGCTGGTGGTAGTGGATTTCCATACAAGTCTGTTGTTCTTTCCGGTTCACCTTGCTTTTGATTAGTAACTGATGCCCATTGTTCTGCCGTAATTCGAGGTGGTGTGGGAGGTTCGGCCCATGAAGGCGATAAACCCGTACTTCTATACTTGCTTTCCGCATTAGACGGAGTACCCGACCAAGCCGGATTCATTTTGAATGTATAATGACAAAGACTTGCTCAAAACAATCAAATCAAACAGTTAAATATGATTTTGAAAGCTTCTGTTAAAAAAACTTGAAGTATGATCGACGAAGGCTTTAAGGGTGACGAAGGTTTAAAAGGTTTGACGAAGGTTTTTTTTTTTTTTTTAGTGGCGAAGGTTGTCTGGTTGTGACGAAGATGGAGGTGAGTGGGGAAGGTTGTGTGTGGGGAAGGTTGGAATGTATGGGGAAGGTTGGAAGTGAGGAAGGTTGAGGTGAGGAAGGTTAAGGGTGAGTATTACGAAGGTTAAAGGTGAGGAAGGTTTAAAAGGTGGGGAAGGTTAAAGGTGAGGAAGGTTTAAAGGTGAGGAAGGTTTAAGTGATGAGGAAGGTTGAAGTGATGATATGAGTCTGACGAAGGTTGAGATATTTTCACAAATTAAGTCTTATCTCCTGACTATAGTTACTTTTGTCAAACACTCCACCCAACCTTACTTTTCAGACATCGAAGCTTGTTATTCTCAACAACCATCATTACACTTGTACATTTGTCAAACAATGATATAATACTCAACAAACACCTAAATTCAAATAATAAACAGATCAAACATAGATTTTATATGAGGAATATTATGAACACTATGAAGATCAGATGAACACTATGAAGATTCCGGTCAAAATATAACCGGATAAATTTTCCAAACACAAATTTTTGCTTAAACTTTCAATAAAAACCCAAAACTAACATGTATACAAGAGATATAACAAGGTTTTATATGAACTATAAGCAAAACAATCAAGATTTTCAAGGTTTTTCCAGAAAATGTATGATCTTTCAAAGCTCAAAATCAAGAAAAACACAAGAAAATCAACTTGGTTTTAACAAGGAATCGAGCCAATGCTCTGATACCAATTGTAGGTCCACCCGGAGGATCGAGTAACCTCTATTCCTGTTTTCAGACAAACCCGAGAGTGTGGAATCCAAACGGGTAAGTTAAACCAAGTTACGAACACGTAAGACACAAGATTCAACGATTAACACTCAATGTATTAATGCTATGAAACGGTTACAATGCGGTGTTTACAAATGGTCTCTGTAAACTCTCAGTGTGTGTGTGTGTTACAGTGTGTTCGCTCAATGAAATCTATTCGGACTTCTCTAAATATCTTTGTCTTCAGTCTGTTGTTTATATACTGAAGTGAACGGCGAACCTTCACATGTGCGACGAAGGTTGATGACGAAGCTTCACATGTGAAGAAGGTTGTAACCTTCTTCATGGGGAACCTTAAAGTGGGGAACCTTAAAGTTCATCAGGGGAACCTTAAACTTCGTCATGGGGAACCTTAAACTTGGAGAACTTTAAAGCATGACATGTTTGACTAACATGTTGAATTCACGTGAATATGTCTAATGAAAAAGTCTTCACATTACATCATCATGACATCATGATGATGTCATGGTGATGTGTCATCGTGAATTGGTTCACAGCTCTCCGTGCTTCGCGTGTCGAACTCTGGGGCGCACGACGGAGGAATGTCGCTACGTCGGGATTGAGCCGAACCTAACCGAGTCAAACTGAGTCGCGCCGAACCGAGTCGCGTCCACATAATATGTATCAACAGTTTTCATCGACGACATTCTTATCTATTCGAAGAATCAAGCTGACCATGTGAAACACCTTCGATGTATTCTCAAACTCCTACATCAGGAGAAACTCTACGCCAAATTTTCCAAGTGCGAATTTTGGCTTCGTGAAGTCCAATTTCTTGGACATGTGGTTAGCGAGCGTGGTATCCAAGTGGATCCCGCTAAAGTTGAAGCAGTTATGAACTGGCAAGAGCCAAAGACGCCTACAGAGATTCGTAGCTTCCTGGGATTGGCAGGATATTACAGGCGTTTCATTGAAAATTTTTCAAGGATTGCTGCACCCTTAACTTCCTTGACTAAGAAGAAAGTAAAGTTTGTTTGGGGTCCTAAACAGCAAGAATCCTTTGATATCCTGAAGCAAAAGTTGAGCAACGCCCCAGTACTGACATTGCCAGATGGAATAGAAGACTTTGTGGTTTACTGCGATGCATCGCACACTGGCATGGGGTGTGTGCTTATGCAGAAAGGAAAAGTTATTGCCTACGCATCACGACAGTTAAAGGTGCATGAAAAGAATTACACCACCCACGACTTGGAACTGGGTGCCGTTGTATTCGCACTAAAACTGTGGAGGCATTATTTATATGGTATTAAGTGTGTGATCTATTCTGATCACAAGAGCCTCCAGCATTTGTTTAATCAGAAAGATTTAAACATGAGGCAACGCCGTTGGATGGAAACTTTAAATGATTATGATTGTGAAATCAGATATCATCCCGGCAAGGCGAATGTAGTCGCCGATGCCTTGAGTCGAAAGGAGAGGGTGAAACCCATCCGAATCAATGCCAAGCGCATGGAGATAAAGAATAATTTGATTGAAAGGTTGTTAGCTGCACAGAAGGAAGCTGTGTTGGAAGCTAACTATCCTAATGAAAAGCTAGGAGTAACTGAGGAGCAGTTAAATCTTAGCAAGGACGGAATTCTAAGATTGAATGGACGAATATGGGTTCCAATTTATGGGGGACTTCGTGATGTTATCCTCCAGGAAGCCCACAGTTCCAAATACTCCGTTCATCCTGGAGCTGATAAGATGTACCAGGATCTAAAGGCAAATTATTGGTGGATAGGCTTGAAGAAGTCTGTAGCCACTCATGTAGCTAAATGCTTGACATGTGCGCAAGTCAAAGCCAAGCATAAAAAACCATCAGGTTTGCTACAACAGCCTGAACTTCCTACGTGGAAGTGGGAAATGGTAACTATGGATTTTATTACCAAGTTACCCAAGACAAGGAAATGAAATGATGCAATATGGGTTATAGTTGATAGACTGACTAAGTCATCACATTTCCTACCCATCAAGGAGATTTATAGCTCCGACATGTTAGCCCAGCTGTACGTTGATAAGATTGTAGCCTTACATGGCATACCTGTGTCTATTATCTCTGACAGAGATACTAGATACACGTCACATTTTTGGAAGAGTTTCCAACAATCTTTGGGCACCCGTTTGAATTTTAGTACGGCTTATCATCCTCAGACTGATGGTCAGAGTGAGCGTACTATTCAAACGTTGGAAGACATGCTACGTGCATGTGCGATCGATTTGGGTGGTAGTTGGGATAAGAACTTACCATTAATCGAATTCTCCTACAACAATTGCTACCACACCAGCATAAAGGCTGCGCCTTTTGAGGCATTATACGGTAGAAAGTGTAGATCGCCCGTTTGTTGGGCGGAAGTTGGAGATGTCCAGTTATCAGGACCAGAGATAGTCTTCGAAACAACGGACAAGATTGTCCAGATTCGTGATCGTCTCAAAGCTGCCCGGGATAGGCAGAAGAGTTACGCGGATCCAAAGCGTAAAGCTTTTCACTTCGAAGTAGGTGATAAAGTTTTGCTTAAGGTATCACCCTGGATAGGAGTGATGCGATTTGGTAAGAAAGGCAAGCTAAGCCCGAGATACATAGGACCTTTCGAGGTTATCGAACGTATCGGATCAGTTGCCTATAAGCTAAACTTACCTGAAGAGCTCAGTGGAATTCACAATGTGTTCCACATCTGCAATCTGAAGAAGTGCTTCGCTGATGAATCACTGGTTATACCACATACAGATGTGCATATAGATGAGAGCTTAAAATTTGTGGAAAAACCTTTGTCGATTGAAGATCGACAGGTAAAGAAGCTTCGAAGAAAGCATGTACCTATTGTAAAGGTCAAATGGGATGCCCGTAGAGGACCCGAATTCACGTGGGAGGTTGAATCCACGATGAAAGAAAAGTACCCTTATTTATTTCAGTAAATCTCGGGTCGAGATTTATTTTAAGGGGGTGAGGATGTAACACCTCGAAAATTCACGTCCTATAATGTGTTGACACGTGTCATATGTTTAAACGTGTGAAAGAATATTATAAAAGGACTAAAGTTGACAAACATGGAAAGTATGTGAATATACGTGTTCGAAATCTCAACAGTGAATAAATACATTGCACATTAACCCTACATGATGTTTATAACATCAAACGAATAAATCATGGATCATGCGAAGCTAAAAGTGAGAGATTACAAACTACAGGGGTTAAATGTGTCAACATGTTTAAGTTATACCTCTGAGTGACCTTTTGACAAACCCGAAGCTTTGTAACGGTTAATTACGCTCACTAGAATGCACGATATAAATTTCATAAAGTTTCGTTATCGTATGAGCAAGTTGTGATCAAATTCGTGTGCGAGGGGTTAAATCGTCAACATTGAAAATTAGGCCTTTTCGGGTAACAATAAAGTTAGCCGAGGACTAAACAAAGCGGGTATATGTCTTGAAGCCCTTATACGTCAATTACGAGGGCTCAAAATGCAAGAAAATAAGGTCTCTACAAAGTTTGAAGAGCCAAGGACTAAAACTGCAATTAATGAAAATTTGTGTTTTCAGATCATACACGCTCGCGTAGCGCGAGCATGAGGACCTTTGCCGTCGCGCTACGCGACGGCCTCATCTGAACAGCCAGCTCCGATTTTCTTGGGTTCTTGTCTGCCTTTGCGTTTGTGATCGACTTTAATCGATTTTTCACATCTCCCTTGGCCCCTAAACGACCCCTAATCATCTAGGACACTTGTTGGAAGGGTATGGTCAGTTGTAGACTTACTTGTCAACACATTGTGGTGTCTTTGTTCACTATATAAAGCACACAAGTGCAACACTTGATCATTCATCCCTCAAACAAGCTTCTGATCAATTGTGGAGCACAAGAGCACTTTCCAGGCCTTCTTAATCAACCATTAGACACTTGTAAGTTTGCTTAACCTCCTTTAATTATGTTTAGCTTAGTAATTTAGCTAAAAGTCAAACCGTCGTAATTACGATTTGACTTCGATATTAATTAATAATGGCTCAGTCAAATCTCGAATTAAAAGTAGATATAAGTTGGTAATTATGTGGGTAATAAGCCCTCAAAAGGGTCCCCCTGATTCCCACTCTAACTAGGTCTAATGTCGGGTCAAACGTGTAATTAAAAAGTCAACAGAATGTTTAAATTGCAATTTATGCATGATTAGCAATGTAGAGCACATACAACCTGTTTGATCATTAATATAACTTGGTAATTAGTGTAAGAACATGTCTAAACATGTTCAACCCGACAATTTCCTGTTTAGACCCGGTTCAGAACCGAAAGTCGCATAGTTTGACTTATACTTTGACTTTCAGTTCTGAGCCGTTTAGGCATGATTTAGAAATTCCTTAGAGCTTTATTTGGACCAGGTTACATGCTAGTATAACCCTCTGTGATTATACACCTCAGATCATTAGTTATCCAATTAATACGCATGATTCCGTTAATTGCCCATATGTTGACCATTATGCCCTTATTACCTTAAAACGTGATTTTTGGAAATGTAAAAGAGTAGAAACTTTAATTACTGATATTTAAACTTGCATACAAAATTTGACATCAGTTTGAGGTGTAGGTTAAGAGTTATGCTCGTTAGCGTAAAATTAAAGCTTTATGTTAATTAAACGGCGTAATTAGCGTATAGCCTAGTTAAGCCTACTTTTTGATATCAAATCTTTTACCCACTGATGTAATATATTATTTTGGGATTTTTAAAGATTTTTAATAAATTTTAGGCTGAGCATAACTAGTAGTCGTAGGCTTAATCCGGTAATTGTCGGTTTTGCCGTTACGGGCCATAAAATGAGTTTTGCATATCTAAACGACTCCAAACCTTTTGCTACTGATCCCATATGATAAATAAATTATTTTAAGCCTTCTGGAAATATAAAAATATCAGATTTAAGTATCGAACCCGGAAACGGCTTCTAATCGCCTTTTTAAGCGTTTTAACGCATAGTATGTACTAAAACTATTTTAAACATACCAAGGGTGATACCTACTAATATATGAGGCAAATTATAATATTTTAACAGTAAGCAAAGGTTGATAAACTCAGACTTCAGTTTTGAGCTTTTCGGCTTATGTGAAATTACCAAAATACCCCTACGGGGCATAGTTTGGTTAAAATTGATAAATTTCACACATATGCTTTAACCTACTGATATAACTTAGCAAATTGAGTATATTTGCTGATTACATCAGGCCTGTAACTCAGGTTAACATTTAAACTCTTTTACAACCTTTAAAATGACCAAACTACCCCTACGGGGCATAGCTTGTGTTTAAATTCATTTCGGGCATAATAAATGATATCTTACTGATGTCACAACATATTTGGAGCATATTAACTTAGGAAACCTGTAAATAGCTCTCATGAATACTCGTTACGCTTATTACGCGTTCGGTTCGGTTCGGTTTATGTAACTAGTTTACATAAACTAGCCTAAACGGGTCAAACCTTATCGGTTTTATCTCAAATTCCAGAATGCGTATGAAATTCCCATATTAAACAAGTCTCTGAACTTGTCGGGTCTAAATCACATTCTATCCGGTCTTTGCTTAATCGTGCGTACGAACCGTATCTTTGAAACTAACCGGTCTAAGCTTAAGCTTAACTAAAGACCCGTTAGAATTCTAATAGGTTATTATAAAACCTTCGTTCCAGATTAGGAGAACCAGTAAAAGCTACTTGCCATTTGCTTATTGTGATTTATACTTTTCTCAGGTAAATACTTTTAACTTATTTTCCCTATACGGGTTTGGGTTATGGTATATAGCATACCGCTTGATCGGGCATCAAATCCTCCACCGTTGAGTGGGTAATTGAATAATTTGATCGGCTCGTTTAAACAGTCTTGTTACTTAAAGCCTTTGGGGGGTTAATGACCATGTCCCGGATATCCTTGGCATCATTTTACGAAATGGCCATGACTTAAGCGCGGGGTGTAGGCGTACACCCGTCAGTGCACAAAAGAATAATGTGGTGTGTCTATTGATCTTTAACCCGGACAAGATCCGGGCTACTGAACGCACAAGGAACATGTAATTCGTTCACAAGATTATATATTTAAAATAATTCTACCAAGTTAAATAAAAAATGTTTATGCCACGTGCATCCAAATCAATTTTCAATCATCTTCCAAAATGAGTCAGTTGATTGTATTTACCAGTGTAAACTGACGTATTTTCCCAAAAAGATTAAATGCAGGTACTATGCGTAATTGGCTGGGATTTCTCCTTAGCATCATTAGAAGTCTCGCAAGCTTAAGATGCCTGAAGTCTGTTGAACTATTGTTTCATTTTGTTTCCGATCCATCTGTGGATAAACTTCCGAATATTGTGACATTGATATTAAAATATTAAATTCGGTTGTATTATATCTTTTAAATTGCTTCCGCTGTGCATATTAAATATTGTGTTGTTTGACTATTATGTTGCCAACCACGTCACGATAATCCCCCACCGGGCCCACCGGTGACACGTGGAAATCGGGGTGTGACAATGCTAAATTGTTTGACTTGCAAAACAAACATGTTTCATTAGATACTAAGTGGTGTGATTTGCAAAGCAAACATGAGGATTTGCAAAACAAATTTGAAGTGACAAATATGCACAATCAAAAGTTGATAGTGGATCTCTCGAAATGCAAAGAGGCTAACATGTTTTACGAAAACCATGAAAAGGAATTTAAAACGATGGTTGAAAATTTAAGAAAAGATAAAACCGAATTGACAAAAATGGTTTCAAGAAAACAAACTGACATAAACTGTTATATCAATCGTCTAGAGATCATGCAAAAAGAGTTAGCCTGCACAAAGTGTGAAAGTGAGGCGATCCGGCTTAAACTAGACAGTTATTCTAACTCTAGATATGTGCTGGATCACATCATTGGCACACAAAAAGAGAAAAAGGATGTCACGTGCATTGGATATAAGAAATGTCCACCACCTGTTAGACAAAATTAGGATGCACTGCCTGATGAGGAGTATAGAACTCATTATGAAGAATCTGTTCCTTTAGACATTGAGGAATTTGCAACGGGACTTGGATACCAACAGGAAGTATCATCAGATTCGGATGTGTCAGCAGATACTTTTGTAACTGCTGAACAAAATCAGGATCCTCCAATCATTGTTGAGGATACTGATTCTTCAGATGATGAATCTAATGATACTGACTCAGCACAGTCAGATGCGGTAATCAAAGAAGAGGACATACCTCTCGAGAATCATATTCTATGTGATCCTCCCGCAAAACCTGCTACGACTGTTCTGACTGAGTCCACGTCTACTTCCTCACAAGAGTCTGAGAGTGTGAATTTGTTGTACACTCTTGTTGGTGATGATAAAATCTACTCTGACAAAGATTTTCCTATTAAGAATGTTAATTAATCTTTAATTAGTAAAATTTTTGAGGATTCAACAAGTAAGTTCTTGGGAAAGACAGGATCACATGTTGTGGTAACACAATGTCCTCCGATTCCAAGAGCTGAAATTCGCAAACAAAATGGCAATAAAAAATTACCAACTGAGAAAGTTCGTCAAAATCGCACCAAACCAAAGGGTAACTCACCGACTCAATGGCAAAAGAAACAGACCAAGAAAAGGGACAAGAAAGTGAACTTTGTGAAATCGAAGGGAACGGATAAAATTGATACACTTGAAAACAAATCTAACTTGGATTTTGTTAAACAAAGTAAAATTTTGAAAAGAAATAGTCAAAACAACTACACACAACACACAAACGGTTGTGATGTAGGACCAAGTACCTCAAGATCACGAAGCTCATCATCAAGCTCCTACAGTTATGATACTCCGAGGTTTGTTGAGCGGAGATCATGTTTTGAATGCGGTGAGTACGGGCACATTGTTAAGAATTGTCCATATCTCACCAAGGGAAAGTCAAAGGTTGATGCCCCCCATGGTAACAGTTACCATAAAAGATCTGTTTCACCAAAATAGGACCCTCGTCTTGTTAAACAACGGGAAATGAAACAGAAAAATAAACAACGACAAGAAGTTGAAAAGGTTTTAAAACCAGAGGTTGTCCAAACGCAGTCTGTTAAATCAAATGTTAAAAATGAAAAACAAAAACAGATTTGGAAACCAAAATCGGAAATTGTTTCAGGGGGAGCTACATCAATTCCGAATCATCGGGAAATGGATGTCACAATTCTCGATGATGACGGACGACCCAAGTCTGTGAAGGCTTGGGTCCCCCTCTCCAACTAATCTCTGAGTGAGAGTGCAGGATGTTCCAGGAGGAACTATTGATAGTCTTAGGATTGTTGATAGTGGAGTGTCCATGCGCAAGATCGGCGACATAAGGCTCCAAAATATTGTTACATCTAGGAGAATATTGTTTCCATTGATGGAGAGAAAGAAAAAGAAGAGAAGACAAAAATTCTGATGCAAGAATGACGATGAAAGAATTTGACCAAATTCGACAAGATGAAAAATGTGCCAAAATTTGGTTGTTATGGTTTTTGATCGGGTCAAAGACAAAGACCTTCGCTGGTGCAATGTGGAAGACCAGCAGGACTCGAAGGTTTATGATCTTGTTGCTGTGAAGAGATTTCTCAGTAGCTACAAAATCGATTTTGAAATCCACACCGGGTGGATATCCAGTTTAGGAGAGCGCTCAGATTCCTGGCAATGCACGAAGCAGTTGCAGGATACGGTTTTGAACTTCTAATCTCTCCTATACTTGTCTATATTTAAGCTGCTTTATGATTTAGTAACATCTCGTATAAGCACTCTTTGACCAGACACGTTGATCTCGAATATCACCTCACACGTGATTGTTTCAATATCAAACTCGTCAACGTTGTTAAGGTCCACACCGATGACCAACGTGCCGACCTTTTTACCAAAGCATTTGATAAATCAAGATTTGACTTTTTATTATTGGTAAACGGCATTAAGGTCAAGCAAGAGTAATCCGCATCGGAAAATCGTTTTTGTAAATATCTTTGTGTTTTTAAAATTATTGTAAGTTTGTTGATTTTAGGGGGAGTAAATCCAAATTTGAAAATTCAAAAACATCGAAAAATTTCAAAACCCAAAAACAATAGAAAAACAAAAATGAGTTTCCTGGCGAGCAAAAGAGAAAATGATAGTACATCAGTGGTCTGTCTAAACCTCTTTAAACTGAAATGCAAAATGAAAAACGATAAGCAGCTCTATATAAGATGTATCGGTAGGCTCACAATTATCTTAAAGTGTGCAGGGTGATATAAACCTAAATCGACTGAAGACCAGGGGGAACCACTCATTGGCATATGGTCTTAGTACCGAAGTTTCGTTTGACATATTGCCGAGGTTCTGAGATATGTGGTCTTTATGCTGTTTATCATCTGGGTATCATGGTTGTTTCTTTTACCGAAACAAACGGAGACGGAGTCTAGATCTTCCATGATATTATACATACGTGTACATACTGCATACGACCTCAATAAGTGATCAACAATCACATGTCCTCAAAATAAGTGATAATATATCACATTCATCCGGGAGTCAAGTTCGTCTCTTTGCTGTACGAAAGTACTGACCTGTTCACGGACTTGCTCCTATGCCCTCATGCATCTGAAAATCAAGTTCCTCATCAATAAATGATTCAATCACATAGGGCTTGTTTTCAATCAAAATAAGTGAGTTACTCACATCTTTTTATACGTTAAAACAGATGATAAATGGTATACTCACCAGTAAGATGATATCCTCGTGCATACCTTGATACGGGAATGTGTCGTGATGTGGATGAACACCGGTCGGTAAGTATAAATCATACCTTAATGTATCCCCTCGCCATGATTACACATGATAAGTTGAGCTTATGTGGACAACAATACCGATAATTGTTATAGGATGCTTATCTAATTGTTAACAAAAAGAACAACAAGAATGTTTTGACATGACCATACACTGATATGATTCTCTTACCCTCGAAACTCGCAAAAAGAATGTTTGTATATATTTACTTTTCTTTGTTTCTGCAACTCTGTATATATTTATTTACTGCTTTCAGTCTTTAAGTTTGAAATATTCAAAATACCAAAAAGATTTTAGGTGTGTTTTAATATAAACTTTATAAAAGTCAAAAAGATTTTATTTCTGCTTTAGTTTTGATTAACCGATGTTGGAACTCAAGTCTTTGTTGCCTGAAATATGATGAAAACCAAAACGAATGAATCTTCTTAAACGGTCAGTATTTGCAAGTTTTGAAAGTTAATAATCAAAATTGAAAAATCTGTTAACTTTTAAAACTGTCGGACGGTAGTTGAAAACATGGTCACATGTATGTCGTTTGTTTATGTTAACTATATTCTAAGCAGTTGTTCTCATTACGCGTTTAGATTTCTTGCATGTGCAGATGCTAAAGGCGAAGAGAACATGTTCGTTGACAAGCTTCGGAATGAAGACACGACATGAAGGCACTAAAATGATAAAGTTGATCGAGTTGCCGCTGATCAATCACCAACACCACAAGGATCTCAAGCATTGAAGATCAAAAGATTCACGAGCATAATCAAAGGGGGAGTTTGTTAACACACTACCTAAATGAAAAGGGAGTTTGTTGATACACTTTCTACTTACAACGCGTGAAGACTTTGAAGATCCTCCGACATGGAAGATATGGAAGTTGAACCTCACGAGTAGCGTCCAAGGGGGAGTTTGTTGATACATATTATGTGGACGCGACTCGGTTCAGTTCGACTCGGTTCGGTTCGACTCGGTTCGACCCGGTTAGGTTCGGCTCAAGCCCGACGTCACAACATTCCTCCGTCGTGCGCCCCAGAGTTCGACACGCGAAGCACGGAGCGCCGCGAGCCGGTTCCCGCCGCCACATCATGCTGACATCATCATGATGATGTCATATACTTTGACCAAATGCATTTAGAAATGGCAGCCATGGAATTTCACGTAAAGAATGCATGAATTGTTATTTGGGCCAATCAACTACCTTGCATGCGACACCAAATCAACATGGGCCGGAACCTTGATCATTGGGCCAAGAAACTTTGCATTTGGGCCGTAACTAAACCTGGGCCAGACAACATACATATGTCGACGAAACACACTTGTTTCGTCGACTTTGATAGAATGTTATTGTGTTTCATCGACGAAACACTTTGTTTCGTCGACTGTGATGTGTTTCGTCGTAGTGTTTCAGTATATATACACAGATAACAGACAGAACACATTAGACAAGTGTGAATAGATTTGAGAGCGACACACTGTAACACACACAGACACACTGAGAGTTTACAGAGACCATTTGTAAACATTGTATTGTAACCGTTTTCTAGATTAAAACAATGGAGTGTTAATCGGTGAATCGTTGTGTCTTACGTGTTCGTAACTTGGTTTAACAAACCCGTTTGGATTCCGCACTTTCGGGTTTGTCGGAAAACAGGGAATAGATGTTACTCGATCCTCCGGGTGGACCTACAGATACGTATCAACTGAGATTCTTCATCCTCTTCTTTCCTTTTGCAGTTGGAAATTTGGTGGCCTGGAATATTACAATAGTAACATCGCTTCATCAGCCACTTCCGTTCCCGTCTCTCGTCTGCACAGTGTTGACACGGTAATGTTGTGGAAGATGCCCTGGGATCAGAATAACCTGGCGCTCTGATACCACATTGTTGGACCCTAAACGGATTTGCAGCGGTAACATCATCTTGACATGGTTCCATATTGATAATGATTGACAATATGTTGGCAATGGTGAGTGATTAAGAATATGAATGGACAATTGGATGAATAATTGTCTTGGTACCGAGTGAAGTTCCCGGCAATAGACATATATACATTGAGAAGAGAAAAATGGTTGTGATGGCGGTTGAAATTTGGCGGGAATAACCGCCATTTGAACCGATACCAACCATCAGTCACGCCCCTTCGATCATATCGTTATACACATACATATTAAGTAAACATATCCTAAGTTTAATACATAAAATACGAATTATGTTTATGAACTTCTAATATATTTGTTTATCTTTTGGATTCAGCCCATCATGACCCGTTCACTTTTTTAAATTTAAATATACCCGTCCTAGCCTGTTGAGAATACAACTTAACCCAAAACAACCCATGTTTTTATATTGTGAGTCTAAATTAGCCCAAAAGTATATATGTGGGTCCAGATTGTCAGGTGAACATTAAATGGATTTTATGAACTATTAAAAGGAAAAGCAAAGATGGGTTGGAAATTAAGTGACATGGCAATTGATTTTTTGGTGGTTTTGATTTCCAGCTTTTGTGTATAAATGTTGTTGCTATATTAGCCTTTGAGAAACATCAAATTGAGCTCTGTTAAAGTTTTGGTATTGATCTTTCTGTTGTATTTAATCGAATTGGAAATCGGAGAATTGGCTTAATTTAATCGGAAGTGGAGAAGTGAATGTCAGCTTCAGGAATCGATTATGGCTGGGAAAGTGGCCTTACGATGGAAGCAGAGTATTTAAGTGGCTCTTTCACAAGGTAAGATTCATATATTGTGTTTGTTTCTAAGGTTGCATGCCTAGTGTTTGATATATTGCCTGAATGAGTAGACTTAACTGACGGCACATGCATTTGGCTTTCAGTTGAAGGATGCCATACTATGTTTCACACACACTATACGAAGCTTGCCACCTGTGATCATCTGGTTAAATTTTATATTAATATCGTGTCATTCATTGATAAGCTTATTGACAAGGATGTTGACAACATGGATGTTAATACCCTTTTGGATGACCCGCTAAGGTTGATGCCCATATTGCAGCCAGTTCTTTCAAAGTAATTATCATTCATTCATTCTATGACTAATTTTTTCTGTAATAAAAATATAACATGTTTTTATTTGCAGGAATACATTATGGATGCAATATCAATGATAATTATTGTTTACTAACACGATTATATCAATCATTGCCAATTATTAAAAAAAGTTATTGATTCTATGGCCTATGTAAAGCTGGTAAGTCTTATCTTCGGGCTTACCCCTTAATATGCTAAAGTGCTGTCTTTATAATGGTCAACTTGGTCACTGATATCATAAAATACAAAGAAATAGTGAAAAAGTCTGCTATGAATACCTTGTAGTTATTTGACTTATAGTTGATTTAAAAGAGTTTTGAGTCTTTGACTTAAAAATTTGGCTCATAATTAAAGATGTCCTATCGCTAGTATTTAACACCAAAAGATTTGAGCCTGCATCTGTTCAAGTGTTGTTATCCAAAGAAATTGCCGGTTCTTTAAGGAAGCTGAAGGTATGCTGTTTTTACAACCAGGGTTTGCTTTCAAAATGTCTTAAAATAAAAAGCTTAATGCAGTTGTGAACGGGATGTTCTGAAGTTATGGCTGGTTTAACTACCTTTCGACATTAATGGCAATGTATGTTTGTTTGCTACTAACTACCAAAGATTCTTCTCATTGTAGGCATGTTGTACCCTAGCTAGAGACCGATACAAGAGCTTTGAGAAAAGAGGAATTATTGTCCGGTTGTCCCTACAGCTAAGAGTGGCAGGTATTATTGCATACCCGTTAAAAAGGATTTCTATTCATTAATATTTCTAAAATCATATCTTAATTGGCATTTGGCAATCTTTGATGATGAAAGCTGTGACCCCCTGTTCTTTTCATGGGGTTTGTTGTTTAGATCATGGTGTTCTGCAGCCTGTTTATTAACAATTTGTTGAATTTATTTGTGCAGGAAATAGAAGTATGTCCAAGATCTGAATGAATGGCTGGCAATTAAGCGAGAAAGAAGAGATGAAGATGCCAGTCAAATTGATGAAAACGCTGCTCAATCTTTTTTGTCAAATGGTTTTATATTCTAGTTTTTTTCTTAACCTCAAAAGGTATGCATGTTTTTTTTTGTTTCTTCATTTTCAAAAGCTATGCATCATTACTGTTGGATTAATCGGGTTGGTTCACTGGTTACAACGGGTCATGGGTCTCGGGTTATGAGGTGTTCGATTGGTTATCATGGTTGTTTCTTTTACCGAAACAAACGGAGACGAAGTCTAGATCTTCTATGATATTATACATACGTGTACATACTGCATACGACCTCAATAAGTGATCAACAATCACATGTCCTCAAAATAAGTGATAATATATCACATTCATCCGGGAGTCAAGTTCGTCTCTTTGCTGTACGAAAGTACTGACCTATTCACGGACTTGCTCCTGTGCCCTCATGCATCTGAAAATCAAGTTCCTCATCAATAAGTGATTCTATCACATAGGGCTTGTTTTCAATCAAAATAAGTGAGTTACTCACATCTTTTTATACGTCAAAACAGATGATAAATGGTATACTCACCAGTAAGATGAAATCCTCGTGCATACCTTGATACGGGAATGTGTCGTGATGTGGATGAACACCGGTCGGTAAGTATAAATCATACCTTAATGTATCCCATCGCCATGATTACATATGATAAGTTGAGCTTATGTAGACAACAATACCGATAATTGTTATAGGATGCTTATCTAATTGTTAACAAAAAGAACAACAAGAATGTTTTGACATGACCATACACTGATATGATTCTCTTACCCTCGAAACTCGCAAAAAGAA
This sequence comes from Helianthus tuberosus, assembly GCA_030545235.1. NCBI lineage: Eukaryota > Viridiplantae > Streptophyta > Magnoliopsida > Asterales > Asteraceae > Helianthus > Helianthus tuberosus. The sequence goes on along the minus strand of CM060430.1, from coordinate 187,342,785 downwards.
TGTTTGTATATATTTACTTTTCTTTGTTTCTGCAACTCTGTATATATTTATTTACTGCTTTCAGTCTTTAAGTTTGAAATATTCAAAATACCAAAAAGATTTTAGGTGTGTTTTAATATAAACTTTATAAAAGTCAAAAAGATTTTATTTCTGCTTTAGTTTTGATTAACCGATGTTGGAACTCAAGTCTTTGTTTCCTGAAATATGATGAAAACCAAAACGACTGAATCTTCTTAAACGGTCAGTATTTGCAAGTTTTGAAAGTTAATAATCAAAATTGAAAAATCTGTTAACTTTTCAAACTGTCGGACGGTAGTTGAAAACATGGTCACATGTATGTCGTTTGTTTATGTTAACTATATTCCAAGCAGTTGTTCTTATTACGCATTTAGATTTCCTGCATGTGCAGATGCTAAAGGTGAAGAGAACATGTTCGTTGACAAGCTTCGGAATGAAGACACGACATGAAGGCACTCAAATGATAAAGATGATCGAGTTGTCGCTTATCAATCACCAACACCACAAGGATCTCAAGCATTGAAGATCAAAAGATTCACGAGCATAATCAAAGGGGGAGTTTGTTAACACACTACCTAAATGAAAAGGGAGTTTGTTGAAACACTTTCTACTTACAACGCGTGAAGACTTTGAAGATCCTCCGACATGGAAGATATGGAAGTTGAACCTCACGAGTAGCGTCCAAGGGGGAGTTTGTTGATACATATTATGTGGACGCGACTCGGTTCAGTTCAACTCGGTTCGGTTCGACTCGGTTCGACCCAGTTAAGTTCGGCTCAAGCCCGACGTCACGACATTCCTCCGTCGTGCGCCCCAGAGTTCGACACGCGAAGCACGGAGCGCCGCGAGCCGGTTCCCACCGCCACATCATGATGACATCATCATGATGATGTCATGATGATGTCATATACTTTGACCAAATGCATATAGAAATGGCAGCCATGGAATTTCACGTAAAGAATGCATGAATTGTTATTTGGGCCAATCAACTACCTTGCATGCGACACCAAATCAACATGGGCCGGAACCTTGATCATTGGGCCAAGAAACTTTGCATTTGGGCCGTAACTAAACCTGGGCCAGACACCATATATATGTCTACGAAACACACTTGTTTCGTCGACTTTGATAAAATGTTATTGTGTTTCGTCGACGAAACACTTTGTTTCGTCGACTGTGATGTGTTTCGTCGTAGTGTTTCAGTATATATACACAGATAACACACAGAACACATTAGACAAGTCTGAATAGATTTGAGAGCGAACACACTGTAACACACACACACACTGAGAGTTTACAGAGACCATTTGTAAACATTGTATTGTAACCGTTTTCTAGATTAATACAATGGAGTGTTAATCGGTGAATCGTTGTGTCTTACGTGTTCGTAACTTGGTTTAACAAACCCGTTTGGATTCCGCACTTTCGGGTTTGTCGGAAAACAGGGAATAGAGGTTACTCGATCCTCCGGGTGGACCTACAGATACGTATCAACTGAGATTCTTCATCCTCTTCTTTCCTTTTGCAGTTGGAAATTTGGTGGCCTGGAATATTACAATAGTAACATCGCTTCATCAGCCACTTCCGTTCCCGTCTCTCGTCTGCACAGTGTTGACACGGTAATGTTGTGGAAGATCCCCTGGGATCATGTAGGATCGTTTCGCGACCTAAACGAGTCGATCGGAAGAGCTCTCGTACGTTTCAGAGGCGGAAACTAAGAAACGCACAGTAAAACAGCTTGAAATATACTATAATCCTCTTTTATATACGATTGACAACGTTTACAGTGAGAGGAAATACCGGCAGCACCTCGGTAACACTTTTCCGAATCGTTACAAATGAAACCCGTTTGAACCCTATTTATAGAGATGACCTGACCGTTTGAACATGCTCAAACGGCCAGCCTTCAAACGACAGTTATCATTCAAACGGAAGGGTCTCATTCAAACGACCATTTCAAACGGAAGGGTCATTCAACAGCTTCTCAAACGGAACCCTTTCCTAATTCTTGTTTCATGTACTTTAAATTGTGATGTCATCATTATGATGTCACATGATGATGTCATAATGATGATGTCACACTTGTTCAAGTCTGCAACGAACCCGAGACTCGACATAAGACGTAGTCGACAGACGTAGTGCACCAACAAACTCCCCCTCGGATGTTGACGGAGTCTTCAGTGTCGATCTACAATCTTTATCGATCTTTGATCTTCCTCTGAAGTATTTGTCATTGCAAGAATCCTTAATCAATCTCTTACTCTTTCTCGTAATCTTCAGAATCTGAATCTGGCTCCACTATCTTCAGACTCCCTCTCGATGTCCTCAGACTCCCCCTTTCGCTAAGCTGGGATCGCAGTCTGGAATTCACTTTCCACAGATTATTAGATCGTAATCTGACACTTCATCACACTCAGGTTTCGGAACCTGGCCAACCTGCAAAAACTCTACCCAAAAATAAATTTTCTGATAACAATTCATGGATAAGATTTTCAAATCTAATCAATCACTTGCAGGAATAACTTTTTTATTGAAAACTATTTTCTCATTTCATTACAATATTCTTCAAACACTTTCACCTAAACCATTTGTTCTTCATGTTTAGCACTCGGAATTTTGAAAATCAGCTTTTTAACACCAGTTGTCAAAAATCTTTTTGAATTATTCAAAATTTATGCTAAAACACACTAAAATCTTTTTGGATTTTTGACTGAAAAGAAATGCAGAAATGAAATATTTACAAACAATATTTTTGTGAGTTTGTGCAAGAGGATCATATCAGTTTCTGAGACATATCACCAACACCGTTAAGCTTCATTTCATTTTAAGTTCTAAACAATTCACCTAGATTGTCAGTATACTGGTCCACTTAAATTTTCACACAAAGTTCAACTGATCCGAGATACGAGATTAATGTTTTAAGCTCTTGAACTTATTCGTGTGTCCCACTACTTGAATATACTCCCGTATCCAGATCCCAATATTCAGTCTTACAGGTGAGTATACCACAAATGATATCTGTTAGGGGAATAAATTATAGTACGAGGGCCGTGAGAGCTCAGGTCGATCTTTCGATACGCAGAGAGATGACGGCTTCGACTTTTGGTGAGACCCCTTTAGAGGATCTTTTGCATTACAACAGCAGTGGCTATCAATTTTATTATTTCATCAGCTTGCTGAGGGCGATGCTATGTTTCAAGCATTTGCAGAAAGCATTATCCGGGGACTAGGTCAGAAATTTCTTTCAGCAGAAGTCCCGGGATAATACCCCAGATATCACTGAGCATAAAGACCTAGTATCTCAGAATAAGGGACCTTTCAAACAAGATTTCAGGGGTTACCTATATATCCAAGTTTGTGTTAACCCACAGAACAAGCAAGTTTGAAATTTAAGTTTATATCTCGTCACAATCTACTAAATGTGCAAAAACCTACTGGCACATCATCAGTGAGACCGTTTATCACATTTTAACTTTCCATTTCTTTAGCATGTTGTGATAGTCCACTGATGTACTATCATTTCCTCTTTTATACAACAAAACTCTTTTTCATTTTATCATGTTTTTGTATTTTTCAAATTTTCAAATGTTTTTGGATTTTCTAAAATTTCTTACCCCCCCTAAAATGCAAACACATTTTAGGAAATTTGAAAACAAACTATACAATAAAATTGACAACCGATATCGAATTGCTTCAATTCGCCATTCACTTGGCATAAACAATCAGAACTCCCCCTCAAACTATTTTCCCATTTAGATTTCAAAACACTTAAGTTTGTTTTAATCAAATGGTTTTTCCGGAAAATAAGTTTGATTTTACCACTTGTAAAGTTGAGGATATGGTTCATCATTTTGTCTTCAATCATTTGTAGAAAATCAAGTACAAATTAATGTCCCTGATTTACCACTTGTACAAAAAACACAATCAAATACACAGAAAGATGCCGATTCCTGATCCACGATTACCAACTTGGGATCTCCGACAAGTCCACAGACTCATTGTTCATAGTATGAACCATCCCAGTCACGAACTAAGGATGGTTCAATTTTCTCCTTCTGCATCTTTTTCTCATAAAACTCCTTTGTTCCTTTGACCTTCCTGTCAATCATTTTACCAAACATATGATGAACTTTGGAGTTAAAGACTTTCACAACATCAAAATCCTTTTTGTCATCATAAAATTGATTTGATATCTCAACTTTTCCAATTTTCTTTTTATAATTTTCAGCCCGAAGTGATGGAAAATTTTCATCATCCACATTCAGAACTGATTTATCACTTTTTACCTCAACCTGTGGCTCCTCTGATTTTGTGGAATCAGATTCATCGCCAGAAGATAGCTCCTCTGATTTTGACCTATCAGAATCATCGCTAGAGCTTTCAGCAACTTTCTTAACAACCCATCTCTGGTTGTCAGATTTAGCTCTCTTCTTGTAAAACTTGTTTGAACATTCACCAATTTCAAAAGTAGAATTTTTGAAAAGTTTGGTTCTGTCAATTAGTGATTCAAACACAATTTTCTTGTCTTTCGAGTTACGAGAAACTCCCTGTTTTGACTGTATTGCCTTTGAACAATCTTTGGCAATATGTCCAACATTGTTGCATTTGAAACAGGTTCTCGTTTCTTTCATCTCTTCTTGCTTCTTTGCAAGAAATTCTTTGTTCGATTGTCTCCAGAATTCTTTCTTTTCTTCTTCTTCTGATGAAGTACCTGAAACAAATGTCATCTTTGATTTAAAATCACGAACATATTTTTCATTTTTCTGTTTTTCTGTTGGAATAAATCCAAGACCTTTCTTTTTGAAATTACGGTTAGGATTTGGTTTCTTTTGAAAACCAGAACCAGAACTGTAACCTTTTTTCTTGTTTAATCTTTGTTGTACTCTTGAGGTGTAAGGTTTACCTTTAAGATTTAAATCTTTTATTTCAGAAATATTAATTTCTGTAAGTTTGAAAACCTTTTTTATCAATTCAGTTTTGACACCTCTTATTGGAAATTCCTCATCAGAATATAATTTGTCGGAATCATTCAAAGTATATGCAACTTTAAACGTTTCGTCATTCAAATTAGATTTTGATAACAGGAATTCTTTATTGTAAACTCTTTTAACCGAAGATTTTTGATTGTTGACTGTCGAACTCGAACTTTCAAAACCAGCCTTTGACTCTGACACTGACTTTGACTCCAACTTTAACTCCTCAGTTTCATCTTTATCCAACACCTGATCGACGACTTTCTTTATTAACTCGGACTCATGATCAGTGTCAGATGATGTAAACACGACATCAATATTTTCTGGCAAATTTACTGACGACTCCGACTCCCACTGTAAATTTGTTGCTTTTTCGACTCTTTCCTGATTTGGATTCCTGGGCAAATATCCATTTTCTAACGGGGGTGGACACTTGTTGTAACTGACATCTTGTTTCTTACCAGAATCCTTCTTGTCAGTCTTTTTCTTTGAGTCACTCTTCTTCTTGTTCTTCTTTTCTGGAGTCTTTTCTTCAATCACTTTTCCATCATCCTTCTTTTATTCAGTTACTTCATCCTCTTCAAATGCCTTCATTCCTTCAACAGTTGGATAGATCCTGTCAATGACATAAGAAGTACATGAGTAACTTTTCAACAATCGGTTCACTCTTTCAGTCTCAATTCTTTGCAACTCCAACTTTTGTTCTAGCACAGCACACTTCTCAATGTAGTTGTTCACCACTTTTTGCTTTGTCATAAAAGCTCCTTGAAGTGTTTTCATCGCTGTTGCTTGTTCTTCACTTGTTTGATTATACTGGTTCATTGCTTTGTTCAGTACATCATAAGATTCCTTTAAACTATTCAAGTTATAGATCAATGTACTGTTCTGCTTCTTCACAGCTTCACAGTTTTCACACTTCACTGGAATCTTCTTTGCATCAACTTCTTCATCAACTTTGAATTTTGGAACTTCAACCTTTACTTTCCTTTTGATCACTGGAATTTCTTCATCATCACTACTAACTGGTGTTTTTACCTTTTTCTTCTTCTTTTTAACCTTTTCATCTTCACTATCACTTTCAGCAATCAGTTTCATATCAGCTTCGAATTTTCTCTTCCAATATTCAGTATCATCGTCACTGTCCTCTTCAACTCGAGCTACAAAAGCTGTGTGAGCTTTAGCTTGATCAGGAATATAGTTATCCCAAGTAAAATTCTCCCAGCTAAAACCCTCAGGTAACTTTTCGTCATCTTGATCTATTATCAAGGCACTACCATTTACTCTCTTTAAAGAATCTTGATTCACTGCACAAGCTCTCTTTCCAGAGTCTTCAATAATTTGCATTCCATGTGCAGTTTGTGCTTGATGTTGATGTTGTTGAGACGGTTGTTGAGCAACTTGATGGTAGATGGCTTTTCGGTAGTAATCATTGTTGTTGTTAAAAGGATTATGAGCTCCACTTGCTTCGCGATTTTTGCACTCTCTCTTGAAGTGACCTTTCTCCCTGCAACGAAAACAAGTGACTTTAGATTTGTCAAAACCTAAAGTAGAAGTACCAGCCTCACGAAGATCATCTCTTCCAGTGATTTGCTTGAATTTCTCAGCTCTCCTCAACACGCTGGCCAAACACCATTTTATGTCCATCAGCTCCATCTCTTCAGCATCAATCTGATCGTAATCTTCTTTTGTCAACATTGGATTCCCAATTCGACCTGCAACAAAACTACCATAAGATTCAAGAACAGTTCCCAATAAAGACATATGACTTTTTGCTAACTCTTCAGAAAATTCCTGATCATTTTCAATGTTCAACACAATGTTGCATTGAATCTTTTTGCCATTTCTTGTTGTTGACACATTTGGATCAAATGATGGAAATGATGTAAAACTTGTTTTGCTGTTTGATCCTGATGATGAACTTCCAGGAGAATTCTTGACATTGTAAGCAGTTTCTATTTTCGGAGATAGATTTGAAGACTTTTCATTCACTCCTGCTTTATAATACAACCCAATATCTTGTTCACCATTGAAATCTTTCATTCGAATAATCTTTCGTTGCTCCATTTCTTGAGCTTCCAACTTCTCAATGAACTTGCTGAGTGTCAAATTGCTAAAACCTTTCTTGTTTCTAAGCATCATTAGATATGTTCCCCAAGTCTCGTATGGCAAAGCATTAGCAAGTTTTTCGATCAACTCTTCATTGTTTTTCTCAATACTCAATCTCTTCATGTTAGCAAGCAAATTGCAGTATCTTTCGATAATCTCTCTTGTACTTTCATTCTTTAATCCGCGAAACAGATCAAATTCTTTCTTTAGAAGCGATTTCTTGCTTTTGACCATTTCTTCACTACCACGAAACTTTGACCTTAAAGCTTTCCAAATCGAGTAGGAAGTTCCATTATGTTGCAATAGAACCAAAATATCTTCTTTCACAGCTTGTTGCAATAAACTCAGCATCATTTTCTCATCTTTGTACTTCTTTCTAGCATCGGCACTCAGATCTTTAATCGGAACCACTTCTTCATCATCATTCATCGGTCGAACATATTTTGTCTCGACACATTCCCAAGCATCTAAGTAGTTAGCTTGTACCCAATTCTCGAAACGACCTTCCCAACCCTTATATTCTTCGATGTTCATTAGTTTGGGCGGTTTTTGCATCGTTCCAGTTTCGTTTTCGAGCATTGTGTTCTGTGCAACAGTGATTGAGGAAACCGGAGTAGCAAATGCGTTGTAAAAATCTTCGTCCATGTTTCGGTTTTTCAACTGAACTGTATCACCTTGTGAAAATACCTGACAAAAACAAACAAACACACAATCAGTTTTAAACGTTTATCTATTATCTGAAAGAAACTGTTACTCGAACTGGTGACAATTTTGAGCGGATTGAAGGTTGACACACTGTGCGGAGTGAACGTTGACCAATTGTGTGAACTGAATGACTCGAATGACTTTTTGACACCTTTGAACTCCGAACCGTGCGAACTAAACAATTATCACACAACTTGATCACACGAAACAACCTGACTGATCAATTCGTGTAAACAATGATTTTCTTTTGAAAAAAAACTGACCGGAACCAAAACTCAAACCACGCAACCTGTCGATTCTTACAAACAACTAACACAAATCTATATGATATCTAATATACACACACATGGGCCAGTGAATTAACAAACATTCCTGATATCATTATAAAACTAAATGAACTTTAAACAAACATTGGGCCGCTGAATATGAACAGAAACAAAACAAACATCTGGGCCGGTGATTTTCTTGGACTGCCAAAAACTTATCCAAACAATATTCAAAGAATTATCACTGAATTTTTAATTTTGATAACTAATATTTTCACTTTGGTTGATGACACACCAACATCACATGCAAACCGACTACTTTCACATATATCGAATATGAACACATGCTATCTGACAAACCAAAAGTAGAATTTATCTCATCATATATCCACAAATTGACAAATGATTAATTGAGTCTGACATATCACATGAATTTAAAAATTACTATATCACATGCTATTGTCTTTAAAGTTGCACAAATCCAGATTATAAGAATCACATGCAAGTATTAGATGTTCACACACGTTATCAACTGACACTCTAACACGTGATATTCTTTTCCAATTACTGACAACAAATCACATGATCATTCCTATTTGGCTGAGATAATCACATGAACCTGACACATCTGATCAGATAAAAACAATTATCACATGAAGCTTCAATCACTTTCAAACGGTGCGATATATTTCAAACGATAGATTGTATCTCAAACGGTCTGATGTGGTTTCAAACGATGAAGATTCAAACGATGATGGTTTCAAACTATAGCTGTTCAAACGACAATATGTTTTCAAACGACAAAGAATTCAAACGATGGACTGTTCCGTTTGAAACAATACTTTCAAACGACAAGGATTCCAAACGACCAACAAGTTTCAAACGACAACTTGTTTCAAACGATACACATTTCAAACGATGACTCTTTGTTTCAAACGATAGGATAGAATTTTCAAACGATGGAATATCTTTTCAAACGACAGATCTATGACATCATCAACTCGCGAACAGTTTCAAACGGAAACCATATTTTTATCAAGTTTTAGTTCGAGTTTTAGTCTGAAATTTCTAAGGCTTTGTTAAACTATCATTACGCACACTTTGTGAACGTTTCAGCCAATTTCAACCGTAAAAAGTATCGGTTTTAAGAAAGAAGGTGTAGAAAATGAGATTTTCAAGCTGAATATGGCAAGAACTCCTCGTCCTGAGCTCTGATACCACTTGTAGGATCATTTCGCGACCTAAACGAGTCGATCGGAAGAGCTCTCGTACGTTTCAGAGGCGGAAACTAAGAAACGCACAGTAAAACAGCTTGAAATATACTATAATCCTCTTTTATATACGATTGACAACGTTTACAGTGAGAGGAAATACCGGCAGCACCTCGGTAACACTTTTCCGAATCGTTACAAATGAAACCCGTTTGAACCCTATTTATAGAGATGACCTGACCGTTTGAACATGCTCAAACGGCCAGCCTTCAAACGACAGCTATCATTCAAACGGAAGGGTCTCATTCAAACGACCATTTCAAACGGAAGGGTCATTCAACAGCTTCTCAAACGGAACCCTTTCCTAATTCTTGTTTCATGTACTTTAAATTGTGATGTCATCATTATGATGTCACATGATGATGTCATAATGATGATGTCACACTTGTTCAAGTCTGCAACGAACCCGAGACTCGACATAAGACGTAGTCGACAGACGTAGTGCACCAACAGATCAGAATAACCTGGCGCTCTGATACCACATTGTTGGACCCTAAACGGATTTGCAGCGGTAACATCATCTTGACATGGTTCCATATTGATAACGATTGACAATATGTTGGCAATGGTGAGTGATTAAGAATATGAATGGACAATTGGATGAATAATTGTCTTGGTACCGAGTGAAGTTCCCGGCAATAGACATATATACATTGAGAAGAGAATGATGGCGGTTGAAATTTGGCGGGAATAACCGCCATTTGAACCGATACCAACCATCAGTCACGCCCCTTCGATCATATCGTTATACACATACATATTAAGTAAACATATCCTAAGTTTAATACATAAAATACGATTTATGTTTATGAACTTCTAATATATTTGTTTATCTTTTGGATTCAGCCCATCATGACCCGTTCACTTTTTTAAATTTAAATATACCCGTCCTAGCCTGTTGAGAATACAACTTAACCCAAAACATCCCATGTTTTTATATTGTGAGTCTAAATTAGCCCAAAAGTATATATGTGGGTCCAGATTGTCAGGTGAACATTAAATGGATTTTATGAACTATTAAAAGGAAAAGCAAAGATGGGTTGGAAATTAAGTGACATGGCAATTGATTTTTTGGTGGTTTTGATTTCCAGCTTTTGTGTATAAATGTTGTTGCTATATTAGCCTTTGAGAAACATCAAATTGAGCTATGTTAAAGTTTTGGTATTGATCTTTCTGTTGTATTTAATCGAATTGGAAATCGGAGAATTAGCTTAATTTAATCGGAAGTGGAGAAGTGAATGTCAGCTTCAGGAATCGATTATGGCTGGGAAAGTGGCCTTACGATGGAAGCAGAGTATTTAAGTGGCTCTTTCACAAGGTAAGATTCATATATTGTGTTTGTTTCTAAGGTTGCACGCCTAGTGTTTGATATATTGCCTGAATGAGTAGACTTAACTGACGGCACATGCATTTGGCTTTCAGTTGAAGGATGCCATACTATGTTTCACACACACTATACGAAGCTTGCCACCTGTGATCATCTGGTTAAATTTTATATTAATATCGTGTCATTCATTGATAAGCTTATTGACAAGGATGTTGACAACATGGATGTTAATACCCTTTTGGATGACCCGCTAAGGTTGATGCCCATATTGCAGCCAGTTCTTTCAAAGTAATTATCATTCATTCATTCTATGACTAATTTTTTCTGTAATAAAAATATAACATGTTTTTATTTGCAGGAATACATTATGGATGCAATATCAATGATAATTATTGTTTACTAACACGATTATATCAGTCATTGCCAATTATTAAAAAAAGTTATTGATTCTATGGCCTATGTAAAGCTGGTAAGTCTTATCTTCAGGCTTACCCCTTAATATGCTAAAGTGCTGTCTTTATAATGGTCAACTTGGTCACTGATATCATAAAATACAAAGAAATAGTGAAAAAGTCTGCTATGAATATCTTGTAGTTATTTGACTTATAGTTGATTTAAAAGAGTTTTGAGTCTTTGACTTAAAAATTTGGCTCATAATTAAAGATGTCCTATCGCTAGTATTTAACACCAAAAGATTTGAGCCTGCATCTGTTCAAGTGTTGTTATCCAAAGAAATTGCCGGTTCTTTAAGGAAGCTGAAGGTATGCTGTTTTTACAACCAGGGTTTGCTTTCAAAATGTCTTAAAATAAAAAGCTTAATGCAGTTGTGAACGGGATGTTCTGAAGTTATGGCTGGTTTAACTACCTTTCGACATTAATGGCAATGTATGTTTGTTTGCTACCAACTACCAAAGATTCTTCTCATTGTAGGCATGTTGTACCCTAGCTAGAGACCGATACAAGAGCTTTGAGAAAAGAGGAATTATTGTCCGGTTGTCCCTACAGCTAAGAGTGGCAGGTATTATTGCATACCCGTTAAAAAGGATTTCTATTCATTAATATTTCTAAAATCATATCTTAATTGGCATTTGGCAATCTTTGATGATGAAAGCTGTGACCCCCTGTTCTTTTCATGGGGTTTGTTGTTTAGATCATGGTGTTCTGCAGCCTGTTTATTAACAATTTGTTGAATTTATTTGTGCAGGAAATAGAAGTATGTCCAAGATCTGCATGAATGGCTGGCAATTAAGCGAGAAAGAAGAGATGAAGATGCCAGTCAAATTGATGAAAACGCTGCTCAATCTTTTTTGTCAAATGGTTTTATATTCTAGTTTTTTTCTTAACCTCAAAAGGTATCCATTATTAAACCGTTTTCGATCACGTCATCTTCATCTTGGGAAAGGACCACCGCCCTTTCACGTAACTCTTGCTTCGATTGGCGAGGGTTATCTTTCATGCCCTCGTAGTAGATCATAAAGCAAACCTTTTGCTTTCTTGAAAACACAACTTCATCCTTCTTGGTTCCCGATGTACCTTCACCGTTTGCTTTCTTCTTTTCTTCACGCTCCTTCTTAAATTCCTCTTCATAGAAATCTTCTATGTATTCCTTAAATTGCTCTCAATGAAAGCACCAATGTTGGTATCAGAATCATCGGACACCCAGGACCAATCGGAACGGACCGGGTTGTCATCGTACTCACAATCGCAATCAACCAAATAACAACGTTTGCAGAATTGCATTGTAACAGTAAACGAAACAATAATAATGAAAACAAACTTACTGCAATTGCCGAATTAAATATAATGCACAGAATCAGTGACTAACTTCGAATAACTTTATAAACTTCAAGTGAATTCGGTACATTGAAAACAAAGTTACAGCCCTATATATAACACTGTGAACCGGTGCCTGTTAAACCGACGTATCCCTTAGTGAAGCGATGTGTCTGTGGTAACTACCTTGCCAATCGGTACGTCTTGTTTCCCTTGATAACTGCTGCTTCGGTATTCACATTAATTCATCTAAAACGGGCCCAAACTAAGTTGATCCAATGCCGAGACCTTCTGGACTTATACGACCCAAACAGAAAAACATAAATGTGGCCTCAGGCCCAAGTTTGACGCAAACAATAAAACATAATAAGTGTTTGACCCATTAACTATTAAACAATCATAAACGTAAACGTAACGCGGCCCGAACAAGAAAGTCGTGATTAACTTTTGGTCTTCAATCTCCCCCTTAAGCACGAACTTTCTTGACCCGCAACATTCTTCAAGCATCTTCATCATCGGTGACCACGAACGTGATCACCAAATCCGCATCATCCTCGATCTTGACCTCCTTGTCTTGAGCATCCTTCTTTCTATCTTTCTCTTTAGCCTTTGCGTTCGTATCACCCTTTTTCTTCATGTAGTCGAAGTACCATTCAAATAGCTCGATGTAGTGAACATACGAAACCTTCATCTCGAACCCGTCATCCTTCTCGTACCCATACTCTAATGCAACTTCAGCCCACGAGTCATCTTCAATAACCTTTTTAATTCCACCCTTGAGACTCACAACCCGGTACAGTAGAAGCAAATTCACATCCCTTCCGTCTAGCAATTTTGGTGGCATGTTTCTAGGTTTAACAATACCAAGAAAACTTGGCAAAAACCATATCAAGACATCATCAAAATTCACATCATAAAACTTATCATATCCCGCCAATTCTTCGTGCATCAAGAGCAAATCCAACGGTTCTAAACAACTATCCATTATTAAACCGTTTTCGATCACGCCATCTTCATCTTGGGAAAGGACCACCGCCCTTTCACGTAACTCTTGCTTCGATTGGCGAGGGTTATCTTTCATGCCCTCGTAGTAGATCATAAAGCAAACCTTTTGCTTTCTTGAAAACACAACTTCATCCTTCTTGGTTCCCGATGTACCTTCACCGTTTGCTAGACGAAGCTATTGGTAGATTAAAAACGTATGAAGAAAGGTTAAAGTTGAAGAAAAAGAAAAGCCCCGTGAACAATTTAGAAGAACTCTTGTATGCGGGTCATGGACAACATGTTGGAAATCGTGGACGAGGGAGATTCCGTCCATCACGAGGCCGAGAGAGAGGCAATTATCAACATAGGGGTGAAGGACACACCTCTTACGAGTCGGAAGGAACCGACAAACCACAAAGGGATGATAGCAAGCAAGAAACATCGGCTATGAGAGATAAGTCAAAAATCACTTGCTACAGATGTGAGAAACTTGGGCACTATGCCTACGAATGCCCAACCAAGAAAACCAAGGAAAATGAGACACTCTTGGTTGAAACAGAAGATGATGATGAACCGGCACTTCTGATGTGCCTACACGTTGAAGAGAAGTAGAAACATGGAATTTGGCCGTGTGAAACGATCAAAAGAAAAAAAAAAAAAAAACCGTGTGATACGGAGGAAGATAACCTGTGAAAGGTACAACAAAACAATCTAGTGAATGGATCAGGTAAAAAGTGGAGAATCCGTGAGGGAAGCAGTCAATGATAAAAGAACCCGTTGTGAGAGACAACCGTGATGACGAGATTAAATCTGTGATAGACCAAGAAGAAGGCATGCGTGCGAAACACACAAATAATCCTGTGACTGGGTGACAAGAACGAAATGTTGTGTGATACAACCACAAGAGAGATCTGAGTGAGTCAATTTATCAAAATCTATGAGAAATGGATTCCGATCATGTGATATGATGGTGGGCAAGTTAATCAAGACCGGTGGAGTTCGTGTTGAGACAATTACACAAGAAAAGGTTCGTGTGATACAAATCAAGTGCGGTCAAGACATGTGTGAAGCAAAATGTTCGTGTGAAGCAAGGTTCGTGAGGAGCAAGGTTGGTGAATGAGAAGATCCGTGTGAAACGTCGGATACCGAGGAGTTTCAAGAAAATGGAATTGATCAAAGTTCAAGATCTACAACTCAAGGATGTTCGAGATTAGGGGGGTGAATGAAACCCGGATAATCTCTTAACATCAATAGTTAGTTTAGATAGTTAAATTAGTTAGTTATACGGCGGTTATAAACTACAAGGACCAAAGTTGTCAAGAATGAAAGGTGGTAACCACCACCCTTACCGAAAGGGTGTGTCTCCACCCTCACACCATTTCCGATCGGCCAAGACAAGGGAAAAGAAGAAGGCACCGATTGGAACTTGTGGACAGGAAACAACGTGCTTCTTCATGTTTAATCACAGCCACACATTCAAGGGACGCGTCTATTCACAAAGAGACACAACTCTTCACTCGCACCCGCTGAAAACTATAAATAGGGGTCATTTGATTTCATTTGTAACACTACATACACTCTCATATTCGATTTGTACATACATTCAAGTTATTGTTTATATCAAGTTTGTTTATCACGCTCATTCTAGAGATCAAAGATCCATTTTGGGGCCAACAAGCTGTGACCCCCTGTTCTTTTCATGGGGTTTGTTGTTTAGATCATGGTGTTCTGCAGCCTGTTTATTAACAATTTGTTGAATTTATTTGTGCAGGAAATAGAAGTATGTCCAAGATCTGCATGAATGGCTGGCAATTAAGCGAGAAAGAAGAGATGAAGATGCCAGTCAAATTGATGAAAACGCTGCTCAATCTTTTTTGTCAAATGGTTTTATATTCTAGTTTTTTTCTTAACCTCAATAGGTATGCATGTTTTTTTTGTTTCTTCATTTTCAAAAGCTATGCATCATTACTGTTGGATTAATCGGGTTGGTTCACTGGTTACAACGGGTCATGGGTCTCGGGTTATGAGGTGTTCGATTGTTTGCATGAAATAAACCAACAGTTTCAAGAGTCCACGTGATCAAGTGCATGGCTGGAAAAGCATTTTATGGTTTTTATATTTGGATTATATTAATAGTTTAAGTAGGTGGACTTGGTATTTGGTGTGACCTATTTAATTGGTGCACGTTAGTAGAAGAGTGGGTCTCAAAGTTTACCGGTTCTTTAGGTAGACTAAGTTATTTTATTGTTATTTTAATTCCCCACGTTGTAATCTTGTATGGCTATTTAAAGCCATTTGCTTTATCAAAATATTGTACCCTTTCATCGAATAAACAACAAGTTTTTTTTCATTCTCTCTAGTTTTTCATTCTTTCACATACAAAGAGTATCGTGAGTATTGTGTGTGTGAGTTTGATTTGTGGGGCCTGAACCAACATTTGGTATCAGAGCGAAGGTTAAACAAGGGTCGTTTTGAGAGTCGACTTTCGAAGATAGGAGTAGCCTACGGGTGTGGGCTGCAAGAGCAAGTTGGGTTGACAATCGCAGCGTGTTTGGCTGCCGGTTCGGGTCGCAACTAGGGGATGTTGCTACACATAAATCACGGGAGGCTAGTAACAGCAGAAGACGGAGACCGGGAGGTGGTTCGTGTCAATCGTTGTCGTGCGGAGAGTACCGGTTTGGATGACGGGGGTGACGGGTGAACATCGGTGTGTCTCGTGGCTGTTAGTTGTGATTAAAGTGGAAGAAAAGGCTGTAGCGATCAGAGGTTACCGGTGTGCAGTGATCAGAATATTTTAGATCAGCAGTGATCGGAAAAACCTAGGTGATCGTAGGTCGGTGGTTTCGAGGGTTACCGTTCTAGCGGATCAAGAGGGTAGCGGAGACGAGTCGAGATTCAGGCCAAATCAGCGGGCTTGTCAACCCAGTTTGTTGATCGAAGAACGAAGAAGGGATCGTGTCTTTTATTTGTCGGTTACTCTTTCTAGCCTAGAAGAAGAATTGCAAGGGGTGCAGAATTCTTACGGCAGAAAAACCAACGGGTGTAGCGCAGTAGAAACGAAACAGCAGGTGGCTGAGATATTCGTTTAGCGACTCGAAGACGGTACAGCGGGTGGCTGGCGTCTAGTTGGTGGTTGATACGCAAGGTGTGCTTATTGTAGGTCCGGCTAGGGGAGGATCTAGTCGCCTAATCCTTGTGTACAAACACACCCGGTTGTGCGGAATCCAACCGGAGATGCAAACCGAGATAGAACACGACAAGAACACGAGAAGGAGACCGAGACTCAACGATTAACACCAATGTATTAATACTTTAAAAACAGTTACAATTCAATGTTTACAAAATAATCTTTGCAAACTCTCACTAGTTCTCTCGGGTATGTGTTCTTCCTTGTGTGCTCCTTCTCTACCGAAATCACCCTTGATTTCGGTATTTATATTTGTTCTTCACTTGTGCGATTGGGCTTGGGTTCGGCCCAAAGTTGGTCAAAGGCCCAACATGCATACGGTTTCAATATTTGCATGCATATTCTTCTACATGACATCACTAAGATGATGTCATGGTGATGTGTCAGCGGGAAAGGCCGCGGCTCTCCGTGCTTCGCGTGTCGAACGCTGGGATGCACGACGGAGGAATGTCGTGACGTCGGGCTTGAGCCGAAGCTAACCGGGTCGAACCGAACCGAGTCGAACCGAACCAAGTCGCGTCCACATAATATGTATCAACAAACTCCCCCTTGGACGCTACTCGTGAGGTTCAACTTCCATATCTTCCATGTCGGAGGATCTTCAAAGTCTTCACATGTCGTAAGTAGAAAGTGTATCAACAAACTCCCTTTTCATTTAGGTAGTGTGTCAATAAACTCCCCCTTTGATTATGCTTGTGAATCTTTTGATCTTCATTGCTTTAGATCCTTGTGGTGTTAATGATTGATCAGCGGCAACTCGATCATCTTTATCATTTGAGTGCCTTCACGTCGTGTCTTCATTCCGAAGCTTATCATCGAACATGTTTTCCTTGCCTTTAGCATCTGCACATGCAAGAAAGCTAAACGCGTAATGAGAACAACTGCTTGGAATATAGTTAACATTAAACAAGTGACACACATGTGACCATATTTTCAACTACCGCCCGACAGTTTAGTTTGAAAAGTTTAACAAATTTATCAATTTCAGTTTTTAACTTTCAAAACTTGCAAATTTTGACCGTTTATGAAGATTCAATCGTTTTGGTTTTCATTCAGATTTCAGGCAACGAAGACTCGAGATCCAACATCGGTTAATCAAAACTAAAGCAGAAATAAAATTTTTTTGGCTTTTAGAAAGTTTATATTAAAACACACCTAAACTCTTTTTGGAATTTTTGAATATTTCAAATGTAAAGACAGAAAGCAGTAAATAAATATATACAAAGATGCAGAAATTGAAAGCAGTAAATAAATATTTACAGACATTCTTTTTGCGAGTTTCGAGGGTAAGAGAATCATATCAGTGTACGGTCATGCCAAAACAACTTGTTGTTCTTTTTGTTAACATTTAGATAAGCATCCTATAACAATTATCGGTATTGTTGTCCACATAAGCTCAACTTATCATATGTAATCATGGCGAGGGGATACGTTAAGGTATGATTTATACTTACCGACCGGTGTTCATCCACATCACGACACATTCCCGTATCAAGGTATGCACGAGAGTTCATCTTACCGGTGAGTATACCGTTTATCATCTGTTTTGACGTATATGAAAATGTGAGAAACTCACTTATTTTGATTGAAAACAAGCCCTATGTGATAGAATCACTTATTGATGAGGAACTTGATTTTCAGATGCATGAGGGCACAGGAGCAAGTCCGTGAACAGGTCAGTACTTTCGTACAGCAAAGAGACGAACTTGACTCCCGGATAAATGTGATATATTATCACTTATTTTTGTTTGGACATGTGATTGTTGATCACTTATTGAGGTCGTATGCAGTATGAACACGTATGTATGGTATCATGGAAGATCTAGACTTGCGTCCCCGTTATTTTTCGGTAAAAGAAACAACCATGATACCCAGATGATAAACAGCATAAAGACCGAATATCTCAGAACCTCGGCAATCTCTCAAACGAAATTTCGGTACTAAGACCATATGCCAATGAGTGGTTCCCACCTGGTCTTCAGTCGGTTTAAGTTTATATCACCCTGCACACTTTAAAATGATTGTGAGCCTACCGATACATCTTATATAGAGTTGCTTATCATTTTTCATTTAAGGTTTAAAGAGGTTTAGACAGACCACTGATGTACTATCATTTTCTCTGCCCGCCAGGAAACTAATTTTTGCTTTTCTATTGTTTTTGTGTTTTTGAAATTTTTCGATGTTTTTGAATTTTTCAAATTTTGGAATTACTCCCCCTAAAATCAACAAACTAAGCTAAATTTAAAACACAAAGGTATTTACAAAAATGATTTTCCGATGTTGGTTTTACTTTTGCTTGACCTTAATGCCGTTTACCAATAATAAAAAGTCAAATCTTGATTTGTCAAATGCTTTGGTAAAAAGGTCGGCACGTTGGTCATCGGTGTGGACTTTAACAACATCGATTAGCCTTTTATCAAAGCAATCACGTATGAAGTGATATTTGATTTCGATGTGTTTGGTCTTTGAATGCTGCACAGGATTTCTAGTGATCTGTAAGGCAGCAGAATTATCAACGTAAATAGGAGTAGTTAGGAATTCAAAACCGTAGTCGCGCAATTGTTGTTGGATCCATAGGACTTGGGAGCAACAACTTGAGGCAGCAATGTATTCAGCTTCGCATGTTGATGTAGCGACACAAGTCTGCTTTTTGCACTACCATGTGACTAGGCGATTTCCCAAAAACTGACATCCAGCCGTTGTGGATTTGCCGTCGATTTTGCATCCGCCAAAATCAGAATCACTGAAAGCTATTAAGTCAAAGTTATTATCCCTAGGGTACCATAGACCGGTGTCAGGGCAACCCTTCTGTAGGTCCGGCTAGGGGAGGATCTAGTCGCCTAATCCTTGTATACAAACCACTCCGGTTGTGCGGAATCCAACCGGAATAGCAAACCGAGATAGAACAAGCACAAAGATAAACACACAAGACTCAACGATTAACACCACTTGTATTAATGCGTATGAAAGGTCCGTTACAAGCACAAGGTTTACAAATCAGTTCTGCAAACTCTCTCTAGTGTGTGTGTGTGTTCTCTCTATTTTCTGCTCTATGTGTCTAACTTGTGAAGTGAACACAACACATGGGTATATATACTCAACACAGCATGTCTGGTCGAAGGATCAGATAAGATGATCGAAGGATCATCTATCGACCATAAACCCATCGAAAGATCACATATACCACGAAGGATGGTATCCTTCGTGGTCTATCCTTCGTAGGTCATCTTTCGAGCTCATCGAAGGATCTAAACTATCCTTCGATGACACATCTTTCGACCCAAACAGCTTTCAACCATTTTTCTAACTGTTTGGCCAAGTCAAACCGGAGGATGGTTGACTTGGTCAAACTTACATCAATCTTACATCAAAGACATCGTTTCGTATCAAGACTAAATACAGACAAAGTACAGACACAAGTGCACCAACAAACTCCCCCTTGGCTGTAGCTTTGTCTGGCTGTAGCTTTGTCTCGATCTTTGTGACTTCAAGTCTTTGACATCTTTTCAAGTCTTCAATGTCGGAGGATCTTTAAAGTCTTCACGTCTTGAAAGCAGAAAGTGTACCAACAAACTCCCCTGGTTCAGGTAGGAAGTGTGTTGACAAACTCCCCCTTAACATAAGCTCCCCCTTGAGTTATGCTCGTGAAAGTCTTGTTCTTTATGAAGTGAGATCCTTGTGGTGTTGATGATGATCAGCGGCAACTCGATCATCTTCATCATTTGAGTGCCTTCACGTCGTGTCTTCATTCCGAAGCTTGTCATCGACCATGTTCTCCTTGCCTTTAGAATCTGCACATGCAAGAAATCTAAACGCGTAATGAGAACAACCGCCTGGAATATCATAAAATAAACAAACGACACACGTGTGACCATTGTTTAAACAAACACCGTCCGACAGTTTGAAAGTTTAACAGATTTATCAATTTCAAATTTTAACTTTCAACACTTTGCAAATTTCGACCGTTTATGAAGATTTAGTCGTTTTCGGTTTTCGTTCAGGTTTCAGGAAACGAAGACTCGAGTTCCAACATCGTACGATCGAAAATAACATAGAAATAAAATCTTTTTGGCTTTTATAAAGTTTATATTAAAACAGATTTTAGGTGTGTTTTAATATTAGAAATGTAAGGACTGAAAGCAGTAAATAAATATATACAGACATTCTTTTTGCGAGTTTCGAGGGTAAGAGAATCATATCAGTGTATGGTCATGCCAAAACGCTCTTGTTGTTCAATTAGATAACATTAAGATAAGCATCCTATAACAATTATCGGTATTGATGTCCACTTAAGCTCAACTAATCAGATGTAATCATGGCGAGGGGATACGTTAAGGTATGATTTATACTTACCGACCGGTGTTCATCCACATCACGACACATTCCCGTATCAAGGTATGCACGAGGATTCATCTTACCGGTGAGTATACCGATTATCATCTGTTTGACCGTATATGATGTGAGATTCTCACTTATTTTGATTTGAAGACAAGCCCTATGTGATAGAATCACTTATTGAAGAGGAACTTGATTTTCGATGCATGAGGGCACAGGAGCAAGTCCGTGAACAGGTCAGTACTTTCGTACAGCAGAGAGACGAACTTGACACCCGGAAAGAATTTGTGATATTTTATCACTTATTTGTTTGGACATGTGATTGTTGATCACTTATTGAGGTCGTATGCAGTATGTACACGTATGTATGGTATCATGGAAGATCTAGACTTGCGTCCCCGTTATTTTTCGGTAAAAGATACAACCATGATACCCAGATGATAAACAGCATAAAGACCGAATATCTCAGAACCTCGGCAATCTCTCAAACGAAATTTCGGTACTAAGACCATATGCCAATGAATGGTTCCCACCCAGGTCTTCAGTCGATTAAGTTTATATCACCCTGCACACTTTAAAATGATTGTGAGCCTACCGATACATCTTATATGGAGCTGCTTATCGTTTTTCATTTAAGGTTTAAAGAGGTTTAGACAGACCACTGATGTACTATCATTTTCTCTTTTTCTCGCCAGGAAA
Source organism: Helianthus tuberosus (assembly GCA_030545235.1). Classification (NCBI taxonomy): domain Eukaryota; kingdom Viridiplantae; phylum Streptophyta; class Magnoliopsida; order Asterales; family Asteraceae; genus Helianthus; species Helianthus tuberosus. The sequence goes on along the minus strand of CM060430.1, from coordinate 187,321,141 downwards.
CTCATTTTTGTTTTTCTATTGTTTTTGCGTTTTTGAAATTTTTCGATGTTTTTGGATTTTCAAATTTTTGGATTTACTCCCCCTAAAATCAACAAACTAAGACAAATTTAAAACACAAAGGTATTTACAAAAATGATTTTCCGATGTTGGTTTTACTCTTGCTTGACCTTAACACCGTTTACCAGTAATAAGTAGTCAAATCTTGATTTGTCAAAAGCTTTGGTAAAAAGGTCGGCACGTTGGTCATCGGTGTGGACGTAAGCAACATCGATTAGCCTTTTCTCAAAGCAATCACGTATGAAGTGATACTTAATTTCGATGTGCTTAGTCTTTGAATGCTGCACAGGATTTCTAGTGATCTGTAATGCAGCAGAATTATCAACGTAAATAGGAGTAGTTAGGAATTCAAAACCGTAGTCGCGCATTTGTTGTTGGATCCATAGGACTTGGGAGCAACAACTTGAGGCAGCAATGTATTCAGCTTCGCATGTTGATGTAGCGACGCACGTCTGCTTCTTGCACTGCCATGTGACTAGGCGATTTCCCAAAAACTGACATCCAGCCGTTGTGGATTTGCCGTCGATTTTGCATCCGCCAAAATCAGAATCACTGAATGCGATCAAGTCAAAATTATTATCCCTAGGGTACCACAGACCGCTGTCAGGGTAACCCTTCAAATAACGAAAAATCCTTTTTACAGCTGCAAGATGTGAGGCCTTCGGGTTCACTTGATATCTGGAAAGCAGGCACGTTGGGTACATTATATCTGGTCTTGATGCTGTGAGGTACATAAGAGATCCGATCATCGCGCGGTAGTATGAGGGGCTAACATCTTGACCCTTCAAGTCTGGAGTAATTCCGTGATTTTGCGGCAATGGGGTACCGATGGGCGTTGCATCAGACATCTGGAACCGGCTCAAGATGTCACCAACATATTTAGTCTGATGGATGAATATCCCCGACTCGGTTTGTTGTACTTGTAGGCCCAAAAAGAAAGTCATTTCCCCCATAGCACTCATCTCGAATTTATCCTGCATAATGCGCTCGAAATTCCTACACAAAACATCATTAGTAGAACCAAAAATAATATCATCAACGTATACCTGTACCAGTAGAAGATCTCCATCTTGTTCTTTGATGAAAAGAGTACAATCGATAAGACCTCTGCGAAATCCATTCTCCAGCAGATAATTAGATAAGGTTGCATACCAAGCTCGCGGTGCTTGATGAAGACCATAGAGAGCTTTGTTGAGCAACCAAACCCGATCGGGATGGATAGGATCTTCAAAACCTGGAGGCTGTTCGACGTACACCTCTTCTTCTACCACACCATGTAAGAATGCACTTTTCACGTCCATCTGGTATACCTTGAAACCTTTGAATGAGGCATAAGCCAGAAAAATCCGAATGGCTTCTAGACGTGCAACAGGTGCATACACTTCGTTGTAGTCGATCCCTTCAATCTGACGAAAACCTTGAACGACTAGCCTTGCTTTGTTTCGAATAACGACTCAACGGTCATCCTTTTTGCATTTAAACACCCAACGGGTACCAATCTTCTTGTAACCAGCAGGTTTCTCTACGAGTTTCCAGACACCAAGCTTCTGGAATTGTTGCAGTTCTTCCTGCATTGCTTCAACCCATGAGCTATCTTTCAAAGCATCTTTCCAAGTTCTTGGCTCTTCCTGTGAGACATAACACGCGAAAGACCAATCATTCTGTTGACCAGATTCTCGGATAGTTGCATACAAGCCTGCATTGTTGTTGTTCCGCAACATGTTTCTTGTTTGAACGCCACTTTGTACATTTCCGATGATGTTTTGTTGAGGATGGGTATTGTGAATCCTTGTTTCTGGATTATCTTGAACTGGAATATTTGTACCCAGATTGTTGAGATTGAGATCAACAATCAATTCAAGGCCCGGAATTGACGAAGAGGATAATGCAGTAGCTTCAGCTGTTCTAGGGACATCCACTGGAGGTGTACCTTCTGAAGTACCATGAACTGCTGTTGTTGGAGCTTCTTGATCTGCATCTAGAAATTCATCATCCTCTGAAGATTCGTTCAATTCGGAAGCATCATGAAAATCCTCATTGTCGAGAGCATTATTGTTCACCGAAGATGGTTCTTGATTGACAATAATGGGACGAACCAACGGTGAATCTGTTGCATTGTCACTCTCGAAAAACATCCTTGCCGCAGCATTTTCTACAACTGTTTCAACATTGATCGAATTGAAAAAGTCATCGTACTCAAACATCCAAGGCTGACCAGGATTTCTAACTGGCAAAGTGTGCCTTTGTACTCTGACTTCAGACCATTCCTCGACCCTTTTAGTCTCTAGATTCCAGACTCTTAAGTTCGGGGTGGAATACCCAAGAAAGTATCCCTCAATTGCTCTTGCCCCAAACTTTCCATTAGGATCAATTATTGTGCATGGAGCTCCAAACGGTTCAAGATATGACAAATCTGGCTTCCGTTTGTTAATAAGCTCAAAGCAGGTCTTGTTGTGCCTTTTGACTGTAAGGACTCGGTTCAACGTATAACATGCAGAGGACACAGCTTCAGTCCAGAAGGGAATCGGTAACTGTGACTCTACCAACATTGTCCTAGCAGTCTCGATCAATGTGCGGTTCTTACGTTCAGCGACGCCATTTTGCTGAGGAGTATAAGCTGCACTAAATTCGTGAAGAATACCTTTTGAAGTGCAAAACTCCGCCATGGCATGATTTTTGAATTCAGTAACATTGTCGCTACGTATCCGCCTAACCTTCAAGTTATATAGATTCTCAATCTGAATGATCAAATTTTTGATAATACCGAAGGTTTCACTCTTATGTGCCATGAACGCCACCCAAGAAAATCTCGAATAATCATCAGTTATCACGAGGCAATGTTGATCATTCCTAATGCTTTTGTGCTTGACAGGACCGAACAAATCCATGTGCAAACGTTCAAGAGGAACAGCCACCGTGTTGACTTTCTTTGTAGGGTGTCGCTTCTTCATTTGTTTTCCTTTCTGGCACGACACACAGACGTCTTGAAGATGGAAATTTTTAAGAGGAACACCATTCACCAATTCATTTGATACCAAATGATTCATTTTGCGTAAGTGAATGTGACCCATTCGTCTGTGCCAAGAAATTGTGTCTTTTTCTGTGGCTTTGGAAACGAAACATGTTGCTTGTGCAGACGTTGTGATAGCTTGGCTCATATCAAGGACATACAAATCATTTATCCTTGGAGCCGACAAGAGAATCCATTCTTTTGGAATTTTGAAGCCGGGTTTCAGCACATAACATCCATTTGCATCAAAGTGTACTGAGAACTGCTTATCACAAATTTGAGAAACACTAAGAAGATTGTGATCAAGTTGTTGTACGAAGTTGATCTTGTCAAAACTAACAACCCCGTTGGAAATCATTCCTTCACCAGTAATATATCCGCCCTTATCTCCAGCAAAAGCAACATAACCTCCTCTAATAGTTTTGACGTCGTAGAGAAGCTTCATGTCGCCTGTCATGTGCCTGGATGCCCCACTATCAACAATCCAATGACTACTGATAGTTCCTCCTGGAACACCCTGCACATGAACTCACATAATTAGTTGGAGATGGGGACCCAAGCCATTGTGGTCTTGGGTCTTCCATTTTCATCAACAACAATAACTTCTATTCTTTGATGATTTGAAAATTGTGATGGTCCCCCTGATTCAATAACAGATTTTGGTTTCCAGGTCTGTTGAGTTTTACCAGCTTGATTGTTAGAAAATTTAACTTCATGATTGTTCGAAGTTTTTGACTTTTCTGGTTTAACTGAAACAGATTGTTTTTGAACCACATCAGTTTTAATCGCCTTTTCAATTTTCTTGACCTGTTGGCGTTTCTGTTTCTTTTCCCTTTCTCTTATGAGTCGGGGATCTTGTTTTATAGAAACAGATCGCCTTTGGTGATTGCGTTCACGGGGATCATCTTCTTTGGCTTTCAACTTATGAAGATACGGGCAATTTCGAATGATATGCCCAATTGTACCACATTCAAAACATGATCTTCGTTCAACAAACCCCGAAGTATCATGTGATCGTCTTGCCGATGATGAACTTTGTGATCCCGAGGTACTAGGTTTTGAACTACTTGGTTCATTCCTTTTCATCACAGTTGCTTTCTTGACAAAATCTAAGTTAGATTGATTTTCAAACTTTGCAATTTTGTCCGTTCCCTTAGATTTCACAAAGTTCACATTCTTCTTCTTCTTCTGATTCGGCTTCTTTTGACTTTGAGTCGGTGTCTTACCTTTCAATTTGGCATGATTTTGCTGTTTTTGCACTGTTGGTAATTTCTGATTGCCAAATTGTTTTCTAATTTCAGCCTTTGGGATAGGAGGGCACTGTGTTACTGTAACCCGTGACCCTGTCTTTCCTAAAAACTTACTTGTTGAATTTTCAAAGACTTTACTGATTAACGATTGATTAACATTCTTAATAGGAAAATCTTTGTCTGAATAAATTTTATCATCACCAACAAGAGTGTACAGCAAATCCACACTCTCCGACTCTTTCTCAGACGAGGACTCGATTGCAACAGTCTTAGCGGGTTTTGCAGGGGGATCACACAGAATATGATTCTCAAGAGGTATGTCCTCTTCGTTTATCACCGCATCAGACTTTGCTGAATCAGTATCATCAGACTCATCATCAGAAGAATCAACATCCTCAATCACAACTGGAGGATCCTGATTCTGTTCAGCAGTTACAAATGTATCTGCTGACACATCTGAATCTGACGATATTTCTTTCTTGCTTGTAGGTCCGGCTAGGGGAGGATCTAGTCGCCTAATCCTTGTATACAAACCACTCCGGTTGTGCGGAATCCAACCGGAATAGCAAACCGAGATAGAACAAGCACAAAGATAAACACACAAGACTCAACGATTAACACCACTTGTATTAATGCGTATGAAAGGTCCGTTACAAGCACAAGGTTTACAAATCAGTTCTGCAAACTCTCTCTAGTGTGTGTGTGTGTTCTCTCTATTTTCTGCTCTATGTGTCTAACTTGTGAAGTGAACACAACACATGGGTATATATACTCAACACAGCATGTCTGGTCGAAGGATCAGATAAGATGATCGAAGGATCATCTATCGACCATAAACCCATCGAAAGATCACATATACCACGAAGGATGGTATCCTTCGTGGTCTATCCTTCGTAGGTCATCTTTAGAGCTCATCGAAGGATCTAAACTATCCTTCGATGACACATCTTTCGACCCAAACAGCTTTCAACCATTTTTCTAACTGTTTGGCCAAGTCAAACCGGAGGATGGTTGACTTGGTCAAACTTACATCAATCTTACATCAAAGACATCGTTTCGTATCAAGACTAAATACAGACAAAGTACAGACTCAAGTGCACCAACACCTTCAAATAACGAAAAATCATTTTTACAGCTGCAAGATGTGAGGCCTTCGGGTTGACTTGATATCTGGCAAGCAGGCACGTTGGGTACATTATATCTGGTCTTGATGCTGTGAGGTACATAAGAGACCCGATCATCGCGCGGTAGTATGAGGGGCTAACAACTTCACCCTTCAAGTCTGGATTAATTCCGTGATTTTGCTGCAGTGGGGTACCGATGGGCGTTGCATCAGACATCTGGAACCGGCTCAAGATGTCACCAACATATTTAGTCTGATGGATGAATATCCCAGACTCAGTTTGTTGCACTTGTAGGCCCAAAAAGAAAGTCATTTCCCCCATAGCACTCATCTCGAATTTATCCTGCATAATACGCTCGAAATTCCTACACAAAACATCATTAGTAGAACCAAATATAATATCATCAACGTATACCTGTACCAGTAGAAGATCTCCATCTTGTTCTTTGACGAAAAGAGTACAATCGATAAGACCTCTGCGAAATCCATTCTCCAGCAGATAATTAGATAAGGTTGCATACCAAGCTCGTGGTGCTTGATGTAGACCATAGAGAGCTTTGTTGAGCAACCAAACCCGATCGGGATGGATAGGATCTTCAAAACCTGGAGGCTGTTCGACGTACACCTCTTCTTCCACCACACCATGTAAGAATGCACTTTTAACGTCCATCTGGTATACCTTGAATCCTTTGAATGAGGCATAAGCCAGAAAGATCCGAATTGCTTCCAAACGTGCAACAGGTGCATAAACTTCGTTGTAGTCGATCCCTTCAATCTGACGAAAACCTTGAACGACTAATCTTGCTTTGTTCCGAATAACAACTCCACGGTCATCTTTTTTGCATTTGAAAACCCAACGGGTACCAATCTTCTTGTAACCAGCAGGTTTCTCTACGAGCTTCCAGACACCAAGTTTCTGGAATTGTTGCAGTTCTTCCTGCATTGCTTCAACCCAAGAGTTATCTTTCAAAGCTTCTTTCCAAGTTCTTGGCTCTTCCTGTGAGACATAACACGCGAAAGACCAATCATTTTGTTGACCAGATTCTCGAATAGCTGCATACATGCCTGCATTGTTGTTGTTTCGCAACAAGTTTCTTGTTTGAATGCCACTCTGTACATTTCCGATGATGTTTTGTTGAGGATGGGTATTGTGAATCCTTGTTTCTGGATTATCATGAACTGGAATATTTGAACCCAATTTGTTGAGATTGAGATCAACAACCAATTCAATACCCGGAATTGACGAAGAGGATGATGCAGTAGCTTCAGCTGTTCTAGGGGCGTCCACCGGAGGTGTAGCCTCTGAAGTACCATGAACTGCTGTTGTTGGAGCTTCTTGATCTGCATCGAGAAATTCATCATCCTCTGAAGATTCGTTCAATTCGGTAGCATCGTGAAAATCCTCATTATCGAGAGCATTATTGTTCACTGAAGATGGTTCTTGATTGACAATAATGGGACGAACCAGCAGTGAATCTGTTGCGTTGTCACTCTCGATAAACATCCTTGCCGCAGCATTTTCTTCAACTGCTTCAACATTGATCGAATTGAAAAAGTCATCGTACTCAAACATCCATGGCTGACCAGGACATTTGACTGGCAATGTGTGCCTTTGTACTCTGACCTCATACCATTCCTCGACCCTTTTAGTCTCTAAATTCCAGACTCTTAAGTTCGGGGTGGCATACCCAAGAAAGTATCCCTCAATTGCTTTTGCCCCAAACTTTCCATTTGGATCGATTATTGTGCATGGAGCCCCAAACGGTTCAAGATATGACAAATCTGGTTTCCGTTTGTGAAGAAGCTCAAAGCAGGTCTTGTTGTGCCTTTTGACTGTAAGAACTCGGTTCAACGTGTAACATGTAGAGGCCACAGCTTCAGTCCAGAAGGGAATCGGCAACTGTGACTCTACCAACATTGTCCTTGCAGTCTCGATCAATGTACGGTTTTTACGTTCAGCGACGCCATTCTGTTGAGGAGTGTAAGCCGCACTAAATTCGTGAAGAATACCTTTTGAAGTGCAAAACTCCGCCATGGCATGATTTTTAAATTCTGTACCATTGTCGCTGCGTATCCGTCTAAATTTCAACTTATACAAACAATCTGAATGATCAAGTTTTTGATAATACCGAAAGTTTCACTCTTGTGTGCCATGAACGCCACCCAAGAAAATCTTGAATAATCATCAGTTATCACGAGGCAATATTGATCATTCCGGATGCTTTTATGCTTGACAGGACCGAACAGATCCATGTGCAAACGTTCTAGCGGAACGGCCACCGTGTTGATCTTCTTAGTCGGGTGTCGCTTCTTCGTTTGTTTTCCTTTCTGGCACGAAACACAGACGTCTTGAAGATGGAAGTTTTTAAGAGGAACACCATTCACCAATTCATTTGACACCAAATGATTCATTTTGCGTAAGTGAATCTGACCCATTCGTCTGTGCCAAGAGATTGAGTCTTTTTCTGTGGCTTTGGAAACGAAACAAGTTGCTTGTGCAGAAGTTGTAATAGCTTGGCTCATATCAAGGACGTACAAATCATTTATCCTTGGAGCTGATAAGAGAATCCATTCTTTGGGAATCTTGAAGCCGGGTTTCAGCACATAACATCCATTTGCATCAAAGTGTACTGAAAACTTCTTATCACAGATTTGTGAAACGCTAAGAAGATTGTGATCAAGTTGTTGTACAAAGTTGATCTTATCAAAGCTTACAACCCCGTTGGATATCATTCCTTCACCAGTAATATATCCGCCTTTATCTCCAGCAAAAGCAACATAACCTCCTCTAATAGATTTGACGTCGTAGAGAAGCTTCATGTCGCCTGTCATGTGCCTGGATGCCCCACTATCAACAATCCAATGACTACTGATAGTTCCTCCTGGAACACCCTGCACATGAACTCACATGATTAGTTGGAGATGGGGACCCAAGCCATTGTGGTCTTGGGTCTTCCATTTTCATCAACAACAATAACTTCCACTTTTTGATGGTTAGGAAATGATGATGATCCCCCTGAATTTATGGTCATTTTTGGTTTCCATGTCTGTTGAGTTTTACCAGCTTGATTGTTTGAAAATTTAACTTCGTGATTGTTTGAAGTTTTTGAAAATTTTGAGCTTTCTGGTTTAACTGGAACAAATTGTTTTTGAACCACTTCAGTTTTAAGTGCTTTCTCAATTACCTTGACCTGTTGGCGTTTCTGTTTCTTTTCCCTTTCTCTTACAAGGCGGGGATCTTGTTTTGCAGAAACAGATCGCTTTTGGTAATTTCGTTCACGGGGATCATCATCTTTGGCTTTTAATTTATGAAGATACGGACAATTTTGAATAATATCCCCAATTTCACCACATTCAAAACATGATCTTCGTTCAACAAACCCCGAAGTAGCATGTGGTTGTCTTGTCGATGATGAACTTTGTGATCCCGAGGTACTTGATTTTGAACTGTTTGGATCATTTCTTTTCAACACTTTTGCTTGCTTAACAAAATCTAAGTTAGATTTGTTCTCAAAAATTTCAATTTTGTCCGTTCCCTTTGATTTCACAAAGTTCACCTTCTTGTCCTTTTTCTGATTCTGTTTCTTTTGACCTTGAGTCGTTGATTTAACTTTTGGTTTGGTATGATTTTGCTGCGTTTTCATTGTTGGTAATTTCTGATTGCCATATTGTTTTCGAACTTCAGCTTTTGGGATAGGAGGGCACTGTGTTACCACAACGTGTGATCCTGTCTTTCCCAAGAACTTACTTGTCGAATTTTCAAAAACTTTACTGATTAAAGATTGATTTACATTCTTAATTGGAAAATCTTTGTCAGAATAAATTTTATCATCACCAACAAGAGTGTATAGCAAATCCACACTTTCAGACTCTTTTACAGACGTGGACTCGGTCGGAACAGTCTTAGCAGGTTTTGCCGGAGGATCACATAGAATATGATTCTCAAGAGGTATGTCCTCTTCTCTGATTACCGCATCAGACTTTGCTGAATCAGTATCATCAGAAGAATCATCAGAAGAATCAGCATCCTCAATCACAACGGGAGGATCCTGATTCGGTTCAGCAGAAGACACACATGTATCTGCTGACACATCCGATTCTGATGATACTTCCTTCTTGTATCCGAGTCCTATTGCAAATTCCTCAACGTCCAAAGGAACAGATGGTTCAAAGTGAGTTCTATACTCCTCATCAGGCAGTGCATCGTAATTGTGTCTAACAGCTGGTGGACATTTCTTATATCCAATGCATGTGACATCCCTTTTCTCTTTCTGAACATCAATGATGTGATCCAACACATAGCTAGAGCTCAAATAACTGTCTAGCTTAAGCTGGATCGCCTCACTTTCAGTTTTCACACAAGCCATCTCTTTTTGCATTATCTCAAGTCGAGTTATATACAAATTAATGTCAGTTTGTTTTCTGGAAACCATTTTTTTTAACTCGGTTTTATCTTTCTTTAATTTCTCAATTACCGATTTAAACTCCTTTTCATGATTTTCATAAAACATGTTGGCTTCAGTGCACTTCGAAAGATCCACGGTTAACTTCTGGTTGTGGATGAATGTCACATCATACTTTTGTTGCAAGGCCTTGTGTTTGGTTTGCAACTCACACCACTTGGCATTCAATGAAACATGTTTGTCTTGCAAGTCAAACAAACTAGCTTGTAAAGCATCATGTTTGCCTTGCAACTCAGACATGTTTGCTTCTAAATCAGCACATTTAACACTCAAACTATCACAATTATCACAAATAATAGCAGTGGGTTCATCGACACATACCTGACTTGATGAACTGTCGACATTAGCCATAAAGGCTGAATGGAGAGAAGAAGAAGAATAAGCAGCTTGATCCACCAATATAGATCTCCTATGACCGGAGCTGTCTTCATCTTCAGAAGATTCATCACCATTGGTGGAAGATTCTCCACCACTGGCGTGCTTAAGATCCTTGACAACCTCAGCAAAACAAGCTGTTCCATCCGGAGCATCATTTCCCAACTGAATTGACCAATCACAACCTCCATCTACTTGAACCACAAGTGCCTGGTTGGCATTTGATGGTCCTGCCTGACTTGGGTTGTTAACAGGTATCAACGTACGCTCATTATTCCTGTTCTGATTCTGTTGGTTGCCTTGATTGCCTTGATTCCTGAACGGATTCTGATTCCCATGCTAAGCTGGTCTTGTACATTCTCTCTTGAAGTGACCCCGTTCACCACAGTTGATGCACTTGACAGCTTGTTTATCGAACCCATACTTGGTGTCTTTCTTGCTTTCCAAGCTGGTTCTGCCCGTTCTCTCCATGAAATCCTTTGCTCGCCTTACAGCACTTGCGAACGCCCATTTGATGTCCATCAAATCCATCTCCTCTTTATCAATCTGCTGATAATCTTCCTGTGTCAGATTGATGTTTCCGATCTGACCTTCTACTAACCCACAATACGCGCTCACCAAGGTGTTCAGTAGCTCCATATGTTCTTTAGCTACTTCAACACTTACTTTTGAAAAGCTTGAAGTGTCGAGCCGTACTGTATTTGACTTTGATGGCTGACCAGCAGATGATGTGCTTCCATAACAAGCTTGTTGTTGAACAGGAAGTGGATTCCCATATAGATCAGTTGTCATAGGAGGCCTTTGGGTTTGCTGTTGAGGCACTGGTTGGGGAACTGGTTGAAGCGGATTTCCGTACAAGTCTGTTGTTGGAGCTGGCTTAACAGGAATTTGGATAGGATTGCCATATAGATCTGTGCTAGACACAAACGCCGTCTGAATTGGAGCATGTGAGATTGGTCTTGCAGGGGTGCTAGATGTTCCATAATACATTTCAGGATTCTGTGGCACTGGAACCCTTTTCGCCTTAAGGGTTTCTTCCTGATTCTTATTCTCCAGGAGTTGAACAAAGTCATTGATGTTTGTTGTAGCCAAAGTGCCATTGTACTTCAGGATTTCCAAGAAATTACTCCATTGTGGTGGCAAAGCATCAGCAAACTTGGTGACAACTTCGATTGGAGTCGTTACCACTCCAAAATTTCCCAATTCAGTCAACAAATGGTAAAATCGACTCGTCAAATCTCCCAAAGATTCTTTATCCATGCATGTAAACCCATCAAACTCTTTCTTGAGTAGATCGTGTCTCAATTGGCGAGTCGCTTCGTTTCCTACACCTCTCGTCTTCAACGCATCCCATAATTTCTTTGTCGTTTTAAATCTGACAAATTGATGATAAATATCCTTGCTTAATGCCTGAGTAAGAATGGCATATGCCTTCTTTTCCAGGTCATATGTCTTTTTCTGATCTTCAGGAAGATCGGCAAATGTAGCAGTAGTTGAAGCGGCAACTTCTATAGCTTGATCGAAATCTGTGGTGAAACGTAACCACAATTCTGTATTTTGCCCAAGGACGTATGTATAAAACCTATCAACCCATCCCGGATATTCGTTTAAGTGCATCAACTTTGGAGGCCGATTCAAACTTCCGGTTTCGCTTTCGCTCAATAAAATGCTTTGAATACTAGGCGTCTGATTTGATACGAAAGCCCATTGACCGGTTAATATAGCGTTTGTTTGCGAAGAAGCGGATACGGGAGATTCGGCCCATGAAGGAGATAAACTTGTATTTCTGTACTTTCCCTCATCTGGAGACGGAGTACCCCACCAACTCGGATTCATTTTGAATGCTTGATGATGAATACCTGATCAACACACTTGAAACAAACAATTAAACCACTTATACAAACCTTCTGTTTTTTTTTTTTTTAAATATCTTGACAAAACAAAGTCCCACGAAACAAAGATCCGACGAAACAGGTCTTGTGATATAATACGATGAAACACACTTCTTGAAAGATAGACGACGAAAAGGAGCCCAAACAGAAGCCCAATTTTTTTGTTGTGCGAGCCCAAACTTCTTGTGCGACTACCAAGTTCTTGTGCGACTAACTAATCTTGTGCAACTGAATGAATATCTTGTGCGACTGATAATCTTGTGCGACTGAATAACCTTGTGCGACTGAATAACCTTGTGCGATCCACTTTCTTGTGCGACTCAAGTCTTGTGCGAGCCAACAACTTGTGTGATTATCCAATTCTTGTGCGATCCCTTGTGTGATTAACTATCTTGTGCGACCAGGCAAATTGACTTTCTATCATCTGACACAAAACAGACCCACTTTCGGCTCACTCTTTCCAATTCTACCAACCAAATGATGATTTGTAATATTTTAATCAAACAACAAATTCCCAGACACAAACAACTTGAACACTTAATTTTCAAAGATCAAAAAGTAAAAACAATAAAGAACACTTTGAAGATGAGCCCAGAAACTTTGAATTTTCCGGAAAACTTATGAGTTTTCTGGTGAACCGAAACCTTCCGAACACGAGTTTTTGCTTGAAACTTCACTAAAAACCTTAACACACCTTACATAAAAGAGTTTTAAACAAGGTTTTCTAAGAACTAACAACAGAAATTTATAAAACCTTCTATATATAAAAAAAAACACCAGAAATTTCGAAGTTATAAGCTGTTTTTTTTTTTCAGAAAATATGAACTTCACAAACCCGAAAAACAACCCGAAAACACTCGGTTTTAACAAGGAGAAGAGCCAAGGCTCTGATACCACTTGTAGGTCCGGCTAGGGGAGGATCTAGTCGCCTAATCCTTGTGTACAAACACACCCGGTTGTGCGGAATCCAACCGGAGATGCAAACCGAGATAGAACACGACAAGAACACGAGAAGGAGACCGAGACTCAACGATTAACACCAATGTATTAATACTTGAAAAACAGTTGCAAATCAATGTTTACAAAATAATCTTTGCAAACTCTCACTAGTTCTCTCGGGTATGTGTTCTTCCTTGTGCGCTCCTTCTCTACCGAAATCACCCTTGATTTCGGTATTTATATTTGTTCTTCACTTGTGCGATTGGGCTTGGGTTCGGCCCAAAGTTGGTCAAAGGCCCAACATGCATACGGTTTCAATATTTGCATGCATATTCTTCTATATGACATCATCATGACATCACTAAGATGATGTCATGGTGATGTGTCAGCGGGAAAGGCCGCGGCTCTCCGTGCTTCGCGTGTCGAACGCTGGGACGCACGACGGAGGAATGTCGTGACGTCGGGCTTGAGCCGAAGCTAACCGGGCCGAACCGAACCGAGTCGAACCGAACCAAGTCGCGTCCACATAATATGTATCAACACTTATCAAGGAAGAACTTGACAGGATAGTGAAATCACGATCAGAGACGACTTTGGACGTGGTCAAGGTGAAGACAGGGGTGTCCAAGATAGGTCGAGTTATTAGAAAAGGCTTTGGGCGTGACCGTGGTTGAGGTCGGGAGTCCGGTAGAAGTCGAGATGGTTTGAAAAAAAGGGTGATTCGGTGCTGCGGTGAAGGCGTAAACAAAAACCGATTAAGGGGGTGATTGTTGGATTAATCGGGTTGGTTCACTGGTTACAACGGGTCATGGGTCTCGGGTTATGAGGTGTTCGATTGTTTGCATGAAATAAACCAACAGTTTCAAGAGTCCACGTGATCAAGTGCATGGCTGGAAAAGCATTTTATGGTTTTTATATTTGGATTATATTAATAGTTTAAGTAGGTGGACTTGGTATTTGGTGTGACCTATTTAATTGGTGCACGTTGGTAGAAGAGTGGGTCTCAAAGTTTACCGGTTCTTTAGGTAGACTAAGTTATTTTATTGTTATTTTAATTCCTCACTTTGTAATCTTGTATGGCTATTTAAAGCCATTTGCTTTATCAAATATTGTACCCTTTCATCGAATAAACAACAAGTTTTTTTTCATTCTCTCTAGTTTTTCATTCTTTCACATACAAAGAGTATCGTGAGTATTGTGTGTGTGAGTTTGATTTGTGGGGCCTGAACCAACAATTACAATATCTTCTTACATAGAAGACAAAAAGATTTCTGTTTTTTTATGGGTCGTTTAAGATTGGTCTTTCCGAGTTGCTCAGGTACGGCGTTCCAGAACCAGAATGATAAGGTTCGGTGTTCCAGAATGATAAGGTTCGACGTTCCATATGACGAATTCCGACGCCGGTGTTGTTTTCAGCCGGAAACCAGGAAGAAAGGGAAGAAGAAGAAGACAGCGGCTGCGTAGGTGTTTTAGGGCTTTTTAGCGTTTAAAGAAGGTTAGTTATTTCAACATTTAACCCCTCTATTTTTACTAGTTTACATTTAAACCCTAAAACTTGTAGTTTTTTACATAAAAAGTAAAAAAGTAGTTTGTGTATTTAAACATTTAACCCCCTCCATCTTCACTATCTTCACTAGTATACATTATGTTTGGTAATTTGAATTTTGGAATTTGGTAATTTGAAATTTCTGTTTTAATTTGTGTACACCAAACCGGACTCCATGGTACACTGTACCGGTTTGTACCGAAATGAACCTACCCCCCTCCGTACCGAAAACGTCACCTCTAGCGAATCGCGCACCCGAACCACATACCCGTACCGGAGCGAACCGCAAATTAGGTAACTATGGGTGGGCTCATACATTCGAGATAATGAAATGAGAAGTCACTTGACTGATGTGGTAATTGTTGGCGATTTGTCAGCTGGGGTCAAATACCATGTCATATAGCCAGATGAGCTTCGTGTACTAAATCATCGATGTACTCATAAACAGGTGAACTATGTATTTGTTGATGTAGACCATTGACCACAAAAAGTCAACTACACATTTTTTTAACAAAAGCAAACTAATCATACACCCTTTTTCTGTGAACATAGGCCCTTTGAATATGATTCTGTGTTCAGTGAAGACAAAAAAACAGCAGGCCAAATTGCTGAAAATCAGCTGCAATCTGAACAATGCTGCCTGCAAATTATAATTGAGACTACTACAAACCAGCCACCAAGGTATTAGATACTGACAGCAAGAATGTAAAAGCACTTTATAGGAGAGCCCAAGCATGCATTCATATAACCGAATAACTCATTCACCCCTACTCTATTTTCATGCACATAACTTCCTAATTTGTTTTATTCAAAGTTCAGATTTCTATTCTAATAATATTTAGTTGTAATTGTGATTATTTCATTGCTCAAGATCATAAGCTTTTTTGTCTGTTACAGGCGGTTTTTCCAATATCAAAAGATTCGATCCAGCTTCCTCAAGTGCTTGATTTGATTGAAAGGAGTAGTGAAACAAGTCCACAATTCCGTGTTCTGCCCAAGAACATAGGTGTGGATTATCTTTCCAACTGGAATAATCGTTTATATGAAAAAGCTAAGTGATTGGACCCAAGACATGTCCAATTTATTTTGTGGAGGAGGATTGTTTGAATTCGAGTGATTTACCGAATCCCGCGGATTTGAACTCATTTTACTTTAAAATAATGAAGAATAGAAAATGTTCAAAAAGTTTTAAGTCTACTGTTAAAAAATTTGGTGGTTTTCATGAAGGTGATTAACTAACGAAGGTAAAGTTAACCACGAAGGGCTGAAATAAGATGTAAAGGATCACGAAGGTGGGTAGGCTACGAAGGTTGGTAGACTACGAAGGAGGGTATAGGCCACCAAGGTCAGGGTTCACGAAGGTGCACCAAGGAGGACTTTCGTGTGTCAATCACCTTCGTGGATAGAGACTTTTGTGGATTTTTCAAAGGACGAAAATGACTTGAGTGGGCACGAAGGTCCACTTTCGTGAAGATCCGTTGCACAAAAGATGCAGACAAAGTCAAATTTTCAAACATAAAACAACAAAGTTATTGTTGTCCCCTGCACTTTTGCAGGTCAACCAATGGAATTTCAGGACAGATTGTACTATTCCAGTGACAAATTCCGGCCAAAAACCTTGGCGGAAAATATGTTGTTCAAACTTTTAATCTCAAAAAAACTATATTTTTGCATGTCTCCATTGATTTTAACAAGGTTTTGATGGAAATATTCAGCAAATAACATCATTTTACCATGTTTTTGTCCATTTTATCACTCTAACATGGGTTTGGTGTTTTTGTCCAAGAAAACCTCAAAAACCACTCAAATCCTACTCAAAACACACCAAAATGCTTGGTTTTCAACGAGGAATCGAACTTGGCTCTGGTACCACTTGTAGGTCAGGATCAAGAAAAACCTATTCTTTGTTGTATAATACACAAACAAGTGTGCAATCCAAGTTTGTATACAAACCAAAGCAAGAACACAATCAATAACAAGATGAATATCACTTTAAAGCTTCTTTGTATTGATTTCAGTAGAGTAGCAGTACATAAATATGCAATAATGCTCCCAAACTCTCTAAATGTGCTCTCTTATCGAAATGACACAAGTTGCATGCTATTTATATACAAAACAACAGCCAAAGGGACGAAGGTCTATGTATCCTTCACGAAAGTCCAGGAAGGTCCACCTTCGTGACTCATGGACTCCACCAAGGTGACCTCATGGTCCACGAAACACCTTAGTTATCAACTCACAAAACACCACCTTCGTGGTCCACGAAGGTCCTTCGTGAGACGTACGTCCTTTACAAAACAAAACATCAAAATAACTTACTTGTTCAAGTCATGACATGAGGATGTCTTGACTTGGTCAACTTACAACAAAACTAAGATTGTACAGATACAAAACGAACATCACTAGCGACAAACATAAATGCATCAACATTAAGTAACTTAGTTTAGTATGTGTAGTTAAAAAAATATATAATAAAGTTTATTTTTTTTACCAACAAATTAAACTTATTTTTTGAATTTCAATCGACAGATTATACTTTTCTTATTTTTTGTTGTCATTTGCATAGCAAACTCAAACTGGAATGGCTTCAGTGGGTTAGTCTAATTCTCTGTAAACTTGCTTTATATGACTTGTTTTTTCCATATTAAACCATGTACCTTTTTTAACCAGCCCACTAGTTATACCTCTTTTTAATTTTATTTTTTCAATCAACGCTTGTGTTCATGTGATTGTTTCCTGCTTTCTTTTATTGCCCGGTTGCATAACAATTCAATCTGAAATGGCTTGAGTGGCTTACCAACATATTTTTTGGTGTCTCTAAGAATTCATTTACCCTGTTCGAGCTCGAAAAATATGTCCTTATGCCTTATCGATTATGTCTTATTATTGTTATTTTTTTAAAAATCAAATTAGTAATGGGCTCAATAAACCTAATGCCAAATAACCTAAATTCTAAACCATAAAAATGATTTGTAAATAGGTCTACATTAGAATTGGTATGAGTTTACTATTTTATAAAGAATTAACATATATATATCGATTTTTTTTAAACATGTGCCCCTCAAACATATTATCAGCTTGCTCTAGTTCTCTGTAAATATTTTCCTTTTTTGCTTCTTGTTTTGCTACATGGTTGATGGTTAATTCAATTTTGCTTTTGGAATAAAAGATTTAATAATGTGAACAAATTTTTGAACTTAATCTGGGCATAATTTTTGTCAAAAAAGTGTACGACTTGCAGTCAAAAAAGTATTTATTACAAAGTTGACTCGGAAAAAAAAAATGCTACATGTCTTCTAACCCGTCTCTGGGATTAAATAATTGAGCACATGTCTCTAACCCATATCTGGGTTTAAATAATTGAAATTAAAAAGCTGATGGAAAAATATCAAAATCATAAATTATTATTATCATCATTTAAGTTTCAGACTCTTGGTTTATCTATCACCTCCTATCATTCCTCATTAAATCTTCAACACCAGCCAGTAATGATGCTCCTGTCTAAGCCAGAAACAGTCTTAGTTGTTGCTCTTGTCATACATATGATTGGAGCCATCTATGGTTCTAGTGCTGCTTCAGACCAACTTGCATTACTCGAAATCAAATCCAAGATTACATTTGATCCTCAAGGTGCTTTGACATCATGGAATGATTCCCTTCCTTTTTGCCAGTGGAGAGGAGTGACATGTGGCCGTCGCCACCAAAGAGTCACAATGTTGAATCTACAAGACTTGGGTTTAGTAGGCTCTTTATCTCCTCATATTGGTAACATGAGCTTCTTCGGTTACATTTACCTTGACAGCAACCAACTTTATGGAAGTATCCCGCCCGAGATAAGTCATTTATACCGGTTACGGTCAGTATCCCTTTCCAACAATTCATTCGGCAGGGAAATCCCGGCCAACCTGTTTAGCTGCTCAAAGCTATCATATATCAACTTACAATTTAATAAGCTATCTGGCAAAATTCCAAATGCTTTTAGCTCTAAGTCAATGATAACTGTGTTAGCCTTAGACGCAAATCACCTCACCGGTGGGATTCCACCATCCATAGGCAACCTCACATCTCTTGAAATACTCAGTCTTGATGAATGTCATCTAGGAGGGAGCATTCCGGATTCCTTCAATCAATTGAAAAACTTGAGAAAAATAGGTCTGGGAGAGAATGGCCTCGTTGGTGCCTTCCCTTCGTTTATGTTTAACCTTTCCATGTTAGAAATTCTAAGTTTCTCAGAAAATCAACTTCAAGGCAGTCTACCCTCCAACTTATGTTTGAGTCAGCCCCATCTCACGTGGATAGGATTTGGGTCTAATCACTTCAATGGATTCCTTCCACCGTCAATATCAAATTGTTCACAGTTGGAAATCCTTGTTTTGCCTAATAATTATTTGAAGGGCGAAATAGCTATTGATTTTGGAAGACTACAACATCTTTGGTTACTATCTCTTGCTGCCAACAAGTTTGGAAGCAAGGATCACGATGACATGAAATTCTTTTCTTCTTTGTCCAACTGCACCAATTTAGAAAGGATGGATATTGGTGACAACCAATTAGGAGGGGTGCTGCCAAATTCACTGGGGAATTTCTCATCCAAACTGTCTTACATAGAGTTGTATAGTAACCACCTCTCAGGTAGCATCCCTTCATCTATAGGCAATTTGTTAGGCCTAACCACATTTTCTTTAAGTGAAAACAACTTCACAGGCTTAATTCCTGAAAGCATTGGCAAGCTTCAAAACTTGCAAGCACTGTATCTTGACGCCAACTATTTCTCTGGGGTTATTCCAAGATCTATAGGAAACTTGTCACTTTTAACCAAAGTAGCATTAGGTCGAAATAGGTTGGAAGGCCCTATACCCTCGACTATTGGGAGTTGGAAACAAGTCATAGGTTTGGACTTTTCTGGAAATAAGCTAAGCGGGCGTGTACCCAAAGAACTATTCCAACTGACTTCACTTTCGATAACACTAAATCTGAATCAAAACAATCTATCTGGAGTGCTTCCACAAGAGATTGGCAATCTGAAACTCATAGGATCAATTTATCTTTCTATGAACCGTTTCACAGGTGAACTTCCAAGTAGTTTAAGCAGCTGCGAGAGTCTTGAAAACCTAGACCTTTCTAGTAATCTCTTTTATGGATCAATGCCGGAATCATTTAGTTCACTGAAAGCCCTCGAATATGTTGACTTGTCACACAATAACTTTTCTGGGCAAATTCCAACATATCTGCAACAAATTCCCTTGAAGGGTCTAGATCTTTCCTATAATAACTTTGAGGGTGAGGTGCCTGTTAAAGGTGTTTTCGCCAACACAAGTGCAATGTCCGTCATTGGGAATACCAGACTTTGTGGGGGAATACCGGACCTTCACCTAACAAAATGCACAAGCACAACTAGCAACCCCAAAAGACGAACTCGAAAGCTTTCTGTACGTGCTATTGTAGCAGTTTCGCTATGTTCCACTGTTGCGGGTTTGGGCCTTTTTTGGTTTGTCTTGTTTTACTGTCATATAAAAAAGAAGAGAGATAAACAATCAGAAGCAAGATTGTCTGAATCTTTTGAGAAGATATCATATGGAAGGCTTTTCAAAGCAACGGATGGGTTCTCTGCAGAAAATCTGATTGGTACAGGTAGCTTTGCTTCGGTTTACAAAGGTGTTTTTGATGAAAATGGCTACACCGTGGCAATCAAAGTACTAAACCTTCTACGCCGAGGAGGTTTTAGGAGCTTTATGGCTGAGTGTGAGGCCTTAAGAAACATTCGTCACCGCAACCTGGTGAAGGTCATAACTTCTTGCTCAAGTATCGATTTCCAAGGCAATGATTTCAAAGCTTTGGTGTACGATTTCATGCCTAATGGGAATCTGGAGAGCTGGTTGCATTCTGTAGATCATAGCTTAGATCTTGCTCAAAGAATCAGTATCATCAAAGATGTGGCTTGTGCTCTTGATTATCTCCATTGTCGTTGTGGAAATGTTATCGTTCATTGTGATTTGAAGCCGAGCAACATATTATTGGATGCGGATATGGTTGCTCATGTTGGAGATTTTGGTCTGGCGAAAATACTTTCCCTTGAAGAAGGTTCTTATGCAAATGCGAGCAGCTCAAGTATCATTAGAGGAACCATTGGGTATGCACCTCCAGGTAATTTATGATTACTAGTCCATTAGACTGTTTTTTTTTTTTGTTATACAATACAATACACTCTAATTAAATAAGTTGCAGAATATGGGCTTGGAAATGAAGTGTCAACCAGTGGGGACATGTATAGCTATGGGATCCTATTGTTAGAGATGTTGACAGGGAAAAAACATGTTGATCCAATGTTTGAAGGAGGGCTAGGCCTGCATTCCTATGCTAGGAGGGCCTTGGCTGATGGTTTTGTGCTTCAGATTGTGGATCCAGTGCTTCTGAGTGAGGATGTCAATGAAAATTGTTTAATTTCACTGGTAAAAGTCGGTGTGCAATGCTCTTACGAGTCTCCACAAGATCGAATGGATATTGGGAATGTTATTCATGAGCTCTTCGGGACAGCGTTTGCAAGTAGATCTTAATTTGCTAAACACCCACGATGCAAGTGGTGCGACCAGAAAAGCTAGCTAGTTTTTGGTTTAATAATATTGTATTAAATTGAATAACTGATGTTCGGGTGTGTGTGTGAACATTGATTTCTTATCTATACATGTACTTGCTTTCTTCCATATGAATCAATAAACAAGATATAATGTTTTTTGTGCAAAATGATGAGAAAGCACTTTGTCTTACAGTTTAAATCTATATTTTTCTTTGCAAATTCATCAAAATCCTACATTGACACCAGACACCTGCATCTATTGCATTCAGTTAATAAGAACCTGTTGGTGCACTTGTGTCTGTACTTTGTCTGTATTTTGTCTTGTTACTGAACGATGTCTTTGTTAGTCTGTAAGTTTGACCAAGTCAACCATCCTCCGGTTTGACTTGGCCAAACAGTCGACATTATGTTAGTAAGCTGCTGGGTCGAAGGATGTACCATCGAAGGATTGCATTGATCCTTCGATGATGAGCTCGATAGATAGCTTTCGATAGATGGACCACGAAAGATCCCATCTTTCGTGGTACATATGGATCATTCGAGCTGTTTGTGGTCGTCTGCATGATCCTTCGACCAGACCTGCTATGTTGGGTATAAATACCCGTGTGTTGTGTTCATTTCGCCAGAGAACACTTAGAGCAGAAAACATACACACACACTGTTAGAGAGAGTTTGCAAGATTGATTTGTAAACATTGAGCTGTAACTGGACCTTTCATACGTTTAATACAAGTGGTGTTAATCGTTGAGTCTTGTGTGTTGATTATTTGCGTGTTCTATCTCGGTTTGCTATCTCGGTTGGATTCCGCACAACCGGGTTGGTTTGTACACAAGGATTAGGCGACTAGATCCTCCCCTAGCCGGACCTACAAGTGGTATCAGAGCCTTGGCTCTTCTCCTTGTTAAAACCGAGTGTTTTCGGGTGTTTTCCGGGTGTTTGAAGTTTATATTTTTCTGGAAAAACTTGTTAAAATCGGGTGTTAGCTTGTATTTTTGCTTGGTGTTTTTGTTGAAAACCTTAGTTTTTGGTTTTCATTAAACATTTTAGCAAAATCTTGTGTTTGGTAGTTTAAATTTCACCGAAGATTTATAAGTGTTCTTGCTATCTTCATTGTGTTCTTCATAAAAACTACACTTTTTGATCTTAAGAATTTTAAATTTCTAAGTGTTTGTGTGTTGGGAAGAGTAAACTGATTAAAATATTGATCATTACCCGGTTGGTGAAAAACCTGCATGTTCAGACCTGAAAGATATGGTCTGAACATACTTTCTGCCGAAAGTTCTCACCAACCCGTCAACTTTTTCACCAACTTGTCACCGTTTGTCAACTGTGTCAGAACCGTTCGAAAGATATCCTTCGAACTCGAAAGACCATCTTTCGATCAGTGGAGGTTCGATAGATCATCATCTTTCAAACCAAGGAATCATTTCGAAACATTCATCTTTCGGTTTACTGTTCATTTTCGAAAGACAAGGATCCTTCGATTGGGGAGTCTTTCGAAGTCATCTTTCGAAATCATCTTTCGGTGTACAGTACTTTTTCGAAAGATAAGGATCCTTCGGTTGGAGAATCTTTCAAAAAACATTGTTCGAAATTCAACAGAGATCCTTCGAACCCTGTTGATCCTTCGAACAGGTGTTGATCTTTCGATCATTAGTCTGTTTGTGTTTAACAGTTTGTGTTTTTCAAGTCTTTCGACAGGTATCCTTCGGCTGATTAAAAATGAATCCAAGGTGGAATACTTTGGTAAATACAGATATGTATTTTGGTACTCCGTCATCTTCCGCACCGGTATCTTCACAAGCTAATGCAATTTCTACCGGTCAATGGGCATTTGTATCAAATCAAGTTCCAAGTGTTCAAAGCATTCTTTTAAGCGAAAGCGAAACTGGGAGTTTGAATAGACCTCCAAAGTTGATGCATTTATATGAATATCCAGGATGGATTGATAGATTTCATACATACGTTCTTGGTCAAAATACAGAATTGTGGTTGCGGTTCATCACAGATTTCGATCAAACAATAGAGGTTGCCGCATCATCTGCTGCTACGTTTGCAGATCTCACGGAAGATCAGAAGAAAGTCTATGATCTAGAAAAGAAGGCATAGGCCATTCTCACTCAGGCCTTAAGTAAAGATATCTATCATCAGTTCGTCAGTTATAAGACTACAAAAAGGTTGTGGGACGCGTTGAAGACAAGGGGCGTGGGAAATGAAGCGACACGTCAACTGAGGAAAGAACTGCTAAAGAAAGAGTTTGATGGTTTTACTTGTATGGAGAATGAGTCGTTGGGTGATTTGACAAGTCGATTTAATCACTTGCTGACTGAATTGACAAATTTCGGGGTTGTTACAACTCCTGTAGAGATTGTGAAAAGGTTTGCAGATGCATTGCCACCTCAGTGGAATACATTCTTGGAAATCATGAAGTACAATGGTACTTTAGCTACAACGAGCTTCAACGACTTTGTTCAAATTCTAGAAAACAAGAATCAGGAAGAAACTCTGAAGGCAAAAAGAATTCCCGTGCCTCAAAATCCTGAAATGTATTTTGGAACCTCTAACACCTCTACAAAACCTTCTTCGCATGCTCCAATTCAAACAGCTTTTGTGACTAGCACAGATATGTATGGCAATACTATCCAAGTTCCTGTGCCTCCAAAGACAGACATGTATGGAAATCTGCTGGAACCAGTCCCTCAATCAGCACCACAACAGCAACGACCTTTCAGACCAACTGATATGTTCGGAAATCCTTTACCAACAACAGATATGTATGGGAATCCGCTTCCTCCTCAACAGCAAGCTTGTTATGGAAGCACATCATCTGCTGGTCAGCAATCAAAGCCAGATACAGTACGGCTCGACACCTCAAGCTTTTCTAAAGTCAGTGTGGAAGTAGCAAAGGAACACATGGAGCTGCTAAACACTGTGGTGAGCGCATACTGTGGATTAGTGGAAGGTCAGATTGGTAATATTAATCTGACACAAGAAGACTATCAGCAGATTGATAAAGAGGAGATGGAGATGATGGACATTAAGTGGGCCTTTGCCAGTGCTGTTAGGCGAGCAAAGGATTTCATGGAAAGAACAGGCCGAACCAGCTTGGAAAGCAAGAAAGACACCAAGTATGGGTTTGATAAACAGGCTATTAAATGCTTCAACTGTGGTGAACGTGGTCATTTCAAGCGTGAATGTACAAGGCCATCTCAGCATGGGAACCAGAATCCTTTCCGAGGTCAAGGCAACAGGGCAAATCAGAACCAAGGAAGGAACAACGAACGAACACTGGTGCCTGTCAATAACCAGAGTCAAGCAGGACCATCTAATGCCAACCAGGCACTTGTGGTTCAGGTAGATGAAGGTTGTGATTGGTCAATCCAATTGGGAAATGATGCACCTGATGGAACAGCTTGTTTTGCTGAAGTGGTTAATGATCTTAAACACGCCAGTGGTGGAGAATCTTCCACCAATGGTGTTGAATCTTCTGAAGATGAAGACAGCTCCGGGTACAGTGGAAGTTCAGATGAAGAGTCCTCTGCTTCAGGCAATGATCAGGAAGATGACACATCAACTGCATCAGTTAATGCAGACATTGATGAACTTTTGGAGGAAGCTGCAGCAGGAATTCAAAGAAGATCTATTTTATTGGATCAAGCTGCTTATTCTTCGTCTTCTCTCCATTCAGCCTTTATGGCGAATGTCGACAGTTCATCAAGTCAGGTATGTGTCGACAAACCCACTTCTGCTAGCTGTAATAACTGTGATAGTTTGCATGTTAGATGTGCTGAGTTGGAAGCAAACATGTCTGAGTTGCAAGGCAAACACGATGCTTTACAAGCTAGTTTGTTTGAATTGCAAGACAAACATGTTTCTGTGAATGATAGGTGGTGTGAATTGCAAAGCAAACACGAGGCTTTGCAAGAGAAATATGATGTGACATTCATTCACAATCAGAAATTAACAGTGGATCTTTCAAAGTGCACTGAAGCCAACATGTTTTATGAAAACCATGAAAAGGAATTTAAAAGGATGATTGAAACATTAAAGAAAGATAAAACAGAACTGACAAAAATGGTTTCCAGAAAACAAACTGACATTAATTTGTATATCACTCGTCTTGAGGTGATGCAAAAAGAAATGGCTTGTGTTAAAACAGAAAGTGAGGCGATCCGACTCAAGTTAGACAGTTATTTGAGTTCTAGCTATGTGTTGGATCACATCATTGATGTTCAGAAAGAGAAAAAGGATGTCACATGCATAGGTTACAAGAAATGTCCACCACCCGTGAGAAACAATTTTGATGCTTTGCCTGATGAGGAGTATAGGACTCACTTTGAGCCATCTGTTCCTTTGGACGTTGAGGAATTTGCAGCAGGGCTCGGATACAAGAAAGAAGTATCGTCAGATTCAGATGTGTCAGCAGATACATTTGTAACTGCTGAACAGAATCAGGATCCTCCAGTGGTGGTTGAGGATGTTGATTCTTCTGATGATGAGTCTGATGATACTGATTCGGAAAAGTCTGATGCAGTAATCAAAGAAGAGGACATACCTCTTGAGAATCATATCCTATGTGATCCTCCCACAAAACCTGCTAAGACTGTTCCAACCGAGTCCACATCTGCAAAAGAGTCGGAGAGTGTGGATTTGCTGTACACTCTTGTTGGTGATGATAAAATCTATTCAGACAAAGATTTTCCTATTAAAAATGTTAATCAATCTTTAATCAGTAAAGTCTTTGAAAATTCTACAAGTAAGTTTTTGGGAAAGACAGGACCACATGTTACAGTCACACAGTGTCCTTCTATCCCAAAGGCTGAAGTTAGAAAACAATTTGGGAATAAGAAATTACCAACAGTGGAAAAACAGCAAAATCATACCAAACCCAAAGGTAAGACACCGGCTCAAGATCAAAAGAAGCCGAATCAGAAGAAGAAGAAGAAGAATGTAAACTTTGTGAAATCTAAGGGAACGGACAAAATTGCAAAGTTTGAAAATCAATCTAATTTAGATTTTGTCCAAAAAGCAACTGTGATGAAAAGGAATGAACCAAGTTGTTCAAAACCTAGTACCTCGGGATCACAAAGTTCATCATCGGCAAGACGACCACATGATACTTCGGGGTTTGTTGAACGAAGATCATGTTTTGAATGTGGAACAATCGGGCATATTGTTCGAAATTGCCCGTATCTTCATAAACAAAAAGGCATAGTTGATGATCCCCGTGGCCCAACTGACCGCAAGCGATCTGTTTCTGTAAAACAAGATCCTCGACTCATAAGAGAAAGGGAAAAGAAACAGAAACGTCAACAGGTCAAGAAAATTGAAAAAGCAATTAAGACCGATGTGGCTCAAAAACAATCTGTTTCTGTCAAACCAAACAATTTAAAAACTTCAGACAATCATGAAGTTAAGTTTTTAAAGAATAACACTGGTATAACAAAACAGACTTGGAAACCAAAAACGGTTACTGAATCAGGGGGACCGTCACAATTTCCGAATCATCAAAAGGTGGAAGTTATTGTTGTTGATAAAAATGGAAGACCCAAGACCACAATGGCTTGGGTCCCCATCTCCAACTAATCGATTGAGTTTATGTGCAGGGTGTTCCAGGAGGAACTATCAGTAGTCATTGGATTGTTGATAGTGGGGCATCCAGGCACATGACAGGCGACATGAAGCTTCTCTACGACATCAAATCTATTAGAGGAGGTTATGTTGCTTTTGCTGGAGATAAGGGCGGATATATAACGGGTGAAGGAATGATTTCCAACGGGGTTGTTAGCTTTGACAAGATCAACTTTGTGCAACAACTTGATCACAATCTTCTTAGTGTTTCTCAAATTTGTGACAAGCAGTTCTCAGTACACTTTGATGCTAATGGATGTTATGTGCTGAAACCCGGCTTCAAAATTCCAAAAGAATGGATTCTCTTGTCGGCTCCAAGGATAAATGATCTGTATGTCCTTGATATGAGCCAAGCTATCACAACGTCTGCACAAGCAACTTGTTTCGTTTCCAAAGCCACAGAAAAAGACACAATCTCTTGGCACAGACGAATGGGTCACATTCACTTACGCAAAATGAATCATTTGGTGTCAAATGAATTGGTGAATGGTGTTCCTCTTAAAAATTTCCATCTTCAAGACGTCTGTGTTTGGTGCCAGAAAGGAAAACAAACGAAGAAGCGACACCCTACAAAGAAAGTCAACACGGTGGTTGTTCCTCTTGAACGTTTGCACATGGATTTGTTCGGTCCTGTCAAGCACAAAAGCATTAGGAATGATCAATATTGCCTCGTGATTACTGATGATTATTCAAGATTTTCTTGGGTGGCGTTCATGGCACACAAGAGTGAAACCTTCGGTATTATCAAAAACTTGATCATTCAGATTGAGAATCTTTACAACTGAAGGTTAGGCGGATACGTAGCGACAATGGTACTGAATTCAAAAATCATGCCATGGCGGAGTTTTGCACTTCAAAAGGTATTCTTCACGAATTTAGTGCAGCTTATACTCCTCAACAGAATGGCGTCGCTGAACGTAAAAACCGCACATTGATCGAGACTGCTAGGACTATGTTGGTAGAGTCGCAGCTACCCATTCCATTCTGGACTGAAGCTGTGTCTTCTGCATGCTATACGTTGAACCGAGTCCTTACAGTCAAAAGGCACAACAAGACCTGCTTTGAGCTTATCAACAAACGGAAACCAGACTTGTCTTATCTTGAACCGTTTGGAGCTCCATGCACAATAATCGATCCTAATGGAAAGTTTGGGGCAAGAGCAATTGAGGGATACTTTCTTGGGTATTCCACCCCTAACTTAAGAGTCTGGAATCTAGAGACTAAAAGGGTCGAGGAATGGTCTGAAGTCAGAGTACAAAGGCACACTTTACCAGTTAGAAATCCTGGTCAGCCTTGGATGTTTGAGTACGATGACTTTTTCAATTCGATCAATGTCGAAGCCGTTGAAGAAAGTGCTGCGGCAAGGATGTTTTTCGAGAGTGACAACGCAACAGATTCACCGTTGGTTCGTCCCATTATTATCAATCAAGAACCATCTTCAGTGAACAATAATGCTCTCGACAATGAGGATTTTCAAGATGCTACCGAATTGAACGAATCTTCAGAGGATGATGAATTTCTAGATGCAGATCAAGAAGCTCCAACAGCAGTTCATGGTATTTCAGAGGGTACACCTCCAGTGGATGTCCCTAGAACAGCTGAAACTTCTGCATCATCCTCTTCGTCAATTCCGGGCCTTGAATTGATTGTTGATCTGAATCTCAACAATCTGGGTACAAATATTCCAGTTCAAGATAATCCAGAAACAAGGATTCATAATACCCATCCTCAACAAAACATCATAGGAAATGTACAAAGTGGCGTTCAAACAAGAAACATGTTGCGAAACAACAACAATGCAGGCTTGTATGCAACTATCAGAGAATCTGGTCAACAGAATGATTGGTCTTTCGCGTGTTATGTCTCACAGGAAGAGCCAAGAACTTGGAAAGATGCTTTGAAAGATAGCTCATGGGTTGAAGCGATGCAGGAAGAACTGCAACAATTCCAGAAGCTTGTTGTCTGGAAACTGGTAGAGAAACCTGCTGGTTACAAGAAGATTGGTACCCGTTGGGTGTTTAAATGCAAAAAGGATGACCGTGGGATAGTTATCCGAAACAAAGCACGATTAGTCGTTCAAGGTTTTCGTCAGATTGAAGGAATCGACTACAACGAAGTGTATGCACCTGTTGCACGTCTAGAAGCCATTCGGATCTTTCTGGCTTATGCCTCATTCAAAGGTTTCAAGGTATACCAGATGGACGTGAAGAGTGCTTTCTTACATGGTGTGGTAGAAGAAGAGGTGTACGTCGAACAGCCTCCAGGTTTTGAAGATCCTATCCATCCCGATCGGGTTTGGTTGCTCAACAAAGCTCTATATGGTCTACATCAAGCACCGCGAGCTTGGTACGCAACCTTATCTAATTATCTGCTGGAGAACGGTTTTCGCAGAGGTCTTATCGACTGCACTCTTTTCATCAAAGAACAAGATGGAGATCTTCTACTGGTACAGGTATACGTTGATGATATTATATTTGGTTCTACTAATGATGTTTTGTGTAGGGATTTCGAGCGTGTAATGCAGGATAAATTCGAGATGAGTGCTATTTGGGAAATGACTTTCTTTTTGGGCCTACAAGTACAACAAACTGAGTCTGGGATCTTCATCCATCAGACTAAATATGTTGGTGACATCTTGAGCCGGTTCCAGATGTCTGATGCAACGCCCATCGGTACCCCATTGCCACAAAATCACGGAATTACTCCAGACTTGAAGGGTCAAGATGTTAGCCCCTCATACTACCGCGCGATGATCGGATCTCTTATGTACCTCACAGCATCAAGACCAGATATAATGTACCCAACGTGCCGGCTTGCCAGATATCAAGTGAACCCGAAGGCCTCACATCTTGCAGCTGTAAAAAGGATTTTTCGTTATTTGAAGGGTTACCCTGACACCGGTCTGTGGTACCCTAGGGATAATAACTTTGACTTGATCGCATTCAGTGATTCTGATTTTGGTGGATGCAAAATCGACGGCAAATCCACAACGGCTGGATGTCAGTTTTTGGGAAATCGCCTAGTCACATGGCAGTGCAAGAAGCAGACGTGCGTCGCTACATCAACATGCGAAGCTGAATACATTGCTGCCTCGAGTTGTTGCTCCCAAGTCCTGTGGATACAACAGCAAATGCGTGACTACGGTTTTGAATTCCTAACTACTCCTATTTACGTTGATAATTCTGCTGCCTTACAGATCACTAAAAATCCTGTGCAGCATTCAAAGACTAAGCACATCGAAATTAAGTATCACTTCATACGTGATTGCTTTGAGAAAAGGCTAATCGATGTTGCTTACGTCCACACCGATGACCAACGTGCCGACCTTTTTACCAAAGCTTTTGACAAATCAAGATTTGACTATTTAATTTTGGTAAACGGCATTGAGGTAAAACAAGAGTAAAACCAACATCGGAAAATCATTTTTGTAAATACCTTTGTGTTTTAAATTTGTCTTAGTTTATTGATTTTAGGGGGAGTAAATCCAAATTTAAAAAAAAAAAAAAATCCAAAAACATTGAAAAATTTCAAAAACACAAAAACAATAGAAAAGCAAAAATGAGTTTCCTGGCGAGCAAAAGAGAAAATGATAGTACATCAGTGGTCTGTCCAAACCTCTTTAAACCTAAAATGAAGAAACGATAAGCAGCTCTATATAAGATGTATCGGTAGGCTCACAATCATTTTAAAGTGTGCAGGGTGATATAAACTTAAATCGACTGAAGACCAGGTGGGAACCATTCATTGGCATATGGTCTTAGTACCGAAATTTCGTTTGAGAGATTGCCGAGGTTCTGAGATATTCGGTCTTTATGCTGCTTATCATCTGGGTATCATGGTTGTATCTTTTACCGAAAAATAACGGGGACGCAAGTCTAGATCTTCCATGATACTATACATACGTGTACATATTGCATACGACCTCAATAAGTGATCAACAATCACATGTCCAAACAAATAAGTGATAAATTATCACAAATTCTTTCCGGGTGTCAAGTTCGTCTCTCTGCTGTACGAAAGTACTGACCTGTTCACGGACTTGCTCCTGTGCCCTCATGCATCGAAAATCAAGTTCCTCATCAATAAGTGATTCTATCACATAGGGCTTGTTTTCAAATCAAAATAAGTGAGAATCTCACATCATATACGGTCAAACAGATGATAATCGGTATACTCACCGGTAAGATGAACCCTCGTGCATACCTTGATACGGGAATGTGTCGTGATGTGGATGAACACCGGTCGGTAAGTATAAATCATACCTTAACGTATCCCCTCGCCATGATTACAAATGATAAGTTGAGTTTATGTGGACAACAATACCGATAATTGTTATAGGATGCTTATCTTAATATTATCTAATTGAACAAAGAGAGTGTTTTGGCATGACCGTACACTGATATGATTCTCTTACCCTCGAAACTCGCAAAAAGAATGTCTGTATATATTTATTTACTGCTTTCAGTCTTTACATTTGATATATTCAAAAATACCAAAAAGATTTTATGTGTGTTTTAATATAAATCTTATAAAAGCCAAAAAGATTTTATTTGTATCTTATTTTCGATCGTACGATGTTGGAGCTCGAGTCTTCGTTACCTGAAACCTGAACGAAAACCGAAAACGACTAAATCTTCATAAACGGTCGAAATTTGCAAGCGTTGAAAGTTAAAATTGAAATTGATAAAATTTGTTAAACTTTCAAACTGTCGGACGGTGTTTGTTTAAACAATGGTCACACGTGTGTCGTTTGTTTATGTTTACTATATTCCAGGCGGTTGTTCTCATTACGCGTTTAGATTTCTTGCATGTGCAGATTCTAAAGGCTAGGAGAACATGGTCGATGACAAGCTTCGGAATGAAGACACGACGTGAAGGCACTCAAGTGATGAAGATGATCGAGTTGCCGCTGACCATCATCAACAACACAAGGATCTCACTTCATAAAGATAAAGACTTTCACGAGCATAACTCAAGGGGGAGCTTATGTTAAGGGGGAGTTTGTCAACACACTTCCTACATGAAACGGGGAGTTTGTTGATACACTTTCTGCTTTCAAGACGTGAAGATTTTAAAGATCCTCCGACATTGAAGACTTGAAAAGATGTCAAAGACTTGAAGTCACAAAGATCGAGACCAAGCTACAGCCAGACAAAGCTACAGCCAAGGGGGAGTTTGTTGGTGCACTTGTGTCTGTACTTTGTCTGTATTTTGTCTTGTTACTGAACGATGTCTTTGTTAGTCTGTAAGTTTGACCAAGTCAACCATCCTCCGGTTTGACTTGGCCAAACAGTCAACATTATGTTAGTAAGCTGCTGGGTCGAAGGATGTACCATCGAAGGATTGCATTGATCCTTCGATGATGAGCTCGATAGATAGCTTTCGATAGATGGACCACGAAAGATCCCATCTTTCGTGGTACATATGGATCATTCGAGCTGTTTGTGGTCTGCATGATCCTTCGACCAGACCTGCTGTGTTGGGTATAAATACCCGTGTGTTGTGTTCATTTCGCCAGAGAACACTTAGAGCAGAAAACATACACACACACTGTTAGAGAGAGTTTGCAAGATTGATTTGTAAACATTGAGCTGTAACTGGACCTTTCATACGTTTAATACAAGTGGTGTTAATCGTTGAGTCTTGTGTGTTGATTATTTGCGTGTTCTATCTCGGTTTGCTATCTCGGTTGGATTCCGCACAACCGGGTTGGTTTGTACACAAGGATTAGGCAACTAGATCCTCCCTAGCCGGACCTACAGAACCGAACACCTACTTTTTTTAGACAATACCAGTTCGGTTTCAGGAAGTTCTCAGTTTGGTTAATGGGTATTTTTGGGTTGACCCTAAATTTGCCCACTCATGTTCCGTATCACAACAAGTTGGTATACAACTTTCTCATTGATTCCCCTGTTTTATATATGTTTGCTAAGCCACTGTCGCCACCCCCGATCCCAGGTCCCAGGGAACGGGCGGCCGCGAGCCAGTTTCGGTGGTATCGCATGGTTGTCTAATTTGGCAGCGGAAATTTTCATCAGGACCGTAGTTAGGAAATATTTGATCCGAGTAAAATACCACATTTTCATAATATTAAACAAATGGGATAAAACCCAAGTTCATAGTACACACGTTTTCATAGGAATAAATCATATTTTATTTAATAAAAACATCTATTTTATTTTAGGTAACTTTATTGCCACTTTTCCAAGCCTTCAATGCTGTCCAGCTGGCTTCTATTTGGCTTTCACATTTTGTTATCTGAAACACGTTTTAAAAACATTTGTCAGTGGAAAATACTGGTGAGTGAATCCCAGTTTAATCAAGTTTAAATAAAAATCAATTCACAGTGTACAGTATTGAGGGCGATCCCGCAATTACATTTGTTTCCAAGTTATAACAATTAACATCCATGGTACTGTCGAACCCGACTTGTGGTCATGTTACTCCTTACAATGTAGTAACAAATTTTGTATACAAAACCCCAACATACTCATGATAATTGTATTCTTACTGTTGGTACACTTTATGTGGACGCGACTCGACTCAGTTCGATTCGGTTCGGGTCGACTCGGTTAGGTCCGGCTCAAGCCCGACGTCACGACATTCCTCCGTCGTGCGCCCCAGAGTTCGACACGCGAAGCACGGAGCGCCGCAAATCCATTCCCGTTTACACATCACCATGACATCATCATTGTGATGTCATGGTGATGTCACATAGTTTTGTCCTATGTTGAAACCAATGAAATTTGTCAACAGAAGTAAATCTGGGCCGTTTATTTTCACTTGGGCCGAAGACTTGTGTTGGGCCTTTGTCTAATAATTGGGTCTTAACCAACTCGACGAAACAGAATGATTAATATGTATGTCGACCAAACAGAATGTGTTTCGTCGACTTTATTGTTTCGTCGTGTCCTCTATGCGTTTCGTCGCAGTCTGTGTCTGTCTAGTATAAATACCCCTCACAGTTTCTGTGTGAAACAGATGAGTATGAGAGAGCTGAGAGACTTAGTGAGAGTCTGTAAACATTGTTTGTATATGTTTGGGTTGTACTCATCCCTAATCAATAGATATTGAATCTTTGGTTACGCGTGTGTTTTACACTGTGTTTGGTTTGCACCGTCACGGGGATTCCGCACCCGTTACCGTGTTTGTGATATACAAGCATAGGTTTTCGTATCGGATCCACCGGGAAAAACGGACCTACACTTACAAATACTCAATAATTGTCGTTCGCATGGAAAAATATTTAAGGTTTTGTATAAACAGTTTACAAAAAGTGGATCAACTCACATTGCTATCTTAGATTTTCCGTAAGGGCTTCCTGGTGACAATCTATAATTTACACAAATGCACACGCGGTAGTATAATAACTCATTTTAACATTAGTAATACCCTCCCTGAGACGGCATTCCAATTACTACGTTGGGCAGAACCACGATGGCCATTACGGAACCCTAGATCAATCGGGCAGCGTATCTAATACGTATCCAGGGGTTACAATACTTACAACGGAGCAGAACTTAGCTATTTAGGGGGTATAATACCCGAGTATAAAGCCTACAATTCAGATTTTAGAGAAAGATTTCGTTTGTGAGCGAATTCGAATGAAGACCCGAGGCCCTCTATATATATGGAAGGCTTTTCAAAGCAATCAGAAGCAAGATTGTCTGAATCTTTTGAGAAGATATCATATGGAAGGCTTTTCAAAGCAACGGAAGGGTTCTCTGCAGAAAATCTGATTGGTACAAGTAGCTTTGCTTCGGTTTACAAAGGTGTTTTTGATGAAAATGGCTACACCGTGGCAATCAAAGTACTAAACCTTCTACGCCGAGGAGGTTTTAGGAGCTTTATGGTTGAGTGTGAGGCCTTGAGAAACATTCGTCACCGCAACCTGGTGAAGGTCATAACTTCTTGCTCAAGTATCGATTTCCAAGGCAATGATTTCAAAGCTTTGGTGTACGATTTCATGCCTAATGGATCTGGAGAGCTGGTTGCATGCTGTAGATAGTAGCTTAGATCTTGCTCAACGAATCAGTATCATCAAAGATGTGGCTTGTGCTCTTGATTATCTCCATTGTCGTTGTGGAAATGTTATCGTTCATTGTGATTTGAAGCCGAGCAACATATTATTGGATGTGGATATGGTTGCTCATGTTGGAGATTTTGGTCTGGCGAAAATACTTTCCCTTGAAGAAGGTTCTTATGCAAATGCGAGTAGCTCAAGTATCATTAGAGGAACCATTGGGTATGCACCTCCAGGTAATTTATGATTACTAGTCCATTAGACTGTTTTTTTTTTTTTTTTGTTATACAATACAATATATTCTAATTAAATAAGTTGCAGAATATGGGCTTGGAAATGAAGTGTCAACCAGTGGGGACATGTATAGCTATGGGATCCTATTGTTAGAGATGTTGACAAGGAAAAAACCTGTTGATCCAATGTTTGAAGGAGGGCTAGGCCTGCATTCCTATGCTAGGAGGGCCTTGGCTGATGGTTTTGTGCTTTAGATTGTGGATCCAGTGCTTCTAAGTGAGGATGTCAATGAAAATTGTTTAATTTCACTGGTAAAAGTCGGTGTGCAATGCTCTTACGAGTCTCCACAAGATCGAATGGATATTGGGAATGTTATTCATGAGCTCTTCAGGACAGCGTTTGCAAGTAGATCTTAATTTGCTACACACCCACGATGCAAGTGGTGCGACCTGAAAAGCTAGCTAGTTTTTGGTTTAATAATATTGTATTAAATTGAATAACTGATGTTCGGGTGTGTGTGTGAACATTGATTTCTTATCTATACATGTACTTGCTTTCTTCCATATGAATCAATAAACAAGATATAATGTTTTTGTGCAAAATGATGAGAAAGCACTTTGTCTTACAGTTTAAATCTATATTTTTCTTTGCAAATTCATCAAAATCCTACATTGACACCAGACACCTGCATCTATTGCATTCAGTGAATAAGAACCGAACACCTACTTTTTTAGACAATACCGGTTCGGTTTCAGGAAGTTCTCAGTTTGGTTAATGGGTATTTTTGGGTTGACCCTAAATTTGCCCACTCATGTTCCGTATCACAACAAGTTGGTATACAACTTTCTCATTGATTCCCCTGTTTTATATATGTTTGCTAAGCCACTGTCGCCACCCCCAATCCCAGGTCCCAGGGAACGGGCGGCCGCGAGCCAGTTTCGGTGGTATCGCATGGTTGTCTAATTTGGCAGCGAAAATTTTCATCAGGACCGTAGTTAGGAAATATTTGATCCGAGTAAAATACCATATTTTCATAATATTAAACAAATGGGATAAAACCCAAGTTCATAGTACAGACGTTTTCATAGGAATAAATCCTATTTTATTTAATAAAAACATCTATTTTATATTAGGTAACTTTATTGCCACTTTTCCAAGCCTTCAGTGCTGTCCAGCTGGCTTCTATTTGGCTTCACATTATGTTACCTGAAACGCGTTTTAAAAACATTTGTCAGTGGGAAATACTAGTGAGTGAATCCCAGTTTAATCAAGTTTAAATAAAAATCAATTCACAGTGTACAATATTGAGGGCGATTCCGCAATTACATTTGTTTCCAAGTTATAACAATTAACATCCATGGTACTGTCGAACCCGACTTGTGGTCATGTTACTCCCACAATGTAGTAACAAATTGTAGGTCCGTTTGCGGATCGCCGGACAACTACGAGATCTTGTTTCGAATACCGTAACGAATGCGGAATCCACGTTACGATACAAACCGAGCGAGAGATAGACACAACACAAAGATATACCATTTAACTGTTGTATATTGAACACGAGTTTCGTTACAGAATGATATTACAATGAAACGAACAACTAAAATCTCGGTTCTCTCTCTCTCATACTCATCCGTTTCACACAGAAACTATGAGGGGTATTTATATAAGACAGACACAGACCTTGACGAAACCTAAAATGGACCCGGCGAAACCTTTAAAGTGACGAAACCTTAGAGTTTCGTCACTAAATCATGTCCAAATATTGAGGGTTTCGTCGATACAAGTTTGGCCCAAAACACAGTCAAAGCCCAAAGCAAGTTGATTGGCCCAAAAGAGGATTTGGCCCAATATGCATGTTGATTGGTCCAAATGCATTCTATACGCATATGAATATTCAGATTCTAAACATTTGTAAAGAATAGTCAACATGTGACATCATCACACATGTTGACTATTCTTTACAAATGTTTACAATCTGAATATTCATATGCGTATAGAATGCATTTGGACCAATCAACATGCATATTGGGCCGAATCCCCTTTTGGGCCAATCAACTTGCTTTGGGCTTTGACTGTGTTTTGGGCCAAACTTGTATCGACGAAACCCTCAATATTTGGACATGATTTAGTGACGAAACTTGATGACACATCACCATGACATCATCATTGTGATGTCATGATGATGTCACAAGTTTGTCTTATCTTGAATTTGTGAAAAGATTTGCACAGAATCATCATCTGGGCCGTAAATCTTGCTTTGGGCTTTGACTTCATTTGGGCCAAATTACAATCGACGAAACCTTATTACAATTAGAATGAATGTGACGAAACTCTATAGTTTCGTCACTTTAGAGGTTTCACCGGGTCCTTTCTAGGTTTCGTCATGGTCTGTGTCTTTCTTATATAAATACCCCTCATAGTTTCTGTGTGAAACTGATGAGTATGAGAGAGCTGTGAGACTTAGTGAGAGTCTGTAAACATTGTTTGTATATGTTTGTGGTTGTACTCATCCCTAATCAATAGATATTGAATCTTTGGTTACGCGTGTGTTTTACACTGTGTTTGGTTTGCACCGTCACGGGGATTCCACACCCGTTACTGTGTTTGTGATAAACAAGGATAGGTTTTCGTATCGGATCCACCGGAAAAACGGCCCTACAAGTGGTATCAGAGCCTTGGCTCTTTTCCTTGTTTAAAACCAAACATTGTTAGTGTTTTATCAAGTGGTTTTTAATGATTTTTCAGATTTTGTTCTTGAAAAATTTATATATTTTCTGGAAATCAGTGTTTAAATCATCGTTTTTGCTATAAGTTTTAGTGAAAACCTTATTATTTTGCATGTCTACATGTTAGCATTTGGTTTTTATTGAAGTTTTAAGCAAAATTGTATTCGATAATTTTTCCGGTGACCGGAAAACCCATCGAGTTCATCACTGTTCTTGGTGGTCTTCAAAGTGTTCATAATATTCTTCATATAAAATCTATGTTTGATCTGGATTTTTGTTTGAGTTAAAGTGTTTGTGGAATATAATATATTAAGTTGACAAATTGTGTATGTGATGATGTTATTTGTTGAAAAAGAGATGATGGGTTGGTAACCACAGTGGCAGAAAGCATTGTGTGTTTGACAAAAGGAACCCTCTTTGTCAGAAGATAAGGTTCAGGATAAGATTTCATTTGTTAAAAATATCCATAGAGTTTTCGTCGAATACAAACAAACACATTGGGTTTTCGTCGATTATCATTTAATTAAAGGATTTCGCCATCATTAAAATACAACCAAGGTTTCGTCATTATATCAAAAAGATTACATCATCAGCAGGTTTCGTCAAAGAAGATCTATAATCAGCTTTCGTCGTTCAGTTAGTTACTTTTTAAGTTTCGTCGCACAGAAATATAACAGGTTTCGTCGAAGTGGTTCAACATTGAGTTTCGTCGCTGATATCAAGTTTCGTCGGAACAGTTTTACACTTCAGGTTTCGTCGCCATCAGTTAAGAGTTTCGCCGAGGCTTGGAGTTTCGTCGCACAATTGTTTAAGCTTTGGGTTTCGCCGAAACTTGTTAAAGTTTTTAACAGAGGCTTTACAAAGGTGATTTAACTGTCTGTTTTCAAGTGTGTGACCAGGTTTTCACTTTCATATATCAATCATGAGTTGTACTAGCCCTTCGGATTGGAGCATGGAACCGAGACCAGGTGAAGATCAAACTTCGGCAGCCGCGTGGGCAAGGAATATTTTTCCTCTGCCATCTATAAGTGCAACTCAATGGGCTTTGGTGTCGAATCAAAATCAAAACATTCAGAGTCTTTTGCTTAGCGAGAGCGAAATGGGTAGCAACAATCGCCCGCCAAAATTGAATCACATGAATGAATTTCCGACATGGAAAGGTCGTTTTCACACATATGTTTTAGGGCAAAACACAGAACTTTGGACGTGTTTCATTACTGAATGCAGTCGTGCCCTCGAAGTAGCAGCATCAACTGCAGCGGGTTTTACTAATATGCTTGAAGCTGACAAGAAAGCCTATGACTTAGAGAAGAAGGCGTTTGCTATTCTTACACAAGTGCTTCACAAAGAAATCTATCATCAATTCTCTTACTGTACAAACACGAAAACTTTCTGGGATGCCTTGGTAGTGAGAGGAGAAGGAAATGCAGCTACTAGAAAGACACGCCATGATCTATTGAAGAAAGAGTTTGAATCATTTCAGTTCTTGGAGAACGAAACCCTAAATGATATGACTACACGTTTTTATCATTTGATTAGTGAAATGTTTGCTTATGGTGTTACTGCAACTCAACCGGAAATGGTTGCACGGTTTGCTAATGCTCTACCTCCAAAGTGGAGCCCATTCATTGAGCTTTTAAAGCGAGTAGGCGTTCTAGATGCTGTCAATGTCAATATCTATGATTTCATTCAGAAGCTGGAACACAAGAATAATGAAGAAATCCGGAAAGCTAAACGAATTCCTGTTCCTCAAAATACCGAAATGTATCTTGCAGGTTTTAACCAGTTAGCTAGTTCCAGTTCCAGTTCAGTTCAGCAACCGAAGTTACAAACGGCGTTTATGTCAAATACAAGCTCTTTTCCGTTTCCACAATCAGTTCCACCTCCGGTTTTTGATCCGAGGGCTTATATTTATGTCCTATCACAACCACAAGTCCAACCACAACAACAACCACAACAGCAAGCTCATTATACCAACAAACCTCCACCCCTAAACCCTAACACAGTCAGAGTTGATACATCAAACCTCTCAAAAGTTAGCATTTAAGTAGCGAAGGAGCATATAGAACTCATTAATACAATGGTCAGTGCTTACTGCGGTTTGGTTGGAAGTCAAATTGGAAACATTAATTTGACCAACGAAGATTATCAACAAATCAACCGTGATGAAATGGAGTTGATGGATATAAAGTGGGCGTTCGCAAGTGCTGTTAGAAGGGCGAAGGACTTTATGGTTCGAACAGGGAGAAGTTCTTTGGAAAGTAAGCAGGATACGAAGTACGGGTTTGATAAAAAAGCGGTTACATGTTTCAATTGTGGCGAAAAGGGGCACTTCAAACGTGAGTGCACCCGACCAAGCAGACAAGGCAATCAGAATCCCTTCCAAAGTCAGACAAGTACTTCCAACGCAAATCAAGGTAATCGTGAAAAGGGGATAGTAGCTGTGAACAACACCACCAACCGAGACCAGTCTGGACCATCAAACACCAATCGAGCATTGACCGTTCAAGCTGATGAAGGATGTAATTGGTCTGTACAATTTGGAGATGGTGATCAAGGAGGTGGAACCGCATGCTATGCGAAAATCATCAACCACATCAAGCATGTTCACAAGGAAGAATTTTCTGAAAGTGATGATAGCTAAGGTTATAGCGGGAGTTCAGATGAAGAAGGCTCGAATGCGGGAGATTATAATTCTGAAGACGGATCTTTTTCTTTTCAAACTGCCTTTATGGCAAATGTCTCACCCTCTACGAGTCAGGTAAAATCTGAAACTCCTAGCATATGTAATGATTGTGCTGATATGAAACATGAATGTGCTAATTTGAAGCTTGATTCTGAAAAGCTTCATAGTCATAATCAAAGTTTGGTTAGTGAGATGTCTAAGTGCAAAGAGGCAAATATGGCTTTAGCTAGAAACGAAAAGGATTTTAAATCTGTAATTGAAACCTTAAAGAAAAGTGTTTCCGAATTGACCAAAACTATTTATCATAAACAAATTAGTATTAACGATTACATTAACATCGTTGAGGAAACCAAAAAGGAGCTAGCCATTGCCAAATGCGAGCATGATGCAATCAAGCTCAAATTGGAGAGTTATTCTAACTCCCGATTTGTGCTCGATCACATCATAGACGTTCAAAAGCTGAAAGGGAACGTGAAAGGCATTGGGTATAAGTCGTGTCCGCCTCCTTTGAGACACAACTATACCAGAATGCCCGATGAAGAGGATATGCCACGTTTTGAACCCAGTGTACCTCTGGATTATGAGGAAGTTACTACTGGCATAGGGTTCAAACCGGACAGTACCTTGAGTGACGCATCTGTAGAATAAGGAAATTCAACATCTGTGAATCAAAGTCCTCCAGTTGTTGAGGATTATGATTCATACGATGATGAATCAGATGTGAGTGATCAGGATACATCACTTGATGAGACGAAAGGAGTAGAAATTCCAATTGAGAATCATATTCTTTGTGATCCTCCTACTCCTACAGTGCAACCTATTGCCAAGAAAGTGATAGATCCTATCAGAGATGTCAAGGATGACAGGAAATCTGTGTCTACCATTAAGAGTAACAATGTGTTGTATACTTTGGTCGGTGATTCTAAAATTTATTCAGACAATGATTTTCCAATTAGAAATGTCAATCCATCGTCGATTGATAAAGTTTTTGAAGATAACACAAGCAAGTTTTTGGGAAAGACGATCCCGGGAGTTATTGTAACTCAATGTGATCCAATTCCAAAGGCTGAAATCAAAAAGCAATTTGGAAATCAAAAATCACCAACAAAGCAACAACCTTTTGCTCCTAAGGGCAAACAACCAGTTCAACAAGCTCAAAGGCCTAACGTTTCTAAATCAAAGTCTGAAACTAAAGGAGCTCGTTGTCAGAAGAAAAACAGTGATGTCAAATTTGTAGCATCAAATGGTACTGATAAAATTGAGACTTTTGAAAATAAATCAAACACTGATTTTGTCCAACAAGTCAAGATTTTAAAGCGTAACAGTCAAAACAATTACACTCAACATACAAACGGGTGTGATGAAAAAGCAAGTACCTCAGGTTCTACAAGTTCGACATCTGTTCGTCGATCGGATTCTCCTAAGTTTGTTGAAAGGAGAACTTGTTTCAAATGTGGGGAGTTTGGACACATTATCAAAAACTGCACAAACTCTCCGAAACCAAATTTTGTTGAAAGAGCCCCTTCTGAACAAGGTCACCAACAACGTCGTCCTGTTTCACCCAAAAATGACAAACGTACTATTAAAGAACAGGAAACAAAACAACGACGTCAAAATGTGAAGGTGATCGAAAAGGCTTTAAAACCAGAAATTGTACATAATACTCAATCTGGTAAACGGAAAGAAGCTTGGAGACCTAAAATGGATAAGGTTTCAGGAGGAACATCATCAGTTCTAGATCATCGAGAAGTTGAGATAACTTACGTCGGTGAACATGGGCGACCTAAGTCTGTGAAGGCTTGGGTCCCCCTCTCCAACTAATCTCTGAGTGGGTGTGCAGGATGTTCCAGGAGGAACTATCGATAGTCATCGGATTGTTGATAGTGGAGTGTCCATGCACAAGATTGGCGACAAAAGATATCGTTGCCTTTGATGGAGAGAAGAAGAAAAGGGAAACAGAGTTGGCTGTTGAAAGAAATTGAAACTTCGAGAAAATGCAAATCATTCCAAAAGTGTGACTGTTCAAGGTTTTGATCGGGTCCCCAGGGGTAGATTCAAATCAAAATGTACGCACCTGCAACACGTCTGAAGTTCAAACTCAACAAGATGAACGTGCAGTGTACATTTCTTTGCGGTGTGATTGAAGAAATTGTGTTTGTTGAACAAACTAACCAGGTGTGCGGATGCCTTGGCATGGATTGAACAACCGCACACTACTTCTCAAGAGAAAGATAAAGACCTTGGCTGGTGCAATATGGAAGACCAGTCGGACCCAAAGGTTTATAATCTTGTTGCTGTGAAGAGATTTCTCAGTAGCTACAAAATCGACTTTGAAATCCACACCGGGTGGATATCCAGTTAGGGAGAGCACTCAAATTCCTTGCAATGCATGAAGTTGTTGCAGGATACGGTGTTAAATTTCATATCTCTCCTATACTTGTCGATATTTAAGCTGCTTTTTGAATTATTATCTCGTACAACACTTTTTGACCTGACACGTTGATCTCAAATATCACCTCACACGTGATTGTTTTACTATGAAACTCGTAATGTTGTCATGGTCCGTACCGCTTACCGACGTGCCAACTCATTTTTCCAAAATTCGATAAATCATTTTTGATTAAAACTTAATTTTGGTAAACGACATTGAGGTAAAACATGAGTTAACCAACATCGGAAAATCGTTTTTGTAAATACCTTTGTGTTTTTAAAATTTATCATAGTTTGTTACATTTTAGGGGGAGTAAATCCAAAATTTGAAAATTCAAAAACATCAAAAAATTTCAAAACTCAAAAACAATAGAAAAACAAAAATGAGTTTCCTGGCGAGAAAAAGAGAATATGATAGTACATCAGTGGTCTGTCTAAACCTCTTTTGAAATGAACTTGAAAATGAAAAATACGATAAGCAGCTCTATATAAGATGTATCGGTAGGCTCACTATCATTTTAAAGTGTGCAGGGCGATATAAACCTTAAAACGACTGAAGACCATGTGGGAACCGCTCATTGGCATATGGTCTTAGTACCGAAATTTCGTTTGAGAGATTGCCGAGGTTCTGAGATATTCGATCTTTATGATGTCTTATCATCTGGGTATCATTGTTGTATCAAACCGTAAAAATAACGGAGACGAAGTCTAGATCTTCCATGATACTATACATACGTGTACATACTGCATTCGACCTCAATAAGTGATCAACAATCACATGTCCAAACAAATAAGTGATAATATATCACATTTATCCGGGAGTCAAGTTCGTCTCTCTGCTGTACGAAGTACTGACCTGTTCACAGACTTGCTCCTGTGCCCTCATGCATCGAAAATCAAGTTCCTAATCAATAAGTGATTCTATCACATAGGGCTTGTTTTCAATCAAAATAAGTGAGTTTCTCACATCTTTTATACGGTCAAACAGATGATAAACGGTATACTCACCGGTAAGATGAACTCTCGTGCATACCTTGATACGGGAATGTGTCATGTGTGGATGAACACCGGTCGGTAAGTATAAATCATACCTTAACGTATCCCCTCGCCATGATTACATCTGATAAGTTGAGCTTATGTGGATAACAATACCGATAATTGTTATAGGATGCTTATCTAAATTGTTAACTAAAAGAACAACAAGAGCGTTTTGGCATGACCATACACTGATATGATTCTCTTACCCTCGAAACTCGCAAAAAGATTGTCTGTAAATATTTGTTAACTGCTTTCGTTTCTGCATTTTTGTATATATTTATTTATTGCTTCCCGTCTTTACATTTGAAAAATGGAAAATACCAAAAGATTTTAGGTGTGTTTTAATATAAACTTTATAAAAGCCAAAAAGATTTTGCTTTTATTTTATTTTTGATTGACCGATGTTGGAACTCGAGTCTATCCTACCCAAAATCCCGATTGTAAGTCGAAAAACAATTGCACCTTCATAAACTGTCGAAGTTAACAGATTTTGAAAGTTAAAGGAATAAAATTGAACAATTTTTAAACTTTCAAACTGTTGTCGGTCGGTGTTTGATTGAGATTTGATCTCATATGTGTCGTTGTT
Source organism: Helianthus tuberosus (assembly GCA_030545235.1). NCBI lineage: Eukaryota > Viridiplantae > Streptophyta > Magnoliopsida > Asterales > Asteraceae > Helianthus > Helianthus tuberosus. The sequence goes on along the minus strand of CM060430.1, from coordinate 187,276,558 downwards.
TAATTTGTCTAAATTCTAAGCGGTTGTTCTCATTACGTGTTTAGCTTTCTTGTATGTGCAGATATGACATCAGAATCAGTTAAGACGAAGAGAATGTGTCAGATGACAAACCGTAAAGTGAAGACACGACGTTGATGCAATCAGAAGATCAAGATGATCGGATTGCAGTTGATCACTCATCAACACCAAAAGGATCTAAAGAATTGAAGATTAAAAGATTCACGAGCATAACTCAAAGGAGAGCTTATCTTAAGGGGGAGTTTGTTAACACACTTCCTAAATGAAAAGGGGAGTTTATTGATACAATTTCTACTTACGACGCGTGAAGACCTTAAAGATCCTCCAACATGAAAGACATGGGAGAGCGAACCATCACGAGTAGCGTCCAAGGGGGAGTTTGTTGGTACACTTTATGTGGACGCGACTCGACTCGGTTCGGTTCGACTTGGTTTCGACACGGTTAGGTCCAGCTCAAGCCCGACGTCACGACATTCCTCCGTCGTGCGCCCCAGAGTTCGACACGCGAAGCACGGAGAGCCGCGAACCAAGTCCCGATGACACATCACCATGACATCATCATGATGATGTCACATGTTGACTATTCTTTACAAATGTTTACAATCTGAAGATTCATATGCGTATAGAATGCATTTGGACCAATCAACATGCATATTGGGCCGAATCCTCTTTTGGGCCAATCAACTTGCTTTGGGCTTTGACTGTGTTTTAGGCCAAACTTGTTATCAATTCCCATTTCCACACTGGCATTTCTAATTGCTGCAACAGACATGAGGGTTTCTGGTGTTCAGCTTTAACTTGTGAACAAGTTAAACATTTAGAAACATAGGTTGCTATGTCCTTTTTCATTCCTATCCACTAGAAATTCTTTCTTAAATCCTGATACATTTTATCATTTCCTGGATGCATCGTATACTTAGATTTATGGGCTTCTTCTAATATATGATGGCGTAGGTTTCCTATTTTAGGTATCCACATTCTCTTTTCATGGAATATCCAAATTCCATCTGTTCCTTGTTCTAATTCCTTAATCATACCTTTTAGTTTTTCAGTGTCGTCCTTGATTACTGATTCTTGTGTTTTTCTAATTTGGTCATTTAAATCTACTTGTAGATTTAATTTAAGAGAACGTACCCTTTTTGGCTTATCATGATACTTTCGGCTTAAAGCATCTGCTACTACATTTGCCTTTCCTTCATGATACTGGATATCGCAATCATAATCACTAAGCATCTCCATCCAGCGTCTTTGTATCATATTCAACTCTTTTTGCCCGAAAACATACCTTAAACTTTTATGATCAGTGAATATGGTAAACTTACTACCATAAAGGTAATGTCTCCAAATCTTAAGGGCAAAAATTATAGCTCCAAACTCTAGATCATGGGTTGAATAATTCTCTTCATGATTCTTAAGTTGTCTAGAGGCGTAAGCTATAACCTTTTGATGTTGCATCATGTAACAATTCTCATCAAAAGTCCTAATTATTATTTTAATTTGACCAATAGGAAACCCTAATTGAGAAACCCAAGTGATTCTGAACAAACCCTAAAATTTTCAGAATTTTCTGAATCAGGATTAGGGCCCCTAAAACTCAAGGGGGATAAACCCTAGTTAATGATTATCATCAATTACTCGCTGTCAAAATGTTAATTTAAGAAACTGTCAACTCAGCATAGCTAGTCCCAACCGTGGCTAGTCTATAAAAAAATAGGTAACCCTTACGGACCGTAAGGGTTATTTGTTACGGTCCGTAAGGGGTGGTAAATTTTGACTATAAATAGCAGACATTGGGACTTGAAATCTGGCATATGTTCGACGAAGAAATTCGTTTCGTAGACCGATTTACATTCTGTTTACCACAAATTAACACACACTAATCACGAAGTGCTGCCACAATCAGAGTAATAACTCGATCGCTATTACGATTCAACGTCCGATCGATTCTAACTATCCAACGATTGTTTAAGTGCCGCTTAAATTGAGTTTATACTTTATTAATTCATCGTGATTTCGACTTGAATGTTTGAGTACTGCTCGAATTCGGACTATACTCTGTCATTCGTTGTGAATCCGCTGAATTGTTAAGTATTGCACTAATAAATCGTTGTGAGGGTTTAATCTCGTGAATTGTCGTAACTGCTGTATTAGTTACTAACCTGTTGTGTGTGCATTGTTATTTAAATTAGGTTAATCAAGGCTAATCAGTAGGCTTATATTCTGCTCGTTAAATCTACAATGTGAGTCATTCTCTTTTTATCAATTGTTTTACAATACTCCAAATTATTTTCAAAGTTATAATTACAGTGATTAAGTTTATGTAATCACCAAATTACAGCCGGTATGTGGGGTATTGTGCACAGTATTACAGTTTTATCACTTTAGGTGGGCGAACCTAAATTTAGTGATATTCGTCATTCATTGGGGCAGCCAATGGTGATATGACCACAGTCACCGTAAAGATTCGAGTGACAAATACTGTGGGTAGTTGGTTTGATATCAGAAACATTGTAATATCTCTTAATACTGTGAATTATAACAAACGAGTCGTTTTAGTAAAAATGAATGATTCACTCAGTATTTCCCTGCTGACAAAATCTTTTTCAAACATGTTTCAGGTGATCTGTTGTGAGCACAGGAAAAGTGCCGTGGAGCACTACAAGCTTAGAAAGTGGCTCAATGTAAATAAATAAAGAAACATGTTTTAAGAAATAAAGGATTTCTCAGTGAAATCACTTATTTGTAAATTATGGGATTTATCCCTATATTATATATAAACGAGCAGTTTTACTATTAATCGATCCTGTTTAAAAAGACTTCCGCTGTCACTAAATTAGATACCATCGGATTTCCTGCCTAGCGGCTCTGGACCGGGTCAAACCGGGGCCAAGGGCCGTGACAGGAAAATGTGGTATCAGAGCCACTGATTTAAGCTTACTATTGATTTTAGCTTATTAAAATAATTGAGAAATTTAATTGCTATTCTGTGAAAATATGCTTTATTAACTGATTAATTGTTGAGTTACAGTATGGGTAAACAAAAGATTTCTGCTATCTATCACAAATTAGATACTGCAACCACAGAAAAAGGAACCTCTTCCTCCAAACACCCAGCAGATCTGGAAGAAGGAATTTTTTTGTCCGTAAAGCAAATTATGAAAATCCTCTTACCCAAGATAAAAGAAATTTGATTCTTAGAAAGGGACAGGAGAAAATAAAGAAACCCCAAGTCAAGAAAGTGAGGTTTAATTCAGAAATCCAGGAATTAAGAAATAGGTCACCTTGGGAAGATACATTAGATGAAAAATGGGCAAACCTTTATATGCTAGCTACCATAGCAGAGAATGCAAACCTCTAAAAATATAAATCAGCCTGGTCTAGTAGAAAATTAATCTCCAGTAAATAAATAAAGTATAGTGTGTTCTCTTTCCTGTAGTCTTTTTGTACAAATCCGTATGCAATAAAACTTTAATGTTTATTGTAAAACTTTGCTCCAAAGTTTTAACTTAGCATTTTTGTGCATTTTGCATATATGCTATCCAGCATGAGTGGGATATCGGAAGCATTTCAGAATCTCAACCTCTACCCAGTACCAATTGAAGTCTCCCACGACTTTACTGGTTATATTGCTGACATAGAGGAACCTCTGGAATTCCAAGCTCCACCGCTGGAAAAAGCAAAATCTAAAAAGAAAAGAAGATATGTAGGATGGAGGAAAGTGCGCAGGAGAAAGCCAGTTACTAGGAAACTCCCTAAAATAGAAAACCCTATAGACAAAGGAAAAGGAATAGAAATCGGAGAGAGTTCTAATCCGGCAGAGATAGAAATCAGGGAAGATTCTAAACAAAAAGGAATAGAAATTGGAGAGAGCTCCAGACAAACTGAAGAAATCACATTTCAAGACGAAATCGACCGTCTACTGGCAAATTGTGATGTCATTAGTCCTATCCATAATAATCTATATCCTTACCTAGAAACCCAACTTCCTATGAATATGGACCCAGCTATTCCAGACCCACTAATCCACACTCAACCTTTAGGCCAAATGGAAGAATGGTGGACAAATGACTGGCAATTCGAAAATATCATCAACAGTCCTTATTCTTTTCTTCCACAGTTTGATCCAGAACCTATCCCCAATCCTCCAATGAGTAACGAAAACCTAGCCGAACTTCGTCTTTGGGGTGAAGAGTTAATTGATACAGGAAATAGGATTAGGGATATTGGAGAAAGGGTTACTTGGAAGTACGACGAAAGGGAGCGTCGCTACTAAACTGACAGTTAACCAAAGAATAGTGGGGTTGGGAAGAATGTATGTATATTAATAATAATAGTAAATATAACTCTGTAAATTGGGAAATAAAACATTGTAAGATAAACGGTGTGTATGGATGCCTATATAATATATAAAATAGAAGTCGAAACATCGACAATTTTGGATATATATCTGTGTTGTAAGATTTTATGTGCTTCTGTGTAATTATTTTATTTATAATCATTTGATACTAATAGTTATATTTATAATAATTATCAGATGGAAAACGCTAGTAATGAACCAGTAAATGAAGTTAATCAGTCAGAGCAACATTCAGGAGATCAATATATGACTAGACAAGATATTGAAAATATTGTTGCTCAAGGGATAGCTAATGCTATTCCAGCATTCGTTGCTGCTATAAAGAATCCAATCGAACCGCAACAAATCATTCCTAGTAAACGTACTCAGGAAGATAATTTTAGTCATAGTGTAAATGGAGGCGGCAATCATGATGATAATAATCCACGACAGGCTCCACCTCCTAAGAAAATGAAAGCCGCAACACCTGGTTGCACTTTCAAAGAATTTCTTGCTTGCAAACCCGCTGAATTTGCAGGCAATGAAGGAGCAACTGCAGTACTGCGTTGGTTAGAGAAAACTGAAGCAGTAATTGCAATAAGTAAGTGTTCTGAAGAAGATCAGGTCATGTATGCATCAAATCTTTTCAAAGACGGGGCACTAGAATGGTGGAACACGGTGCTACAAGCAAAAGGAAGAAGGATGGCTTATGCCATGAACTGGGAAGAATTTAAAATTCTTGTAGAAAGAAAATATTGTCCTGAATATGAAAAGGAACAAATGGCAAATAAGTTCCTAAACCATCGTATGGTAGGCGTAGAGTGTCGCGGTTATACTTCGACATTCTTTGAATATGCTAGAGTGGTACCAACACTGGCTTCGCCAGAACCGGTACTCATTTCCCGCTACATTTGGGGATTGATTAGTGAAATCCGTAACATCGTTAAAGCTGCGAGACCTCGCACTATTGACGATGCTGTGGAATTAGCTAATACCCTAACTGATGAACTCGTGCGAACAAGAGAAGAAGATCGAAAGAAGGAATTGGCTCAAAAGATTACCCAAGGATTTCGTGTGGGTAATGATAATAATAGGTTCAAGAAAAGGGGAAGAAGACAATCTGCACAACCGCCTTTTTGCAGCAATTGCAAAAAGAATCATTTTGGAAGATGCAATGTAAATTGCAACTTCTGCAAAATGGCAGGACATCGTGAAGAAAATTGCAAAAAGAAAACAATAGTCTGCTATAACTGTGAAGAAACAGGACATTACAAAACAGAATGTCCTAAATTGATTAAAACTGCAGACAATAAAGGCAAACCAGCTGAAGGAACAACAAAGAAGAATGCCCGAGCATTTCAGCTAACCACTCAAGAAGCTGAACTAATCCCTGACGTCATAGCTGGTACGTTCTTGGTCCACGACGTTTATGCAAAAGTATTATTTGACTCTGGTGCAAACCAAAGTTTTATTAATACTTCATTTTGCCAAGCCCTTAACTTACCCTTAACCACCCTTAGGCAAAATTTTACAGTCGAAACGGCAGACGGGAATTCTGTTAACATAAATAAGGTTTTGCAAGAAGGAAAGATAGAACTATTAGGACATAAGTTTTCTGCAAACCTGTTACCTATGAAACTAGCCGAATTCGATGTTGTGTTAGGAATGGATTGGTTAGTAGCCAACCATGCTCGAATTCTCTGTGATAAGAACTCTATAGAAATTCAGGACCCACCGGAGAAGTAATTGTGATTACAGGAGATAAACCACGTAAGCCTATGAAGTTCATATCAGTAATGAAAGTTGCTAATTATGAACGAAAACAAGGAATAGTATATATGATTTCAGTAATCATTAGTACTAAGGGTAAAGAACTTAAGGAAATTCCTGTAGTCTCAGGGTATCTGGATGTATTTCCAGAAGAATTACCAGGATTACCACCAGATAGGGAGGTAGAATTTAGAATTCATCTAATTCCAGGAACTACACCGATAGCCAAGGCACCTTATCGGTTAGCACCTACCGAAATGTTAGAACTGAAAAAGCAATTAGATGAATTACTAAGTAAAGGATTCATACAACCTAGCTCATCCCCTTGGGGAGCGCCAGTGTTGTTTGTAAAGAAAAAGGATGGATCGATGAGAATATGTATCGATTATAGAGAATTGAATAAGGTTACAATTAAGAATCGATACCCATTACCTAGGATTGATGATTTGTTTGATCAACTTCAAGGGGCTAGATATTTTTCCAAGATAGACTTACGCTCCGGATATCATCAATTGAAAGTACAAGAAGAAGACATACCTAAAACTGCTTTCAGAACTAGGTATGGTCATTATGAGTTTACAGTCATGCCCTTTGGGTTAACGAATGCACCTGCTGCATTCATGGACATGATGAATAGGATCTGTAAACCATATTTGGATAAATTTGTAATTGTTTTCATAGACGATATACTTATTTATTCCAAAAGTCAGACAGAGCATTGTGAACACCTTCATGCACTCTTAACTTTGTTAAGAAAAGAACAGCTTTATGCCAAATTCTCGAAGTGTGAATTTTGGTTGCAAGAAGTGCAATTCTTAGGACATATGGTGAATCACGAAGGTATTCACGTAGATCCTGCTAAGATAGAGGCAATTACCAAATGGAAGGTTCCACAAACAGCAATGGAAATTAGAAGTTTTATAGGTTTAGCCGGGTATTATAGACGGTTTATTAAGGATTTTTCCAAGATAGTTGTTCCATTAACTAAGTTAACCTGTAAAGCCGTTAAGTTTGAATGGGGACCAAAGCAAGAAGAAGCCTTTAGAATATTAAAGCAGAAATTAACAAATGCACCAATCTTAGCTTTACCAGAAGGAACTGAAGATTTTGAAGTATATTGTGATGCTTCAAAACTAGGATATGGATGCGTGCTTATGCAACGCAAGAAGGTAATTGCATATGCTTCAAGGCAATTGAAAAGGCACGAAGAAAATTATACAACTCATGATTTAGAATTAGGAGCTGTAGTTTTTGCCCTTAAGATTTGGAGACATTATCTTTACGGAAGTAAATTTACTGTCTATACAGACCACAAAAGTTTAAGATATATATTTGGGCAAAAAGAGTTAAACATGAGGCAAAGGAGATGGATGGAAATCTTAAGTGACTACGACTGTGATATTCAGTATCACGAAGGAAAGGCAAATGTAGTTGCAGATGCCTTAAGTCGTAAGTATTATGAGAAACCACGACGGGTTCGTGCTCTCAGATTAAATCTACAAATAGATTTAATGGAACAATTGAAGAATGTTCAAGTTACAGCAATCAAGGATGATGCTGAAGGAATGAAAGGATGAATGAAGGAATTAGAACAAGGAGTAGATGGAATTTGGAGATTCCACAAAAATAGAATTTGGGTACCTAAGCAGGGAGACTTAAGACCTAATATTTTTGAAGAAGCTCATAAATCTAGGTATACTATGCACCCAGGAAACAATAAGATGTACCAAGATTTAAGAAAAAACTTTTGGTAGATAGGAATGAAAAGGATATAGCACAATATGTTTCTAAATGTCTTACTTGTTCACAAGTTAAGGCAGAACACCAGAAACCTTCAGGTCTACTACAACAATTAGAGATGCCAGTATGGAAATGGGAACTCATAACAATGGATTTTGTTACTAAGTTACCCAAAACCAGAAAAGGTAATGATGCGATTTGGGTAATTGTGGATCGATTAACCAAATCAGCTCACTTTCTACCAATGAAAGAAACCTTTAGCATGGAAAGACTGGCTAAATTGTATGTAGATGAAGTTGTATCCCTACATGGAGTCCCACTCTCCATTGTATCAGATAGAGATAGTCGTTTCACTTCTCATTTCTGGAAAAGTTTCCAACAAGCTATGGGAACTCGATTAAATTTGAGCACTGCATATCATCCCCAAACAGACGGACAAAGTGAAAGAACAATCCAAACTCTGGAAGACATGCTCCGAGCATGTGTAATAGATTTTGGTGTAAATTGGGATGATCACTTACCTCTGATTGAATTCTCCTACAATAACAGTTATCATTCAAGTATTGAAGCTGCTCCATTTGAAGCACTATATGGAAGAAAGTGCAGAACTCCGGTATGTTGGGCAGAAATAGGAGAAAATCAATTATCAGGTCCTGAGATAGTACAAGAAACGACCGACAAGATTACTCAAATCAAGGAAAGATTAAAGACGGCTCGAGATCGTCAGAAGAGTTATGCAGACAATAGATGCAGGCCGTTAGAATTCCAAGTTGCAGACAAAGTATTGTTAAAAGTTTATCCTTGGAAAGGAGTTGTTCGATTCGGTAAGAAAGGAAAACTAAGTCCAAGGTACGTAGGACCATTTTCAGTGATCCAACGTATAGGACCAGTTGCTTATCGTTTACAACTACCAGAAGAGTTAGCTGGAGTACATGATGTATTTCATGTATCCAATCTTAAGAAATGTTTATCAGATGAATCACTGGTAGTACCTCTTCGAGATATAGAGGTAAACGAAAAACTGAAATTTGTTGAGAAACCTCTTCAAATTGAGGATCGAAAGATCAAGTTTCTCAAACATAAACGACTAGTTTTAGTCAAAGTTAGATGGGATTCAAAGAGAGGAGCTGAATACACTTGGGAGCTGGAATCAGAAATGAAGAGAAAGCATCCTCATTTATTCCAGTAAATCTCGAGGACGAGATTTTATTAAGGTAGGGAGAATGTAACAATTCTCATCAAAAGTCCTAATTATTATTTTAATTTGACCAATAGGAAACCCTAATTGAGAAACCCAAGTGATTCTGAACAAACCCTAAAATTTTCAGAATTTTCAGAATCAGGATTAGGGCCCCTAAAACTCAAGGGGGATAAACCCTAGTTAATGATTATCATCAATTACTCGCTGTCAAAATGTTAATTTAAGAAACTGTCAACTCAGCATAGCTAGTCCCAACCGTGGCTAGTCTATAAAAAAATAGGTAACCCTTACGGACCGTAAGGGTTATTTGTTACGGTCCGTAAGGGGTGGCAAATTTTGACTATAAATAGCATACATTGGGACTTGAAATCTGGCATATGTTCGACGAAGAAATACGTTTCGTAGACCGATTTACATTCTGTTTACCACAAATTAACACACACTAATCACGAAGTGCTGCCACAATCAGAGTAATAACTCGATCGCTATTACGATTCAACGTCCGATCGATTCTAACTATCCAACGATTGTTTAAGTGCCGCTTAAATTGAGTTTATACTTTATTAATTCATCGTGATTTCGACTTGAATGTTTGAGTACTGCTCGAATTCGGACTATACTCTGTCATTCGTTGTGAATCCGCTGAATTGTTAAGTATTGCACTAATAAATCGTTGTGAGGGTTTAATCTCGTGAATTGTCGTAACTGCTGTATTAGTTACTAACCTGTTGTGTGTGCATTGTTATTTAAATTAGGTTAATCAAGGCTAATCAGTAGGCTTATATTCTGCTCGTTAAATCTACAATGTGAGTCATTCTCTTTTTATCAATTGTTTTACAATACTCCAAATTATTTTCAAAGTTATAATTACAGTGATTAAGTTTATGTAATCACCAAATTACAGCCGGTATGTGGGGTATTGTGCACAGTATTACAGTTTTATCACTTTAGGTGGGCGAACCTAAATTTAGTGATATTCGTCATTCATTGGGGCAGCCAATGGTGATATGACCACAGTCACCGTAAAGATTCGAGTGACAAATACTGTGGGTAGTTGGTTTGATATCAGAAACATTGTAATCTCTCTTAATACTGTGAATTATAACAAACGAGTCGTTTTAGTAAAAATGAATGATTCACTCAGTATTTCCCTGCTGACAAAATCTTTTTCAAACATGTTTCAGGTGATCTGTTGTGAGCACAGGAAAAGTGCCGCGGAGCACTACAAGCTTAGAAAGTGGCTCAATGTAAATAAATAAAGAAACATGTTTTAAGAAATAAAGGATTTCTCAGTGAAATCACTTATTTGTAAATTATGGGATTTATGCCTATATTATATATAAACGAGCAGTTTTACTATTAATCGATCCTGTTTAAAAAGACTTCCGCTGTCACTAAATTAGATACCATCGGATTTCCTGCCTAGCGGCTCTGGACCGGGTCAAACCGGGGCCAAGGGCCGTGACACATCAGCACACATCCATAACCTCTCTTAGAAGCGTCACAATAGACTACAAAGTCTTCAGTTCCTTCTGGTAACGCTAATATGGGTGCATGGGTTAATCTTTGCTTAAGAATTCTTAATGCTTCTTCCTGTTTTGGTCCCCATTCAAACTTAATGGATTTACAGGTTAACTTGGTTAAAGGAATGGCTATTCTAGAAAAATCTCGAATAAACCTTCTATAATAACCGGCCAATCCTAAGAAACTTCTAACTTCAGTTGGTGACTCAGGGGTTTTCCATTTGGTAATTGCCTCGATCTTTGTGGGATCCACATGAATTCCTTCATGATTAACTAAGTGTCCAAGAAACTGTACTTGCTCTAACCAAAACTCGCACTTTGAAAATTTAGCATAAAGCTTTTCCTTTCTTAATAGACTTAAAAGTGCGTGCAAATGCTTTGTATGATCTTCTTTACTCTTAGAGTAAATTAGAATATCATCTATAAAAACAATTATGAATTTATCCAAATATGGCTTACATATTCGGTTCATCATGTCCATAAATGCGGCTGGGGCATTGGTTAAACCAAATGGCATGACAGTAAATTCATAATGACCATACCTTGTTCTAAAGGTGGTTTTAGGAATATCCTCTTCCTGTACCTTTAATTGATGATATCCTGACCTTAAATCGATTTTAGAGAAAAATCGAGCTCCTTGCAGTTGGTCGAACAGATCATCGATTCTCGTTAATGGGTACCGATTCTTAATTGTGACCTTGTTCAATTCACGGTAGTCAATGCACATACGCATCGATCCGTCCTTCTTTTTAACGAATAATATTGGTGTTCCCCATGGCGATGAACTTGGCTGTATGAATCCTTTTTCCAGCAATTCATCTAATTGATTCTTCAGTTCCTGCATTTCGGTTGGTGCCAAACGGTAAGGTGCTTTTGCAATTGGTGTTGTTCCTGGTAGCAGGTGAATTCTGAATTCAACTTCTCTATCTGGAGGTAGTCCTGGTAATTCTTCTGGAAATACATCTGAAAACTGAGATACTACTGGAATATCTTTTAGTTCTTTTCCTTTAGTGTTAGTGATTATGGAAATCAAATACACTATAGATCCTTTTCTAATATAGCTTGCAGTTTTCATCACAGAGATGAATTTCGTGGATCTAGAGGGCTTATCACCTTTAATTGTGATCTTTCTACCTTTTGGTGAATTTACTTGAATTAACTTTTGATCACATAAAATACTGGCTTTGTTAGTTATTAACCAATCCATTCCTAAAACGAAGTCAAATCCTGTCATATTCATTGGGTAAAGGTTTGCAATAAACTTTTGGTTTAAAATTTCTATTATTGCTCCCTGCAAGATTTCAGAAATTCTAACGGTTTCTCCATTTGTTGTCTCTACTAGACATTCTTGTGTTAGTTTAGTTAATGACTAATTTAGAAGTTTGCAAAACGAAGTATCAATAAAACTTTGGTTTGCACCAGAGCCAAATAATACTTTGGCAAAAACATCATTAACTAAAAACGTACCAGCTATCACGTCTTGAATCATTTTAACTTCATCTGCAGTCAGAATGAATGCTCTAGCATTTTTAGTGTTCCTGTTGTTCACAGCTGGAACTAATTTTGGACAATTCGGCTTGATATGGCCTTTTTCTCCACAGTTGTAGCATAGTCCATTACTAGGTTTTCTCCTGCAATCTTCTTCCTTGTGTCCGGGCATCTTGCAGAAATTGCAAAGAGTGGAGCATTTTCCCGAATGCTTTTTCTTGCAGACCTTGCAGAATGGTGCAGAGGTAGAACCTATATTCCTACGACTGTAATTCCCAGAACGAAATTCTTGGGTAAGCCTTTGGGTTAGGTTTCTCCTCTGATCTTCTTCTCTAGTACGGATTAATTCATCTGTCAAGGTGTTTGCTAGTTCTACAGCTTCTTCTATAGTTTGAGGTCTAGCTTCCTTGACTACATGCCTAATCTCTCCAATTAATCCCCATATGTAACGGGAGATTAATACCGGTTCAGGTGATGCAAGGGTTGATACTATTCTAGCATATTCAAAGAATGTGGTAGTATAGCCCTTACTATCTACCCCGGTCATTCTTAAATTCAGAAACTTATTTGCTATCTGTTCCTTTTCATTGGGAGGGCAGAATTTCCTATCTACCATATTCTTAAATTCTTCCCATTCCATGTTGTATACCCTATCACTTCCCCGGGACTGGAGGATAGTATTCCACCATTCTAAGGCTGAGTTCTTAAACAGATTAGAAGCAAACATTATCTTGTCTTCTTCAGCACACTTGCTTATTTTTAAAACAGTCTCAGTCTTTTCTATCCAGCGTAGGGCTGCAATGGGTCCTTCATTGCCCGAGAATTCTATTGGTTTGCAGGATCAGAATTCTTTGTAAGAACAACCATAAGGCATGGTTCTTCTTCTTTTGGGAATGGGCGCTTGAAGTACAGGTCCATTGTTCACGTTGTGTTCTGGTTCAATTGGTCGCTTACTGCTATGTTTACTTTTATTATTCGCTTCTTGGACCGTTTGAATAATAAATGGCATTGCATCTATAATTCCTTGTGCCACTATGTGTTGAACGGCACTATTATTGTAGGATCGTTGTTTGACCCGATTGAGTCAATCAGAAGAGTTGTGAATCCGATTCAAAGGCGGAAACAATGAAACGGACGCTCAAACTAATTATAATGCTTCTTTGATTGATTTAACAACGTTTACAACCTGAAAGCAATCTGGCAGCACTTCGTTACAAGTTTCGGAACCCTACCAAATGAAAACAACACACGCCCTATATATAGTGGTGGTGATTCCACTCCTAATGACATGGAGTCATTTCGGGTGGAATCAGATTCCACTCCTAATGACATGGAGTCATTTCGTGTGGAATCAGATGTTCTGATTTCGCCCCAAATGACCTTGTGTCATTACGAGTGGAATCAGCATCTTAAATCTAACAAACTGTTTTTCAAACCTCAGGCACTGATTATCCTATTTTATCCTATTACATGATACAAGACGAAGTCAATAGACGTAATGCACTAACAGACTCCCCCTCGGATATTGACGAAGTCTTTAGTGACTAATCTTCATCATGACATCTTCTTCAGTCTTGATCATTCTGCATCCTCACTCAGATTGTAACATTGTAAGCATCCATCACTCTCTTGATCAGCTTCACACTTTGACTCTTACACCAGGATCTCATCACTGGTTCTATCATCAACAGCTTTATCATCAGCAGGCTCCCCCTCTCGTCAAGCTTCCGTGCTTTCAGGGATCGACACCTAGCTTTCCAGCTACAAGCTCCTCTTTACTTTCAGCTTGTCTTCATACTCCCCCTTAGACTCTGCTATCGGGATCGTAGTCTGGACTTTTCCTGAAATCACTCATACAACTATAAGTAACAACATTTTAATCTTCCAGATATCGTAATCTGACAATTCAATCTCCTCAAAATCACTTCTCATGAATTTGGCAGTTTCATCGAATCGTATCGGAAACTAGCTCTATAACAATATAAGCATCCAAATCCCCCACAGTTAATCATCCAAGTCCAAATTAATGACCTTGGAGATATCACAAACTGTTTTTGATTTTTAAAAGAAATTCAAGTTTCAAATTAATGAACTTGTTTTATTTTCAGAAACACGATCAGCTTACTTAGATTTTGAAACTCAGCACTCAGACATTGGTTGTCGAAAATAAAGCAGAAATCAAAATCTTTTTGTATTTTCTGAAAACATAAAGCAGTAAAGAAATATGTACAAACATATTTACAGACAATGTTTTTGTTTGAGTATGTGTCAGAGGATCATATCAGTTTTTGACAAGCCACAAGTACCGTTGAGCTTTTTAACACTTTAAGAATTAAACAATTCACTTAGATTGTCGATTTACTGATCCACTTAAATTTTCATACAAATTTCAACTGATTCAGGATACGAATTAAATGTTTTAGGAACTTAAACTCATTCATGTGTCCCACCTCTTGAATATACTCCCGTATTCAGATCCCAATATTCAGTCTTACAGGTAATTATAACACAAATGATATCTGTAAGGGGTTAATAATTTATGAAGAATCATGAGAGCTCAGGTCAGAACTACCGTTCAGCAGAGAGATCATGACTCAACTTGTAGGTGTGTCCCCTTTAGAGGATCTTTTTTACAACAGCATTGCTAAGCAATTTTATTGTCTTGTCATATATGCTGAGGGTGATGCTGTGTTTCAAGCATTTGCAGAAAGTATTATTCGAGGACTAGGTCAGAACTACCGTTCAGCAGAAGTCCCGAAATAATACCCCAGATATCACTGAGTATAAAGACCTAGTATATCAGATTATGAGACCTTTCAAACGAGATTTCAGGGATTACCTATATATCCAAGTAGTGTTCCCCACGAAATAAGCAAGTGTTTGAATTTAGGTTTATATCCCGAAAAAGTTTACTAAATGTATGAAAACCTATTGGCATATCATCAGTGAGACTGTTTAACGCTATATAATCATTACAATTCTTTAGCATACTGTAACTGTCTACTGATGTACTATCATTTCCTCTTTTTACGCAAAAACTCAAAAAAAAATTTAATTTTATCATGTTTTTGGCTTTTTCAAAGTTTCAAATGTTTTTGGATTTTCTAATGACAATTTTTCTCCCCCTAAAATGCAAAACCATTTAAAAAAAAATTGACAACCAATACTGATAGCTTTGTCTCGCCATCCATTTTCTGCTTCACATGCACTGATTTGCAGAAAATAATGTACCCCCATGATTTACAACACATTGATCTTAACAGTTTGAAAACCGTTTTTCAATCTGATGAAAGTAATCATGTTTGTTCAGCCGTGAGGGTTTCAGCATATTCAATCAACATACATTCAAACAAAATTAAAAACAAACATATTTATGGTTTTTCAAATTTTAACAAACTAAAACATATTTTTGGTTTTTAATTTTTCAAATTTTTAGGGTTTTGAAAATATTGTTTATTTATATACAGAAAACAATCACACTAAAACTCCCTGTTCAACCAAACCAGGGTCCTGCAACCTCTTCCTGTGCCAGGCTGCCCCAACTACCATTCTCACAATCTTCAGCTTCGTTGAGCACCTGCACATTCAAACTTTATCAATTATTTGAACAATTTAGCCCAGGTCTGTTGGACCTTAGGCATTTCAACACAATAATTTTCATTCAATTTTGGAAACTCTTTGTCATTTAAAACTTTTTCAGCGTTGACTTCAACTTTCTCATCTTTTTCCGACGTCACATGTTTCTTAGCACTCCACATTTGACCTTCCGGAGTACCTCTTTTGTAAAAATTTGTCTCTTTTTGAACCTTTTGATTTTGAACAACATTTTTAGGTTTCCAAAACTCTTGAGGTTTTGTCATATCAACAGATGTTCTCCAACTCTGTGTTGTTCTGAATCTGGGTGTGTGAGAATTCCAGGTCTGTCTTGAATCGAACCTGTTCGGGTTTGATTTCCAATTTTGATTTGAAACAAACTTGTTTGTATTGTACCTCCAAGTTTGTTTCGAATCAAATCTGGTTAACCTTGGTTTCACATCCTCAGATTTCTGTTTTTCAACATCAACAGGCTTTGGATTTGTACACTTTCGTGCAACATGTCCAATTTGATCACATTTAAAACACACTTTCTTTGAAACGTCCTTGGCCTGTTGTCGTTTCTTTTTCATAGCATCAAACTCCTCATTAGACTGTTGTCCAAATTTGAGTTTTTCCTCTTCTTTCAAGCTTTTCCCTTGAACAAAACTCATCTTTTGTTGGAAATTTGGTTTTTTACTTTGATTCCAATTCCGTTTCTTTTTATAACCCAAACCAGCCTTCATGTTCTTCTTCTTAAAACCAGGTTTGTTATAAAAAGATTTATGACCTTTACCAGCAAACTTTGGAATCTCAGACTTCTCAATCTCAACCATTTTGAAAACTTTATCGACCTTCTCTGAAATCACATTCTGAATCGGGAATACAACATCTAAGAATAGTTTGTCCGATCCAATCATGGTATAAACCAATCCTTTTGAATCATCATTCAAATTTTTCTCGGATTTTGTGTTTTTCAGATAACCATCATAAAGATTTCCTTCATCTTCATCCTGTGATTCAGACTTACCTTTTGTAGACTCATCTTTCAAAACGCTTTCAACAACCTTACTTACCACCTCTGAATCATTAGTATCATCAGATTTGGAGTAAGTCACATCGATACTTTCAGGTAACTGGTCAGCTATGTTCAAACCCTTTGCCACATTTTCCTCATCATAAAAAGTATAATTGTTTCTCAATGGTGGTGGTACCTGATGAAATTCTGAACCAATACCCTTTTTGCAATTTTCAGTATCTTTGTCATCTGGTGTGATGTTGAAAATGCGTTCAAGAATGTACGAGGACTTATGATAACTTTGAAGTTTTGTAACAATCTTTTCTTTTTCAGCCAAGACTTGTTTAAGATTAGCAATTTCATCAACACACTTGTTCAATTCAATTTGCTTTTCTTTAAACTTTCTTTCATACATTTCTTTAGTGACTAAAGTTTCAGACAATCTTTGATCAAAACTTTTGACTTGACTTTTCAAAGTATCATAAGCTTCTTGTACTCTCTGACTCGATCACTTTAAAGAATCATACTGTTTTTGTAAATCTTGAAATTTAGATTCTTTTTCAACACAATCAACACATTTTGCTGAACACAGTTGTCTATAAACATCATTATCCTTTTCAAGACCTTGACATTTCTGTGTCAATTTTTCAACTTTTAGTTTCAAAATTTCTTCTTTTTCAATCATTTCTTTACATTTTATTTTGAAAACATTTTCAAGTTTACTTGTTTCAATATCTTTTATTTTTATGATGTCATCTTTTTCAGTACAGGCTTTGCACATTTCTATGCAATTCCTGCACTTGTTTTCTTTTTCATAGATCAGAAGATTTTCTAACCTCTGTCTCATTCAGCACCGGTTCTTCTGACTCAACTTTCTGATCTTCCTCCTTTTCTTCTTTCTGAACTTCTTCATTCTTCTGCGTTTCTTCAGCTCTCTATTCCTCTCCAACAAGCTTTGCAACAGTCTTCACTTCCTCAATCATCTTCTTCAATTCTTCTTCTTTTCTCTTTTTCATCTCTACCACCTTCGGTAGACTTGCTTCAAAAACTTCTTTTAACTTGTTCATCAAATTTGGCAAATAGCTTTTATCAGAAAGCCTTCTTGTGTTGAAAGTGCCCTCACTTGGAAACACATTGGTTACAACATCAAAATCCACTTTTGATGGATCAACTACTGGATTACCCTGTGGATCCATGTAACACTCTAGTTCTTCATTCCATCTCTTGGCTCTTTGTGCTTCCTTAAATGGTTCAGACAATTTGCCAATCTCCCATCTCGCACTGTCTCTTCTCCACCAAGTATCATGAGCATCATTTGCAACAAATGCATATCCAACTGCATCTTCTTCAGGGCAAACTTGACTCCAGTCGTAACCTTCATCGTCATATATAACTGCAAGAGCCCTTGATTTTTCTTCAGGTTGTTTCAATCTTGGTGGCTCAGACTTGTTCTGATGGTAAATCGCTTTCTTGTAATAATCTTCGTTGAACGGGTTTGCAGAATCATCGTCAGCATACGCATTTCTACACTCGCGCTTAAAGTGACCTCTTTGTTTGCATTTGAAACATGTCACCTTGGATTTATCAAATCCCAGTTTGGTAGATGGTCCACCAATTGACTTTCTCCCCGTGATCTCCATGAACCGCTGTGCTCGACGAACCGCACTAGCCATGCACCATCTTATATCCGTTAGTTCCATCTCCTCGGGGTCTATTTGATCATAATCTTCTTTCGTCAAGTTGGTGTTGCCAATCTTCCCTGCAACAAGGCTTTCATACGATTCAAGTACAGATGCCAAGAAAACCATCTGTTGTTTTGCCGACTCTTCGCTGAAATTCTGCCCATTCTTCAGATCCACTGCGATATTACACTGAAACAAATTCTTTGAAGCAGATTGATCAGAAATTGTTGAAGAAGATCCACTGTGAAAACTTTCATTGTTCACTGAGCTTGAGCTTTCTGTAGAAAATGCTGTTCTTGGAGACCCAGCCTGCGGTACATTTCCTCTATAGTAAAGCTCTACATTCTGCTGATAAGCCGGATTGTTGGCTTTAGATCTCTTTATCTCCAACTCATGGCTTTCAAGCCTTTCAATCAGCAAATCCACTTTTAAATCTTCAGGCTTGATTGTATTTTTCAACATTAGAGCGAAATATTGCCACTCTTGATCATTTGGCAATGAATCAAACAATTTATCCACCAGCTCCTCTTCAGAAGGTAAAATTTTGTGTCTGGTCAGCTCCATTTTCAGATGTCCGAATCTCTCAATCATTTTACAAACAGACTCATTTTTCATACAATTGAATAAATCAAACTCTTTACGCAACAATTTCTTTTTGTTTTTAACAATTTCATTACTTCCTACACATTTTCTCTCTAACGCTTCCCACAAACTCTTTGAAGTCTTTTCTTGTTCGAGCAATGAAATAATATCCTCTCTTACTGACTGTTTGATCAATGTTATCATTCTATATTCAGCCACAACATTTTTTATATCTTTTTCTGTAAAATCTTTTGCATCTATTGACTCTCCTCCCTCTTTTACTGGTGCAACGTATTCATGTGTCAGTTTTAACCAGCTTTCAGTAGCGAAAGCTTTTACCCAACCCTCAAATCTGTTTTTCCACCAATTATAATCTTCAACTTTCATTAGCTTTGGTGGCTTCTGTTGGCTTCCGTACATGTTCTCGAATTTCAAATTCTCCAAAATTTCCTTCGAATATTCTCTCATCTCGGATCTTCTATCTGACGATTCGGAAGTGAATGCGTTATAGAATGTGTTGTAGAACTCTTCACCGTTGCTTGACATCTTCAATCACCTTGACAACAAATAAACAAACTCAATCAGTTTAAACAATATCAAATAATCTGAAATACACTGACACTCGGTTGTCGTGAAATGATCTTGACGCGAAAAAGTTCACTTTTGAAGTGGAATCACAAATTTGCACTTTGGAGTGGAATCACAAATTTGCACTTTGGAGTGGAATCCGCAATTTGCACTTTGGAGTGGAATCAGAAATTTACAATTTGGAGTGGAATCACAAATTTGCACTTTGGAGCGGAATCAGAAATTTGCAATTTGGAGTGGAATCACAAATTTGCACTTTGGAGCGGAATCAGACTTTTGTATTTTGGAGCGGAATCAGCTTTTTAGAACTAATCAGGAGCGGAATCAGCAAGTCTTTTGGAGCGAAAT
The DNA here is from genome assembly GCA_030545235.1 of Helianthus tuberosus. Classification (NCBI taxonomy): domain Eukaryota; kingdom Viridiplantae; phylum Streptophyta; class Magnoliopsida; order Asterales; family Asteraceae; genus Helianthus; species Helianthus tuberosus. The sequence goes on along the minus strand of CM060430.1, from coordinate 187,256,691 downwards.
CAGACTTTTGAAGCTGAATCAGACACTTAGGAGCGGAATCAGAAACTATCCATCTCGAGCGGAATCAGTTCAAAGGTCAATTTTGTCCATTTTTAGTCCGTATTTTAGCATGAAACTTTCAAGGGTTTGTCTATGTCCAATTCCGAGTATACTGTGAAAATTTGAACCAATTCGGACAGTGAAATCTTGTTCAGATTGAAAAAGAAAGTGTAGAAACGAGAAATTTCAATGAAAATCAGCTGTAAACTGCAAAACTCCTCCTACTAGCTCTGATACCACTTGTAGGATCGTTGTTTGACCCGATTGAGTCAATCAGAAGAGTTGTGAATCCGATTCAAAGGCGGAAACAATGAAACGGACGCTCAAACTAATTATAATGCTTCTTTGATTGATTTAACAACGTTTACAACCTGAAAGCAATCTGGCAGCACTTCGTTACAAGTTTCGGAACCCTACCAAATGAAAACAACACATGCCCTATATATAGTGGTGGTGATTCCACTCCTAATGACATGGAGTCATTTCGGGTGGAATCAGATGTTCTGATTTCGCTCCAAATGACCTTGTGTCATTACGAGTGGAATCAGCATCTTAAATCTAACAAACTGTTTTTCAAACCTCAGGCACTGATTATCCTATTCTATCCTATTACATGATACAAGACGAAGTCAATAGACGTAATGCACTAACAATTATCCATTTGGTTTCCATTGTTATTGATGCTTGGATTCTCATTAACCAAGTTAATGTTACTCTGGTTATCGTTATTCAGATTTCTTTGATTTCCTTCATCGGCCATCTGAATTTTAAACATTTACCCCGTATTAATATCACAAAATAATATTTAATGTAGTCAATCACATTACAAGCATTTTTGCCAAAAGCGTCGATCATTGCGACTTACTCTATTCATATATTATCTATTACACACCAGTAGTGAAATAAAAATTACAATACCGACTGAAATGAAATTACACTAATAGTAGTAGGCATCCGTACACACATATTTTATTTTATTATTTTATGATATTATTATATTATTATATTATTACCACTACCGTTTCCACCATCTCATCTACGGATATGGATTCATCCAGAAATCCATATTGCGCTCGTCGTACTTCCAGACGAGTCGCTCTCCCACCTGTCTCATTCGTTCACTACTTTCTAGAATTTCCTCACCAAAAGTCCTAAGTTCTTGTACGTTTTCTGCACTTATTGGGGGTGCAGGTTCTAGGACTGGATTCGGAATCTGGGGTGTGGGTTCCTGGTATGGGGGTGTAGGTGCCTAGAATCGGTAAGGATCTTCTAAAATTTCCCTAATGTATTCGTCGTGGTAATAGGGATCTAAAGGGTCCAAACATGGGTAGGCTCCTATGTTTGGAATGGGCATGTCTTCGTGTATCGGATAACGTTGCACATAGTCCCTATTGTCGTCCCACCAGGGGTCGTAATTTGGGTCTAGGGGGTTTGGTGCTGGTATCCTAGGTATTTCTTCTGGATTGAAGTCATGCATCTCTACTTGATTTTCGGGATTTTCTATCTCCATGGGTTCGTCAGGTATTGGTAGTTATGGTTGAGGTGCTATTATTTGCTCCAGATTAGGGTCAGCTGCAGTGGTTGCTAAGATGTGGATGTTGGCTATACCCCTATTTATCATATCCTGGGCATAGGCATCTGTCTCTCTCTTGGCTGTTGCTAGTGCTCTCTGGTGTTGCAACTTTTTCATACGTTTTCTATGCTCGTGTGCCCCTCTACTGAACCATCCCCTCTTTTTCTGAGGAAATGGCTCTTCTGACTGAGCCTTAAATACAAAGATTACATCTTCCGTATAAGCAGAGTACCCTAAGAGGGCAGTCTGAGAAGAGGAGGTGCATTCGCTTCTAGGCGAACCAGACAATTGACGATATGCGTTAGATGGTCCTTGGTCGCTCATACTGTAAACTAACAGATAGTCAAATAACACATAACAATAAAATACATTTATGCACGTATTTCCGTAATTTATTTCCTAACAGATTGAATTTTGATGTCAGCAGAACACTTCTGTGGCTGAATCAGTGGCTTAGCTCTGATACCACCTTCTGTCGCCACCCCCGATCCCAGGTCTCAGGGAATGGGCGGCCGCGAGCCAGTTTCGGTGGTATCGCATGGTTGTCTAATTTGGCAGCGAAAATTTTCATCAGGACCGTAGTTAGGAAATATTTGATCAGAGTAAAATACCACATTTTCATAATATTAAACAAATGGGATAAAACCCAAGTTCATAGTACACACGTTTTCATAGGAATAAATCATATTTTATTTAATAAAAACATCTATTTTATTTTAGGTAACTTTATTGCCACTTTTCCAAGCCTTCAGTGCTGTCCAGCTGGCTTCTATTTGGCTTTTATATTTTGTTATCTGAAACGCGTTTTAAAAACATTTGTCAGTGGGAAATACTGGTGAGTGAATCCCAGTTTAATCAAGTATTAAAAATCAATTCACAGTGTACAGTATTGAGGGCGATCCCGCAATTACATTTGTTTCCAAGTTATAACAATTACCATCCATGGTACTGTCGAACCCGACCTGTGGTCATGTTACTCCTCACAATGTAGTAACAAATTTTGTATACAAAACCCCAACATACTCATGATAATTGTATTCTTACAAATACTCAATAATTGTCGTTTGCATGGAAAAATATTTAAGGTTTTGTATAAACAGTTTACAAAATAGGTTTACAAAAAGTGGATCAACTCACATTGCTGTCTTAGATTTTCCGTAAGGATTTCCTGGTGACAATCTATAATTTACACAAATGCACAGGCGTTAGTATAATAACACATTTTAACATTAGTAATACCCTCCCCGAGACGGCATTCCAATTACTACGTCGGGCAGAACCACGACAGCTATTACGGAACCCTAGATCAATCGGGCAGCGTATCTAATACGTATCCAGGGGTTACAATACTTACAACGGAGCAGAACTTCGCTATTTAGGGGGTATAATACCCGAGTATAAAGCCTACAATTCAGATTTTAGAGAAAGATTTCGTTTGTGAGCGAATTCGAATGAAGATCCGAGGCCCTCTATATATAGTGCCTGATTCTAGTCTTCACGCGGCCCGCGTAAAGGTAGACTAAGGTCTACGCAGCCCGCGTCAACGCTGGTCAACAGCATAGCTTGTCCGGATCACCTACCTAGCCTCGACGTGTGTCTGCCACGTGGCAGCACCAGGCTGCGCCACACTTTTACCTTGTCGCGGCCCGCGTAAACTAACGGGGTGGCTTACGCTGCCCGCCGAAACTTAAAATTCAGAATTTTTAATTTATTTTTAATGCTATATTATATTTCGGGCTCGGTTTTCACATACGGGGTATAATTAAAGACATGTAGGGATATTTTAAAATATATTAGGGTGTCGAAAAAAATTATGAGGGTGTCGGTTTTATTGAGGATTGTTACAGCCACATATGTAACGAGTTGCAACTCAAAGTAGGCGGGTTATGGTTACTGTTTTTATTAAACTGGTCAGAGTAAATTATTTTGATAAATGGGTCATACTTATCGTTTTTAGCATACGGGTCAAACTGGTCATTTTTTGAACGCAAAGAAAAAAAAAGTTTATATCCTTGTACAATTAATATACACATCCACCATACGGGTATAGAACTAGTTAATAATAGTAGAAAAACCTAAACATTTCAAAACCCATAAATCTTTAAAATTTTGGGATTGGATGTAAGAAAAGAAAAGTGAAACCTGGATTCATAGGGGTCTGAATAATAGAGTTGTGACAGAGCTAAGGAGTTGAAGAATCAAGTCGGTTGTGTGCTTATGGCTGTAGCGATCTGTTTATTTTTGGGTTCAGCCCATCATGACCCATTCACTTTTCTATATTTTAAATATAATGGTCCTGGCCCATTGAGAACACAACTTAACCCAAAACAGCCCACGTATTTATATTAAGTGTCTAAATCAGCCCAAAAGTATATATGTGGGTCCGGACTGCAAACCAAATACCAACTAAGTCTAAGTTCTCATTTGATACTTAAATTTTATGTTTTATTTTATATACTAGAATTTTGTCCTGCCGCGCGTTGCGGCGGCGTCAAAACTTAATGTGACTTGACTTTGTACCGTCAAATCCCGATTCATTTCTAATCCCGACTCATTTCTGAACAAAACTTGTGCCAAAACATAGACAAAATGTTAAGCTTTACAGTAGTACAAATATTACAAATTTAGGATAACCAGATAAGCACTCATAAGCAACTTCGAAACAACTTATTGTTGTATTAAAACATGATAAGCAGATAGATAACAGTTCTAATAGGCGATCCCAAACACCCCCTGAACAGGCTTCGTAGCATTATGGGAAAGAGTAACATACTATCAATTGACATCATTGGCTGAAGTAACATATTAGCAGCCACTTGTAAAATGACAGTATCTCCCCACTCACCTGTTCTGTAAATGCAAGCATTCAGTAACAAAAAAAAAACGAATGTTATAAGTTGTATATAGATGTGCAGCTCTTTGCTCTAACCTTTTTGTTGATATTTTCTACATTCTTTGAATATTAATGTAATCACTTCAACTAATCAGCACACTTGACCACATAACAGCAAACCAATCAACAACTGTGAAAACTAAATCACCTATTTTTGGTTAAAGAATCAGCATCACCATCATTATTATATTATCACTGAAGAAATGGAAATTATTATAATTAGAAACCGAAGATAGACAGTTTGGTACTCGGTTTTGAACTTATTTTAAATCACCTTTTTTTTTAATTTTGTATGGTACTGGTTTGAGACTTTTAACGGTACCATACCAAACCGGTACCAACCGAACATATACAATATGGTACTCAACTACTCATTTTTAGTTTTAACTGAATTTAACTATTGGTATTATACAATACGATACCGGTTCGGTAAGTATAATTCATTTGATCGCTTCTAATGTGTTAGTAATGGCTACTCGGGTCGTGTCGTCTTATGTTCGTTTATCCCACACATATACATACATGTTACATTAATTAAGGTGTCGGGTTCGATTATACCTCTCCGTTTATCATGCTTGACCTACTGTTGTCTGACTTTGACTTGGTTGAGTTTGTTTGACCATGGTTGATGCTGACCCGAACACCACCATGAAGACCATCACGAACCACCACTGGTTACAACCATTGCCGGATATTGTCACCATCTTCTGTTATTCGTCACCACCTGATCATCGCCGTAGAAGATCACATCAAACACCGCCATACATCAAATCAACCCAATAAGCTACACTCAACGAAAGAAATAGAGCAATGGATGTCAAGTCTAACTTCGTTCGTAAGAATACGTACCTAGTTTGGCTGGATCGGCTTCCAATGTCGCGAGAGGTCAACCACATGGTGTTTAGTCAAATCCTATTGAAAGGCTT